>CM039122.1:12281131-12881131 GCA_022036555.1 Microstegium vimineum | reverse complement strand
TCGATGCATTTCTTTGAACTAAATGGTGGACACTAGTGATGATATTGAATTGATTAATGTGTCTCCATTTCATGGTTTGCTCTTTTTTGGCAATATGACATTATTGCCTAATGCATGACACTTAAATTGCTTTAAAAATATGCCTTTTTTGCAACTGACTGCTGCTATGTTTGGCTGCAAATTGAAACTAGACAATATTGTATGTATAACTGCATTAAACTAGATTATATTGTGGTTGTGAGGATTTTGTATGTTTTTTTCATGTCTCAGTTCTCGCAGACTTTTTGTTGCAAGTCTTTGCTGCATGCACTTGCAGCAGCCTGGAGATCAACTTTTTCACTTTGCTTTTTTTGTTAATTGGTTACTCTAGTTTTTATCCGCTGGTCACAGCGGCTACAGCCTCAACTAGGCCAACCAGTTTGTGTTCAACCTCCTTACAGTGAGTAGTCTTACTCCACCTGAACGAATGAATAAATGGTTCTTCGATTTGCATGAAATCTGAATTTCTTCCTTGGCTTGGAATGGAAGGTATACTTGCTGCCGGGCGAGCAGGATTTTTGCTTCCGTTTCTACTTTTTCATGAGGCTCATCTCAATGACTTAGCAGGGATAGAGGCAGTACACCATGCAGTTGCGACAAGTTAGTCCATTGACTGCCACTTTCTGAATAAGTATCGTGGGGTGACTGTTCTGCTGTAGGGAAGCAATGGTCAGGAACAACAACACCAACATGTCATCCTAGTCCACCGAGGAGCAAAGCATTCATCTAGTGAATACAAATACATATATTTCTACAGTTTGTAGTCCCTAGGTGTGAACACTGATGCCAATATGTTTGCAGTCCCTAGATATGTTATAATAGCATAATGATTCAGGTGTTAGTGCTGCTCCGTCACCAGACTCACCACCCCTACTCTTCCTGATGCATGATCATAGTGGATTACTTTTATTCTCGCTTCTGTAGTATGCTGATCCGTCTTTTTTTCCGTGATGGCCATGACTTTTATGAATCTAGTGTTCTAACCAGCCCCATTTTAGCATCTTCTTATTTTCTTAGACAATTTAAGTGTCATTCGTTAGGCAACAGTGTGTTCTTAAATAGGCAATTTAGCATATTCTTAGTAGTAAAAAAAGGCCAACCCTTTTTGTTGCTCATATGATTGCTTAATAATTCTACTTTTTTCCCCTCACCCTTCATTCGTGGGCCTGCACAAGCTTTGTATGAATCCTATGGAGACCACCCATTCTTCTTGTTCACTTTTCACTCCTTTTCTTGGGTTTTGTCTAAAGTTTGTGTGGGGTAGTTTCATTCCATTACTTACACCTATTTTTTTCCTTTCTTGTGTCCATTGCAGAAAAAGGTACGCTCAGCACTGCTGGCTCAAACACTATTGTTAGCCAGTCCTGCTCTGGTTCACATAGCTTCTCGCAATATTTTTTTTGAACAAGTTTTAGAAGGTGCAGCTACTGCATCACAGCGTGTGAGCAGTTCCAAGCGTCCAAGGGCAATTCTTGGTTAGTTCATATTTTTCTTCCATTATTCTTCTACTATAAATCTATACCAAACCAATTCTTTTTTTAGTATCAAGTATTTTTTTTATGTTTTCATTAAGAAGTTTTGACGGGCGGGCTGGCACACCAACTTGATTACAACATGGTCTGGTAGGATGAAACCCAAGGTTAATCTACCAAAGATCTTTTGTTTTGCCTTGTGTTAGTTCTGTCCATGAATTTGTTTCGGTGTTGCAGCAACTAGTGATCAAGAAGATGAAGCTGATGCTGATGGAGTGCAGCTACCAGCCACCCAAGCTGATGGTGTGTTATCAGACTGCCTACAGTACCTGTTCTAGTCTGTTTTGCAGTTTGATATTCATTCATCTGTGTTGTTTTAGTAAATCGAGCTGGACATGATAACCATGTGGCCTCAGGGGTTGCTGATGAAAATGAAGGATCAGATAATGCCCTACATCATTCAGTACAACTTTTTGGTATTTCAGTCCTCAATTTTTTGTATCAGCTGTATTTCAGTTTTAGTCATTGTTTTCATACAACTTCCCCGGTGCTCCTCTAATTTGCGCCACTTCTGTTTGTGCAATTTGAAGTTATGTGATGTTCTTTTTGCAGACTTTGCCTCCCTAATATATTGTTTTGATCCATAGGTTTTCGTGACAAAATATTATTTCTTTGCTGAGGGATAAAGAATGATGTTGCAGCTGGAGATAATTGTACAATATCATTACAAAATGTGTAGTAAGCAGTAGGAACATGTAGGAATCAGACTTGCTTATGCACTCAGCAATAGGATTTGTATTACTATTTTTTGTGAATTGATTTGCTTAAGCAAAACAACTGAATTGTTTATGCGAAAGAACTAAATTGATTATCATTCATTTTGGTCAGTTCTGCTTCTAGTAACAAATTTGATATCAGATGATGCAAAACAACTGATTTAAAGGGACAGAGGTTCGCGTTTGGTTCTTTTTTAGTGATGATTTTGTGTAATTTTTGGTGCCTCAAGCTAATATGTGTAGTACTTTTATCTGTAATTGGCATTTGTGCCTAGGCCGTGCGAGCCAACAAATCAGCTTGAAAACAGCCAGAAAGGTTATCTTGTGCGCCAACAAGTAGTAATTAGCATCCTTGCCGAAAATAGTAATACAATAATAGAACTTTTTACCAAAATAGACTGCGTGCGGGAAGGCAAACGCATGCACGTGCGTGCGTTAGTTGGCTCCTTAAAATATTTATGTTTTTTTTTAAAATTTGATCATATATAATAAGATAATAATATTTATCGTGTTTTTCTGCCAATATTTTAGGGTTTAACGAAGCCTATGCTTTGAGTGGTAGACGACGTTTCCGTCGACAACGAGACGTCTGTGGTGACTTTATGCATCTAGATCTGTCGACTCAATCCTTCGAAGGTGCTCATAAAGATAGAGTTTGTGTATTACATTCATATGAGTGAGTGTGCGGCATGTTGTGATGTCATCGTTATTCTGTGTAATTCTAAAATAAAAAGATTTTTCATCAATTATATTTTTATAATATATTTATTTGATGTAAAAAGGTCTTTATAATTCTTTTCAAAATTTTCATCAAACTTGACTTGATGTTTTTGACTCTTCAAGTTTTCGAAGTAACTTATAATTTGAAATGGAGGGAGTATTTGAATCGTATCAAATCAATTAACTATGATGGTGCCTGAACATAGAAGAAGAATGTGATATTATTCATAAAATTTCTTACACATGTTCACAGTAGAAACGTTGTTGGCCTAGCTGTTGACTTCGAATCAGCCATAACAGACCAGTGATTTATAGAACAATCTTGTTAAAACATAAATGGGCCCGGTAAATGGATAGTCCTTCTCAGTCAATATAAACTTGAACAAATGTCTTACATAGCTAACAAAAATTCACCCCAAAAAGCTTAATCCTAACAGGTTGCACCATATGAACCAAATCTGGGCAGATGTTTCTGAACTACTATGGCGTTTTACGTACAAAAACCAAGACATGGCCTACTACAGATTTAACTAAACCATTCAGCACTACAATTCAGCTAACACTAGTACAAAAACGATAGCACAGACGGTTTGGGTTATCAACCGTTAGTAGAAATAAAACGGTTACGAACCGCCACTTGAAATTGATTTTTACAGGCGGTATTCTTAGAAAAACCGTCTGTAAAAATACCCTATTTTTAGTGGCGGTTTTCTTAAGGAACCGCCACTAAAAATATCGATTTTTAGTGGCGGTTCCCTAAGAAAACTGCCACTAAAAATCGACCTTGGATTTTTCCCATTGATTTTTTTTTATTTTTGTAAATGACTTTGGATGGAAAAACTTTATACATGAAAGTTGTAGATCTCAAAAAGTTATGAAACTTTGTAGTTCATAACTTTTTCATTTGAAATCATCTTGTCATCGAAAAATACGTTCGAATGTGTCAAATTTGAAATTCAAATTTTTGTAAACGATCTCGGATAAAAAAACTTGCTACATGAAAGTTGTAGGTCTCGAAAAGTTATGAAACTTTGTAGTTCACAATTTTTTCATTTGAATTCGTTTAGTGGCTCAAACAATCAATTTATACTCGGTTTAGTATAGAATATGAGAAAATATTACTGAATCTAGACACAAGTGATGGGTGGACTGGTAGAGAAGGGTTCGAATCCCTGGCGGAGCATGTTTGCGAAAAAATACATGACTTACGACGGGCAGGTTCCTAGTGACATCTCCCCAGAATTTATTTATTTTTTCTATTTTTAAAAATCAAATTCTTGACAAACATTTTTACAGGTGGTTAAAACCACCTGTTGAAATAGCCTCATTTCTACTGGCCTTTTACATAATCGGTTTGGAAAAACTCCTGTAGAAATGCGTTCCGAACCGCCTGTATAGTACAACTTTGTACTAGTGTAAGGCTAAAGTCAAACTATTTGTTTTGACCACTATAACAAAGCTTAGTGGTTCGCTCGCTGCCAACCTGCTGAAAACTAAATTTCCTGCCAATGCCTGCCAAATTGCCTCTCATCCATGTCCTAGAGACGGGTAACCCGGAGGCAAAATCAAACTCTCTTTATTTTTTTTTAAAAAAAATCAAACTCTCTTCAGCTTTTCAGTGAATGAAGATTTGAGAGAGGCGACGGCCGTAGGGGAGCGGTGACCGATGGGGTATGACTATAGCGGCGGCCGATACCAGAAAGACGACGATATAGACAAGATCCCTCGACTCCACGGGAACGTGAAGGGTGAGGCCGGCGAGCCGTATGCTTTGACCCGCGTATATCTAAGTTTTCTACCACTCCCTGTGTTCCAAAGTACTAGACGTTTTGTTTTTTTGTTTCACGTTTTGTTATATATATATATATATATTATGAATCAAATATAATAAAATTATTAGATAAATTATGGAATATATTTTATAATAAACTTATTTAAAGATATGAATGTTTTTTTATAAATTTAGTTAAACTTTAAGTTTAATCAGCGTGAATCTTGTAACCACACTTAATATGGATAAGAGAAGTTTAGTAGTACAGTACTCGTACTATTTTTGCTTAACTAAATATTGTTTGTCAAAGTCTAAAGTAAATGAGATGATCTTAATCAGTTAATTAATTATTATACGTCTACCCACCCCTACCAACACACTGCCAAATTGAGTAAATAACTAAAATTAGAGGGGTAAACATCTCACCAGGAGTGTCAACATCAGAGTGGATTTGGATTTCTAGACGCTGATGTATCCATATCAACTTCAAAAGGTGCAGGGTAGGCATGCGCATGTTAGGTGCCTAATATTCCACCGTGGGTTTGGGTGGATCCTACTCCATCGAATTGGTCTTCGTTGATTATCATAACCGGCCTCCAGCCATCTGGATTCAGGAAAGGCTACTGGTAGGACTTTTAGTTACTTTGAGTATAATATCAACATCCCCAGTATATCTTTATTATCTTTATATATCTTCAGTCCAGAACTAAATTCCCATATATTAGTAGTCGATTCCTTTTTTAACACGCTAATATATATCAAATAACAAATTAATTCACTGCACACATCAGCTAGTTCTCACACTTATTTTTTGGTCCCAAAATCTCGGTTCCACTTGAACCTAATTCTAATCTGATCCATCACTGACAACATTCTGCATCAACAACTCTGAATATAAACAATCGATCGGGTCGTACGTGTTCTGTTCGTGACGCACTGGAAAACCGAAAGTGGGTCCGCGACATCACAGGTGCCCTCACCACACAGGTACTCTCGACTATATCCGGGTGTGGGAGCTCGTCGACAACTTCGATTTGGACCATGCTCAGTCGGACCGTTTTGTGTGGAAATGGTCGGCTGATGGCTGCTACTCGGCATCGTCGGCCTACCGCGCTTTCTTTGTTGGATCCTCGGAGCTGCGGGGGGCACGCGGGAGCTGTGAAAAACAAAAGCACCTCCGAAGCTAGGTTAAGTTCTTCTTTTGGCTTGTCATCCATCAACGCCTATGGACGGTAGATCGGCGGAAGCGCCATGGATTGCAAGACTCAGATGCTTGTGACTTGTGTGATCACCAGCCACCTATATTAGCTAGGGAGGTACTCCTTCCGTCCCAGAAAAAGAGTCGCTATGGGAAGCGTGCTGGTCAAACTTTCTTAACTTTGACTAAGTTTATAGAAAATGTGTGTAATATTTATATTTCTAAATAAGTTTATTATTAAAGTATATTCAAAGATCTATCTAATGATACTAATTACGTACCATAAATATTATTATTTTGTTAAATATAGTTGATCAAAGTTTATATTTATTGATTTTTGGGGAAGCAAGAATGACTCTTTTTTTGGGACAGAGGAAGTATGATGCAGGACTCTACGGCCTCTTGGGTTACAGTCTTTGATACAGGATACCGACGTCGATCTGATTGACTGGTGGCAGCAAGCTAGGGCGGCGGTGGAGGCAGTCAGGCTGCTGGGCTTCGACTCCTTAACGCTCCTTGTTACCTGGATGCTCTGGCTTGAACGCAACTCACGGACCTTCCGAAGCCAGGCGGCACAAGCTAATGAGGTATCAAGCAGCGTCATCGTCGAAGGCCTGCAATGGATCGAATCAGGCTTCACGAGTTTGGCTTCTCTTCTGCAGCCGTCTGCTTCTGGAAGCGGTGTACGGCCGTTTGTAGCGCGAAACTTAACCGTATAGTACATCTGTAATCTCTGTGTTGTATTGTCTACCTTGATCACGTAGTCCTCTTGATTACTGGTTTGGGTAAACAATGCATTGTAAACTCAAACTCTTTTCGTCTTAAAGAAATACGGGTCTAACCCGATCGCTAAAAAATATAAACAATCAAGTACGAGCACAAATTCATGACTTGATCGACAATATCATTGAATGCAGCATCACTTTCATGAGTGCATTGTATCAATGTAAAGCCAACACATTTCCAACACTTGCATCTCTATTTCATTAAAAAACATGTTTTTTATCACAAATTATACGATATTACAAGAAGTGAATACAAAAGAATAACATACTATACTATTTTTTCATAAATGCCTATATGGTGTGGTAGTAAGGAGGTATCACACACCAGGCTTGATATTACAGGTTTGGGTATCATCCTACACATGTGCATACTCTGTAAAAAAAACAAATGTTGAATTGTTTCAGATTTACTACAAAATCATCACTTCTTGCTACCATTCTAGTTTGTCCTGACAAGATTATCTTTTATAAGAATCACCCCTTTTTAAGAAGCCATTTTTTTTTATTTTGAGGTACTTTCATATGCCAAACCGTTATTGATTAGATTACTATACACCGATTTTACAGAGAATGCACCATTTATGTTGAACAACCAAATAAATCTATTATACACATTTAAATTATTATGTGCCACTATTGCAACGTCATTCGAATAGCTTGTTTTCGACTATTATAAGGCTCATCAACATTGAGTTGTATGTACCATTGCGTATGGTTGCTGTTGCAAAAACCATCCCTATAAATTAGTTTTGACCAGAATCACACATAATCTAAAGCATATTTTGGGCCTGTTTGATATAAGTTGTTGTGAGCTGTTTTTTTTTCTGCCAAACATCTCTTTTGAAAATAGTTTTACCCATGAAACTATTTTTCTCCTCCACTCACAAAGATATGAGGTGAGATGAAGCTGAAAATAATAGCTTATCTCAGCTCTCTCCCCCTATCTCTCTCATATCTATGCATAAAGTTGTTAGTAAAGTTATTTTGTCAAATATTTTTTCCAAAATAACTCAGTTCACCTAGAAAGTTGCTTATGAAGCTATTTTCTAAAAAAATACAGCTTCAATTCACTAATAAAACACAGCTGTACCAAACAAACCCTTTATCTTTTAAGTATTAAAAGAGTCAACTTTATACATGATAATGATTTTGGATTAAAAAAAAGGTCAGAATCAGATCAAGGGATCGAGAACCCGTGCTATCGCATAAAGTACATGCATGGACGACGACTAAAGAGCATCAAAAGAAAACTGGGTACCACAGTGTGCTGCAACCATTCGTGGCATGCAATTTCCACTAGTAGAAAAATCATTTTTGCGGACACGTCGTTTTTTTTTCATAGCCGGTTCACAATTTTATGACGCCAGTATAAAAAATAGGGTGGGCCCAGCAAGAGAATCGCCTGTGTAAAATCATTTACACAGGCGGCTGACATTATAAACCGCCTGTGTAAATAGGGTATTTACACAGGCGGCTGACATTATGAACCGCCTGTGTAAATACCTGTAGAGTTAATTTTTTTTATTTTTGTAAACGACCTTTGATGGAAAAACTTTGTACATGAAAGTTGTAGATCTCGAAAAGTTATGAAACTTTGTAGTTCACAACTTTTTCATTTGAAATCATCTTGTCATCGAAAATTACGTTTGAATGTGTCAAATTTGAAATTTAAATTTTTGTAAACGACCTCGGATGAAAAACCTTGCTACATGAAAGTTGTAGGTTTCGAAAAGTTATGAAACTTTGTAGTTCACAACTTTTTCATTTGAATTCATTTAGTGGCTCAAACAATCAATTTACACTCGGTTTAGTATAGAATATGAAGAAGTACTAACGAATCTAGACACAAGTGAGTCATGGGTGGAGTGGTAGAGGAGGTACCACGTGAGGGTGAGGTCTCAGGTTTGAACCCCGGTTGAAGCGCGTTCGCGAATTTTACGTGAAAAAATGCACGACTTGTCCTAGGATTTAATTCTTTTTTTTTCATTTTAAAAACGCGATTTTATTCTGCGGATTAATACAGGCGGCTGACAAAGTGAGCCGCCTGTGAAATCCGCCGCCTGTACTGTGGGCCTAAAAACGCGATTTTATTCTGCGAATTAATACAGGCGGCTGACAAAGTGAGCCGCCTGTACTGTGGGCCGATTAGTACTGACCCCAGTACAGACAGTGGGCTTGGCCACCTGTATAAATGGGTCTACCACCGCCGCTAAAAATGTTTTTTGTACTAGTGTTCATAAAGTAAACTCATATATATAAGCCCTTTTGTATCTTTTGTATAGTTGTGTCGTGCGTGCAAGCCCGTGGTTGCTTGGATAGCCATCATGCACGCCAACGCCTACAGATGTGATCTTCATTCTTCACAGCGACGCGTCACATGGAGATCCGAAGAAAGTTCCATAGATCACTCATGAACAATGGGCTACTAATCCCAACGAAATAATCATGTAGTCATGCGTGACACATTCTCGCCATGCAGTACAGATATAGTAATTGAATTTCACAAGACTCGAAGGGGGAAAAAACAATATCAGTATGACCATGACCCCTCGTGATTTTTGGTTTTTTTGAAGTTTATACACATTTAGGCAGTGTTATCCTAAACACTAAACGGTAAACAGTCGATCACCTTCTGTTTAGCTCATTATTCAGAAAAAAAAACAGGTGTTTAAGCAGATAAAATTGTATTTAAACGGTCAAAACGACCGATTAAAAGGAAACGGTGTACTATTGTGTAGTGTTTAAACGGTGTGTAAATGAGCTACATGACCGTGTAGACGAACAATGTATTCAGGACACTGAAACCCAGAAAGCAGGTCCTTTCACCATCCTGAACTACCGAAGAACGACAACAGCAGGCGGCATAAGATTCTTTGTATTCTCACTCCCTCCCACAGTCCCATCCGGCTCCCGGCATCCCCACAGATCGAGTGCCCCACATGCATCTTGCCCCGCTACCAAGAAAGCACAACAGCTCACCTATCTCACTCTCACTAGCTAGCTCACCTATCCATCCACCCATCCTTGTTTGTTCGGCTCTTCCTCATGCATATGCATTGTTTCTGTCTGCATGCCTGATCAGGACAAAGTTAGCCATGCCGCCGTCGCCGTCGCTACTGGACCTCATGAGCCTGCCGCCTGAGCTGTCTCCGTCTCGTGAAGCGGCGGCAGACTCCTCGTCGTCCTCACAAGGCAGCAGCAGCAGCTGTGCCATGGTGCAGGTGGTGCCGAGGGACCTCTCCGACGAGCTCCTCGGCAAGTTCGAGGACACCAGCGAGTTCGGCTTCGAGTATAGCCAGAGCGGCCTCTGGTCGCCGCTGGTGCTGCTGCGTCCCGAGGTCCTCGCGAGCGCGGGGCGAGACCGACGGAGGCGCAGCCGCCGGAACTGGAGGAGGAAGGTTAGTATGGTGAGTTCTCTTTAAAGAATTGCTGCGAAGGGTGCTGCAGGTGCTCGTGTTCTGCTCCCTCAATCCTAACGACGGACTGTTGTTGTTCTTGTTTTTCTGATGTACGTAGGTGTTCTGTTGTTGCTGACATCCAGTCCAGGCAGGCATGCTGTGCAATGTTTGTGTTGGCCCGGACAGAAAACAGGCTCCTGTGTCTCTCCTAAACTCCTCCGCGGCTTCTCTTCTCATGTACAAACTTTTTCGTGCTTTAATTAATTAATTTAATTAATGATGAAGTTAGTTTGTACTTTCGGATATGACGAAGATTACTTTTTACTGGGATGTAAAGATAGTACTAGGATGCTTATGCTTGTGAGTTTGTAAGTGCTGGTATGTTCACTGATGTAATTTGTAGTTTGCTCAGAATCCTGATTAAGTAAATTAAATGCTTGGGGGTTGAAGTACTGCTTGTTCTGTGTGCCCACTGATTTAATTTTTTAAGCTTGCTTAAAATATTTCGCTTTTGTTGATTAAATGATGCCAAGGTACTATGACTACGTGTGTTTTGCAGCAGGATTATTGTGTGGAGTCAATATATATATTGGCCACATGCATGGTTTTGTTTGGCCTCCATTATTATGGTTTTTATTGTTCGGTTTAAAGGATATTTCCACTTTATTTGTTGGGATATATGCACTTGGAGTAATTTAGAACTTTGTTTTTTTTTACTTTTCTAAGGACACTTACAATACAGAAATTACGGAGTAGTTTTCATGGTCTAGTACTCTGCACCAAGAAACTATCTATCTCACTATAGATTTTCTATTTATATTCAAATAAAATTCTGACCAATGATATACCACGTAAATCTGTATGTAACCGTATGCGGATCCTCTGTGTCTCTTGTGGACGAGTCTGCTCTGCACCATGAACTCAAAACTCCATTATGTGATCATGTGTATCCTCACCACAGATCCAAAAGAAACTAGGCCGGTTGGCAGCATCTTCAGCGTGCCACAATTAGCGGGCACAACAGCCGGTTGGCCGTCATGAGCTCGAGCTCTAGCGTGTGTTGAAGATGCGCACGAGTTCAGCGTTTAGCGGCTGTCCACGGCATGCACAAGCTCTCGATGACTGACGACTGCGGCCACACGAGGGCATGCGAGATTCCGTCAGTGGCCGCACAAGCTAGGCAGCTCCAGAGCGGCGGTCCGCGAACGACCGCCGGCAGCCGCGCACGCGGGGCGGCCGCGAGACTCTGCAGCGGCGGTGCGCGAGATCTCGTCGTTGGCTACGCAAGCGAGCCGGCTCTGTGGCGGCGGCACACGAGCTCCCGTTGGCGATCGCGCGTGCGGCTGCTGCTGCAAGAGGTCCACGATGGCGGAGGCCACAGGAGTTGTCCTTCACCGGCGGCGCACACAGGATCAGTCCTAGATGGAAACCGAGCTCTGTGTCCTCTCAACGCTGTATCGGATTGTTTCTACGGCCTCGATGCCCGTTAAGACGTCGCGTCTAACTTTATTTTAGACAACATTTGGGTTAAATATTAAGAGTATAAATCATCAATAAATTTTAAGTTATTAAAATTATAAATGTAAAAATTATATGAATAGATTTATTTTGAAAAATATTTTTATAAAAATATACATATATCATTATTTCATAAATGTTTTTTATAAAAACAAGAGTTTAAAGTTGTGTTTGAGAGATTGTGTCAATGTTCTAAACAACTTCTAAATCTGATATAAAGGGAGTAGTTTCTAAGTTAATTTTTCCCTTTCTCTTGTTAAATTGCTTGTCACATCAACGAAATACCTACTGTATAATCAGATAATTAATAGGATAAAAACCGTGTTGGTTTTTACAATAGGAGTACACTAAATCCGGATACACCTTATTTCCATGAACGAATAAAAAACAGAGTTCACGAGTCAGATGAACACCTGACTTAGAGGGAGATTAAAATACATTACGTCAACACCTGACTCAGATGAACAACCAACCTAAATACTCTCAGTCTCCTAGATTAGGGCGCAGCTAAAAAGGAAGTACTAGCATGTATACTCTCTCCATCCTACACGGTTGAAAATCGGCTCATAGATTAGAGTTTGTCAAGTGTTTTTTTTGGGCACTTGGCAAAGAGTTTTTTTTTGCTGAGTGCCAAAAAAGAAAACACTTGGAAAAGAAACTTCTTTTGCCGAGTGTTTTTTTAACACTAGGCAAAGATGCTTCTTTGTCGTGTATTTTTTTAACACATGGCAAAGAGTTCTTTACATAGTGTTTTTTTGACATAAGACAAATCCAAATTTTAAAGCATAATTTGAAGTAGTAAAATAATTTAAATAAAAAAGTTTTAAACTATAAAGTTGTATAACTCATCAAGATATAAAAAGTAAAAATAATTTTGTTAACAAATCTTACATATATCTCTTGTAGTTTATGAAACTACAAGAGATGTATTAAACTTGTGAATAATATTAGAACGACAATGTTGGATGAACAGATAACAAAACATCCAAAATAAACCTTGTGTATCTTGAAAAGTTATGAAAATTTATAGTTGGCAACTATTTGATTTGAAATCATTTTGTCATACAAAACTGCGTTTGAATTTAAACTACTTAAAATTCAATTTTTTTCAAACAACCTCGGATGAAAAAACAACCAAAATAAACTTTGTAGATCTCTAAAAGCTATTAAATATTGTAGTTGAAAACTTTTCTATTTTAAATTATCTTGTCATGCAAAACTCGAGATCTACAACTTTCATTTAGCTTGTTTCTTCATCCTAGGTTGTTTTACAAATTCAAAATTTAAATTTGAGAAATTCAAATATAGTTTTTCATGACAAAATGACTTTGAATTAAAAACTTGTAAGCTAAAAAGTTATATAACTTTTGGGGGTCTACAACTTTTATTTTGGTTATTTCTTCATCCGAGTTTGTTTAAAAATTCAAAATTCAAATTTTAGAAATTCAAACATAGTTTTTCATGTCAAAATGATTTCAAATGAAAACATAAAAGTTCTACAACTCCTCAAGATCTACAACTTTCATTTTGGTCATCTGTCACACCCAATTTCAAGGACGAAATAGGATGCATAACATTATGTGTGCCCAGGAATAATCCACACATAAGTTCACAAATTACAAAGTACCATCACAGAGTTTAGTACATATCGAACATATATATATATTACAAGAATAAATAAAACAAAGGAAGATACACTAGTTCTTGAGGCTCCATCTCACAGGGAAAGGTCAACTGGTTGACAAAGCCTAGAAGTCTTCAGGAAACTCCTCATAGCCTCCTGCTTCTGTTACCCGTCCGGGATTTTCATCCAAAATTGAAAAGAAAACAAGCGTGAGTACACTCGTACTCACCAGTATAACATGGGGTTATGAAGCTCAAAAGGCTGACACTGGTTTACTGCATTTAGCACTTTTAGTTGGTCAAAGTTTTATTAACAAGTAGCATCAGGTTATGCTTAAGCCCCAAATAATCCCACTTATACCACTGCCAAAGTCTTAAAGAATCATAACCATCATCATTAAAGTGGTGGAAACAGGAACATAAGTGTTGGTCAAGTTAATTAGTTAATCCGTCGGTTTTCCGGGCCGCTCGTGACCGTGAGCACGACTGATATATCAGTTTTTTTAACACTCTGCAGAGGTTGTGCATCTTTACCCGTGAGTCGTGATGCCCCGAATGCCCGGGTTAATTACTCCCATAACACTGCCAAGGTGAGGGGGCGGGGTTCACTATGAAACCTTTCATAGTATCTCGTCTAACAAGATTAGGGCTGCTAGGATTGGCAAGGGGCGATAGAGCTCCCCTTCCGAGTAGCATAAAGACCCGCAGCCTACGCTCAAACTCGGACAGAGGCCGCACTATAACCAGCTCGGCAAGAGCCTAATGTGCCCTTTCGGGTAACCGCTAACGAGCTAGAAAAGAGCCTACTACTAAGTTAAAGCCAGAGCCATGTAGCTCCCACGGTAGCACTGTCAGTCCCAGCTTTTGCCAACAGTGAGTTATTAAAAGAGTTATGTTCCAATTGCCATAACAGGATCACCAAATCATTCAAAGCATTTTAACAAATGGCAGGGATCAAGTATTCATTTATATAGCACTAGCCATCTACCCATATGCATAACCCATAGGAATCAAGGTAAAGGATTTCAATTCTAGGGAATTAAACTACGGGTATCAAATTAAACACATGCACATGAAATGATAATTATGGTGAATAGGAGAACAAGGTAGGTCCCATGCTATACTTGCCTTGGTTCTCAAAGTCTTGCTGGTCAAAACTCTCCTGATCAAAGAACTCTTGATCACCAACAAACTCCTCACTGCCTGAACTCGATCACGACATTGCAACAACACGCATTCCAATTGCATACATACAAAGCAAACAAGACTAATATTAGAGCAGTACACCAATAACAATAAACAGAGTTAAAAGGTTTATAAAAAGATACTATGCATTGCTACGATCATTTCAACATGAATTTCACGAAAATCGGATTTAAAACGCAAAAGATATGAATTTAACTGGTCCTCTAGGAGCATTTTTAGTATTTGAATTATCATTGAATTTAAATAATTCAAACATGAACAACAGTTGGTTTAACATGTAGAGAATTTCATTACGATCCTAATGCAACTCGAATCGTCCAAATCGGAGTTAAAATAAAGATTTTATAAACAATCTAAGGAAGTGGCAAAATTGTAAATAGCAGTTTTCTACTTTTGGAATAAACCGAGAAGGTTTACGTTTTCTGAGTAGAGAAAACGTAATTTCAGAAGTGCGCCAGGGCAGAGGCGCGCGGCTGACGGGTCTGCCACGTGGCGGCTCGGGATAGGGCGGTCCACGGGCACAGTGCATGCACCCGAGCGCGGCTGTGGTCCATTGGTCCACCGTGGACCGGGGTCCATACCCCTTCGGGGGATCTAATCCTGGCCGCAGATCAAACAACGTGCGGCTCAGAACAGGTCGGAGGGAAAGAGAGGGAGGGATTCGGCCGGAGCAGAGGACGGCGCGGCGGCGCCATGACCACAGAGGGCCAAGCTCGCCGGCGAATTGTCGGAATGACGTTCCCGGCCACGATTTCACCAACCAAGGGTAGGGGAAGGGTGATCACAGCGAGGCGAACACTCTGGTGTGGTCGGATGATCCGCGAGAGGCGAGCAGCGGCGGCGCCAAGGATTCCAGCGGCGCGGGCTCGCCGGCGAACGCGGGAAGGGCACTCCCAACCGTCACAGATTCAACCAACAGCACGGAAAGGACCTACGTGCTCGTGCGAGAGAGGGTTTGGTGGAGGCAGTGGCTTGCCGGAACAGGGCCGTCCGCGGCGGCGCCAAGGCCGGTCTCGATCTGTGCACGCGGGCGAGTCAAATCAGCGCCTTAGGGGCCAAATTGAGGGCTCGGGAAGTGGCGAGGGGTTCGTGCGATGCGCGTGAGGTGCTTGGTTGTGACTGACCGCCACCGAAGTCGACTAGCCGCGGCGGCGCCATTGACGGCGGTGCGGGACACGCGCGAGCAGTGCCGCAGGACCGCAAATCAGACTAATTAGGGACTCAGAGAGGGAGAGGAGACGCTGGTGAAGCTCACCGAGGCTTCGAGAAGAGCGGAGGTGGCTCGGTGCGGCTTGTCGTCGTGGAACGGCGGTCGGCGTCGCGGCGGCGTCCGAGAGCTCCGCGTTCACGGCGCGTGTTCTGTGCCCACAGAAGAGATAGAGAGAGAGAGAGAGATTAGGCCGGGTAGGTTGGCGGTGAGAAACTGGGCGAAGAACGGCGCTCACCGAGGCGGTTTAGACTCTGGGGTGGCCTCTTCAGCGACGACGGCGGCGTTCGGCAGACGGTGGTGCTCGGCGACGGCGCGGTTCGATGGAAAGGGGGAAACAGAGGGGCGGTGCTCCGTTTTATAGCTCAGAGCAGAGCGTGCAGGGCGTTGCGGCTATGTGGGTGAGATGCAGGGGTGGAAGCGGAGCAGAACGTGCGGTTATTCCCGATCGCGGCGCGTTCGTGCGCGCGTGCTCGCGAACAAAGCGGAGGGCGTTGGGGAAGGCGGCGCTGGCCAGTGGAGAGAGGGAGAGTGAGGAACGGGCGGGCGGTTCCCGTTCTCCCCGCGTCTGCGCACGTACACGGACAAGGAGAACGGAGTGCGTGTCGCGGCGGTTGTGGAGCTCCGCATCGCGTGAGGCAGAGGGGAGGGAGAGAAGAAGGAACCGACAGGTGGGCCACGGTGGTCAGCGAGACAGGGAGGGAGGAAGGAGAGGGAGATCGGCGCCGACCTGTGGACTCCGGCTGTCAGCGAGTCAGAGGAAGAGAGGGTGAAGGAGTGGCCGGTTGGGCCGGCCTGCTGGTTGGGCTTCGGCCTGAAAGAACTGGGCCTCGTAGGGAGAAGAGAGGGAAGAAGTGGGACGAGGCCGTGCTGGGCTGAGGAGAGAGGGAGGAAATGTTTTTCCTTTTTCCCTTTTTATTTCTTTTCCCAAATTCATTTCAAAAACAATTTGAATCCATTTGAAATTTGAGTTTTGCAAAATCAAACATCACCACAAAAATTATGCAACGGCATGAATGCACCTCCATGTTTCTAAACTAGAATTTATTTTATTTCTAAGAATTTTATTATTCCACTAAATGAAATGCTCACATAATTTCATAATTAAATCATTTTCTATTATTTGAAATCCAAACCAAAATTTTGGGTGTTACATCATCTTCTCATGTGACTTGATCTGAACAATTTAAGTTTTGAATTTCAAAAAATAACAACTTCAATGAAGATCAATAACGTTTATTTTGGTCATATTTTTTCTTTCCCTCATTTTTTCATTTTTATTTTTATATGGTCTTTAATTTTTTTTGTTACCTTTTATATTTCTTTTTTTCTTTCTTTTCATTCAATATTTTATTTTTCTTTTATTATTTTTCTGGACTTTTGTCATTCTCTTCAAAAAAAAATTCTATTACAATTTTTATTTTACTCTATTAATTTTTATTTCCTTTTTATTCTATTTTTTAAAATTTTATTTCTTTTCGTTTCCTTATCTTTTTATTTTAACATCTATACATTTTTTATTTTTTATAGATTTAATTTTTTTGTTATTTTTTTTAATTTGTATTGTATTGTTTTTTATTTTTATTTTCTTCTATATATAACTTTTTGTTTGAATTTTTTTATTTTAACATCTATACATGTAATGATTTATATTGTATTTTTATGTCCACGAGTAGAATTGTAATGTTCTCGATGTTATTTGTGATGTTGAGTAATCATACATTGATGTTCTAGGTTATATTTAATAATGTTCTATAGTATTTCTTCTTCTTTTGATTTGATTGTAATTAACTACTTAACTATTTTATTTTTTATTTTTTACTTTTTACATTTCATGAACGTGGTATAAATATGACATTTTATTCTATATTTTGTGATGTTTGTGTAGTGTTAATGTGATGTTATAGAATGTATTTATGATATTTCATTTTAAATATACTTAAATGGAATCTTGATTCGAAGGATTTATTGTACGAGAAACAGTGGTACAATCGTATTAGATTATATTTTGGTAGTTATAACTTTTAAAAGTTTTTAAACCACTTATGCATGCCTACGACAATAATGATGAACCAATAACTATTTTTTCATGAACTAAAGGAACAGGAGGGTCGTCGTAAGGATACGTGCCACCAGGAAAGGTGCATAGCCTCCCCGTATTAGCATGGTGGTGCCTAGAGCGGCTACCCCATTTGCCCCTTCAGAGGGGGGGTGAATTGGGCTTATTTAAATTTCTAAGCAAGAATTAAAACCTAGCAAAGCCAATTAACTCCCTAGTGTCATGTGTGTGTGATTCTAGCTAGGCAAGTAACTGGATGATCAAATACAGCAAGGCACCCTATACAATTCTAGTCAAGCATGATATAAAGCAAGTAACGACAATGAAAATAATGCTTGAAAGTAATTGCAAGTAGAAAGGAGGAGAAGTATGTGAGAAAGATTAACACGATGACGTTTTGCCGAGGTATCGAGGAGTCGACACTCCCCTTAGTCCTCGTTGGAGCACCGCGCACGGTATCGCCTCCCTTTAGTCCGCATAAGGACTAACTGCTCTCTACGGACTGATTTTGAAAGGACCTAATTGGACTATAGGGGGGTGATAGGCGTATCTAAAAACTTATCGCATTGGCTAACCGAAATAAATGCGGAATTAAAACTATCGGTCTAGCCAACACAACACCCCTCTACTTATAACACTAGCACCTAGCAAATTATGATAAGAAAGCTTACTACGGTGCCGGGCTAGGAAGCTCACCTAACAAGTCTAGTTTGCAAGGTCACACAAACCTAAGAAACTAGTACTCTAAGCAAACCGGGAGCTCCTACACAGGCTAGTGAAAGCAAAGCGCACAAAGCCTAAGCTCACTAGTAATGCTCAAAAGCAAGGCTACACAAGCCAAACTAGAGAGCTCAAAAAGCTTAGCTACACAAGCTAAGTAATGTGACTAACAAAACTACACAAGTCAATTAGTCACTCAATAGCTACTTCTATGCTACACAAGCAAGAAGGTAACTAGCAAGATACACAAGCTATACTAGTTACTAAAGCAACCACTAAACACTAGCACAAGTATGAAACAATAAGTATAAGCTAGTGAGTAGAGAATGCAAACCCCCGAACTGTACTACCGGTAGTAGGACCGGTACTACCGGTGGCTGACCGGTACTACCGGTGGCTAACCGGTACTACCGATGGTAGCGTTGTAGCTTCGAAATCCAAGGAAGATGAGCTTTGAATCCGGATCTGAGCTTTTCCCTACACTCCTTGAGGTTGAGGATGATGATGTTGAGCTTTGCTTGGATTGGTTCCTCTCCAATTTGTAGATCGGGCCTTCCCAACCTATGAACTTTGAGGAAGAGAGGAAGAACACAAAGAACACAAGAACAAAGGATAGTCGAAGCTATCTCCACAACATCAAGAACACGAGACTCAAGATTTATCCTGAGGTTCGGTCCCCACAAAGGAGTTCCTAATCCTCGTTGTTGAGGTGACCACAAAGGTCGGAGTCTCTTCCACCTCCTTGCCTCCCTCAAGCAACCACAAAGTTTAGCCCAAGATTTCCCTCAAGCAACCACAAATGAATCAACACGGGCAATCTCGAAGAACACCTAGCCGGCTAGGATTCCAAGAATCCAAGAGTAACAAATGCAAAGCAAGCCGACAAGAAGAGAAAATCAAATGCTCAAGTCGTAGATCGATCCTCTCCACTCTCAAATCTCATTTCTCTCTCACAAATCCACCATGGATTGAAGCCTAGGAGCATTTGGGGAGAGAGAGGCACTTGGGACCCTTTTTCTCAGATGTGGAAGTCGAATAATGGGGGTGGGTGCCGCCCCAATTGAAGGGGCGGCCTATTTATTCCCGCAGCTCCCAACGCACTACCGGTACTACTGGTGTCCCACCGGTACTACCGGTCCAAGGAATCCAACCGTTGGAGCCTTCCGACCGTTGTATAAAGTTAGCTGATCGGTACTACCGGTTGCTCACCGGTACTACCGGTAGTTCATTTTTCAGCACATCTTCAAAGTGCCCTCGCATGCGAGAAAACCCCACCGGGAGCTGACCGGTACCACCGGTCTTCACCGGTACTACCGGTGGGAGACCAGTAGTACCGGTGGCTCAGCAGAAAGCCACCGAAGCACTCTTCTAAGTATGTGTTTTTGCACGGCGTCTCTCAAACGTCTCTAGACTAGTAACTTGAGCACTCTCATCCTCATCAAGCTAGTCTACTATGCATCCCTCTTGATAGTACGGCTTTTCCTATAACTCAACCCGGTCAAACACTTCTCTAAACAACTATGACCAGTGAAATGAAATGCTCTAAGTTATACCTTTGCCTTGTGCATTCCATTTCATCTCCTTCTCCAGTGTTGATGCAACCCATGCACGAACCTATCACAAATGATATGATCCACTTCTCCTTCTTCAATATTGATGCAACTCATGCACCAACTTATCACAAATGATATGATCCACTTCATATCATTACGTGACATATTGGTTCATCGATCTTGACTTCACTTGCCCTTCACCATTGCCTTCGTCCATCGGTGCCAAGTCTTTCTCAAGCCTCCCGCCACGCGGTCAAACGCTTCAAGCCTCCATCTTGCCCTTCACGCTTGCAACCGGTCCATCAAGCTAAGTCATGCCTTGACCTTCTCCACCTTGTCACATGAATCCATATCATGTTTCATATGCTATGAGCTCCTTAATCATCAAGTTGAGCACCATAAATATGCAAAAGCTATCTCTTCATGACTTTATTGGTTGCTCACACTTGTGTACCTAAGGACTAAATCACCTGTATGTCTCACATTAAATACATATTAGTCCACCTAAGTTGTCACTCAATTACCAAAACCAAACATGCACTTTCAATCTCCCACTTTTTGATAATTGATGACAACTCTACAAAGATATGGAAATTAAGCTTATTTTGGAATTTATGCCATTTATCCAACATTTAAGCTCTATACCAAGATTTGGATAAATGCCACAAAATCCGACTTGGTAGCGATAGCTCCCCCTACATGTGTGCTCACAAAGGTTTGAATTAAGCTTTGCACACATGCACGTCATTTTGGGAGTGCTAGCACTACTAAGTGATGCTAAGGGATATAGGATAAACCTTTGAAGATATCCATATAGTTCCACTTTGAAGTTCATCCTTAGCACCATGGTTAGCTAGATACCACAAAAACAACACTAGAAACCCCGTGAGATCAACATTAGAAGCAAGGTTTCTAGATATCAATTGAAGGAACATATATCTAGCTTACCAGCCTATGCATGCTAGTTTATCAAATTATCATACAAGTCCTATAACTAGCATACACCAAACAAGCATGCATATAAATATAAGACTTATGCAATATGCAAGCAAGCACATGAATATGCACATATCAAATGCAATCAATCAAGTTCATGAGCTTGCTCCCCCTACTTGTGTGCATCACTTAGTCCAAGACTTTGATCCTTTCAATCCTTATTCCCTTATGTCCATGTCCATGTTTTCTCTCCCTTAGTGCATGTCCATTCACTAATATATCTTTGTTCACTAATCTCTCCCCCTTTGTCATCAATTTCCATAAAAGGTATGCTTCTTATTGATGCAAAGATTGCACTAGGGTAGATGGTTGATACTTGTATCTTCTCATTTTTTATGGACACCAACACATATGTATTGGAATGACTATTCATGTAAGATCATTGACCATTATACCATTGAGTAGGGCAACTCCCTTGTGGTCAAAGCAATTGTCATCCAAAAAGGCTTTGCAAGTAAGATAACTTTTGATTTGATCACTTAAGGTTGAGGATCACTTTTAACTTGTAGGATATCACTTGTGAGATACCACATGAAGGATATTACTTGAATGAACTAATTGTAGATCATCACATGTATGCTAGAACTAGACATCTTTTGCAAGTACCAATATGAAAGTTGATACTATTAGAAAGATTAGCATAAGTCTAGATACCATTTGTAAGTTTCATCTTGATATCCATTTGCATAGTTATCTTGTGCTTGAACTAGATTCATTGTCATGAGCGTCTATTGTTGACTTGAACTAAAGTGAATAGCATAAGTTTTCAAGTCCGGTTTAAACCCTCTCTAAGCTTGTTCACACACATTAAGCGGTTATCTTATAGAGGTTATACTTGTCACTTGATTGCAATCCAAAATAGATCAAGTACATGGGTTTACTAGCTCATGATCAAACTCATATACTACCACTAGATACAAACAATCATTCAAGCAATAGTGGTAGGCTATAAGCATGAAATTCATTTGATTTTCAATGAATGATTACTATGTATGACTATATGCACTAAAACATGTCTAAGCAATGATGTATGCATATGTCAAACAATTTCACCTTTGCTATGTTGGAGTAGAGGATAGTCAAATATAATCATCTCCAATTAGCAATGTGAAGTCCAATTAAGAGCTTCGTGAAGACCAATGAATACCAATTTGAATACCAATCTTCACCCATATGATTTGAGAACCACTAATGATCAAGTGCACTTTCTTGTTGTGGTTGACTTGCTTCTTTCTTGGTCTTTGCTTGCATGAGAGAGTACCAAACGATGTATCACTTGTAGTAGATGATACCTCTTGAATGTCATGATACTACTTGTAGATTAAATTCATGAATCTCTCTCTTTTGGGTGTTGCTTGCTTTCTTCTTGGTCAATCCTATTGATAGCTTCAACTAAGAATCTCCAAATGATCCCTAGATTACCACTTCCATGTTATCCTTCCAAGTACCACACTTGGTTTACCTACAAAAGGCAGCAAGCCCCTACAAAAGGGAGAAGTGACCTTTCTCTATGAACCATCCTTGATACTCACTTGAAATTGCTTTGTTTGATTGATCCAATTGATGAACTCCATTTGATGAGAGTATTGAATCCAATATGAGTTCATCCTTATTTTGTTTAAGTCATTTTCTTTCTATCTATTGATCTTCAATGATCACTAGAATTTAAACTTCATCTCTATCTTGAGTTTGATCTTGATCTCTAACTTGAGTGCCAAATAGGTGCCAAATACACTCCAAAATCAAATGACCTTGTACTCAATTTTTGTCATGCTTCTAGCTCAAACCAAAATCAAACATAGGTGCCTCAATCTGTGAGGATGGATGCACACTTGAGTGAATGGATGGATGCACACTTGCTATCTCTAAGCAACTAGTGAGGATGAGCACTTAGAATCTCAATTATCTCTCTCACTAGGGCTCTTGCACTCCTTGCACTCTCACAAGGTTTTCTCAGCAAATGAAATGGGCAAGAGTGAGACCAAGGGGCTGAGGAAGGAGTATAAATACCCCCAAGCAACCCCTAGCTGTTACACACAAATTTGAGTTGTCTGTGTCACTCTGGACACTACCTGTAGAGTGTGGTCTGGACCATAGCTTATGCGTCCGGATCTCACATCAGAATTATATGCTTACTGTGTTGAAGGCACTCGAACGCTATCAATTGTCCGGACCCTTGTCTCCATATAGCATCTGAACTCAAATTACCTCTCTGGATTCTCTCTGCATAGGGTTTGGACGCTGCCAATGGTCCGGACCCCATCTGTTCATAGCGTTGGAGTCCCTGACTCATCCTGAGCAAACCCTAGGCGTTCGAACGCATAGCCAATGGTCCGAACCCTAGTTCACTTAGCGTCCAGAGCTTGTCTGAGGTTCAAGACTTGCTCGGATTTGCAAACTTCAAAAATAGAAATTGCTCACCATCATTTTAGGGCAGTTCTAAAGCTGCCTAGTGCTAGTTTTAACAAGTGTGCACCACACCTAAACACATAGACTCTCCTACGTAAATCCACTAGATAGTACCCTCTTAATAGTACGACCAAAGGTAAAATAAAGAGGTTAAACTACTCTAAGTGTCTCTCAACTCCAAATGACACTTAGACCTAGTCTATGCTTCGACCTTGACACCAATCTTTTGAAAACCGAAATGATTCCATTAAGGGGCACGAATACCATTGATTCCCCAATAAATTTTCCATTACCATGACCTAACTTTCTTATTGCCTTAGCAAAACACAAGTTAGTCATAGTAATCTTGCATTGTCGTTAATCACCGAGACACTAGGGTCCTAGATGCTTTCAATCTCCCCCTTTTTGGTGATTGACGACAATACGCCATAGAGTATGAATAGAGAGTTTGTTTTTAGGTTTTCAATGACTTGGTTCATCTAAGCATGGGTTAGTGAATATGAATGAATAATAAATGCTTAAACAATCCAACCCGTGACATGTACTAAAGATGTGAATCGAGTGCGAGTACATGGAGATATGCTCATCATATATATATCAAAGTAAAGTGCGAAAGCATATCATGAGCATAAGCAAGTGACATATCATCATATAAGGAATGAAAACACATGTGTCAAAAGTAAGAGTAGCATCACACATATAAACAAATGCATGAAAGACGATAAACATGATGCATCAGTATGAGAAGGGTAAACACATCAATAGATCCAAATCCCTGTCTCATATCCCCCCTAACTGTAGCATACTCTCACCTCCCCCTTTGGTAACTAGCACCAAAAACTAAGCGTTGGACGCAGGGGAGCAGTCGTGTCACAAGGACGAAGGTCGAACTAAGAGTAGTCTGGACTGGAGTCACTTGTCGTCGTCCTGACCCGCGGAAGCTGGAGCTGCTATAGGAGAAGGTACTAAATGTGTCTGCTCAAGTGAGGTAGAACCTGAAGCATATACTGCAGAACCTGCTCGTGTTATTGACTGTTGTCTCAAGAGCCACTGTCTCTGTAGGTGTCACTAAAGGTGCCTCTGAACTAGGCAAGTCTGGTAGAGTAGTAGGCACTGAAGGAGCAACCCCGGACTCTGAAGCAGGGACTAGAAGGGACACAAATACATATATATCATTATTCCATAAATATTTTTATAAAGACAAGAGTTGTTGTGTTTGAGAGACCGTGTCACTATTTTAAACAACATCTAAATCTGAATATGGAGGGAGTAGTTTCTAAGTTAGTTTTTTCCTTTCTCTCGTTAAATTGCTTATCACATCAACCAAATACCTACTACATAATCAGATAATTAATAGGATAAAAACCGTATTGGTTTTTACACTAGAAGTACACTAAATCCGGATACACCCTATTTTCATGAGCGAATCAAAAACAGAGTTCATGAGTCAGATGAACACCCGACTCAAAGGGAGATTAAAATACATTACGTCAACACCTAACTCAGATGAACAACCAACCTAAATACTCTCAGCCTCCTATATTAGGGTGCAGCTAAAAAGGAAGTACTAGCATGTATACTCTCTCCATCATACACCGTTGGAAATCAGCTCTTTGCTGAGTGCCAAGGGGTCTGCCAAGTGCTTTTTTTATACTCGGGAAAGAGTTTTTTTTTTGTTGAGTGCCAAAAAAGAAAAGCACTAAAAAAAACCCGAGTACTTTTTACATTCGGCAAGGAAACTTCTTTGCCAAGTGTTTTTTAAACACTAGGCAAAGATGCTTCTTTGCCGAGTATTTTTTTAACACTCGGCAAAGAGCTCTTTACTGAGTGTTTTTTTTTGACACAAGACAAATCCAAATTTTAAAGCACAATTTAAAGCAGTAAATTAATTTAAATAAAAAAGTATTGAACTACAAGGTTGTATAACTCATCAAGATATACAATGTTTGTTTTGGTCATTTGGTCATATAACAAAGTAAAATAATTTTGTTAACAAATCTTACATATGTCTCTTGTATATAAGACTTGTGAATAATATTAGAACCACGATATCGGATGAACAAATAACAAATCATCCAAAATCAAATTTGTACATCTTAAAAAGTTATGAAACTTTATAGTTGGCAACTATTTGATTTGAAATTATCTTGTCATGCAAAACTGCGTATAAATTTAATCATTTTAAATTTTGATTTTTTTAAACAACCTTGGATGGAAAAATAAACCAAAATAAACTTTGTAGATCTCTAAAAGCTATTAAATATTGTAGTTGACAACTTTTATATTTGAAATCATCTTGTCATGCAAAACCCGAGATCTATAACTTTCATTTAGGTTCATCTGAGGTAGTTTTATAAATTCAAAATTTAAATTTGAGAAATTCAAATGTAGTTTTTCATGACAAAATGACTTTGCATGAAAAAGTTGTAAGCTAAAAAGTTATATAACTTTTTGGGATCTACAACTTTTATTTTGGTTATTTCTTCATCATAGTTTGTTTAAAAAATGCAAAATTTAAATTTTCGAAATTCAAACATAGTTTTTCATGCCAAAATGATTTCAAATGATAACATTATCAACTATAAAGTTCTAGAACTCCTTAAGATCTACAACTTTTATTTTGGTCATCTTTTCATGTGACTTGATTAGAACAATTTAAGTTTTGAATTTCAAAAAATAACAACCTCAATGAAAATCTATAACTTTTATTTTGGTCACCTTTTTTCATTCCCTTATTTTTTCATTTTTATTTTTCTATGATCTTTAATTTTTTTTGTTACCTTTTTTATATTTTATTTAATTGTATGTTTTTTCTTTTTTTCTTTCTTTTCTTTCAATACTTTCTTTTTCTTTTATTATTTTTCTAGACTTTTGTCATTCTCTTCAATTTTTATTCTATTACAATTTTTATTTTAATCTATTAATTTTATTTCCTTTTGTTGATTCTATTTTGTTTTTTTATTTTTATTTATTTTTGTTTTATTATCTTTTTATTTTAACATTTATACAATTTTAATTTTTTATAGAATTAATATATTTTCAATTTTTTCTATTTTGTATTGTATTCTTTTTTTATTTTATTCTATTTATAATATTATGTTTCACTATTTTTATTTACATATATGTTATGTTTATGTAGTATATACATGTAATGTTTATAATGTATTTTTTATGTCTGTGGGTAGAATTGTAATGTTGTAGATGTCATCTATGATGTTGAGTAATCATACATTGATGTTTTAGGTTATATTTTATGATGTTCTATAGTATTTTGTCTTATTTTCATTTTATTGTAATTAACTACTTAACTTTTATTTTATTTTATTTAACATTTTCATGATATTTTTTATGTTCACATAGTATATATATGATGTTCTTGCTATATTTAGTGGTGTTCGTGCAGTATTAGTGTGATGTTTAATGATGTATTTGGTATGTTCTATGCTATATTTTGATATTATAGGATATATTTTTAATGTACGGTGACATCTTTTTTCTTTTTTATTTGGTTATATTTCCTCTTTGTCCGTGAAAGAATAGATTCCTAGAGTTGTCTTAAGTTTATTTTTTTTAACTTTAATCGAATTTATAGAAAAAATATTAAATTTACCATGGAATTTATTTTCACATGGTGCTCATTTTACGTCATAGATATTATTATTTTTTATAAAGTTAGTCAAAGTTAAAAAAGTTTAACTACTCCCTACATTCCAAATTGTAAGTCATTTCAAGAATCTTGGAGATTCAAAGTTTACAAAGTTTAACCAGATTTATATAGTATGATAATAACATATTTGATGCCAACTAAGTATCATTAGATTTTTTATTAGTTATATTTTTATATTATACCTATTTGATGTCATAAATCTTTATGTTTCTCTCTATACTCTTTGGTCAAACTTAAAATGCTTTGACTCTTCAACATTCTTGGAATAACTTACAATTTGGAATGGAGGGAGTACCACGGATTCTAGGAATCTATTCTTTCAAGGATGGAGAGAGTAATTAATTACTTTCTTCATTTTGTTTTTTATTTTTTATTTTTTACTTTTTACATTTCATGAACCTGGTATAAATATGATAATTTATGCTATATTTTGTGATGTTTGTGTAGTGTTAATGTGATGTTATAGAATGTATTTATAATATTTCGTTTTAAATATACCAATGGAATCTCGATTCAAAGGATTTATTGTACGAGAAACAGTGGTACAATCGAATTAGATTATATTTTGGTAGTTATAACCATTTTAAGTTTTTAAACCACTTATGCATGCCTACTGTGATAATGATGGACCAATAATTATTTTTTCATGAACTAGAGGAACAGGAGGATCGTTGTAAGGATACGTGCCACCAGGATCGGTGCATAGCCTCCCCGTAGTTGCGTGGTGGTGCCTGGAGTGGCTGCCCCATTTGCCCCTCCAAATACTTATGGTAATTTCGTCAATCTTATGTGTCCTGATAATATAAAGGTCAGATCTATATAATAGTTAAATCTGATGGATCACCCACCTACAAACCTACTTAGGGCACTCCCAATACAGACTCTATCATAGAGTCTAAACACATTTATTACCTCGAATATTATGGACTTATAATCTAAATAAGACTTGAAGTCTTGTTTTTTTACTATCTCGTTTCAATAAATATACCGTCACATCAGCAAATACCATAAATAAGTGGTAATAAATAGTCTTATGGTGTGTTTGGTAGGGATCTAGATTCTCGTAGAAACGTTTCAGTTTCAGATTCTCTCAAGAAACGTTTCAGACACGGAATCAGAATCGCTTTGTGAAACCGTTTGGCTGAAAGGTTAGATATTTTTCATAAAAAATATAAATAAATGCATGCCTACTGTGATAATGATGGACCAATAATTATTTTTTCATGAACTAGAGGAACAGGAGGATCGTTGTAAGGATACGTGCCACCAGGATCGGTGCATAGCCTCCCCGTAGTTGCGTGGTGGTGCCTGGAGTGGCTGCCCCATTTGCCCCTCCAAATACTTATGGTAATTTCGTCAATCTTATGTGTCCTGATAATATAAAGGTCAGATCTATATAATAGTTAAATCTGGTGGATCACCCACCTACAAACCTACTTAGGGCACTCCCAATACAGACTCTATCATAGAGTCTAAACACATTTATTACCTCGAATATTGTGGACTTATAATCTAAATAAGACTTGGAGTCTTGTTTTTTTACTATCTCGTTTCAATAAATATACCGTCACATCAGCAAATATCATAAATAAGTGGTAATAAATAGTCTTATGGTGCGTTTGGTAGGGATCTAGATTCTCGTAGAAACGTTTCAGTTTCAGATTCTCTCAAGAAACGTTTCAGACACGGAATCAGAATCGCTTTGTGAAACCGTTTGGCTGAAAGGTTAGATATTTTTCATAAAAAATATAAATAAAAATATGCTTCAAAAAAAGCTAGAACCTTTTGTGATCAAGGAATAACTTGAATGCAACATATTTTAATTTGTTCCTTTTAAAAGGTAACAAGAAAAAAAAATGTGCAACTGATCCAGAAACTGAATCGGGCGAAACCAGTCCCTGCCTGTTTCATGCTCCTAGGCAAAAAAAAAAAAGCTGAAACGCTAGAAACGTTTCAAGCAAGAAATGTTTCGTATGTTAGGCGTTTGGTGCCGATTCTGCTGATCCAGCCAAGAATCAGATCCGATTCTCTCCTCCAAACGGCCCCTTAGACTCTATGATAAAGTCTTGCATTGAGAGTGCCCCAGGAGTCGGCGACGGTAGTTGGAATCACCTCTTAATTATTGATATCTTTCGTTAGCTTGACTTTGAAAATTTCAGTCATTAGGGTGGACCATCGTGGTCTGTCGGTGGTGCACTGGCGCATCGTGAATGGGATGTGTCCATCTCTAATCTCTAATAATACAGGTGTATGATTCACTAGCATAATCTTTGAAAGGACAAATAATTTAACAAAGTGAGTAATGCTAAATTGGTTGGATTTCTAACACTGAAACCTCTTCATTTAGGTTAAAATTCTCTATTTGGCACATATACTTGTATTTCTAATTTGTTTCAGTAAGTAATGGCCATATTCTTTCAAGTGGTAAGCGTACGTCTATCAACAATAAGCCGCTTACAGTAATTTCATCAATCTCGTATGTCCTGGTAATATAAAGGTGCGTGTATGTAATAGTTTAAATCTGGTGGATCATCTGCCTACAAAGCTACTTCCTCCATCCAAAATTACAAAATATTCCAAAAATCTTAAAAAGTTAAACAATCTTAAGTTTAAACAAAAAAAATATAGAGAAAATTATAAAAAATTATGACATCAAATACCCATACTATAAAAATATAATTGATAAAGAATCTAATGATATTTAGTTGACATCATAAATATTATTATATTGTCATATAAGTTTGATTAAATTTAAGATACATTAACTCTTTAAGATTTGTAGTGATGTTTATAATTTGAGATGGAGGGAGTACTTGACAGTAACAAAACAGTTCTAACAGGACTCAGTGACTACAGCTAGAATAATTGACCAGACTGAAGCCCCCTTTTAATTATTGGTGTCTTTCGGTGACGACTTTGAAATCTTCAAAGTCATTACGGTGGACCACTGTGAGGACTGTGAGCGGAGGTGATAGAATGGGATGTGTGATGTGTCCATCTCTAATAATATATAGAAGGGTCTTGTTTTGTTTTTGTTCTGTAGTGCAAGGAGAAAGATGGCTTGTGCTAGTTATCTCCTTCCCCTCTTCGTAGTACTGATACACCTCTCCTCACTAGCTTCATCTACTTCCTATGGTGGTAACCTCACAGCCCCTTCATGCCATCCAGACCATGCTGCAGCGCTCCTCCAGCTCAAGCGATCCTTCCTCTTCGACTATGCCGCCACCACCCTTGCTTCATGGGAAGCAGGCGGCACTGACTGCTGCCTCTGGGAGGGTGTTGGCTGTGACAGCGTCTCTGGCCATGTCACTGTTCTTGACCTCAGTGGTCGTGGCTTGTACAGCTACAGTCTTGAAGGAGCGCTCTTCAACCTCACCTCGCTCCAACGACTCGACCTGAGCAAGAATGACTTTGGTGGATCCCGTATCCCGGCGGTTGGCTTTGAGAGGCTTTCGGTACTCACACACCTCAACCTTTCTTACGCAGGTTTCTATGGACAGATTCCCATCGTAATAGGCAAACTCCCAAGCCTCATATCGTTGGATCTTTCTTCAATCCACTACATTGATGATGGTGCTGAAGTAGACACACTCTATAATGTTGTTGACAACTATAACATTTTGATCCTAGAAGAACCAAGTTTCGAGACGCTGCTGTCAAACCTCACAAATTTGAGAGAGCTCTACCTTGACGGGGTGGACATACCTAGTGCCAAAGATTGAGGCAGAACTCTTGGAAAATATGTTCCTCATCTTCAGGTTCTTAGCATGAAGTATTGCAGGCTTGTTGGTTCTATCCATTACTCCATGTCACATCTCCGCTCTATTGAAGTGATCAATCTCAAACTGAATGGAATTTCTGGCGTGGTTCCAGAGTTCTTTGCAGATTTTCTCAGTTTAAGAGTTCTTCAACTCAGCTTTAATGATTTGACAGGCAGCTTTCCTCCAAAAATCTTTCAGCTGAAGAATCTAAGAGTACTAGATGTGTCAAATAACGATCAACTCTTGGGGCATATTCCAAAATTTCCCTACGGCTACGGGAGCTCACTGGAAACTTTGAATCTACTGGATACTCTTTTCTCTGGCGTCACACTGAGCTATTTTGGCAATCTCATATCTTTGGCAGATCTGGGAATAGACAGGGGATCAATTTTTACGGAGCATCCGTATTTTTTTGTGAACAAGCTGGACCATATTAGTACCTTGCGGCTCTCTCTTCGATAAATTTTTCATGGGAGGTAGGGTCAAATTTCTCATGGATTGGTTATCTCCAGGGCTTGACAACATTGAAACTCTCTGATCGCTACTCCACCAACACTGCCCTCCTGGATTGGAAATCTCACCAATTTGAGAAGCTTGGATATCAGATATTGTGATTTCATTGGGTCAATTATTCCACATTCGATTAGCAACCTCACGGCATTGGAATATTTAGCAATCTCTAATTGTGCTTTTCCGGGTCAATTACCATTTAAGATTCCTGAAAATATCCAGTATTTATAATGGTTTATCTGGCCCTATAACACCGGCAATTGGACTTCTCAACAAGTTGGAAGTATTAATACTTGGAGATTGCAGCTTCTCTGGAAGAATACCAAATACAATTGCCAGCATGACTAAACTGATTTTTCTGGACCTTTCAGAGAATGACCTTGTTGGTAAGATTCAAAATCCAATTATCACATTATATCTTGTGATTTGTGAATTGTGCATAAAATTAATTGATATGATACGTATAAGAACCATTAACATACATGAACTCATGGCAAATTTTGTCATAAATAACATTTGCCATATTTTGCGATTAAATATTTCTTTCTTTGTTATATCTATCCTTACTCTTACTCATTAGAGGTGTAAATTCTTTATGAGATGTGTGTTAACAAAAAGGTAATCTAAAGAATTGTGCATTTTGTGAATTGTGCATCAAATGAGATTATATGTACAAGAACCATTAGCATACATGAACCCATGGCAAATTTTGTCATAAATAGCATATGCCATTTTTTGTTCTTAAATATTTCCTTCTTTATCATCTCTATATTACTATTTCACATTAGAAGTGTTAATCCTTATGAGACATGTTAGAAAAAAACTAATTTAAAAAATCTTACAAAAATTAAAATCATCCAACCAATTAAGTCTGGAGACTCTACTCATTATTAATAAATAATAATAGTATACATGGTCTATTATATTTTCTCAAAAATTACCTGGCATTGAGAAAAGAGAAAAAACTCCTATTTGACACTAGGAAAATGGCGGCTTTCCTATTTTACTCCAAAACTTGAAATATTTCCTATTTGTCACCTCTTTCATTTTTTTTCTTACCTATTTGACACTCCCATCAACTCCATTAGCCAGCACCGGTAACTCTCCTCGTGAGCCAATACATAAGGACTAAAATGCCCTTGAGCAAATAGATTACAATGCTCTACCTTAAAAAAATATGTCTTTTTTCATACAATGTCGGATAAAAATGACTTTTATATTAAACTTTTAGCCCCTCGATGAGATCTATTTTTCTAGTTTTGAGATTTTTCATATGAGACCGCTTAGATGTTTAAAAAATAATATAAAGTTTTAGCATCATATTAATCTAATATACCAGAGCTTGTAGCCTTAGAAAAATCATATACTTCTTGAATAAGGTTGTGTGAAGATACTTTCTATATAAAGATTGCGTTTCTCGATGAGTTCTATATTTTTTTTTCATTTGAGATCATTATGATGCTCAAAAAATAATATAACTTTTTAGCAGCATATTAATCATTTACCAGGCTTGTCTTTTTAGTGAAAAATCATATTTTTCTAGTATAGATAAACATACTTTTTGTATGAGATCTATAACTTTTTACTTTATATTTTTTTCATTTGAAGAAACGTAAAAATACAAAAATAAAACATCAATAGCCTACAAAAGGGAACAACATTATAGGAAATAAACAAATGGGGCAAATGCTCATTTCATATCAGACTTAACATCGCTAGAGCTCTACAATGACAAAAGTGTCAGATACGAAGAAAAAATAAAAGGGGTGATAAATAGGAAAGCAAAAGTTTTTTAGTGTCAGAAACTTTCTCTTTAGCTTAAAGTAACCACTAAAATCTAGATCTAGATTACCAACCTTGAAAGGACCGTGACGTCTAAGATGGGGTAACTTAGGTCACTTAAAAATCTACTTAAAAACTATAGCCTCTTCTTCTATTCTTAACAAAACTTATGCAATAAGATAAACTATCTAGACGCACAACTAAGATTTTGCTAGTGTGTTCCTATCTCTACCGCAACCTAGGTCCAAACCTACCAACTAGCCTATTAACTAAGTTATCAAAGGTCAAGCTTACACCTAACTACAATGTTAATGCATAAGCTAAAGATTAAGATAGAGACACAAACTATCGTTGACGACTCCGGTATTTTTACCGAGGTATAAAAAGCACACAAGCTTCCCCCTAGTCCTCGTTGGAGCCCCTCGCAAGGATCAAGCTCCCGGGCGGGTAACTTCGTGGATAGCCTCGGGTCTTCCCCCACGTGCAAATGGGTCTCCGATGTGCCTTCCAACAAGCCTCTCCCGGATGTTCACTGTCGTCTTCACTATCAAGCTTCCGGACGAAACGTCCCATGCCTTATTTCCTCCAGTACATGGTGACAGCAACACCACAAACGTGATTGGTGTGATCTCGCAAGACTACAAGTGCTATCGATTATAAACATGGTGTGTGCAAGCACCGATAGGTAAGAGACATATCGGTATGCAAACCTTACTAAACACTAGGCCTAAACCTAGAGCAAGCGCATAAGTGGTGGTCTAACTAACCTAAGCACTTCACAAGGTACTTTTGCTAATCACCAAATGTATCACTAAGCACTTTGTATCACCAAACACTAGAATGATGTATCAACACCCTTGGTATGCTTCCTTGGTCTCCACTTCTCATTTGCCCGATTGGGGAGTCTGTATATAATCCCCATGGAGATACTAGCCGTTGGGGAGAAGACCCAGCATTTTGGCTAGCACCAGACGTTGCTTGTGCCAGAACCGGACACATCGGGTCCCTCACCATGGTAAACTAGCCTACGACATGATCAAATGAGAGGACGCTAAGCGCGTCCGATCACATGCCACTAGATGTGTTTGGTCATAAATGAGCCTCTCTAGAACCTCTCTACATGACGATCAGATGCTAGTGTCTAGCGTGTTTGGTCGTTCCTATTGCCGCGTCCGGTCAGTACCGCTGACGATGAACAATGGACCATCGTGTCTGGTACTCGGTCGCCTACGTCTAGTCACACGGATAGGCTTCCTCGCACTAAGGTTTCACACCGGAGGTGTCCAATTAGTGTGTCCGATTAGTGAGTGTAGTCTCATATAAACCTTTTCTTGACTTGTTTCTTTGCGATCTTTATGCCTAGCTTGGTTCCATCTTTGTGCCTTGAACTTTGATTGTTCTTTTTAGGTCTTCTATTATGCTTCTAAGGTCTTGCTTGAGATGTTGATCATTTGAATCACATGTTGCCTTCGTCCAAGTCATGTTTGCACCCATTGGACTACAAAACAAACACTTACAAACTCATTAGTCCAATATGACATGTTGATCATCAAACACCAAAATCTAAACTTAATGGGTTAAGGGTCCATTTTCATTAAAATCTCCCCCTTTTGGTGCTTCATGCCAACACGACCATAACAACCTAATAATTGTAAATATTGAATTGAAAATATATCTACTTGCTAGGATGCAATGCAAAAGAAAGTTTATAAGATGCTAAAAGATACCAAATGAACAACATGGTTTTATAACTTATCTTGCCCCTACACATTTCCCCTTATGGTATTATGGACTTATGCTCTCCCTAACTACATAATCCACTATACTCCCTATCTCGGACCATTCCCAATACAAAATCCACTTAAGAGATTGATACCAAATGAACACTTGTACCAATTGAAAATAAAATTGTGGATTTGGTGTTTATTTTGGATTGAGCTTGCTTATGGTCCTACAAATTCTCCCCCTTTGGAATCAAACACCAAAAAGGAAGACAATAGTAGCACAAGGGAGGGTCAAATTTTGTGATCCTTTATATGTGGAGTGAAATTGTTCATGAAACTTGACTGACATTATACAAACTAAGACCCCCCCCCCTAAATATATGGTGTAAGGCAAAGCATATGCATAATTGACAATTGAATGTCAAAAGGAGTTTAATCTATATAATGCATGAAGAAAGCATAAATATACCAAAATGAAATCTAACAATGATATCAATCGAAGATAATCCATGCTTAGCTCTAGGACTCCATTTTTCTTGCAATGAGGCTACTACACACATGATAGACTTGAAGAAAGTGTTAGTCTCAAATAACCCAACTTGTAAATAAGCTCCCCTTGAAGTGTGCATACAAGTGTCGAATACTTGGAGACATACACATCGACTTTTAAGGTCAAAATACCAATAGAAAGATAATGTCACATGCAAAGTGAACATCACTCTAATGTGGTATTTTGGGTAAGCTATCTACAATTTGTAACTTTGGCACATATAATATAAACCAATTGAAAAAACAAGCTATGTGTCGTGCTCTAAATAATTTAAATCATGTAGGTTTTTCTCCAAGGATAAGAGTGATATCGAGCAACCCTACCATATGATTACCTAGTGTATGCATGACAAGTATTTAGATATGCATATGCAAACCTAGGCATGAAGTGGAACTAGATGCTAATTGGAATTGCAAGAATTTAAATCTAGCTGCCAAACATGGGAAGGGGAATTTGGGTCCATAGTTTTTACTAACCTACTTGGCATTTACCTTGTCCATTATGATGCACCCCATTATATGCACCCAAACTTCGTCAAGTCTCCATATTCCTCAAATTCGATAGACTTCTCATTTCCCCTTTGGGATCCAAACCTTCTTGATGCTCTTCATATTTGAGATGATCTCATTTGCCACCTAAAAGCATTTGACCCCATTGTTGGCTTGCTTATTCACCTTGATGGAGATCACCACCTTGTCACTTTTCTTCTTCAAGAGATAAGGTGTGGAGGCCTTCTTGTCCACCTTGTTGGTGTAGGTGTTTGGGAGCTTGCTTGTTGGCCTTTTGTTTTTCTTCTTATCTCCTCCCCTATTCTTCACATTGCACTTATAGGACTTGTGGCCTTCCTTGTGGCACATGTAGCAAACAACGAGTTATCCATCATCAAGCTTCTTCACTCCCTTGATGGTGTTATCTTGATGAGGTCATGTTTGCTTTTTCTTGCCTTGAGCTTGAGTCAAGTCCTTGGTGAGGAGAGCCACTTCTTTCATAAGTTGCTCATTCTCCATTGCAACCTCTTGTGTATATGTTTCTACAAACACATTCTTAAAAGGACCTTGGTTGCATAGGAGTGAGTTTAAAGCAAAAAGTATAGGTATCCTTTTTAGATTTTTCAACGATTAAACTTAACTTTTTAGGCACCTCCAGGGGGTTTTACCAGCGGCTTCAAGGTTAGCAACTTTTGTTGCTAACTCATCACAATGTTTGCATATGGTTTCCATTTTAGTAAGAAAACATTTATAATCATCTTGTGTGCTAGCTAATTTTTTTATTTTTTCATTATTCTTTACTAGTTTCTCATCCATGATTGTGGATTCATTTTTGCTTGCACTAGCCTCTAATTGTTTAATTTATTAGTTATCTCAACATTAAGATTGTAAAAGGTTTCATATTGTTGAAGCAAAATTTTGGAAACATATTGTGAGCTATCTACTTTTTCTTTTAGATCGTTATCCTTCTTTTGTTGGCTAGTGCATGCCTTAGAATATTTAAGATTATCAAGCACACGTTGATCATAATAAGGTAAATCATCCTCACTATCACTATCCCTTGAGATAGAACTTGTGTTACCTCGTGCCATAAGGCACACATGTGAAGTGCTTGATGATGATTGTTTGCAGTTGCGCCACTTGTGTTGGGCTTCATCTTTGCTCGATGAACCATCCCAAGACTTGATTATGGTAAGGGCCTTGGCCTTGCATCTCTTCTTCTTGTCTTGGATGTGGCCTTGTTGTTTTGACAATCTTCAACAAAGTGTCTTCTCTTGCCACATCCATAGCATTCTTTCTTCCTTTGCTCTCTTCTTTGATTTGTGAAGATGCAATCTTTGAATAGGCACACCCTTGACATTGAGCTTACAGATCATCTTCTCCACTCCTTGTATAAGCTTGATTGCTTCTTCATCATTAATTAAGAACTTGGAGGAGGTAGAGGTTTGATCATTATCACTTGATTTTTCATCATCATCTTATTCACTTGAGGAGCTTGAGCTTAAGCTTATCTAAACTCTCTTTCCCTTCATCTTCTTATGCTCATCACATGTGAGAGCGGTGGCTTTGTGTGACAGAATCCCCTAATCCATACAAGATCAAGTACGACTATCACCACTAAACGCGTTGACAAGCACATACAATCACCTATATGAACCTGGAAGTCTGCCGAGTGTCCCGAAAGACCTCGGTAAATCACATTAAAACCAAGATCGTGAGATTAAGTAATACTAATCAAATGCATAGAGTTTTGCAGCGGAAATATCTTTTCAAAAGAGTTTACAAATATATTTGCTTTTGAAATGATTAGATAACATAAGTTGAAATACATTGCTAGCTTTAAAATGACATCCTCCAACAAAAGCATAAAGGTGAGGAGTTACTTTACTATAGATTACTCCCAACATTCTTTCATCCATTCCATAAACAATGAGCTTATGCTCAAAAGGAGTATCATCATAAAATTCCCAGGTGACAGGAAATCACCTGGTTTTTCTAATATAAGCATAGCTAAGCATTTATATCAAATTTGTATCTCAACGGCATCAAGGACCAGTATTGAATAATCAAGGTAGACAATGCATCAATTAGGTATTCATTTTACGAAAAGCTTTTATGCAATACTTAACCATAATTGCATTTAAACAAACTTTGTAAAATAAGGAAGGGTTTAAATGCACCGGAGCTTGCCTGGGTAACAACACGGGGTCAGAGTTGTTAGATGGCATCCGCTTGACAAGAAGCTCTGATCGACGCTTGAATTCCGAGATGTATCCATCTTCTGGATCCACTCATCAACATTGTCTTTGGGTGAAAACCACCAATCACCATCTTCTAACAACTTCATCAAACTCCGTCTTCAAAATTAGTAATAATTAGTAAAAATACATTAACTATTGTCATTAACCATTCCTTTTGTATGTTAATTGATCAGTGAACTTTATCGATCAAAAAGTATGATACAAAATACAAACTCAATTAAAACTATATTAGATAATCGAGTAGCTTTCTAATAAACTAGTTGTATAGTTATTACGTATATTGAATATGTAAAGTAACTATATGTAAAATTTCATATGCACGTAAAGTTTCTTCTAACCTTCAAAATAATTCTTCAAATTTAGACATGTACCTTTCAGAGCATCTCCAATGATTTTGCATTTCTTATTAGGCAAAATTAGGAATTTGCCAAGTCCCAAATGAGTATGGCAAAGGTAAAAAGAGTCAATCTCCAACGGTTTTCCATTATTCACTTGGCAAAACTAAAAATTGTACGCGAGAGAGGAAAATATCTCGCGGGAGTAGCGCGGTGGGCGATTGTCAAGTGAACCCCAGTTTGGCATATATGTTAAATATCACCCGGTGTTTGCCAAGTTAACAAAAATGTCAAGCATATTTGCCAAACCGTTGGATAGAAGATTTTTAGACTTTTTTGCAAAAACAAGAATGCCAAGCACATTTACAAAATCGTTGGAGATGCTCTCACGTATGTTGGGTTTTGGTCGTGCTCTCACCATGAGCATGCACATGCTAACGCATCTATCAAATCTAAAAAATATTTTTTATATCTAAATTGTTTGACTTATTTTACATAATAAAAAATCAAATAAATATATATTTCACATATTACCTCCTATGAGGTAATAGACGATCGTTACCGTCCGATCTAAATAAATGAATGGTTCACAGTTATTTGGAGGTAGCACAGCAAAACCCAAAAATGATATTGAGCCTTTGATAGATGTCATGTCACTATTTTGTGCAGAAGCCTGGAGTGATATTGGTTTGATTGTATGACGATTAATATATATACATATAATGTCTAAGATCAATAAAAAATTCTTTATCTAAGAAAATAAATTGGCAGTGTTCTGCTGGGAAAAATGAAGATGAACGGACAGCCTACACAGATTTCAGAAACACAGAATGAGTTATTTCCATACTATTTGATGAAAGAATGGAGTATATAAAGTTGTTTGCAAATTGTTATTGTTAGTTCATTTTGATGTTCTTGACTGTCCCTAGAAAAGATGCTTCATTTTCTTAATTACTATTTTTTCACAGAATATGCATTTTGTTCTCTGAACACTGAACTTAACATAGCCCACCCTTGAGTTTGTTGCAGGGGATGTGCCAATATTTCTATTCACTTTACCATCATTATTACAATTGGATCTTTCATCGAACCAACTTTCTGGACCCATACAAGAGTTTCATACAATATCGGCAGACATGGAAATTGTTAGTTTAAACGATAATAAACTCAGCGGAAATATTCCTTCTTCGCTCTTCCACCTCATAAATTTGGTGTCTTTGGATCTCAGCTCAAATAACCTGACAGGTTTGGTAGACCTTGACTTTTTGGAAACTAAGAAAGCTTTCTATGCTAAGTCTATCTGACAACAAGTTCTATATCAAGGATGGACAAGGAAGTAACTCCACATTCCCTTTATTACCAAAACTCTTTGAATTAGAACTGAAGTCATGTGGCTTGACCGAAATTCCTAGTTTCTTGGTACATCTTGATTATATCACTACACTGGACCTTTCCTGCAACAAGATACTTGGGACTATTCCAAATTGGATATGGCAGACATGGGATCATAGCCTTATGACTTTGAATCTTTCGAACAACGCATTCACAGATTTGCAACTCACTTCATATGTTCTCCCTAACAGCCATTTGGAGTATCTTGATTTGAGTTCCAACAGAATCCAGGGCCAGATCCCAAACATGTTGACAATAGATTCAGAAAAAGTCTTGGATTATTCAAATAACATATTCACATCTGTTATTTTAAACTTCACTTTGTATCTTAGCCAAACTGTGTATCTCAAGATATCCAACAATAACATAACAGGCTATATACCACCCTCAGTTTGCAATTTAACTTATCTTAAAGTCCTTGACCTGGAAAATAACAACTTCAGAGGGCAGGTTCCATCTTGCCTGATAGAAGATGGCAACTTAAATATATTAAATTTGAGGGGGAATCACTTCGAAGGAGAGTTGCCTTATAATATTAATAGCCAATGTGATCTGCAGACAATAAATATAAATGGAAATAACATTCAAGGACAGTTGCCTAGGGCTCTTTCTAAATGCACCGATTTGGAGGTTCTTGATGTTGGAAACAATAAAATTGTAGATGTGTTCCCATCTTGGCTTGGCAACCTTTCCAATCTTCGTGTACTTGTCTTAAGATCCAATCAATTCTATGGCACACACTAGATGACCCTTTCAGAAGTGGAAAGTTCCAGGGTATTTCTCGATGATACAAATAATTGATATTGCCTCAAACAATTTCTCTGGCAATGTGAAACCACAATGGTTCAAGATGTTTAAATCTATGATGGAGAAGATGAATAACACTGGACAGATCCTAGGTCATTCTGCATCCAAATATTACCAAGATACTGTTGCAATAGCAGTTAAGGGGCAATACATCACATTTGAAAGGATATTGACAGCCTTAACAGCAGTCGACTTTTCAAATAATAAACTCAATGGTATTTTTCCAGATTTGGTCGGAAACCTTGTTTCACTACATATATTGAATATGTCACACAATGCATTCACCGGAAATATTCCTCCCCAATTAGGCAAGATGAGGCAGCTGGAATCACTAGACCTGTCATGGAACCACCTTTCTGGGGAGATACCACAAGAACTAGCAAATCTCACATTTCTTGAAACCCTGGATTTGTCTAACAACAATTTGGAAGGGAGGATTCCACAATCACGCCAATTTGGAACTTTTGAGAACAATTCATTTGAAGGTAACATAGGCCTTTGTGGAGCACCCTTGAGCAGACAATGTGCCAGTTCACCTCAGCCAAATGGGTTGAAACCAAAAATGCCGCAAGATCATGTCGATATAACTCTATTTATGTTTGTTGGATTGGGTTTCGGACTTGGATTTGCAGTTGCTATTCTTGTCATGCAGGTTCCACTGGGCAAATTACATAGAACTATAAGCACTTTCCGAAGCTGATCCTAAGTCCCAAGGGACTTATACACGCACAGTTCGCATTATGATTACTGGAAAGGAGAATGGCACTTAATTAGGTGGATGATGTGATTATTCATCTCTATATTCTATTGATACTTCTAAGGTATATCATGCTTATGCTAGAATGCTACTCCCTCGCGATACCAATATATAAGTCATCCAAAGAATCTTGGAGAGTCAAATCATCTTAAGTTTAACTAAACTTATATGATAATATAATAATATAATAACATTTATGATCCCAACTTAATTTTATTAGATTCTTTATCAATTATATTTTCATAGTATGCTTATTTCATATACCTCAAATCTTTATAATTTTTTCTATAACTTTGGTCAAAGTTAAGATGCTTTTGACTTTTCAAAAATTTTAGAATGATTTGTCCTAAAACTAATAGGGTAGGTGGAGTGGATGCATCCAAGGAGGAAGCAGCTCCCACAAAGGTCATCGTCCAGTATTTCTTCCTAACCTCAACAATACTACCTGTCTACCTCTATCTACCACGACAGCACACCCGACATCACAGCAAGCGCAACACATAGAGACGGTAGAGAATCCAATGGAGTTCACACGCATCTTGGCCAAGTTGGAAAATACCAACTGCCGAAAAAAACTAGCACTCATCCCTCATTGGCGATGTCCCTATTGAGTGTCAAATAGGGGTAGATTAAACCCACAGATTAGCGCCATAACATTCCGATTAACCACGTGATTGATTCTCCAAATCGGTCAAGGGCGCCGCCAGACCAACGCCCCTTCATTGTCGATGCCTACCTTCCTTGAGAGTCGATGAGATACTCTCAGTCTCAGGGGCTGACTTAGTACCGAGTGTAACAAAGCAAAAAAGTTTCCACCCGTCACGCGAGTGCTACTGCATCGACGGTGCCTCCGGACCTAACCTAACTACGAAAGAAGGTTGAGCATCTCAGTCAGGGCCCAACAAGCTGACCTCGAGGCCAAACACATTGTGTTTTTGCTCAAGCCAGCAGCGCACGCACCTACGCGCGCAAACATCCAGGTCCAGGGGGACATCAACAATGACACGGGGGCTCTGAGCTCGCATCGCTTCCCTCACGCGGCGAACAACATGGCGCGCGCGGGAGCCCCTTGGATGTCTCACCGCTCCACCCAGTAGGCCACGGGCGAGGATGCCATTCTGGAGAACTTTCGACAACAAGGGCAAAGCCACTGAATAACTTTGAGGAAGAGGAGACGATGATGCTGGCACATCGAACCGTCACCGAAACAAGAAGGCTGCCTCAATTAGCTTTTGTCATTGTTTACTACATGGGATTTTCATAACTTCCATATATCATTCCGACTTTTGTACATACCACAATAAAATTCATTATGTATATATGTTTCACCTATTGTCAGATAATAGATATACACGCGGGGTATCATGCATCTAGTTTATTCCTGTGATCTTCAACTACAAAATCTAGCATTAGTGTCATATATCTTTCTAGATGGCTTAAGACATTCAGAGTGGGGGTTACTGTGTCAGAATTTATGAAAGCAGATGTTGCCTCTAATGCCTCTTTACCCGTGTTGCAATTCTTCATTCAATGATATCTTCAAACTTGAGCAGGTGTTGCCTCTAATGCCTCTTTTACCCGTGATGCCTTCTTTGAGTTCTTTGAAATATACTTCATAGTCCTTTTCAGAAGGGGGATTTGAAGGGTCAATCACATATGGTTCGCTAAATGGAACAGTGCTCTTCACCTGATCATAAGAATTACCACCATTAGCTTTCTCTCTAAGATAATTGACAATAATTTCTGTCCTAATATTCTTGCAAACAAGTGTTACAGAATTCAACCTCGAAAGTTTTGCCCACTGCATTTGGGCTTCCCAGAGCTGCTACACAAATACGGGCAACTTCTTCCTTGATATCTTTCCCTAAGATGTTTCATGAATGTCATTAAATCAATTTTGGGGGAAGAAAGCAGAGCAGTAGAGCACATTGCGAATTGAGATATCAGGATGAAGGTGCTTCCAATACATACTGTGATGTTGTCCCCCTGTTCAAAGATGAGATCGGCTCCAGCCGGTTCCTCAGTTAATGCGCATGGCCGCACAATAGTGTATGGAATACCGCTTTCCCGAATTAAATCCTCTCCCTGAAAGGCTACCTCATACGTTATATAAGGGTTCCAAGATAACCAACATGACAGAATGAGCAGCACAGTTGCTCAGTCTATATCTTAAGTACTTAGATGCATATGGGTGGTTTATTTGCACTACAAAAAATGTACAATTGTGATTTGTTATGCCAGGTGAATGAAAAAAAAAAGCATTTGTCTTAGTAAGAACGAGATGCAGTTTTTTTTATAAAGATGTGTTTAAGACAGTGAGCATGCCTTCAACTTATAAGTCAAAATGGAGCCAAGCTCTTTGTTCAATCGAACAGCAGGTGGCTGTTTGCTTAAATCTAGCCCCGGTCTTTCAGGTCTTGTAACTCCTGCAGAACTCACATGAACGAACCTTCATAGAAAAGAAAAGCAAGCACAGTTAGTCCTGATTGGTTCCAAAAAGAAACTGAAAAACAAAGTGGCTATGTGTATTCTGTTGTACTGGTCTCATTGCCTGAAAAGTGAAAACTAGTAGATAGACAAACCTTGGGGTTATTGGCTCGTTTATGTATGCTTTAATACTCGAAAAAGGAAGCTCGAATGGACCTTCAGTAAATGTTGGGTTGAGTATTCCATCGTATTCAAATTTGCTAAACATAAGCTACAAAAATTTTCACATTTAGATGAGAGTTTACCAATTCTTCAAATGTTACTGATGAAGGAAAAAAAAGGAAGAAGTGGTACTTGTAGTGAAGTAATGTTGCTTGCTTCGAAGGGTGGAGCATCAGTCATGGTACGAGCACGGAATACCGGTTTCAGAGAAGAGAAAGGTACTTTAACCTGATCCAGGAATAACATCGTTCTAAATCGCTGAAACAAATTATGAAGATATTTACAGCATGATATGACATACACTTTGCCATTCCCCCTTAGTTGTGTCAAAACTTGCTGTATAGCCAACAGTATCCCATTCATAGCTAGTCCGTATAATGAGTTTATATCGTCGTCCATCACCTTTAACTCGTAATTCAATACCATCATATGCTGACAGGTCCTCTGGCACAGTAAAATTCTGCCATTCAAGTAAAGTATCATATTGTTAGCAATGTAACATCACTATAAATAGGATGCATTGAAAAATAAAAATGTGTAATAGAGTTATTCCCTCAAGTTCCATAATTCTTGTAATTTTGAAGTATGACACTGTCTCCAAAACATATCTTTGATTAAGATTTCCTATTATAATACTCCCTTCATTCAAAACTATAAGTCACTTTAGCTTTTTCCTAACTCAAACATCTCTAACTTTGACCATATTTATTGAAAAATGCACCAGCATCTATGACATTTAATTAGTTTCATTAAATTTTCAATGAAATAGGTCTTGATATTGCATTTATTTGAACTGGATGCTAACATATTTTTCTAAGAACTTGGTCAAAGTTAGAGAAGTTTGATTTAGGAAAAATCTAAATGGAACTATAAGTTGGAATGGTCCATATATACAAAAAATCAACAGACTAATCTATTCATGTTGTCTTAGCATCACAAACTCAATATTAAGTAATCAATAGCTAAAGTTTTCAAAGTTATTAGGTTTGTCCTAAATCAAACTTCTCTAACAGTATTAACTCTGACCATGCAAAATAACACTTGCTTGTGACGGAAGAAACCAATTTCATTTGTTTGCATGAAACATCGCAGGATATAGTTGATTATTGAAAATAACACAGCACAATTGAAGATAACACAGCACAATTGAAGATAACACAGCACACAAATAATAATTAAATGCCTAGCGGTAATTTTCTTCCTCAGAATTTCATGAAAGTAACTACCTTTGTCCTTATACTAGTAAACCCACCATTATTTGAAGTAGATACAGTCCCTACAAGGAAGGTAGGTTATCCACAGGTTACCAGTTTAGAATACCATCATATCAAGCAAATGGAACATTTCATATCCAAAATTCAGAGAATAAATGTAAAAATACCTTTGAACAACCCAGTTGGTCCACTACTTTCACTTCCTGTTGGCAGGATTTGAAATGCACTTTCACTAACACCACCCATTACAACGTCATCAAGAGCTCCCCACACAATATTTCCAGATAAGTTGCCTACATAAAAAATGAAATTATTTTGCTAGATGTTAAGGAAAATGAACTCATAAAAAAGTAAATAAATACATCTACATGAAATAAAACAATCATGATTAGCAAAAAAACGGATTTTCTTAATGTTAGAGTACATGTTAGAGATACGAAGTCCATGGCTGTTACGGTAGGATAGGATTAGTTACAGTTGATTGATTGTAATCTCCTGATTAGTTTCCATCTGACAATTAAGTTATCATACCAAAAGGATGTACTAGTAATATGCTGCAACAATAGCCAAATGATCAATTATCAACCATATGGGAACAGGGTTACATGACACCAGGCCCATATGCTTGCGGACACACTTGGGTTTTCAGCACACATAGTGCCAGACTAGATATATGAAAATGAGTATAACAAAAAAAATAATTTGATCAGGAAATAAGGCAATGAAAGGTATACCTTTGAGCCCAAATAGCAGTTTCCCTTCACTCAGTCCAACACTATTCTTTATGGCATTAATCAAGTTTTGCATTCCAATGTACTCAACCATTTCAGGTGAAGGTCCCTTGATCTGATTGGAGAAACATCTAATGTGTTGTGAATTTGGGGTCACATAGCAAGAGCAGTAATTTTTAGGAGAACCAGGTGCTACTTATTATACATGTGAAGGACTTTCTGATACCCTACCTCAGGTTCGAAAAATTTGATGCCCTGCATTAATTCGAGACTAAAGTGTCACACTGATGTAGCAAGATGGTAGAGTGCATAAATTCTTCACATATCGTAGTAATGAGCGTATGACATACTTGTTTGTACTTCTGCCTGTCTGGTGTATCCCCTTCCTTTGGCCCCACTATTACAGAGACTGCATTGACTACTTTTTTTACCCCTTTGAAGAGCTTAGGATCAAGTGTATCTTCCTTTGTAACATCTCCTATGATCTGAAACCAGCAGTCAGTTTGTAACTCTAAATATGGAGTTTTGATGACATGATTCTTTGAAGGTAAGTACTTAATGTCATATGTAATAGCACAGGCACTGAGATAAGGAGCTAAATCATACTTCAGCCTGTCCTTGCACATTCATTTGTTTTGTCCTTCAGCTAAAATGTCAGAAATATCAAATATGTACCCAAATTTTGGTCGCCATATAATGTCATCAAATTCCATATTTTCCTTTTCTACCAACAGACAAGTTTCAAACATGTAACAGAAGCATCTATGTCAGTCGTGTAACTGTAGGCCAGCATTGAGCACTGCCAAAAATAATTCTTTGGGGAACCTTATTTCTCTTGGCAATAAAACTGTCTTTATCTAAAAAAAGGTATCAGGTAATGCCATTGGGATGCAAATTTTCCATAGCTATGAAAAAGGGCGTACCCAGTGCCGTAGGCTCCCGCACTGCGGAGTCTGGGGAAGGGAAATGCCCGCAGCCTTTCCCGCACAAATGTGCAGAGGCTGGGGCTCGAACCCTGGACCTCTTGGTCACAGGCGGTAAAGCTCTACCGCTTGCACCAGGGCTATGACACTAAAAGAATTTGTTTGGTGGCTTTGAAGTAGGGGCGGAAGTGCAGTTTTGCGTTAAAAAAAAAGAATTGCAGTTGCTGAAATAAAATCCCATAGCACTAGCACAGCAGTAAATTAAACTAAAATAAGTGACCTACCAGATTTACATCTGGCCCCAACATGCTCCTTGCCTTTTCTCCATTTCTAGCCTAAACTCAAAAAATGGAACAAATGTCATAAGGGTATAAGAATTGTTCATCCAAAAAAAAATGGAAAAATGTTAAAGGCCAAAGTGAGTATGGTTGACAGTAGAATACCAATACTCGAACAGGTACGCCCTTCTTCCGCAGAGTGTCAACCACCCGTCGCCCAACACCACCAGTGGCTCCAGTAACCAGCACCACATCCGAAGTTTCCATTTTCTTTGGCGCTTCACTAGAAGCAGGTCCAGTGAAACTGCTGATAATAGATTCTACAATCTACAGATCGAAGCAAAAGCATCAAAACTTGGAGACATCATATCCCAGACTCAAACTGAATGTAGTGTAACATTGTGGCATGACAGCAGACAGAAAACTCAGAAGTTAGTGATAGAACCTTGAGAGGGTTTGGAGGCCCGTTGAAGAAGTACAACGTCTTGAAAAATCTGCCGAGGTCCCAAGGTTGTTGCCCAGCAAACGCTATTACCTCTCTCCGTGACAACCGTGACGACGCACGGCTGTATGTGATCCGTGGAAACTGTTTTGATCCTAGGAAAAGCACCTTCTGATTTGTTGTCGTGGAGCAGCTAGCAGCTAAGCCTCCCTGATGACAGGGAACAAAACAAAAATCAAAATAAAAGATTTCATTCCAATCTTCAGATATTGTAGCGTCGTGCTGGTCAGCCTGATTTCAGCAAAAATGGGACCAAGGAAAAAATGAAATGAAAAACTAGGTCCCACCGAGACTTGAACTCGGGTTACTGGATTCAGAGTCCAATGTCCTAACCACTAGACCATGGGACCTTTGGTGCTCACGCTCCCTAGAAAAACTATAAAACGAATGAAATAAGGATCTAGGATAAATCCCTAAAAAAAACAGATGATGCAGCGGTGGTGATAAGGGGGCAAGAGCACGCACCCACGGCCTGGAGAGAAGCACCGGAGGAGACGGAGCGGCGCAGCAAGAGGAGCAGTTCATTTTTCTTCCCTCGCTGGACCGGAGAAGACGACAGCAAGGGGAGGGACGGCCGGACGGAAGGGTCTCTTACCACGCCGCCATGATTGGGACGGGAACGGGACTGATGAGTTGAGGAGGAGGAACAGGGCGGCAGACAGCCAATGCCAATCGGCTCGACGACGACGAAGGGGCGGAGGATGCCGCTGGAGCGTCGTGGAAGGGAGGCGCGGACGGCGGACCACACAAATCCCTGCGGTCTGCTGCGTGCACGTGGTGCGCCCACGACTCGCAAATCGTCAAGGATGACCTTGAGATTCGTGCTGGCGGATTTTCGATGGAGGTTTTTATGTCACGTCCATACCTATAATAACCTGTGGAAGATTAGGCGTAGCAAAATAACTTTGTACTATTTGATGTTATAAATCTTTAGAATTTTCTCTATAATTTTAGTTAAACTTGAGATATTTTGTCAAAAATTTTGTTCCTCCGTCTTGAAAGAAAAGATTTCTGAAGTTGTCCTAAGTTAAACTTTTCAACTTTGATTAAATTTCTTGAAAAAAATTATTAAAACTTATGGTATCAAATTAGTATCATTAGATTTGTCATAAAACATATTTTCATATAATATTTATTTTAAGTCATAGATATCATATTGTTAGTCAAACTTAAAAATGTTTAACTGACACCGATTTTAAAAATTCATTCTTTCAAAATTGAGGGAGTATCTTATAATTTAGAATGGAGAGAGTATTATATAATTTCAAATTAATACCTTCGAGACGCTAAGCTTGCTAAACATATCATCAATAGTCTAAACCCGCTTTTTTCTACAACAACTTAATGTTAGCAAAGTTACTGCAGTGCTTGTGCTTCCATTAGAGGGCACTGATTAGCATGAGTTAGGTTGGTACAATTGATTGAGAGAGGACGATGTGACTGTATTGCTGCAAAAGCCTGCTTTGCAAGAGTATGATCAGTTTGATTCAAAAAAAAAAGACTATGAGCAATTTGATTCAGTTGCCTCCGTATCTTGTAAATCTTGAAATTTCTTTGTTGATTTAAATTGATGAACTCATGTGTAAGATGTTTGATTCTCCAGTCCAGCAGCGTGGAATGGTCTCTACTGTTAACGAAGCAAACTACCTCTTGGTTATATGATAGAAAGTTTGGCCTTTGCAAGTGTAATGGAGAGGCCGCTCTGTAGGTGTTGCCGTTGCAGACATGGACTACATGAACTACAGAACCACTAAATTGACAGCTACTCCCTCCATTCCAGAATAACAGCTACTCCCTCCATTCCAAAATATCTTTCGCTTTCGCTTCTCGAGAAAAATCTTTGAAAAAAATATAGAAAAAACGGTTAATATATGATTTGTATCATTGGAAAGATCTTTAGATCTAGTTTTTTAATAAATTTATTTGGAGATATAAATGTTGTACGTATTTTTTTAAAAATCGAGTCAAATTTGTGGCACAAAAACCGGAGCGACAAATAATTTGGGACAGAGGGAGTAGGTGGAATGAGTGGGAAACCTTCCGTCATTTTTGTAGTTCACTTCACACTTATTTCTCTATATACTATTATTTTCATCTTTTGTCGTAGTCGGGAACTACATTGTACATAGAGTATACTTTAATTCACAACTAATTTATATTGAGTCCAAAATTTCTACTAGATCAAAAGCCTAAAGATCCTTCGTTTACTCAAGCACAAGCGATTAGGGCACCTAAGCACCTACCATATTCTAGTAGCGGCTCACTTTCCATCTAAAACTTAGGGGCTATGCTTCACTGTCACACTGATTTAGGTCGGTTTTGGCTTCACCACATTCAGTTGCTCTTGCACGCCTTATCAAGGTCGCTCGACTCCAACGAGACGCCGTGCCTCATCGCCTCCACCTCACTCCTCGTCAACTTCATCACCTTCACCAGCTTTGGGACAATGCATGAGCGTGAAACGGAAATGGGCAAAGTACAATTTCCGACTCGCAAAAAAAAGTACAATTTCTGACACACATATTTCTAAGCCAATTTTGACCATTGACGTGAGGGTGATGATACATTTAGGCCTTCCCCAATGCATCACGTCCTAAGGTCCAACTCAGCTCTACACCTCCATGTCATAGGGAATTATAACTCTGCAGCACGTCAGATTGTCTTGCAGGAGACACCATTGTCTTATCTGGCAAAAGTCTGAAGCAACAAGCAGGGAACGCGATGTGGTGAGAGGACTGCTTAGGACCACATTTGGTTCTTGCCTACTCTGAAAGATTCCGCTCGCATGCACCATACTTTTTCCAGACAAAAATTGAGCGATGCACGGAACCATGAGACCCTAAAGAGACAACACATGTACTGCATGTGTTGAGTGAACTGTAGTTTCAATCCATCAATACATACATGGAGGGTGACTTTTTTACAGGGCTAACACTGCTATATGGTTAGGTTGAAATTGACCTTAGTGAGCTTAAAGACCTAAAAGTAATGATTTGGAAGTATTTGGGCCTAAATGATTTAAATGACTAACACATGTGCTTTACTCTTGTTTATATATATAGCTGGGTCGCTCTGTGGTGTCGGGCTGGTCAGGTCGGACCATCTGGCCAAGCATCATATATATGAATCTTATAGTTATGTATCTCGATTCTACAATACATTTTTTTAATGAAGCCCCCTAAATTCAAACACTGTAATTTAGAAAATAGAGTATGGCGTAAGAAAGTTCACTAGTGTCTTCTTGGTAATAAAAAAAAATGTCTTCTTGGATTTTAGAGGACCCCTTCATGGATGTTGCCGTGTTGGGCTAAAAAAAAAGGAGTATTGGTGCCAAGTTGGTTAATAAAAACTTAAAATACACCAGTCACAAACCGCGCTGCGCCGGCGAGGCAGCCCCATCCGGCGCGCCGCGCGCGGCTCTCGCCGACGGCGCGCTTGCGATTTGCGTACTTGCATGGTTTAGAGCTAGCAGTTCTGGCATGAGATGGTCAAGTGGATGATGGATCCCTCCATCTCTCCACCTGCGGTGGCCGACAAGTCCGCGAGCTGTTCGACGATATGGGCGGCCGGGAACTACTGGGCCTTCTTCTCTGGCCACGGCGTGTTACATTCTCCGCACACGCATCCTCCCGGTTTCTCATCACCTTAGTTGCTTATGCTTTGCTATAGGTACGTAATACATGTTATCTGAAGACAATAGGGTGATCAAATGTTCAGCGGCACACAATGACACAGTGCACAAACGACCAAATGGTATGCTTCTACATAACCAACCAAAGTTCTGGGACATCATCATGAGCTCTTGTGGCATGTCTGCTTGTTTAGCTGCTATAGTATTCCACCTGATGTAACTCTAGTCAATAAGTAATCCTCCAAAATAATATAGCACACAATTTCAAAAGTAGATTCACTTTGTGACATGTTATTGAGTAGCCACTTGGCATCCATCCAGCAGGCACTTCTCTTAGCCTTTTTTGCCGAAATCCTCCAACCATATAGAATTCCTTAATTAAGTGACCAAATAGATTATGTGTAATGTGACCTAAAGGGTAAAAAAAATGTTATTTCTCATCTTTCCATGTTTTTCGAAGATTGCTGATCAATAAACTTCATATTTCATTTCATTCATACATAACAAATAACAATGTCAAGAAACAAATTTACAAAGACACTATACATGATAGTTGCAACTAAATTGCAAAGGAGCCTTTTGTCCCCTGCTTTTGCTAAAAAAACATATTATCGTGCAGCCACTGGCACCGGGGACAAAGGGGATGAAGCATCAAAAATACCATCTCTGCCATTGGCATCATGATCTGCAGTACTTTCTGTGTCCATAGCACCTTCCAAGACCTTGACAACTTGTGACATGACTGGTCGTTTACTGCAGTCACGCTGCAAACACCAGACAGCTAGCTTGATTACTTCTGTCATTTCTGACCCATGCAACTGGAGATCTTCATCCTCATTGTCTACTATATCCAGAACTTGGCCAACCTTCATTTTCTCTTGCAGTATATTAATTAGATTAGGGCTACCCTCAGGCTGATTGTTTTCCAGGTTTTTCCTTCCACTCACTATTTCCAGCACAACTACGCCAAAGCTGTAAATATCAGCCTTCTCAGTGATTGTTGATGACAGCCATTCCGGTGCTAGGTAACCCCTTGTCCCTCTGATTTTGGTCATCACATGGCTTTGATCCCTATCAATAAGCTTTGCTAAACCAAAGTCAGAGATCTTTGCGTTGAACTTGTCGTCAAGGAGGATATTTCCTGGCTTAATATCAAGATGAGCTATCTTCTGGCGGCATTCTTCATGAAGGTAGGCCAAACCCTTTGCAATGTCTAGGATAATCTTGTATCGATCTGCCCAACTGAGTGAACCACTTTGGTTCTTTCTGAAGATCCATTTATCCAGAGACCCATTGCTCATATGCTCATAGACAAGGAGCCTGTGGAATTTGTCTGAGCAGTATCCAATCAATCTGACAAGATTAATATGATGGATGCTACTAATGGTAATGACTTCGGCCATGAATTCTTCCTTCCCGTGTCCAATATCGCGCAAGCATTTGACAGCAATCTTGACATTTCCAAGTTTTCCCTCATACACTGGCCCGAACCCTCCTTGCCCCAGCTTTTTGCTGAAGTTATTGGTTGCTTCTCTGAGCTGTTTGTATGAAAACCGTGTAGGCATTCCAGTCACTCCTTTAAATGGATCGTCCTCTTCCATCCTCTTCACTATTGTTCTTCTGATCATGAAAATGAGTAGGCAGATGACTGCAACCAGAACAGGGACACCGATATGGTAAGCAGTTGCATTTGTTCTCTTACTTGATGGTGGTGGTAACATCTGCACCTTGACATATGCAGATAAATTGAAACCAACCACTTCTGGCTGATAATTCATGAGTGAGAAGATCTTGGCATCAGATAGCAGGAGCCCTTAGAAACATTTTGATGCTGGAAAAATACTGCCTTGCACGAACACGTCTTCAAGCATGCCTCCTTGCAGCTTTCTTCATCGGTAGTCCAATTGTTTGCGAAACTGAAGTACGTGACATTTGGGAGTGCCACAAGCTTATGATACTGGATCAGGTCACAGGACAGAGGAGTTTCTAATGAGCAGCCAAGGTTAGGTTGCCGGTCATCCAACTGATGGAAAAGGTCATCAACATTACTTCCACTTGGGCAACTGCATTGCCCTTGTGAACAGATTCCATATGCTCCACATACTGTAGGGTATGCACATTCATCAGGATACACATGCAAAACATCAGCAAGAGGTTTCCATGAAACGCTATCCCATGCATAAACTCTCAGGTGCCCATCATCCTCAAGACTCATGAATTGCGCTGAAGATGTCAAAGGCAGAGAGATATCGAATAACTTGATATCTGTGCTGTTGAAGCTAAGAAATGCTGAGAAGCTCCCTTGTAAGAAGGAAATGTGAGCCGTGCTATTCTTCACTTGATCAGAATCAGAGGATATGTTTCTCTTTGACTGAACTATTGCATCAGTTATATTAAAGCTTTTCTGATAATAAAACTGTGGAGGGTCTGCATCAATGAAAGCATAGAGGCCATTGTCGAGCAGAGTGAGGTAGAACTGACCTTGAGTACTACTATTTGTCTCCGAGAGAGTGGAACTAAGCCTGTTCCCTTGCCACAGTGACTGCCCAATGAGGAGAGTGTCAGTTGGGTGTGCAAAGGATTCCCACACCGTCTTCCCCATCACGTTGAAGAGTATCAGATTCCCAGTGTCAGCAAGGTTCATGCCAACAACAACCGAGCTGCCTGATGTAGTATTCGTGGACCAGACCAGTGAACCATCGAAATCTCTCAGAACGACATTTCCATCCTTGTTAAACTGCACTGATGCATTCTCCTTCACTGGACGGTACCTGTTGGCTGTCCAGACGATCCTTGGCGTGGCCGAGGCATTGAAGGCAGGATCTCCGATGGACATAAAGAAGACTGCAAAGAGGAAGACCTTGCAGGGCGCAGTGCAGATGAAGCCACAGCCAAAGGATGGACCAAACCCGGCAGGCTTCTGCCTGACAAGAATGACTCTGATCATGGAGCCGTCAGCATAGGTTGCATTGTAAGGGATAGTAGCTTCATTGTTGGTCCACAGAGAAGGAAGGTTGGCGATCGGGCTAGGGTAATCAATGGACCAAGCTTGGGAGAAAGGAATGGGCAGCAACAGCATGAAAAGGAGTAGCAAGCTTTGAACCCTAGGCATGGCTGGTTTGTGAGTTCTTGGACTGGAGGACATGGAGATCTCTGCAGATCATGTGATCATTTGGTCTGGACAATGGAATGTTGGAGAGGTGGCCTCGGAGATAGATGAGGGGAGGAGAGAGATGCAGTTTAGAGGAGGGAAATTTTTGCAAAGACAAGTGTCCGTGTATCAAATTAAACAATTAGACAAGAAGAGGAGTGGAGACTTAGTGGTATCCAAGTTCTAAAAAGCAAACATCAAGTACACTGGAAACAAAATTCCGATGGCTGTTGGCATCATCATTCTGATGGCATAGTTCATGGCCAACACCCTTAAGTCCTTGTTTTGGAACCAAACTGTCCTCTCTTTTTTTTTCTCTCGAATGCGCAGGGGTCCAGGAACTGAGGGATATCATTATAGGATGCAACTAATGCATATCATTATAGGATGCAAAAACTGGGGTCCAGGAATCAGGCGAGCTTGGATTAGATAGTTTGGACTTATCCCAGTTATCGGAGGTTGTCATGCACAGCACTACCTCTCTATGAACTAAAGAAGTCATGTAGAGCACTCATGCAAGTTCAGTTCAACTTCCTCACCGACATAAGTGGTTTGACTAACTGTGGACCCACGGTTTGTGTTGACATATTTTATGACGTACTAGTTTTTTTTTTTTGACAAACTTGGTGAAGCATATTTGATTTACTTGTGATGGCAAAAGGAAGGCTTAACGAGCTTTGGTCTTAAAGTTTGTATTGCTGGTGTCATTATTAGCATCATGTGTTCAGTTTCCATGAGAACAAGTGAAAAAGAAACAACCTTCTCAGCTAAAACCTTTGCTCTTTCGGTTGCCTTTGAAAATGTCAATGTTTGCAAAAATCGTGTCGTCAAGGAGATTAGTGGTGGATACACTAAGACCAAGACAGAGAACACACCACGTCTTCTGGTATGGATATAAGCATAAAGATGCACGGTCAAAATACACACCACGTTTTCAATGTGAATTCATATTTGGTTCCTGCCTTGATTCCCAGTACATACTCTTTAATTATGCATCTTTGATTGAAAATAGCATCCATCCAGGAGCTAAAATCTGCTCCACTCTAACCATGGGCATTTCATATTTTGGTTTCCTAGAGCTCTCAGCTTCAGTCACTGCCCAGGGCTACTCGAAGACAATGAAAGGTAATCCTAGGGCCCACTTGTTAGTGACCTGAATCCACGGCAACCACAAAATTATCAATCTTGGAGCAACCCTGATTCTCCTCATACGTATCCTGCAGATCCACGATCAGGCTGCTCCAACGCATCCACATCAGCTTAGCTGGAAACCTCCGTCACATGTCGACATGATCCAGGTGTGGACTAGTCCTATTCCAGTTCTTAGAGAGACAAAGCCTTTCAAATCTGACCAAAATTATATAAAAAAAATATAAAAAGATTTATGATCTCAAATAGATATACTATACAAAATATAATTAATAAAGAACTTAATAATACTTATTTAGTATTATAGTAATTATTATTGTTAGGAGAGTCAAGGGCATTGTTGGCACAAAAAGCGTCAGGATCTGCGAACACCTCGGGTTATTACCCGAATTCGATATCCAAAGGTGTGCCAGTCGATTTGACCAGTTAATCGACAAGGACGATAGCTAGAACAAGATCCAAACAAGACAACGACGATACGTCAAGATGTCAAGACTCAGACTTGATCAGGATAACTAGAGCAGAGCTGAACGAGACAACAGCGATGCGCCCGGATGTCAAGGCTCAGATTACTCCCACGCGGAACTTGCAAGGGTTTGACGGAGATCAAGGAGATGCAGTCCGTCGAAGCTTGAAGAACTCGTAGATAAACTAAAACTAATGCAATAAAAGGGTAAACTGCAGTAAAAGTAAATAAGAGTAATACATTTGTTTGATGTATGATTGATTTTATTCTCACGACCCCTAGGTATATATTTATACTACAGCAATAGGAGTTGTAGACAGACACGACTCGCACCTTTCCTAAACAAAACAAACCCCTGTTTTAAAAGAAATAACTGACTCGCACAGGAGTCGGACCCAAATAACAATACTATCTTCCTAAACAGACACTTCTATTTTTAAGGAAACAAACGATTCGTGCAAGAGTTGGACTCAAACTGCCATAATAATACTGGTATAAGACTACCAGTTTCCTTATGTCTTCTCTTCGATGAAACTTTCCATCGGCAGACTTTTTAATCCGCAACTTTCTTCTATTGCCATCGGCAATCTCCTGCTGACGTCGACCGCCACGTCACCTTGTGCCCATCGGCATCGTCTCTTTATCGGTAATACCTTCTGATCGGCAACTCTTCACCTCTACTGGTAATTTGTCTTTACCAATTAACTCCTATCGGAAAGAACCGTCCAGCTTCCAACGGCAACAAACTTATCCTTTTCACAGCATTCACCTTCATCGGTAACATTGACCGATGACCTCCCGATGCCGATAGAAAACGGTTACCGATCAATGCAAGTCTTAGCCCATTTGACACATGTCGAAAAACGGTGTCAACACATGTCCCCCAATTTCGGAGTGTAGAATATTTTACGCGCCAAAATTTTCTCTACTGTAAACCTTTCCCTCCAAGATACTTGCACAATTACCGTGCGTAAAAATCGCAATTTATCAACAAAATTCCGCGACTGTAGCGCGAACAGTTGCAAGCCCAATCATATCTCCTCGATTGTCATGCATTTCTATTGCATACCCTTCCATATTCCTGCTCAGTACGAATAAAACTCCAAAATACCCCTGACCAGGCTTATAAAAGTTACCACCATCCAATCTGTTTTTCATCCTGAGCTTGCATTCCCCTTCATTTGCCCTCATCTTCAACCTCGGCGACGACTCCAAAGAACAGTTCTGCAAACTCAAGCGACGGCGACTTCCTCAAACAGAGCACGAACCGCAAGGACCTCCCCAGCTTCAATGGCGATCAACTTCGAAGTTCCCAAAGTAAATCTACTCCCTTCTTGTTTCATCTTCTGCAAATTTCTTTTCCGCATTAACTTCGTAATCCTTTTTCCCCTTTCTTTCTTTGATTTTTTCCGAAACCTAGGAAATGTACAACAAAGTAGTAATCCCCATTGAGCAATCCAACTTCCACTGCCTAGGCCCAATGGGAAATCCCGATCCTATCAATCTGATTAATGCGGAGACCAACCGTATTCCCTTTAGATCCGAGTGCTTCAGCCTAGGGTTATGGAAAGATGCTTTCCGTTCATGGCCCAAACCCACCAAGAGATGGAAGAACTGGTATCTCAGAATAATCAGAACACAACAAGTTTACTGGGCAGAGCGCAACCTAGACCAGTGCATAAGGCTTTCTATTGCCGATATGGCAAAGAATGAGAATATGATGATAGCCGCTTCTTATCTCTGGTCCGATACAATGAATGTCTTTTTATTCAGACATGGACCAACTACTCCCACCCTTGCCGATGTGCATATGCTTACCGGCCTTGATGTTTCTTCTGCCGATCCCTCCAACCTCTTCTGTAGGAAAGCCGAGTACAAAGTGAACACACGCAATATCGGCGGTTGGACCGGATACATCCGAGAGAACCAGAAGAGTGGATCGGTAGGTCAGAGGGAGCACGCCACCTTCTTGAATATGTGGTTAGAAAAGTTTATCTTCTGTGGCAGAACAGTTGGACCTACCACCATGTACCTTCCTGTAGCAGAGCTTCTGGCCGATGGAACAAAACTCCCACTTGGCCGATATCTCCTTGGATCGGTATACCACCTCCTGCACCAAGTATCCAGGAAGCTATTGCTAGGCGAGTCCATCGGCAACCTTGGAGGTCCTTGGTGGTTTGTAAATATATGGTTGAACGCACACATGTACAAGGTCCTCCAATTTGACCTATTCACTCAACAATTTTCAAGGGATATATCGGAGGACTATGTATTTGATGATGATGAATCGGCAACCTGTCCCCCACTCAATTTTGGGGAAGCTATCATAGTGCTACCAGGAACCGATGCCAATGCAGATCAATTTGGTAGGTTCTTCCAAAAGCTTTACAATGGAATCCCTGCCACAGAACGGCTTTAGTGGCCTTATGTTGATGAGAACAACCGATTCCCGTTGTTATTCAACCTTACCGATTGGAACGTGCCACAGAACGAAACAATCATGAAGGCCAGCATTGTTCCCCAGCCATTCCAGTCAACATCTTTAGAACCGGGAAGAACTCTCCTCCATCTTATGAGTTCTATTATCCATCGGCAGCAGCAAGGCAGCTGGCATTCGGCCAATTACCGATCAAACTCAGCTTCGCCAATGTAATAAAGCCAAGAGAAATTATCTCCAGTGCCATGGATTGGAACAGGATTGTCAACCTTTCTCCCCATACCAATACATCAAACATCGACCTATTCTCCTGGGCACCAACATCTTTTATGACAGAGTTATATAAATCTTGGTGGCAAGAATGGAGAAGCCAACTGTTCGCCAAATCATCGCACTACTATCGGCATTTGATCGACACCGATCACATCATTCCCGATGATGCAGTAAGTTCTTAACTCATGCATTTCTCATTATTTTCTACTATCGGCATCTGACCCTCTTCTTTTTAACAGGTTGACAATTCAATCCCCCGAACGAGCAAAAGCGGCAAACACTTCAATCTTCGAATAATGAGCCCCACATCAATCATCGGCAACAAGGCTCCTACATTAGCTGCCTTCATACCTCAAAGGGTACCTAAGGTTACCCTCAAGCCTAAGCCGACACCTGCAAAGACCATCGCTACTCCATCGGCTGTTGCTGCCATCTTGGCGTGCGCTTTTGCAGTAAGTTTTTACTTCACTTATACTGATCACAAACTTTCATCGGCAACATTTACTTCATTCAACTTGCACCAAATATTTTCAGGCAACGAGGTCATCGGCAGCTGCTCCGAATGTACAAACTTCTCCAACTCATGCTGCCGATGCTCCCCAAGCTTCGCAACCGAAACGCACTGGCTCACCAACTGCTGCTCCAAAGAAGAAACGCTTGAGGCGCGCCACCCCATCTATGCCATCAACCCCAGTTACATCACCAATCCTTGTTGATGCACCAACTCCAGAGCCGACATCGGCGTCTATCCCCGAGCAACCCTTGGAAGAAACTCCCGACCAGGCAACGATACCGACTCCGCAGGAACCAGCTGCAGCAACGGAGACAGCATCGGCATCGGTACCAGCACCTACATCCGATGAAATTCCTGATCAGAGAACAGCATCATCGCTGCAAAGGTCAACCGCCACAGCAGAAGCAGCACCAGCAACAGCACCACCAGCACCAACCGCTCCTCCCATGGAGGCAAGTTCATCGGCAACCGCTGCCGATCTTCAAGATTACATCATGCCATCTGCCTTCCCAAGTCCCAGGCAAGAGATTCGTTTCAAGATGGTAAGCCAACTGTCATAGAACTCGCAACATAAACTTGTGATCGGCACACTCTAATTTCCTTCTTTTCAGGCCCAAGACTCTCCCGACAGCTTATTTTCCTTCGCCGTCAACCTTCCTGATGAAAACGAAGACAAAGAAGGCTCTGCTCCAGCTAATAGCTTGTTCTCCTTCACCGTCAATCTCCCCGATGAAGACGATGACAAAGAAAGCTCTGCTCCAGCTCTATCGGCAGAAGTTAAACTCAAGCTCGAAGCATTGCTATCTTTACTGCAACAAGACACATCTCACCTCATCCAAGACTCCACTGCAGTAAAGATAGCTTTCAAAGATATTCAAGGCTGTCTATCTACCGATATAGAAGAAACACTCTTCCAGGCAGCATTTCTTGAGAGTAAGCAACTCCAATATCAAAGGCTCTCTCGTCATATAGCCGATAGAACTGCTCAATCAGAACTTAAAGAGAGAATGCTTCAATTCAAGCGATCTGCCGATGAAAAACACAAGAACATAGGTCGCCTAGAAGCTTCTGGCGCGGAGCTTGATAAATACATTGCCCATCTATCGGCAAGGAAGGAACAACTGTTAGCAGAGCTGAAACAGGTTGACGAAGCCTTGATCGCAGCCAATCAACAGAAGACTGAACTTCCAGGCGCCATCCAAACTTTACAACAAGAAAGAGATGTTGACGCACGTCAAGCCCTCCGAACGAAGAAAAAGATCAAACCAATAGAAGGATCTGCCGATGACGATGCCAAAGAGATGGAAGAAATAGAGCAAATTCGCCTGCGTGCGATATCAGCTATTCAATCCTTGTTGTAATTTGTCACAATCCATCATATCGGCAAGTGTAACAGTGATACTTGATTTTGCTTTGTAATATAACGCCAGTACGCTTTTTACCGATGTCATATATAACTTCTTCTCTCATCGGCATTCAAATGAGTACTTTATGCATCTACCCAAATACTAGGGTAATATTTTTTCAAGTATTTACCATTGATTGCTCTGGGAAACACAACTCCTTCGAGGGTCTCCAAAATATACGCATTACCATGAACAGACTGATTTATCCGAAATGGACCCTCCCAATTAGGAGACCATTTTCCAAACTTAGAACTTTTAGTCCCAATTGGTAAAATCAACTTCCACACCAGATCACCATCGGCAAATTCTTTCACCTTTACCTTCTTGTCATACCATCTGACAACTCTTTTCTTATTTTCTTCAATGCTGATCAAAGCCCTCAACCGATGACTTGCTAAGTCTTCTAACTCATCCTTCATAAGGGTATCATACTCATCAGTTGTCAATTGATCTTGAGAAAACAATCGCCTAGAACCAGTTTTAACTTCCCAAGACAGAACAACATCGTGTCCATAGACCAACTGATACGGTGAAACTTTGGTTGCACCATGACACGCCATCCGATATGACCACAGGGCTTCATTCAACACTATATGCCACCTTCTAGGGTTTTCTTCAATCTTGTGTTTAATAAGTTTAATAACTCTTTTATTAGTCACCTCAGCCTGACCGTTAGCTTGGGCATAATAAGGAGAAGAATTCAATACCTTGAACCCCATACTCGCAGCAAACTCAGCAAACTCTCCCGATGTGAACATGGTTCCTTGATCGGTAATAATAGTTTGAGGAATACCAAATCGGTAAACAATATGTTCCTTTACAAAATCTATCATGTTTGCCGATGTCACCTTTTTCAAAGAAATCGCTTCAACCCATTTTGTAAAGTAATCGGTAGCGACAAGTATAAACTTGTGCCCCTTGCTTGATGGCGGATAAATCTGGCCGATGAGATCAATAACCCCGCTAAACGGCCAAGGCTTGATTATAGGATTCATTGCCGATGCAGGTACCCTCTGGACATTACCAAACTTCTGACAATCCTAGCACCCTTTAAAATAGTTGAAGCAATCTTCAAGAATTGTCGGCCAATAATATCCATTCCGCCTAATCATCCATTTCATCTTGAATGCCGATTGATGTGCTCCACACACCCCTTCATGGATCTCTCCCATCAACTCTTTTGACTCTTCTCTACTAAGGCATCTGAGCAAAACTCCATCAATTGTCCGATAATACAATTTATTGTCAAGGAGCACATACTTGGTAGCTTGGAATCTTAGACGCCTTTCAACCTTCTTAGACGAATCTCTTAAGTAATCGGCAATTTCTTTTCTCCAGTCATCGGCAACCATCACCGATGTCATAACTTCTTGAATCGGCAGATATCCTGAAGCGTTCTGTGCTAACCGATTAGCCTCTTCATTATGCAACCTAGGAATATGTTCAAGGCGGTATTCTTTGAATTCTTTTAATAACCGCAGACATCTCTCATGGTGTGCAATCAACACTTCACTTCGGCATTCATATACCCCAGTCAATTGATTGATCACCAACATACAATCGCCAAATATTTCAACGGCATCGACACGCACTTCCCTGAGTAATTCCAACCCTTTTATTAAAGCCCCATACTCAGCCTAATTGTTTGTTGATGTAGCAACAATCGACAACGAAATTTCATACTTCCGTCCTCGGGGTGAAATTAAGAGAACACCGATACCTGCCCCTTCTTTACACGTAGACCCATCAAAGAACAAAGTCCAAGGAGCAATCTCTACAGAGCTTACCATATTGCAATGCTGAGTAATAAAATCGGTCATCACCTGACCCTTAACTGCCTTAGCCGATTCATACTTCAGATCAAACTCTGAAAGTGCTAGAATCCATTTGCCGATTCTCCCATTTAATATCGGCATCGACAGCATATACTTAACCACATCATCTTTACAGATAATAGTACATTCGGCCGACAATAAATAATGCCTCAATTTTATGTAAGAGAAATATAAACATAAGCATAATTTTTCTATGGCCGAATACCTTGTTTCAGCATCTACCAGTCTTCTGCTCAAGTAATATATCACACGTTCTTTCCCTTCAAATTCTTGAATTAAGGCTGATTCGATAACACCGTCATCGGCAGACAAATACAACCTGAAAGGCTTCCCGTGTTGAGGTGGAACCAAGACTGGAGGGTTTACCAAATATTTTTTGATCTCCTCCAAGGCTAACTGATGTTCCTCTTTCCATGTAAACTCTTGATCGGCTCTCAGCTTTAACAATGGACTAAAAGATTTAATCTTACCAGATAAGTTGAATATAAATCTTCTAATGAAATTAATCTTGTCGATCAAGGATTGTAGCTCAGTCTTGTTTGTAGGGGCAACTACTTTGTTAATTGCATCAATAGATTTTCTGCCAATCTCGATGCCTCTCTGATGCACCATAAAACTCAGAAACTGGCCTGCCGATACACCAAACGCACACTTGTTAGGATTCATCTTCAACCCATGCTCTCTTGTGCATTCCAGGATTTTTCGCAAATCGGCAAGATGCTTCTCAAAATTTCCAGATTTGACCACCATATCATCAATATAGATTTCGATTATCGTGCTAATGTACTTATGAAAGATAAAATTCATTGCTCTTTGATAAGTAGCACCAGCGTTCTTCAAGCCAAAAGTCATTACGACCCACTCAAACAAACCGACGTGACATGGACATCTGAAAGCAGTCTTGTTTATGTCTTCCTCGGCCATGAATATTTGATTATATCCAGCATTACCATCCATGAAACTAATGATTTGATGTTCGGCAGCGGCATCAACCAACAGATCGGCAACTAGCATCGGATAACCATCCATCGGTGTAGCCTTGTTAAGATTCCTGAAATCAATACAAACACGAAGCTTTCCATTCTTCTTATATATAGGAACCACATTAGAAATCCAATCGGCATATCGACACTGCCGAATAAACCCAGCTTCAATTAACTTTGTAATTTCAGTTTTAATGTCAGGCAATACCATAGGATTACATCGGCGCGCAGGTTGCCGATGTGGTTGGAAACCAGACTTAATAGGCAACCGATGTTCGACTATTGATCGGTCTAAACCAGGCATCTCTGTATAATCCCAAGCGAAACAATCTTTATATTCTTTTAATAAGTCAATCAATTGCTTCTTACATTGGGAATCTAACTTAGCACTAATAAAAGTAGGCCTAAGCTTACTACCATCGCCGATATCTACCTCTAATAAATCATCGGCCAATGTGAACTCCTGTTCCAGTTTTCCATCATCGGCGAATCGATCCATTAAAACTCTTTTTCAGGACCGACTGCTTGGATCGGTGTAATACGGTAATCGACAACTTTGAGGAACTCCGTGTCCCAAGCTTTACCTGATATGCACCTGGTTTGCTCATAAGTTTCCGATTCTGCCGATGCAACGATTGACGGAGTCTCACTCCGGACGACTTCAATCTTGTCTCCAACCCATTGCACGAGGCTTTGGTGCATTGTAGAAGGAACACAACAATTAGCATGGATCCAATCCCTTCCTAGGAGCAAGTTGTAGGTGCCTTTGCCACTGATCACGAAAAATGTTGTCGGCAAAGTTTTACTGCCGATGGTTAATTCAACACATACGGCTCCCATAGCTGGCGACACGTTGCCTTCAAAATCTTTAAGCTTCATGTCCGTCTTGACTAAGTCTTGGTCGCCTTTCCCAAGCTTCCTGAACATGACGTACGGCATTATGTTGATCGACGCTCTACCATCCACCAGCATCTTTGTTACAGGTCGTCCATCTACTTTTCCTTTAACGAACAGAGCCCTTAGGTGTTGCCTTTCATCATCGGCAGGCTTCTCAAAGACAGCAGTCATCTGATCCAACACCAATTGTGCCATTTTAGAAGCTTCTTCCTCATCGCTGGCAGGTGGCATGAACTCCATCGGCAATACCACAACCATATTAATTTCTGCCGATGGATCTCTATCCTTGCGCTTTAGTTTCCACTGCTTTTCCCTTGAAGGATTTTCATTGTCATACAAGTCATTTCGACGTTCGCGCTGAATTCTCCTTTTCTGAGTCTTTGTCAGACCCTTAGGGCACCATTGAGGAAGCTTGGTCTTCCAAACAGGCTGGTGTTGCCTCCCACCGCTCGTGTCGGCATCACCCCTTATGTTCGAATCTCTGAAGAATATTTCTTTATCGGGCACTCTTGCATTGGCCATCTCCTCAAGCTCCTCTTGACCAATACGCCTGCCAAGCCTGTTATGCGCGCTGAGCTTGCCCCCTAGTCGATCATGTGTCGATTTCTTCTCTCTGAGCGGTCTAGCATACCTGGACGTTCGATCGTCAAAACAAGGCTTCATTTCTGACCGATCGGCAGGGTAATACCCATTGCATTTGGGACAATTATCGGCAGTAGGTAGCTTGATGCCTTCTTCCCAGCAGTGAATGAAGAAGGGACACTTCCAGTGGTCCTTATGCCGAAGCCACTCTTGGTACTCTTCTTCTTCTTGCCGATGACGCTTCTCTTGTGATTGCCGATACTCTTGCCTCGGCTGTTTATGCGTGATTATAACACCAGGATCCCTCTTAGCATTGCTACCTTCATCGGCAACTTTCTTGCCCTTTCTGTCATCGGCAAGCCTCCTCTCATCACACTCAGTTACTTGATGGTTAGGATCCATCGATGCATTCTTTCTGGCAGCTTCCGATGTCAGCACTTTAGTTTTTCCACTAGTTTCCACCATATTATTTGGAAATGGGTGCTGATCAATCTTCATCATTTTCTGGGGTTTATAATTTTCAAATTTAATTCATCCAGATTCAATCTCTGACTGCAACTGCTGCCTGAATACCTTGCAGTCATTGGTACTATGCGAAGTCGCATTGTGCCACTTGCAATACCTGATCTTTCTGAGCTCTTTGGCCGATGGAATTACTTGGTTAGGCACCAACTTGATCCGCCCTTCTTGAAGTAATAAGTCAAACATCCTATCGGCCTTGGTGATATCAAAGGTGAACCTTTTAGCTTCCTTCTGACCGAACGAACAAGACACAGATTTCTTATCCCTCACCCATTCGGCAGCGTCGATGCTTAGCTCTTCATCTGACCCAGAGTCCTCTTCTTGCCCAATGAAGGCCACCTTTTTATTCCAAGTTTTTCTAGGCTCAAAAGTTTTAACATCTTGATCGGCAATCCTCTGCACCAAATGACTTAGGCTTTCAAATTCTTGAGACGCGTACTTATCCTTGATGTGCGGCAGTAATCCTTGGAAGGCCAAATCTGTCAATTGCCGATCATCAAGCATCAAGTTGTAGCACTTGTTCTTCGTGTCTCGCAGCCTCTGGACAAAGCTTTCCACCGATTCATCATTACGTTACCTCAGCTTAACCAAATCGGTAATCTTCTTCTTATGTATGCCAGCGAAAAAGTATTTATAAAATTGTTTTTCTAGATCGACCCAAGTAATCACCGAGTTTGGAGGCAGTGAAATAAACCATGTGAATGCCGATCCAGACAATGACGACGAGAACAATCTCACACTCAGTTCCTCTCTGTTGGCAGCTTCTCTACACTGGATAATGAAGCGGTTAATGTGCTCCATCGTTGACGTGTCATCTTGGCCGGAGAATTTGGTAAAATCAGGCACCTTGTACCGATTTGGGAGAGGAATTAAGTCATATGCCGGAGGATATGGCGTCCGATAAGAGTATGTATTGACCTTGGGTTTAATACCGAATTGTTCTTTCATCACTTTAGCAATCTTATCGGTCCAATAGGCATCTTGTTCTTGCCGACTCATTAGCTGATTGCTGACTGGTGGAGCCGGCTGATGCACCCCTTCAGGTTTTGGTAGAAGATGATTCGGGGTAGTTGGCATGGGCGCAGCACCAGTCATCTGGACGTTATGCATCGGTTGACTTACCAATGGATAACTTTGCACATTCAATGGGTTATGTTGTGGCATCATATTCATCGGTTGTTGTACCGATGCTCCACTCTGAGTATTTGCTGGACTTCCATAATGATACATTAGTACGCCAGGCTGTTGAACCGGCGACGGATTGGTCCATCCAGGATTATGAATCATCGGCATGTGACTTACCGATGGTTGATAGTTAACTGGCGTCTGCTGCTCCTGCACTTTGGAGTAATCGACAAATTGGTTACCTTGATGTGTTAATACTCCAGCTTGAGAATTTACCAGCATAGGCTGACTCCCAGTTGCTATGCTTTGCTGCATCAGCACCGCATTTACCGATGGTGGTATCAGAGGTACTTTAGGAATCACCACCTGGAGATCTTCTAATGGCATTTGCATAGTTGGAGAAGACGTGGAGTAATGCATCATAGGGATCATCGACTGTGATTGCATTGCCGATGCCATGGAGCCCTTCCAAGCTGAATTGTCTCCCTGCACCAGATTGGAACCAGCAGATGGATTTGAAGGCATACCGTATCCCCACCAGTTGGCAGGAGCTGGATGATTCTGGATAGCAGGTCCCGACATTACCGACGCCACTAGATCTGCACTAAGCTTGGTGACGCTTTCAGGACTCGGCCTTGGTGGTGTAGCCACATCGGCAGACGGATCCACAGAAGTGGAAGACACCATTGGGGCTGCCGATGGGTTTACAGATGCCGATCCAGGTTGATGATACGCTGGACCAACATACCGGGGTGCTTGCCCTTCTTTGAAAGATTGCATAACAGCATTGTACACAGTATTGGACAACACATTGGAGTGGCTAATTAATGCTTCATTTAAGGCAGAATTAACCATCTCTTACAACTTACCAGGATTGGCATCAAACGTGACCTGCCGTGGCAACGACGGATCTTGCTTCTGGATGGCTTCGCCGCTCCTGCTTAGGCTGAAGGACTTCAGATACAACTGTTTGTACTCCTCCATAGCCCGCTCCATAGCCAGCTTTTGATCATCTTTCAGATCGGCCTTGGAGACTTCAATGATGTTCCTCTGATTGACGTCAGTATGATCACCCATGATAGATGTATAATTTGTCCCACCGGGTGTGCCAAAAGAGGTGTTGATACAAAAAGCGTCAGGATCTACGAACACCTCGGGCTATTACCCGAATTCGATATCCAAAGATGTGCCAGTCGATTTGACCAGTTAATCGACAAGGACGATAGCTAGAACAAGATCCAAACAAGACAACGGCGATACGCCCAGATGTCAAGACTCAAACTTGATCAGGATAACTAGAGCAGAGCTGAACGAGACAACAGCGATGCGCCCGGATGTCAAGGCTCAGATTACTCCCACGCGGAACTTGCAAGGGTTTGACGGAGATCAAGGAGATGCAGCCCGTCGAAGCTTGAAGAACTCGTAGATAAACTAAGACTAATGCAATAAAAGGGTAAACTGCAGTAAAAGTAAATAAGAGTAATAGATTTGTTTGATGTATGATTGATTTTATTCTCACGACCCCTAGGTACATATTTATACTCCAGCAATAGGAGTTGTAGACAGACACGACTCGCACCTTTCCTAAACAAAACAAACCCCTGTTTTAAAAGAAATAACTGACTCGCGCAGGAGTCGGACCCAAATAACAATACTATTTTCCTAAACAGACACTTCTATTTTAAGGAAACAAACGATTCGTGCAAGAGTTGGACTCAAACTGCCATAATAATACTGGTATAAGACTACCGGTTTCCTTATGTCTTCTCTTCGATGAAACTTTTCATCGGCAGACTTTTTAATCCGCAACTTCCTTCTATTGTCATCGGCAATCTCCTGCTGACGTCGACCGCCACGTCACCCTGTGCCCATCGGCATCATCTCCTTATCGGTAATACCTTCCGATCGGCAACTCTTCACCTCTACTAGTAATTTGTCTTTACCAATTAACTCCTATCGGAAAGAACCGTCCAGCTTCCATCGGCAACAAACTTATCATTTTCGCAGCATTCACCCTCATCGGTAACATTGACCGATGATCTCCCGATGCCGATGGAAAACGGCTACCGATCAATGCAAGTCTTAGCCCATTTGACACATGCCGAAAAACGGTGTCAACATGCCTACTTAGCCCATTAGGGTTAATTAGTTGCTTGCTTAGGGGCCAAGTAAATCCGAGGAGATGTATCAATCTAAATCAAGCAAGAGATTAGAAGGAAACTCCTTCCCTCTTGCCGGCCGTGGGCGGAGCCCCGCGGCCAGCGTTCCCAGCGACCCCAAACCCTAGCCGTCACTGCCTGGGAACAGTACCCGCGGTACTGTAGCACACGGGTACTGTAGCACAGCAGCCGCCGTCGCTCCTCTCAACCCTCCCTCTCTCAATTCCTAGCAACTACAAGCAGCTCCATAACACCCTCCCTCTCTCAATTCCTAGCAACTACAAGCAGCCCCGCGGCCGGCGTCAGCGACCCCAAACCCTAGCCACCGCTATCTGGGAACAGGACCCGCGGTACTGTAGCACGCGGGTACTGTAGCACAGCAGCTGCCGTCGCTCCTCTCAACCCTCCCTCTCTCAATTCCTAGCAACTACAAGCAGTTCCATAACAATTATTTTCTCAAAAAAGTTAAAATGACTTGTAATTTAGGATGAAGGGAGTTGCCTCTGTCTGGTTTTGGTCCATCTCTGACGCATCACCAAATCATGTGGTGTGAAACTCGTCAGGGCTGCGGCGTAGAGAAAATGGACGCCGCCTTTTTTTTCTCAGTTTATTTATTATTACAGGCAGAAAGTTTGCAGAGGGCACACGGTTTCGTTTAGAAACAAAGTAGCCGGCTGGCCGTGAGGACCAGAACGAACGGCGACGTGGTGTTGCCAGAACGTCAAAAGGTGGGACACCGTGCAAAGGTCTGTAGGAGTCTTGTGGAGCAAATGTAACTCAAACAAGAGAATCGCTGCAACACTTTTTCTTGGACAAAAGAAAAGATTGGCTAATGATTCTTACATCCTTGAATTTTGGAAAGGTTTTTAAAAATAGAATTCTGGAAAGGTTCTCTGAAACTTTTTAAATGGCTCCTAAAGGCTGGAGAACGTTTTGTTGAGACCTGAATCAAGTACTCAACGGCATGACACATGGTTCAGCCTAACTAGGGTGTTTCTCCTGAACAAGTCTCCAGACTTATCATGATGATACTTGTCCGGTTGTTGCAACATGCAAACAGACGAAGTATCAGAAAATGGGTGTACTAGGCAAATCTCTCCATATGGAAACACAATACTCCACACGGTTTCTCATGACGAACACTCACACCTGCAGAATGGAAGTTCGTAGGCCAGGTAAACTAACAGGTGATGTGTGAACGCCAAGGGCTACCATCAGATGAGATGGCCTTCTCATTCGGCTTACCTGCAGCAATTCTTGCTGGAGGCGCCTCGCTTTTGTAGGCAAAGCACCATATTCATTGAAACTTTTATGGGAAACCCCAGATCTACATCATTACAAATTGTAACCTTTATTCTATTGATTGATACTTGGCTCCTCCAAAGAATCTTTTGTTTTTTTAAGCTGAAGTCTTTTTCATAGTCCAGCATAGATTGGCTTGCACATGTATAATCTTTCTGGTGGAGATTCAGATTATGGTCAGAGCTCAATTTTTTGCAAAAAGGTTGTCTTCAGTCAAAAAATATCTTCAAGAATCAAAGCGCTCTGCCTTTTTCAGGATGTATGTTCTTTAGATTGCATCTATTCCCTCTCCTATGCACCAAGCAGCACCAGTTCTCTTTGGTCGATCAAAAGCATAACATGTATATGTTGAAGATGCATTTGTGATAATTCATCCTCTGTTCTATTACAAGTCCATTGGTGAAATGATATATCATCTCTTTCCAATGTTGCCTCAAAAGTAAACTACTCTCTCAGTTCCAAATTGTAAGTTGTTTTGACTTTTCTAGGTACATAGCTTATGCATGTACCTGAATATAGGTGATGTGTAGAGACACAGTAAAAACTATATATCGAGAAAGCCAAAACGACTTACGATTTGGAATGGAGCGAGTACTAAATTATGAGAACAGTTTACAGCAAGTTGCATACATATCCGGTGTTTTTTAAACTGAACAAAAAATAAATAATTTCCAAGCTTGCCAAAGAAACATCAAGCTGGAATTCTACCAGTAAAACTATATCTGCACAGTTATTCACAATCACATACACACAAGCACATCTGATATTTGATACTTTAGATTAAATTTGTATACCTTCATTTGAGGATGCAATGAAAGAATTTCTGGGACAAAGCTCGCCGAATGTGACAATTATGTGGCCTCTGGAATGGATTTTTTTTCCACCTAGGGCACAGGCACTGAAATTGACACAGGGTTTGACAACTCCCCGCTGCCAAAGCTTGCAGCGCGCCTCAATGTGCTGTTCCCTACCAATGAATGATCAACCACCGTCAATGTATTTCCTAGTGCCAATGCTGATGGCATTTGGCTTCTCTGGCACATCTTGACAATCAAGGTTGCCTTCTTCTTGGCACGCTTTGTTCCTGTGAGCGTGATGTTCTGTACTACTGAGTTCAACCCAGGTATCCTTGCCACTCGATGTGCCAATGTTGATCCACCTCTCCGGCATATCTCATATAAAGCTGACACTGCATTCTCCTTGCCCTTTGGAGTTCCACGCCTCATCAACCCAACGAGGCTAGTGATCACTGTTTCAGAGCTCCCAACAAGATGCACGATGGTAGGCTGCTTCATCAGCAGAGCCAGAGCACCAGCAGCTTCCTCCGACACGGTGTCATTCCTAAGTGACTCAATTAAAGCTACAACTGCAAATGACTCAAGCATCCGACCTGAGCTTTCTGGGTGTGTTGAGAGGTTGAACAATGCCATCACTGCGTCTTTCTTTCCCCTTGGTGTTCCTTTGGTCAGCATAGAGGCAAGCTCCTCCACAGCCCCTGGCTCATTCATTATCTTTTTCTTGTAGTCATGGACCACAGATAAGCTGAAGAGCGTAGCTGCAGCATTCTCCTTGGCCTCTGTTGTCCAACCATTCTTCAACACACTGACGACGAGACGCAGGCAATCCTCTTGTTCCATAATCCGTGTCTTGTTCGGCTCATAGATTGATAGATTGAGCAGGGCGGTGACTGCGTTCTCCTGCGCCATCCAATCCGACGACTGCAGCAACCTGCATAGAACTGGTATCGCATCCAACTCGGCAATGAATGCCCGGTTTTGCTTCCCGGTCTTTGCCAGCAACCGGATTTCCCTAGCTGCGACCGGCTTTGCATTATCGGATCCCTCAATCAGCATCCTGACCAAAATCCTTGCTGTGGCTTTGTTCGCCTCAATTGCTGCCTTGCTGCTGCAGGATGCAGCAACACATTCAATCATCCCCTCGTTGCTCTCCGGCGAATCAAACTGAAAGCCATGCACCCCGCACCACTGTGAAATCAAGCTGCGGAGCGCCCGGTTTGGCACAAGCCGGTTGTCAGCAAGGGCCTGGCCGGAGTTGGGGCAGGTGGAATGCCCCTCCTCGATCCACTGTATGATGGACGGGCGGTCATAGGTCTGTCCGGTGGAGACCACGACGGGATCGCGCATCAAATCCAAAGAAATCGGGCAGGAGAACTCCTTGGGCACCGAGAAGGAGGTGTCGTCGCTGCAGCCCCAGGAGAGCAGGCGCTGCCTGTTCCCCGCCGACAGCCAAACACGCAACGCCTTTGTGTTGCTGGGGTCGAAAAGAGAGAAGAGGCAGTACCGGAGCAAGGCGACGACGCCGCCGATGAGGGGGAGGTCGGCGTCCTCCTCTTGGCTGAGGATTTGCTCCTCCAGATACTCGATTTCAGAGCGGCAAGAAGGGGCGTCGGAGATGCCGATTTGGAGGAGGAGGGATCGAAGCGTGGAGGGGTCCGGCAGCTGGCCGACTCGAGTCGAAGGGTGGCGAAGGGCGGCGAGGAGGCGCCTCCGGAGCTGCCTCCGGGGTCGTGTAGTTGGCCGGCGCCCGCCGCCGGCAGCACGCGCGGAGGAAGTCGAGGTACTGGGCGGCGTCCGACGAGAGGCGGAGCGAGGCAACGGGAAGGACGTCGAGGACGACGGCGAGCTCGGCGTCGAGGTCCCTGAAGGAGGCGGCGAGCTGGGGCGCCCGTAGCAGCGCCCACGCGCGGCCGGCGGTGGCGACGTAGGAGACGAGCAGGTCGGCGCGGAAGAGCACGACATAGAGCTCGCGGAAGCAGAGGTTGGCGGCGTCGGAGAAGAAGGCGGCGTCGCCTTCGTCAGCGAGGAGGAGCAGGAGCGAGTCGAGGAGCGCGGAGAGCAGCGCGAGCCTCCGCATGAGCGCGTCGAGGTTCCGTCGCTGCGACGGCGAGGGTGGGGTCCCCAGCAGGTCCGACGCGAGCGACGCCAGCGCGCGGAGCAGCGGCGCGCCGGACAGCCCCGTGGGCGCGAAGAACGCGCCGGCTAGAGGCGGCCTCCGCCGCTGGCGCGGTTGCGGGCGGCGGAGCAGGAACTCGACCGACGACGAGGCCGGCGCGGCCATGGCGAAGCGGACCAGAGGAGCGCAGAGGGGCCGCTCCTCGGTGGCTGGGAGGAGCGAAATCACTGCCCCCCGTATCCTTTGACCGACCCCCTCCCCCCGCCTGAGGAGGCGATCGATTGGGTGGGGGCGGGCGCGTTAGGTTAGGTGGGGGAGACGGGCGGCGACGGCGCAGAAATGGTCGCGCTCGCGCAGGCGTACCCACTGCCCGCGTCGCGTTGCGCGCTGGCGTCTGCTGGGACTGGGGCCGGGACCGGCACCACTTGGGAAGAAACGGCGGCCGGCCGGGAAAGAGGCGGAGGCGGTGAGGAGGAGGAGGAGGAGGAGGAAGAAGCGGAGGCGGGGGAGGGGGAGGAGGACGCCCGACCACGGCTTTCGTCTTCTAGAGAGGTGAGCGGTGGGGGCCATGGCGCCAGCCGATGACATGTCAACCTTCTTCTCGCTTCGGTTTTCATTGGGATCCACGGTTTTTTTATTTAAATTTTCCTTCGGTTTCCCCTCCTTTCCTTATTTATTATTATATTGCTACTTTTTCTAACATATTTTATTTTTGTATCATGTTTTTTACTAATTTTTATATAAATTACCCTTTTATTCATTCTGTATTTTTATTTTTTTCCCGATGGCTCTTACACCCTATGTAAGTACGGAGTATGTATATTGTGTATGATCTAAGTTCATGACTTATACGGTTATATAGTCATAAAACAACTCATATGAAGTATAAGACGGAGTATAATGTGATCTTTGCCTCGTCTACTACTATGGCATAGATTAGCAAAAACATTACTATCTAGAAACCGGACAATGTCTTTTATTTGTGGATGAGAATTGTTTCAGAGATATTGCTTGGCATCACGCGGGATTTGAAAGGATGGCATTTTCTTTGCTATGCTCTTCATTGGAGAAGACAATTTTTTTCATGCACCTATTTTTTTTCTAGCATTAGAAAAAGAAAAATGTGATAATTGACAAGTGAAACTGAAAGAGATAGGTGAGCATCGTTTCTTCGCGCAACAATATATGTTGATGTGGTTTTTTCGTCACCGAGATCAAAACCAAGATACTAAACGGTGTATAGCGGGTTCGTAGCGGATAGCAGGCGCGGATGCTAAAGTTTCAATAGTGATATCCACTGACCACACGTAAATTTGTGTATATATATTGTGAATAACAAAATATAGGGTGAGTTTGGTTGTCAACTCAAACACGCCACACCACATCGTGGCTGCCATAGGAAAACACTTGTTGTTCGGTTCTCATAGTATGTGGCCGCCACCACATATCATTTTGCTTCTCATGTTTGTCATCTAGTATGTGGCAAGGTGTGGCGAAGCTTTTGGTCGTCGCGGCTGTGGCGGTGAGCTTCGTTGTGGTGTGGTCAACGCAGACCTAGAACTAAGTACGCCCATAAATAGACATTTAGTTATACTACTCCCTCCATTTCTAATTGTAAGTCATTCCAAGAATTTTTGAGAGTCAAAGTATCTCAAATTTAACCAAAATTATAAAAAAAATTATGATATCAAATAGGTATACTATGAAAATATAATTGATAAATAATATAATAATACTTAGTTGACATCATAACTATTATTATATTATGATAAATATTTGATTAAACTTTAGATGGTTTGACTTTTCAAGATTCTTAGAATGACTTACAATTTAGTATGTGATATCACATGTAATTAAAATGAAAAATAGAAAAATATGGATATAAATCACCTTATTTTATAAAGAAATAGATTATGAGAGCCATAAAATATTACTCGGTCTTGTTTAGTTCCTTAAAAGTTCTAAAGCTATACCGGCCTATCACATTGAATCTTTGAATGCATGTATAGAATATTAAATATAGGTAAAAAATATAACTAATCGCATAGTTTATTTGTAATTTTCGAAACGAATTTTTTAAATCTAGTTACTCTATAATTAGATAATAATTATTAAATAAAAAAACTAAAATAATTTTGGATCTTCGTGACCCTACTATAGGCATTCAAAAGAAGGGGATGGAAATCTAGGGATGCGTGCGTGCCTGCGTTGATTCGGGAATCGCAAGGCAGTAGTACTACTAGGCACGCAGTCACGCAGATTATGGGTAGGAAAGTCAACTGGTGCAGTCTGGCTGGCTGGCTGGCACGCAGAGAGAAGAGAGAAAGGGAGGGCCCCACAGCCCACAAAGGAGGGGAGGGTCAAGGCAGGCAGGCGTCCCCGCGTCGCCCACCTCACCGCATCCGCATGTCATGTCGTCGTCTGTGCTGCTGCTGCTGCTGCCGGGGCTCTCTGCCTGCTGCAGCATCTCATCCGTCGCTGTGACCTTCCCCTCCGCCTGGTCGTCCGTCACCTTCAGCCGCCGTGCTACTGCCATGCTACCGACGCCACAATGAATGTTTGTATACTAATTAAGCGAACTAAACATAAGAGCAACTCCAACAGTTTGTCATTTAGACTTGGCATATCTAATTTTGCTAAAAAAACTAAAAAACTGGTCAACAGTTTGACATTTGGGCTTGATATTTTTATCAAAGTTGCAAATAAGAGCATACACTTGGCAATTTGAAGACCGTGAAAAGGGGAAGATAATTTTTTTTCCTTCTTTTTTTCACGGCTGAACACTGGGCGGCGCCCTTTTTTTTACGGTGGAAAACTAGACGGCGGTTTTTTTTTCCTTCCTTTTTTTCCGTTTTTGCCAAGTTATTATGGGGAACTGTTGGAGATTGTATATTTTTTGCTTTGATGTATCTATTTCAAAGTTGACAAATTCCATGTTTTGTCAAACCAAAATTATCAAACTGTTGGAGTTGCTCTAAGCTAGTTTTGAAATTAATTACAGAACTCGTTGCTAATTCATGAGATGAATTTTTTAAGTCTAATTAATTCATCATTAACATATATTTATTGTAGCATTATATTGTCAAATTATGGACTAATTACGTTTAATAGATTCATCTTATAAATTAGCCTCCATCTATATAATTAGTTTTATCAATAATTTATATTTAGTCCCTGTAATAGAGAGCCAAAACGATAGACATTGGATGTCAGAGGGACTACTTCATCACGAATTATAAATAAATAATAAAGTCTTGAGTGATCCCAATTATTACGATTACCTCTTGATTATTATTATAACTAGCATATCCAAGAGATTAGTCAAAACATTTTCTAAATGTAAATTTGGCTATTATGAAAAGAAAAAACGTCTCCAACAAATTTGTAAATGACTCTCCAAATTTAGAAACTCTTCATTCCACCTCATTCGCTTTCTATCTTTGGATAGTCTACCTCACTAACCATCTACAGAGTGTAATAATCTAGTATTATCTATTTTAGAAAGTAACTGAATCACTAAATTTGTCTAGTATTTTTAATTAATCTCTTGAAGATGCTCTAATCCAGGGATCCAGGTGTTGCATACAGGAAACTCGCGGCAGGGCAGAAGGCACCGGATTCGTTGGATCCAATCCAAATCGCACTGTGCAGTTCCTCAAGTCGATGATGCCTGGCTCTGCCTCCTCCCTCCCCATGTCCCATCCCATGACCAATTTGCCCAAGGGCCAAGGCTGTGGCCCGGGCATTGCAAAAGCCAAAAGGTAAAGGGTCCTCCGAAGCACTCAACTCACTCAACAACATGGGCATTGGCATTTCAGGCCTTGCAGCGTGTTGCGCTGCTGGGTTTCGTTTTCTGGCTGGCTCTGGCCGTGCGTTATCTATCTACTGTACTCCGTATCTATCTTGCCGTGGCAGAAGCAGAAGCAGAAGCCTTTGTTGTTTGTCTTGTCCCCGCGCACCACACCATCTGATCCGGATGCTCATTGCTCAATGCTCATCATCATCATGCTCGGTCGGCCACATCACCCACCCTCCACGCTTCCACATGCCATGACCCAACAGTTATTTATTTCCCTTTTCTTTTCTTTATTTTTTTTAAAAAAGAAGAAGATGTGTTTGATATCACCGAGTACCGACTGCTCTCTGCAACCACTTACAGAAAAAATATATGTACTGCTCCATTCCAAATTATATATATATATATATATATATATATATATTAAAAATAATACGAGTGATCAAACTTAAGATTAAAAGGATCAAATAAATTATAATTTTGAACAGAATTAGTACCTATTACTTATAACTCGAGTGATCAACCCGTGCGCATTCGCATAAGCGGGCTAATTCGTTCCCTAAAAAAAAACTTGACCCTAATTTCAATTACTTTTTCTAAATTGATTGATGAGCAACGACGACTCTTTTTTTCTTGGTTAGGGGTGTGGGGGTGTTGGTAAAAGACGAGATTTCTATAATGCTATGTTTCAACACACATACCCATATTATGGGCTTGTTTGGTACCCATATTAAATAAGTGTCGTCGTTGATGTACGTGCCACAAGTTTGACTTGATTTTTAGCAAATACGTATAACATTTGTATTTCCAAATAAATTTGTTAAAAAACTAGATTCAAAGATCTTTCTAATGATATTAATTATATATTATAAATATTAACATTTTTTAATATATATTTAATCAAAGTTGTTTCTTGGGAAACGTAAACGACAGTTATTTAGGGACGGAGGGAGTATAGCTCAGCTTCACTAGTAAAGCGAAAATGACTTTATAAACAACTTTTTAGGTGAAGCTAAGCTATTTTGGAAAAAGTGTTTGGCAAAACAGTTTCACCAACAATTTTATGCATGCATGTGAGAATAAAGGGGGGAGAGAGTTGGGATAAGCTACTCATTTCAGCTTCATTTCACTTCATATCTTTATGAGAGAGAAGAAGAAAAACAGCTTTATTGGATGAAGTTATTTTGAAAAGAGGTGTTTGGTAAAAAAAAACAGCTCACAACGTTGTAAATTATACCAAACATGCCCTATGTTTGTTATTTGGAATCCATCTACTAGCTAGCTAGGTCACTGTCGAGCAGAGAAGTAGGTAACGATTGTTAGTCTAGTTGATTCTTCTCGTCGTGTCTGCGGGTCCGTTTGATCCACCGGCTAAACTTTACATGAGCTACTACGAATTCAAACAGTCTACCTAAAATACCAATTATAGTTGAGCTTAGGCCCGTTTGGTAGAGCTGTGCTCTCAGATTCTCCAGCTATGCTCCCTGATTCACTGATGAAGTGATTATGTGGCTGAAAATGATTCTTTTAGATTGTTTAGCCTAAACTCTTAAAATCAGCATGAAGAATCACTTCACAGAATCAGGTGAAGCTACTTTTTTCAGCTCTCAGCCTCTTAGTTCATTTCAGAGAATTACTTCACAGAATCAGCAGAGAATCAGTTGTGACTGGAAAATACGTTTGCTAGTCAGGAAGTGATTCTCCCAGAGAATAAGCTCCGTGGAGCTCTGCCAAACGGCCGCGCTATTTCATGTTTCAACTTAGCTAAAATTTAGCTTAATTTATTAGCTAGAAGATTTAAATGTCTCGGTTTAAGTTGAACTGAGAGAACTTTTAATTGTCTAAAGTTATTCTTTGAAATGTTAGCTACATATAAATTTTAGTTGAGTGGATAAGCATTCGTGTTATATCCACAAATAAGTGACATCTTCGACATTTTTTTAAATGTATAATCTACACTACTACTTTTGTATATTGTGTTTGTAAAAATAGTTGTGATACAAATATACTTGTATATAACTTAGAAACGTTCAAACTAAAATAAACAAAAAAAGTAATTTAATCAAACTTTGCCCTTTATATTAGACACAAAACTGCATAAATGTCATTTAGATCCTTTCTTTTGAAGGAATCAAAATGTACTTAATAAATTAGTCTATTGGTTTGGAATATGACATTCCATCACTTTCTAAAGTTTACATGTAATCACATCTCAAATTCATAAGATGAAAGATAAAAATTAATTTTATAAATTACCATTTTTTGTTTCTACTTTAAAACTTATAACATGGTTTTCAACTCGTTCGATTACGGTAAAAATGCAAAACATAAGTATCTCTCATATAATCAATAATAATATACAAATATAATTTATATACAACTATATTAACTTAATTAATATATATCTATATTATTATTATTAAAATTTATTCAATTTCAAAGATTGAATTAAGCCCTTAGTCACCGGACAGAGTATTAATATTTAATAATAGCTATATGTACTCGTTTATGGCTTATGTGGTACTAAACGATTTGATTCCATTCTCTCAAATTTTGCAGGGAATTAATCTCTTCCATTAAATTCACGCGTTCTTCTTTAATCAACTAACCGGCGTTGTTGGTTGGAAGGGTTTTTATATCTGGATCTCGGTCGCTTTCATTCCATCCTTTTCGTCGTCGAGCAGGCCATTAGAATAGTAGTACGTGTACGAAAAAATATATGTTGAGGTGCACCGATCGGTTACGTGGCTTAATCAATTGCCGATTCTTATCGTGGCTTTCCAATGAAAAAAAAAGGTACCTGAAAATGGCAACTAACAACTTTATTGTGTGCGAAAGGCAAACAAGCAAAGAGAGGGAAAGAATATATCTACCTGTTGATTTCTATCGAACGCTTCGTATGTGTCGCCTGAATTTCAGGCACCTGATTAATAGCATGTCTATATTGACAGATACACACATAAATAAGTACATGATGGAGATATAGAGTCGTCAAATTTGAAATTTCAGACGTCAAGTACAATTACTTCGTTCAATTCTTAACTGGGGGGGGATTACTACCTAACGTTTGATTTCTTTGTTGACAAACTACTAAAATGATCAGCATCAGGAAAGAAGCGTTGCTGCGGTGCCGCGCTTACTGTACTCTGGGAGATAAATTAAAGCCTGTACGTACGTGCGTTCGTGCTCGCATGTTTATTAATAATTGTTCAACGCATTTTGCTAAGGATGTGAGAGTTGATTGATGGCGTGACGTGATATATATTGAACAGTTCCGTTCCGTTCCGTTCCGTTCCGTGGTCAATTATGCAGGCGGCGCACGAGAAGAGAAGATCGTCTCTCTTAGACTGCAGGTGTATGACGAGGGCGGCGAAAATTATTAGCATCTAGTATCGTGTACTCCTGCTTACTACTCTGGAGCCTGCTAATCTCTTTGTAAATGACACTTGCCTGGCCTCTACGGAGCAGACAATTGGGAGCCAGAATTTACGAGACCACCAAAATGACTTGGAATTTGACCACGTTCCGTCTTATTTTGGAGTCTCTTTCCCATTCCATTTAATTAATAATTTGAACTCGTACCCTCAACTCTATATGGCACGGGCAGAAGACCACTTTGGTTTTTCCCATGGGACTTGGCTAAGCAGGGGCAAAATGGTCTTTATATGATATGGAGTATGTTCCTTCAGATCCATCCGATTATGCACAACTCCAAAAATTTCTTTATATTCTTTTGTATTGATACGAAGAGATATTTTGGTTAAAAAAACCCTCCAACAATTTGATCTCCAAATATTACCACACCTTATATTTCTGGTTTCTCACTGATCAAAGATGAAAGATTGGGTACATCCTTCAAAATGCCGCACAAGATACCGTAAAAATAGGAAATTCTATATTTGACACGGAAAAAACTTGTTGTTCCCAATTTAACACTCAAAGTTGAAATCTTCCTTCTGTAACACCTCACTAGAAATTTTTGTTCCCAAGATGACACTACGGTAAGATCGAACATACTGTACCGTGAATTGTCATCCGGAGCCACCGATAAAAAGACTCACATACCCCTGGCTCATACACAGGCAAGGAGAGGAGCTGATCAGGTTCCGTTCACATTCGTGGAGCGGCGGCGGCATAGGCCAAGCCCTAGATGCTCATTGGCAATTTAGACAGCTTAGCTTGGAGGATGGAGCGGCCCTAATAGTACAAATGGCTCTCGACATGAAGACTTAGAAAATGCATTTAGCAAAGAATCTTTGTAGATGCTCTAATAGTTAAGTGCTAAAAATTAATTAAGGTGGATCTAAATGGACCCAACTAATATTGGCGTGGTATCAAGGTAACAACTATCACGCTAACTATCTATTAATTACCTCAACAGAGCTAATCATTTGTAAAACCCACCTACCTTAGGTCTTGTTTGGATGCACCAACTAAACTTTAGCTAGCTAAATTTAGCTGCCATGCATCCAAACATGCTAGCTAAAACTCTAGCTAAAGTTTAGCTGAGTCTATTAGCTGGTGCATCCAAACACCTAGTTAAAGTTTAGCTAGGAGACTTTTTAGCTAGCTAAAATTTAACTCTGAAATTTTAGCTAGCTAAACTTTAGTTGTGTGATTCCAAACATGCCCTTAATCTATTTGTCTCTCCAATAATAGTAGATAAGAAAAAGAAAGGGCATTTTATATAAAACTATCCACGGATCCACCTTTTAGCTGATGGATCCAAATAACATTTGGCTAATATATAGTTAATCAGCCAATAGTTAACTAGCTAATATCAGTTGTGCCCTATTAGCTTACTATTACTCTTACATTATTCCAAAAACAACGCAATCCTATATATGAACCAAGTTAAGTTAAATTTTCTCAAGTTAAATAATATCAACATTTATGTCTCTAAACATGTTTACTAGCTATGAAAATATATATTCTGTTGACGTCGTTTTTTGTACAGGTCAATATTAAACCAAGTGTATTGATCGGTAAAGGGATTCCTCATCGGCATCAAGGGGCTATCGGTTTCATTACTGATGGAAGCAGAAGAATATGCCGATGGTGGATGTGATACAAGAGACGTCAAGGGAGAAAAGGAAAGACATTTGCCGGTGAGAAGATTTTGCCGATGAAAGTAGAAGAATATTGCCGATAGGAGGGTATTGCTGATGGACAAAGGATGTGGCTGACGTCAGCAGAAAGCTGTCGATGACAATAAAAGGAAGGTTGCAGATTGGAAAGAGTCTGCCGATGGAAAGTTTCATCGTAAAGGAAGCGAATAAGGAAACTGGTGATTTTATACCAGTATTATTATCATTGTTTGAGTCCGACCATTGTACGAGTCGTTTTATTTCCTTAAAAATAGGAGTTCTGTTTAGGTATGAGTCGTGTCCATGTATAACTCCTTTTTACCGGAGTATAAATATGTACCCAGGGGCGGTGTAGAAAAATATATACAATACAATCAAACAAATCTATTATTTTCGTCCTACTTTTCCAGCATCTACTTTTTCGCATTAGCTATAAGTTTATCTACGAGTTCTTACGACGTCTCGACGGGCTGCATCTGCAAGATCTCCGTCGTCTTCGCAAGTTCCACGTTTTGATCAAGTTGAGCTTTGAAGTCCGGGCACATCGCTGTCGTCTCGTTCAAGCTTGTTCTAGTTATCATCCTTGTCGATTAACTGGTCAAATCGACTGGCACACCTTTGGATATCGAGTTCGGGTATAAGCCCGAGGTGTTCGCAGATCAGACGCTTTTTGTGTCAACACCTCTTTTGGCACACCCGGTGGGACCCTAGATATATCTCTTGATTACGATCATGGGTGATTCTACTGACGTCAATCCAAGGAACGTCATCGAAGTCTCCGAAGTAGATCTAAAAGATGATCAGGAGCGGGCTATGGAGCAGGCTATGGAGGAGTACAAACAGTTGTATCTGAAATCCTTCAGCCTAAACAGGAGTGGCGATGCAGTATAGAAGCAAGATTCGCCGTTGCCGCGGCAGGTCACCTTCGATGCCAATCCTGGTAAGTTACAAGACATGGTTAATACTGCGTTAAATCAGGCATTGATTAACCACTCTACGGTGTTGTCCAATACTGTGTATAATGCTGTCATGTAATCTTTCAAAGAAGGGCAACCACCTAAGTATGTCAGTACATCGTATCATCAAACTGGGTCGGCATCTGCTACAATTTCATCGGCGGTTCCAGCGTTCCAGCCTGTAAATACTTCTGCCGATGAAGTTACACCGACAAGATCAAGCCCTGCAAGCGTCGTTCGGCTAAGCACCGATCCAGCGGCGTCAACAGCATCAGGACAGGTGGTCCCGAACCAGTGGGCTCCCGCTAACTGGTGGGGGTATGGTATGCCTCCAGATTCGTCTTTCGACGCCAAGTTGATCCAAGACAATGCGGCGGGGAAGGCTCCTGTGGAATTGGCGACATCGGCACAACAGATGAGCCCGGTGATGCATCAAGCTGCGTCTGCTCCAAACATGCAGGTGCCGCCGGGGAATTGTCAGATGGTCATACCCAAGATGTCTTACGGACAACCATCGGCAAATGCGTTGCCGATACAACAGGATAGGACGGTTATAAACTATCCTATGATGATGGCGAACCCTCCAACGGGGATGTCAGTACATCAAGGGGGCTCATTCGCTGACTATTCCAGGATGCAGAAACAGTAGGCGCCGAGCAGTTGCCAACTATCGGCAGGTCACATGCTGATAACCCACAACCCTATGTGGGCCGGTCCAATTCAACAACAGGTGTGCAATCTGGGTACCAGATAACAGGGGCGCATCAATACCCTTACCCGGCCATCGTTCAGAATGAGACATCGGTGTATCGGTCAACGGTGTCCCAATACACCCCAGTTGGTGCCCAAGGATATACATCGGCAAATCAGCCGATGCATAATATTCAGCAAGGTGGTGTTACGCCTGCGCCAATTGGGCCAGCTTACCCACTACAGAGGCAAGAGGGGGTGTGTCAACTAGTCCAGCCGATGAATGTCCAGCCTGCGCATCGGCAGGATCAAGATACATACTGGGCCGATAAGATCGCTGAAGTGATGAAAGAACAGTTCGGTATCAAGCCTAAGGTTAATACGTATTCTTATCGGACGCCATATCCTCCGGCATACGACTTGATTCCTCTCCCGAATCGATACAAGGTACCAGATTTCACGAAATTTTCTGGCCAAGTTGACACGTCGACAATGGAGCATATCAACCGTTTCATTATCCAATGTGGAGAGGCAGCCACCAAAGATGAACTAAGGGTGAGACTGTTTTTGTCATCCTTGTCTGGATCGGCATTTACATGGTTCATCTCGCTTCCTCCAAACTCTGTAATTAACTGGGCCGATCTAGAGAAGCAGTTTCACAGATACTTCTTTTCTGGCGTGCATGAAAAAAGAATTACCGATTTAGTCAAGCTGAAGCAACGTAATGACGAATCGGTGGAGGGCTTTGTGCAAAAGCTTCGGGACATGAAGAACAAGTGCTACAGCCTGGTGCTCGACGATCGGCAGTTGGCAGGTTTGGCCTTCCAAGGATTACTGCCACACATCAAAGACAGGTATGTGTCTCAAGAGTTCAAAAGCCTGAGTCATCTCGTGTAGAGAGTCGCTGATCAAGAGATCAAAGCTTTTGAACCTAGGAAGACTTGGAAGAAGAAAGTATCCTTCGTTGAAGAAGAAGAAGATCCTGAATCAGATGAAGGAACCCATGTCGGCGTCGCAGAGTGGGTAAAAGACAAGAAGCAGATATCGTGTCCGTTCGGACAGAAAGAGGCTGAGAGGTTCACTTTCGACACTACTAAAGCCGATAGGATATTTGATCTCCTGCTTCAAGAAGGGCGAATTAAGTTGGCGCCTAATCAAGTAATTTTATCGGCTGAAGAGCTCAGAAGAATGAGGTATTACAAATGGCATGATGTGACCTCACACACCACCAGTGATTGCAAGATCTTTAGACAGCAGTTGCAGTCAGAGATCGGGGCTGGACGAATCAAATTTGACAACTCTAAAACCCAAAAGCCGATGAAGATCGACCAACACCCGTTCCCAAACAATATGGTGGAATCTAGCGGAAAGGTTAAAGTCCTGACGCCGGAAGCCGCCAAGAGGAATACATCGGTGGACCCCAAGCATCAGATAGATGTGCGTGATGTGAAGGGGAAGAAGCATGCCGATGATAAACGAGCCAAGCGGGTGGCTGACGAGAGTAACGGCATCGGGAGATCTCGGGGATACGACGTCGTGATCACGCACAGGCAGCCACAACAGGAATATCGGTGCTCTCAAGAGGAGCAATATCAGCAACGGGAGGAAGAAAGGAACCAGGAATGGTGGCGACATAAGGATCATTGGAATTGCCCTTTCTTCATTCATTGTTGGGAAGAAGGCATCAAGCTGCCTACTGCCGATAATTGTCCTGAATGCAATGGATGCTATCCCGCCGATCGGTCAGAAAAAGGTCCCGCTTTGAAAGCCATAGACTGGATTATGCTCGGCCAATCAGGGGAAAGGGATCAATACATGATCGATTGGGGAGCAAGCTCAGTGTGCACGATAGGCTTGGTAAGCTTATCCATCGAGGAGACCTCGAAGAGAAGGCTAATGCAAGAGTACCCGATGAAGAAATATTCTCTAGGGATCCAAATATAAGGGGCGACGCAAGCCGGCACGATGAGAAGCGGTACCAGCCAGTTTGGAAGACTAAGCTTCCTCAATGGTGCCCCAAGGGTCTGACGAAGACTCAGAGAAGGAGGATCCAGCGTGAACGCCGGAATGATCTGCAATATGGTGAGTACCCTTCAAAGGGAGGATTTCCAGTTTGGGTGTGGAAGCCAAAACATCAGGAAAGGAGTCCATCGGCAGAAGTCAATATGGTTGTTATGTTGCCGATAGAGTTCATGGCACCTACTGATGCTGAAGAAGAAGCTGCTAATATGGCTCAGTTAGTGCTAGATCTGATGACAACTGTCTTTGAAAAACCTGCCGATAATGAAAGACAACATTTGAGAGCTTTGTTTGTCAAGGGAAAAGTCGATGGGCAACCAATGTCAAAGATGTTAGTCGATGGTGGAGCGTCGATTAATATAATATCGTATGTCATGTTCAGGAAGCTTGGAAAAGGTGACCAAGACTTAGTCGATGGTGGAGCCGTATGTGTCGAATTGACTATCGGCAGTAAAACTTTGCCAACAACGTTTTTTGTGATCAGCGGCATGGGGACCTACAATTTTCTTTTGGGAAGGGATTGGATTCACGCCAACTGTTGCATCCCTTCTACGATGCACCAAAGCCTTGTGCAATGGGTTGGAGACAGGATTGAAGTCGTCCGAAGCGAAGTCCCGTCAATCGTTGCATCGGCAGAGTCGGAGACCTTTGAGCAGACTAAGTGCATATCCGGTGAAGCTTGGGATACAGAATTCCTCAAGGTGGCCGATTACCAAATTACACCGATCCAAGCAATCGGTTCTGAAGAAGAGGTTTAATGAATCAGTTCGCCGATGATGGAAAACTTGGACAGAGGTTCACATCAGCCAATGACTTGCTAGAAATAAACATCGGCGATGGTAGTAAACCTAGGCCGACTTTTATTAGTGCTAAGTTAGATTCCCAATGCAAACAACAGTTAACTGATTTGTTAAAGGAATATAAAGATTGTTTTACTTGGGACTATACAGAAATGCCTGGTTTGGACCGATCAATAGTTGAACATCGGTTACCTATTAAGTAAGGTTTTCAACCACATCGGCAGCTAGCGCGCCGATGCAATCCTAATGTATTGCCTGATATTAAAGCTGAAATTACAAAACTAATCGAAGCTGGATTTATTCGGCAATGTCGATATGCCGAATGGATTTCTAACGTGGTTCCTGTATATAAAAAGAATGGAAAACTTCGTGTTTGTATTGATTTCAGAAATCTCAATAAAGCTACGCCGATGGACGGCTATCCAATGCCGGTTGCCGATCTACTAATTGATGCCTCTGCTGGACATAAGATTATTAGTTTTATGGATGGTAACGCTGGATATAACCAAATATTCATGGCTGAAGAAGATATATCCAAAACTGCTTTTAGATGTCCAGGCCACGTCGGTTTATTTGAATGGATTGTGATGACTTTCGGCTTGAAGAATGCCGGTGCTACTTATCAAAGAGCAATGAATTTTATCTTTCATAAGTATATCGGCACATCGGTCAAAATCTATATTGATGATGTGGTGGTGAAATCCGAAGACTTTCAAAAACATCTTGCCGATCTACGAAAATTTTTGGAATGCACAAGGGAGCATGGACTTAAGATGAATCCAAATAAGTGTACATTTGGCGTATCGGCAAGTCAGTTCCTAGGGTTCATGGTGCATCAAAGGGGTATAGAGATCGGCAAAAAATCCATTGATGCGATTAACAAGGTGGTTGCTCCTACGAACAAGACTGAGCTGCAATCTTTGATCGGCAAGATTAATTTTATGAGAAGATTTATATCTAATTTGTCTGGGAAGATTAAATATTTGAGCCCATTATTGAAGCTGAAAGCCGGTCAAGAATTTGTATGGAGAGAGGAGCAACAATTGGCTTTAGAAGAAATTAAGAAATATCTGGTGAATCCTCCGGTGTTAATTCCGCCTCAACATGGGAAACCCTTCAGATTGTATTTGTCTGCCGATGACAGTGTTGTTGGGTCGGCCTTGGTTCAAGAATTTGAGGGGAAAGAACGTGTGATTTATTATTTGAGTAGGAGGTTGGTGGACGCTGAAACCAGGTATTCGGCTGTTGAGAGATTGTGTTTATGTTTGTACTTCTCTTGTACCAAATTAAGGCATTATTTGCTATCGGCCGAATGCACCGTCATGTGTAAGGATGATGTGGTTAAGTATATGCTGTCAATGCCAATTTTGAGCGGGAGGATCGGCAAATGGATTTTGGCGTTGTCAGAATTTGATCTAAGGTATGAATCAGCTAAGACAGTTAAAGGACAGGTGATGACTGATTTTGTCACTCAACATTGTGGTGCGCTCAATTCCATAGAAATTGCTCCTTGGACTCTATTCTTTGATGGTTCCACATGTAAGGAAGGAGCGGGTATCGGCGTTGTGTTGGTTTCACCCCGAGGGAAAAAGTATGAAATCTCATTGCCGATTGTTGCTACTTCGACGAATAATCAGGCTGAATACTAGGCGTTGCTGAAGGGGTTGGAGTTGCTCAGAGATGTACGTGCCGATGTCGTTGAGGTCTTTGGCGATTCTATGTTGGTAATCAATCAGTTGATTGGAACATATGAATGCCGAAGTGATATTTTGATTGAGTACCATGGAAAGTGTTTGCAATTGTTGAAGGAATTCATAGAGTACCGTCTTGAGCACATTCCCAGGTTGCACAATGAGGAAGCCAACCGATTGGCGCAACATGCTTCGGGGTATCAGCCGATTCAAGAGGTGATGACATTGGTAACGATTACCAATGACTGGAGAAGAGAGATTTCCGATTACTTAAGAGATCCGTCTAGGAAAGTTGAAAGGCGGTTAAGGTTTCAAGCTACCAAGTATGTGCTCCTTGATGGCGAATTGTATTATCGGACGATTGATGGAGTTTTGTTCAGATGTATTGACGGAGAAGAGTCAAAGAGGTTGATTGGTGAAATTCACGAGGGGGTATGTGGAGCGCATCAATCGGCATTTAAGATGAAGTGGATGATTAGGAGAAATGGGTATTATTGACCGACAATTCTTGAGGACTGTTTTAAGTACTTCAAAGGGTGTCAAGATTGTCAGAAATTTGGCAATGTCCAGAGGGCGCCTGCATCGGCGATGAATCCTATAATCAAGCCTTGGCCGTTTAGAGGATGGGCCATCGATCTCATTGGTCAAATTTATCCGCCGTCGAATAAAGGGCATAAGTTCATACTTGTTGCTATCGATTATTTCACAAAGTGGGTTGAAGCTATCCCCTTAAAGAATGTGACATCTGCAAACATGATAGATTTTGTGAAAGAACACATTGTTTACCGATTTGGTATTCCTCAGGCTATTACAACCGATCAAGGAACCATGTTTACATCGGGGGAGTTTGACGAGTTTGCTACCAGTATGGGGTTTAAAGTTTTGAATTCATCTCCTTATTATGCTCAAGCTAATGGTTAGGCTGAAGTAACTAATAAGGGGATAATTAAGCTCATCAAGCGCAAGATTGAAGAGAACCCTAGAAGATGGCATACGGTATTGAATGAAGCTCTGTGAGCATATCGGATGGCGTGTCATGGTGCTACTAAGGTTTCGCCGTATCAATTGGTGTATGGACACGATGCTGTTCTGCCTTGGGAGATTAAAACTGGTTTTAGGCGATTATTTTCCCAAGACCAATTGACAACCGATGAGTATGACATTCTTATGAAAGATGAATTAGAAGATCTAGAAGGTTATCGGTTGAAGGCTTTAATCAATATCGAAGAGAATAAGAAGAGGGTTGCCAGGTGGTATGACAAGAAACTAAAAGTTAAAGAGTTTGCCGATGGTGATCTGGTATGGAAGCTAATTTTACCGATCGGGACTAAGAGTTCGAGGTTTGGAAAATGGTCTCCTAATTGGGAAGGTCCTTTTCGGATAAGTCAGTCTGCTCCTGGTAATGCTTATATTTTGGAAACACTTGAAGGTGTTGCATTCTCTAGGGCGATCAACGGTAAATATTTAAAGAGATACTACTCCAGCATTTGGATAGATGCATAATATAAGCATAAATGCCGATGGAAGAGATTTCATGCAAAACATCGACAGAAAATATGTTAATATTATATTACAAGCGAGATCAGTCGTCAAGTTCATAGTTGTCAATACAAATTACAACATGGATTGGATGGATGAGATCGCACGCAGGCGAATTTGATTCGTCTCCTCTATTTCCCTAGCATCGTCATCGGCGGAACCCTCAATTGTCTTGATCTTCCTCTTTAACAGGAGAGCTTCGCGAGCATTGGCATCTCTTTCTTGTTGAAGAGTTTTAGCAGCATCGGACAGTTGAGTCTTCTTCTGGCTAGCCGAATTAAGAGCTTCATCTACCTTCTTCAGCTCGGTAAGCAGTGTCTCTCTTTGTGCCGATAAGCGGGCGATTTCTTGTTCAATCTTAATACTGGAAACTTCCAAGCGGCCGATGTCCTTGTGCTTTTCATCGACTAATTGCTTGAGCTGGAGCATCTCTTGTTCAAGCTTTGATTGAGCGGCCCTGTCGGCAATGCGGCGTGAAGCTCGTTGATATTGAAGTTGTCGGCTCTCGAGGAACGTTGCTTGGAATAGAATTTCTTCGACATCGGCAGGCAGATGACCTTGAATTTCCTTGAAGGCTATCCTTACTGCGTTAGAGTCTTGAACTAGTTCGGAGGTGTTTTGCTGTAGTAAAGATAGCAGTGTTTCAAGCTTGGATTTCATTTCTGCCGATATAGCAGCTGATGGTGGGGCAGAACTTTCTTCTTCTTCGTCGTCATCTGGGAGGTTGATAGCAAAGGAAAATAGGTTGTTTGGAGAATCTTTGGCCTGGAAAGAAGAAAATTAGAGTTCGCCAAATCATAATTTGTGCGAGTTTATGATACTTAGTTTACCATCTTCAGGTGGATCTCTTGCCTCGGGCTTGGCGGAGCGGATGGCGTAGCTACATCTTGAAGATCGGCAACAGTTGTCAATGCACTTGCTTCAGCAGGAGAAGAAGTTGGCACTGGTGCTGCTTTTGTTATTATAGCCGGTTCTTGTAGCAATGGTGATGTCCCTTGGTCAGGGATTTCGTCCGATGCTGAAGTTGGTGCCGATGCCGATGTTGTTGCAGCTGGCTCTGGCAGCGATGGTACTGTTTCCTAGATAGGGATTTCAGCCTGTGGCTGATCGGGGATAGTCGCCGATGCTGGTTCTATTGGTACATCGCTAGAGGGTTGAAGAGTTACAGCCGTTGATGTCGATGGAGCCGATGTTTTCTTACGTTTCGGTCGAGGAAGGTTACTTGAAGAGTCTTGACGCTTCAACTTTCATGATTGGGGGCATCAGCAGTTTGAGAAGCTCGTATATTTGAAATAGCTTCCAATACGTTTGTTGGCTACAGAAAAGAACGGTTGATGTAAGTTGAAAGTAAAATAAGTATTACCGATGAATATTTGTAATCGGTAAATGAAGGTATTACTACAAAAGCTTGTGCCAGAATAGAGGCAGCAGTCGATGGGGTAGCGGCAGTCCTAGTAGTTGATTTGGAGTTAAAGGTAACCTTGGTTGTCTTTGGATACATGGCAGCGGCGAATGAAGGAGACTTGCTGCCGATTACCGATGTAGGGTTCATCAGTCGCAAGTGGAAGTGTTTTCCACTCCTGCTCTCTTTGGCGATTAGATCGTTAACCTATTGTCAAGGGAATTGGTTACGAAGTACATTATGGAGAAATAATAATAAAATTACTGAAAATAGAACTTACCGCATCATCAGGAATTACATAGTCATCATCAATCTGGTGCCGATAATAATGTGATGATATTGCGAATAGTTGATATTTCCATTCTTGCCACCAGGACTTGTATATTTTAGTTATGAAGGATATCGGTCCCCAAGAAGACATGTCAATATTCGTTATATCGGCATGAGGAGGGAGATTGACGATTTTGTTCCAGTCTATGGCACTGGAGAAAGTCTCTCTCGGCTTTATCACCCTGGCGTAGCTGAATTTGATCGGCAATTGACCGAATGCTAGTTGTCTTGCTGCTGCCGATGAGTAATAAAATTCATAAGTCGGAGAGGTGTTCTTTCCAGTCCCGAAGATGTTGACTGGGATGGCTCGAGGAGTGATTGCAGCCTTCATAAGTCCATAATTCTGAGGTATATTCCCATCGGTAATATTGAAGGAAAGGGGAATCGGTTATCCTCATCAATGTAAGGCCACCAGGCTCGCTCTATGGCAGGGATTCCACAGTAAAATCTTTGGAAAAACAAACCGAATTGACCTCTATTGGCGTCGGTTCCCGGCAAAACTATCAAAGCTTCCCCAAAGTTGAGTGGAGAACGGGTTGTCGATTCATCCTCAGGAAGCACGTAATCTTCAGATAATTCTCTTGGGATTTGCTGACTGAATAAGTCAAAGTGGAGACACTTGTGCATATGGGCGTTTAGCCATAAATTTACAAACCACCAAGGACCTCCGAGGTTGCTGATAGGTTCGTCCAATAGCAGTTTTTTGGATACTTGATGCAGAAGGTGATAGACTGAGCCAAGGAGATATCGGCCAAGAGGAAGACTCCCGTGGGTCAAAACTTCTGCTGCGGAGAGATACATGCTTGTAGGTCCAACTGTTTTGCCGCAAAAGACAAACTTCTCCAGCCACATGTTCAAGAAAATGACGTGCTCCCTTTGGCCTACCGATCCAGTCTGTTGGTATTCCTTGATATACCCAGTCCAACCACCGATGTTGTGGGTGTTTACCCGATGTTTGGCCTTCCTCTGGAAAGGAGCGATAGTATCGGCAGAAGAAATATCAAGGCCGGTAAGCATGTATACATCGACAAGTGTTGGAGTGGCTGGTCCATGTCTGAATATGAATGCATTCATTGTATCGGACCAGAAGTAAGAAGCGGCTATCATCATATTTTCATTTTTTGCCATATCGGCAAGTGACAGCCTGATGCAATGGTCTATACTGTGTTCTGACCAATAGACCTGCTGTGACCTAACCATTCTAAGATACCAGTTCTTCCATCCTTTGGTGGGTTTGGGCCATGAGCAGAAGGTATCTGTCCATAACCCTAGGTTGAAGCATTCAGATCTGAAAGGGATGCGATTGATTTCTGCGTTGATAAGATCGGTTGGGCCGGGATTACCCATCGGACCCAAACAGCAAAGATGTGCTTGGTTAGTTGGAATTACTACTCTGTCACGTATTTCCTAGATTCAGAAATAGAAAGAGGAAAAGAAATTACGAGGCGGATGCGGAAAGAAGTTGCGAAGCAATATGAGAAAGGAATTACAAAGGATGAAACGAAGAAGGAAGAAATTACCGTCGGGACGTTGACGTTGATTGCCATCAGGAATTTCTTACGAAGATTGTGCTTTCTGATGGAGGAAGAAGACCGCCGCTGCAATAGTGCTCTGAAATGTGCTTGCTGATGGAGGAGGAAGACCGCCGCTGAATAATGCTCTGAGAGGAAGACGAAAGTGTGGACTCAGGGTAAAAAGGGGAATGGGTGGTGATCTTTATAGGCCTAGGTCAAAGGGCGTTTTGGAGTTTTTTCCTTTCTGGCTGAACGGGAATATAGGAGGATATCACAGTGATTCGCGCGGTGATCGAAGAGTTCGTGCTACAGTTGCGGAAGTTGTTGGTAACTTGCAGTTTTCGAGCGCGGTAATCAAGATGATGACGTGTTTTGGAGGGAAAAGAACAAATTTCAGCGCATAAGATATTTTATACTCCAAAATTGGGAGGCATGTGTTGACGTCGTTTTTTGTACAGGTCAATATTAAACCAAATGTATTGATCGGTAAAAGGGTTCCTCATCGGCATCAAGGGGCTATCGATTTCATTACTGATGGAAGCAGAAGAATCTGCCGATGGTGGATGTGATAGAAGAGACGTCAAGGGAGAAAAGGAAAGACATTTGCCGGTGAGAAGATTTTGCCGATGAAAGTAGAAGAATATTGCCGATAGGAGGGTATTGTTGATGGACAAAGGATGTGGCTGACGTCAGCAGAAAGCTGTCGATGACAATAAAAGGAAGGTTGCAGATTGGAAAGAGTCTGTCGATGGAAAGTTTCATCGTAAAGGAAGCGAATAAGGAAACTGGTGATTTTATACCAGTATTATTGTCATTGTTTGAGTCCGACCATTGTACGAGTCGTTTTATTTTCTTAAAAATAGGAGTTCTGTTTAGGTATGAGTCGTGTCCATGTATAACTCCTTTTTACCAGAGTATAAATATGTACCCAGGGGCGGTGTAGAAAAATATATACAATACAATCAAACAAATCTATTATTTTCGTCCTACTTTTCCAGCATCTACTTTTTCGCATTAGCTATAAGTTTATCTACGAGTTCTTACGACGTCTCGACGGGCTGCATCTGCAAGATCTCCGTCGTCTTCGCAAGTTCCGCGTTTTGATCAAGTTGAGCTTTGACGTCCGGGTGCATTGCTGTCGTCTCGTTCAAGCTTGTTCTAGTTATCATCCTTGTCGATTAACTGGTCAAATCGACTGGCACACCTTTGGATATCGAGTTCGGGTATAAGCTCGAGGTGTTCGCAGATCAGACGCTTTTTGTGTCAACATATTCTATAACTAATCTAATTATACTTATTAATTTTTATAAAGATTTAGTCAAATTGAAACTTAATTGACTTTCTAAAAGCGAGGATCCTTTTTTTTGTCATTGAGGAAGTACTACCTGTTAATCGGTCCAAATAGGGATTAAGAGCATCTTCACCAGATATCATATTCAATCTTGTATACTTAAAAAAAAGCAGTAGCACGTTTAGGAGACGAACATGCTGCAAGATCTCTTATAGAATAAGTTATAGGAGATGTAATATAAGAGATCCGGTAAAGGTGCCCCAAGAGAATAGTAAGATGGAACATAGCGCAAGCTTTGTTTCCTCGGCCCGGCCGCTGCGCCGATATGATGATCCCAACGGAAACAAGGAAAACGAACGCTAACAAACTACAGCCTTTTCCCGCTGTGCCATTATGAAAGATGACCAATTCTCCTATGTCCCTGAAAAGTTGATTCGCACCTCTATGCCAGCGTGTTTTTCTTTCTTTCCCTCTAAATCATTCCGTCTGTCTTCTGTTTGTTTTTCTCCTTTTGACAGCCTTGACATGTGGGATTATCCCCGTAAGATGTCATTTTTGCTCTCACTCTCACTCAAGCCAGAGCTGCTTGTCTCCAACAACGAACCCAATGCAAAAATCCCCAAGCACAACACCGGTGTATGCTAGCGAGCAGGCATGGGAAGCAAGCAGTGAATCCGGCGGCCACGGGTGGTGAGCAAGCAGCCGCAGCGAGCAGCACTTGTGCCGGCGGCCGCAAGGCCATGAGTCGACGCAGCCTCGCCGGGATCCGCGAGCCGGTGGGGAAGCTGCAGATCTGGCGAGCAGGCAGTCACGCCGGCAGCCGTGGGCGGCGAGCACCACCTGCGTCGGCAGGACGCAGTGTGCAGTGAACAGCGAGCAGGCAGCCGTGCTGGCGCCAGCATCCGCGCAGGGCCTCGTCGGTGGGGAAGCCGTGTAGGCAGTCGCACCGGCGGCCGCTGGCGGCGAGCAGCACCTGCGTCAGCAGGCCGCCGTGTGCAGCAGATCCGGCTCGGCGACCGGCCTCTTTCCCGTTGGTCGCGGATCCGGCCGGGCGACACCCCTCTTCGCCATTGGCGGCATCAACAGTGCGGCGTCATCCATGGGTCATGGGTGCATCTGACGCGGTCGTATCTTCCTCCATGGGCAGCTTCACCAACCACGGCAGTGGTTGCTTCACTGGAACAACTTCTTCGTCAACCACTGGATTTCTATTCCCTTTGTCTCCATCTCTGACTTGGTGGGGTGGGGCTCGGATGGCTGTAGATGACTAGCAGTCATAGTGATCTTATTTTGCTTAAACACTAGCAGCAGGTGACTCCCTTTTGCGTGAGCTGAGAAGTTTCCAAAGTGTTTTGGTAACTTGTATTATTTACATGAGCAACTATGTTCACTTGTTCAGTTAACTTGTTCTACTGCTAATTTCTTGCTTGGTGTGTATAGAACTAGCAGGGAAACTAAGGTTAAAGAAGGAACCTATAGTGAATTTCTAGACAGCAAGGATGATTTTGACATGATTTTGCTTGTGACCTGTGATAGATAAGCCTTGGCTTCCAGTGTACTTTAGTTTGTTACACTTTAGTTGTTAGTCCTTTTCAATTTTTGGACAGTTGCAGTTTGCTTTTGCTTTAGACTAGCTTTATTGTACTGCATTAGGAATATGCTCTTGGAGCAAACTTGTATCCTACGAAAGCTCTATTGAGCTCCTATTTATATAAAGGGATACAAAGACTAGAGGCGGATGAACCCTAGCAGCACAATCCTGAGTCCTACTTTACTAACAATTGGTATCAGAGCTCTGGTTGCTAGAGAGCCAAGAAGACCACCTTTCCACTCTCCCAGCCACGTCTTCCTTAGCGGAGCGCGCTGCCGCGGCTGCCATCAAGGCCAAGGCCGTGGCCATCGAGGATGGTGCATCTGTCACCGGTGAGGGGGCGTAGGGTGGCCCCAACACCCGGGCCGCGCGTCTGCTGGCTACAGAGGTAGCAACAGCGGCGGCGATCCAGTCGGCGAGGCAGGCTGCAGCAGCAGCAGAGCAGGCGGTGAGGACCGCGCAGGCGCTGCGAGCGGAGATCGCTGCGGAGGAGGAGCAGGTGGAAAAGGATGTCAGGCGCTCTGAGAGCCCGCGTGATCGGAGGGATCGGTGCCGCTCTCAGACCCCGCGCGACCGCAGGCGAGGCCGCGGCGGCGGACGCCATGAGTCGCGGGACAGGGTGGTCTACCGCGATTCCGGCAGCAGCACGGCGTGGCCAATGCTGGACAAGACCAACTACCATGAGTGGTCGCAACTCATGAAGTTGCGGATGCAGGCGCGCGACATGTGGGAGGCCGTCGAGGGAGGTCCGGTCCAGTACCGCGACGATCGGCGGGCGCTCGAGGTGATCGTGGCTGCTGTGCCCAAGGAGATGGGGATCCCGCTCATGGACAAGGCATCGGCAAAAGAGGCGTGGGACGCCATCGCTGCAGCAAGGATCGGCGTGGACAAGGTCCGACGGGCGACGTTGCAGCGACTTCGCCGAGACTGGGAGAACATCGACATCCAGCCCGATGAGCAAGTCGATGACTTTGCCATCCGACTGTTGACTCTGCATCAGCAACTCATCATCCACGGCGATCGGGACATCACCGAGGAGCGCGTGGTGGAGAAGTACCTTCGATCGGTGCCGGCGAAGTACGCGCAGATCGTCATCGCCATCGAGCAATTCCTCGACTTTGAGGCGCTCACGCTCGAGGAGGTGACTGGGAGGCTCAAGGCGGTGGATGATCTCGAGGCGCAAGCACCGATCGGGCCGATGGCCGTCGGAGGGAAGCTGATGTACACTAAGGGCATTGGAGAGAGCGCTGGAAGGAGAAGAAGGGCGTTGCCGATGCCGATGGCTCGACTCCCAGGCAGCAGCGTGGTCGCGGAGGAAGGTTCCAGCGGGGCCGTGGCGGCGCGCGTGGCCGAGGGCGCAGCGCCGGCCACGGAGATGGCAGCGGTGACCGCGGCCCCCCGGGTAACAACCGTGGGCCGAACACCTGCCTCAACTGTGGCTTGGAGGGTCACTAGGCGTGTGATTGCCGATTGCCACGATGAGAGCGCGGCGGAGGCCGCAGCGGTGGAGGTGATCGTGGTGGCGGAGGAGGTGATCGAGGTGGAGGCCGCGGTGGCGGTGCTGGTGGATACGCTGGGCGTGCCCAGCATGCCGAGTGCGAAGAAGATGGCGGGCTGTTCATGGCACACGCGTTCGTCGAGCTGGACAAGGATGTATCGGCTTACTCTCTGGCCGCACAAGAAGTCACCTTGGAGGATCCAAGGGCTCGAGCTTTCCTCGGTGCCGATGAAGAAGAAGAATAGAAGATGGGAGGCTGGTACCTCGACAGCGGAGCAACGCACCACATGACGGGGTGTCGCGAGCTCTTTGCCGATCTGAACACCGATGTCCGCGGCATCGTGCGCTTCGGGGACGCGTCCAAGGTGGACATCCGCGGCATCGGCACCATTGTGTTTCGAGGGAAGACCGGCGAGCATCGGGTGCTGCACGGCGTGTACTTCATCCCTGCCCTCAAGAACTCGATCATGAGTCTTGGGCAGCTGGACGAGGGCGGCTCTAAGGTGGAGATTACCGATGGTGTGCTGCGCATCTGGGATCGCAGTCGCCGTCTGCTTGCCAAGTTATCTCGAGGAGCTAACCGCCTCTACATCCTTCACTTGGAAGCTGTGCAGCCTTGATGTCTCGCCATGCGCAAGGATGACAAGGCATGGCAATGGCACGAGAGGCTCGACCACTTGCACTTTGATGCACTACGACGCCTGAGCAAAGGAGAGATGGCCCGTGGGATCCCCAAGATCGACCACGCGGAGGAGGTCTACGACGTCTGCGTCACCACCAAGCAGAAGCGGCGAACCTTTCCATCGGCATTGGCGTACCGTGCCCAGGACCACCTGGAGCTGGTGCACGGCGACCTTTGCGGACCTGTGACACCACCGACATCGGCATGCAATCGATACATCCCCTATTGGTGGACGATGCCACCCGATACATGAGGGCGGCACTGCTGCCGACCAAGGATGCTGCTGGGGAGGCAATCAAGCGCATCAAGGCTGCAGCTGAGGTGGAGAGTGGCTGCCAGCTCAAGGTCCTGCGCACGGACAACGTCGGCGAGTTCACCGTCGCCGAGTTCAGCTCCTACTGTGCCTATCAAGGTATCAAAAGGCATTTTAGTGCCCCTCACTCTCCTCAGCAGAATGGGGTTGTTGAGCGCAGGAATCAGACGGTGGTGGCCATGACACGAGCTCTGCTCAAGCAGCACGGTCTACCGGCAAGATTTTGGGGGGAGGCTGTGATGACGGCGGTGCACCTTCTGAACCGTGCCCCGACGCGTGCACTGGAGGGCATCACCCCTACGAAGCATGGCATGGCCGATTGCCGACGTTGGGCCATCTCAAGGTGTTTGGTTGTGTCTTCTACACCAGGCGCCTGACCCAGCTTCGCAAGTTGGATGACCGCGGCGAGGCCGGCGTGTTCATCGGCTATGCGGAGGGCGCGAAGACCTACAAGGTCTACGATCCAGTGTCCCGGCGCGTGCGTTCAGCCGCAATGTCGTGTTCGACGAGGGCCGCGGCTGGGACTGGACATCGGCATCGACAAGAGGCAGCAGCGACTTCACCGTCGAGTACCCCTGGGAAGAGGTGGTGCCTAGAATCCCCAGATCGGCATCACCATCGCCATTGGCACCGCGTTTCAATAGTCCGGAGCCGTCACAAGATGAGGAAGCAGAAGACCCCCCATCGGCAGTCGCACCATCGGCAGCCGCACCATCGGCAGCGGCACCATCGGCAACGACAAGCGGCTCTGGTCCTCGGGTCGAGCACGTGACTCCCCTGGAGGACGATGAAGAAAGGGTGGATGCCTACCATGGCAGTGAGCCACCGCTACCGATGCATCACTGATCTCATCAGGGATGAGGCCACCCCGCCGCTGGCTCAGAGGCTGTTCGCCGAGCTGAACCTCTCCTGCTCGGGCGAGCCGACTACCTACGCTGAAGCTGCCGATGATCCAGCTTGGCAAGCTGCGATGAAGGAAGAGTTGGGCGCTATTAAGCATAACGGCACCTAGGAGCTGGTGCCACCTCGAGCCAGTCATCGGCCGATCACCCTGAAGTGGGTGTTCAAGCTGAAGAAGAGCGCCGATGGAGATGTGATCAAGCACAAGGAAAGGCTTGTGGCTCGGGGGTTTGTGCAGCAAGAAGGGATCGACTATGAGGATGATTTTGCCCCTGTTGCAAGGATGGAGTCAGTCAGGCTGTTGCTAGCTTTGGCTGCTCAAGAAGGATGGAAGGTCCATCACATGGATGTCAAATCGGCATTCCTCAATGGAGAGCTCAAGGAGGAGGTCTATGTGCGGCAGCCACCTGGGTTTGTTGTCCAAGGAGAAGACAAGGTCTATCGGCTCCACAAGGCACTGTATGGGCTGAGGCAGGCACCCAGAGCATGGAATGCAAAGCTGAACTCAACCTTGAAGAAGATGGGGTTCGTTCAGAGCAAGCATGAAGCTGCCATCTACAGAAGAGGCTCAAATGGATCTGTTCTACTGGTCGGAGTCTATGTGGATGACTTGATCATCACTGGAGTCAAGGAAGAGGAAGTGAAGGCTTTCAAGACAGAGATGCAGTCCATCTTTGAGATGAGTGACCTTGGGTTACTCAGTTTCTATCTTGGAGTAGAAGTGCAACAAGGCAGTAGTGGAATCACTCTGAGACAGAGCCACTATGCCAAGAGGATTGTAGAGTTGGGGAGCATGGCCGATTGCAACCCTGCTGCCACACCAATAGAGGAAAGATTGAGGCTGAGCAAGGAGAGCACAGCAGAAGAAGTGGATCCAACACAATATAGAAGATTGGTTGGAAGCTTGAGGTACTTGGTCCACACTAGACCAGACCTGACTTTTTCAGTGGGATTTGTGAGCAGGTTCTTGGAGAGACCAACCACTGAACATCAAATGGCAGTCAAGAGAATTCTCAGGTACTTGGCTGGTACCCTTGACTATGGCCTCCACTTCACCAAAGCACCAGAATCGGCAAGGTTCTCATCGGCAGGGTTCTCATCGGCAAGACTCTCATCGGCAAGGTTCTTGGGCTATTGTGACTCAGATCTGGCTGGAGACATTGATTCCAGCAAGAGCATAACTGGCTGTCGTTTCTTCCTAGGCAACAACTTGGTCAGTTGGCAATCGGTCAAGCAGAAGGTAGTGGCACTCTCTAGCTGTGAGGCTGAGTACGTGGCCATGACTACAGCAGTAACTCAGGCGCTATGGATATCAAGGTTGCTCGCCGATTTGCTAGGAAGGAAAGTGGAAACTGTGGAGTTGAAGGTGAACAACAAATTGGCACTTGCACTTGCCAAGAACCCAGTGTTCCATGACAGGAGCAAGCACATAAGGACCAAGTTCCACTTCATCAGAGACTGCGTGGAAGAGGGGAGCATCAAGGCCAATCACATCGGCACAAATGAGCAGCTTGCCGATATCCTCACCAAGTCACTTGGAAGAACCAAGTTTGAAACCATGAGAAGCAAGATCGGGCTCAAGAAGATCACCAAGACTGGCTGAAGCAAGGCTTAGGGGGAGAATTGATAGATAAGCCTTGACTTCTAGTGTACTTTAGTTTGTGACACTTTAGTTGTTAGTCCTTTTCAGTTTTTGCACAGTTGTAGTTTGCTTTTGTTTTAGACTAGCTTTATTGTACTGCATTAGGAATATGCTCTTGGAGCAAACTTGTATCCTACGAAAGCTCTATTGAGCTCCTGTTTATATAAAGGGATACAAAGACTAGAGGCGGATGAGCCCTAGCAGCACAATCCTAAGTCCTACTTTACTAACAACCTGTCGATGGGACAGAAATTATCTCCTCATTATCTTATTGTTGTTCAGACTGAAGTTATCTGTAGGTGGCCAATGTATTTTAGCTATTTGAAATTGGTTACCTGTTGCCTGTATGCTAGCTATTGAATTATTGTTACGCTTTCTGAAAATAGCATGTATGCTTTCTGAAGTTTCAGTAGCGTCTAAGATCTTATCTCTGTTCAGTTTGAGTTACAAGATGCTTCCTGAAAATAGCCTGGATGCTACCTGTCACGGATTAGCAGCTTGGTGAACTAAAATGTGGCCTATTTGATTCTTGGTATGTTGTGTTATTTAGACAATGGAATTAAAATGCCGCCGGGTGAGTCAATTACTGGACGATGGAACTAAAATGCTTCCTGAAAATGGTATGAAGGGACAAACCAAAATCACTTTGCTTCTTTAGACTAAGGGCAGTGATGTCTTTTCGCACAACCATTAGCCACCGTTAGGAGCAATTTCAGACGGAATGGTTTAGAGGGAAAGAAAGAAAAACACGCTGGCACAGAGGTGTGAATGAACTTTTCAGGGGTATAAGGGAATTGGTCATCTTTCATAATGGCGGAAAAACCCTCAACAAACTATGGATGTTTTTTTTTGTTTTGTTTTGTTTCCGGTGGAGTACGTAGAGTACAGGAGATAACTCGGTGTGCAGATAAGCAGCTAGCGGCGATGAATGATATCCATATCCATGCGAGCTAGAGATGGATGGAGGCTGCTGGACGACACGGGTTTTGTGCTCCGTCCTCGATCAGGCTGCTCGTGTCATCAAGTGCTTGGCAGTCGTTTCCTTGCCGATCGAGTGCTCAATCATGCATACGAGGCGAAGGGTCGTCATCCGGTCATGTAGCTAGTTTTAGTATCATTCTAATCAAAGTCTTTAATTAGGGACCAACGTACGGTCTCTCTCTATATATATACACTAGCTACCATGGTCCACCTTACTTAGTTACTTGGCATGCATTGCCTATTGATCGAGATGGATCATAGGGGTGGTATGTATATATATGGTAGAAATTTAGTCGAATTCACTATCTTTTTTTAAAAAAAAAAATTCTTAGGGGTAAATTTGCAGGCCTACTAATGGGGGTGTAAACCACTGACCTTCAGGTGCAACTCCAAATCTCTTTAGTTCAACTAAATAAAAAAATAGTATAAATACTTGAACTAAAGAGGTTTAGAGGTGCACCCAAAAGTTACCCCTTTGCACCCCTACCTACTAATAAGTAGTAGAGACTATGCATTTTCCCCGGTTCCCTAGTGGCTAAAGTTGCACGACGATGATGATTTACACTAACGACTGAATGACCATTCATTCATTAGCGAATCAGGGACGGTTCGACCAGAACTCGGTTTCTCCAGTCAGATGGACTAACCGCCACAACCGGTGGACAGATTACCGGAGCGAGCAGAACCTAGGACCGACCGACCGACAAAAATTCATCGAGAGGACGTACGAAAGCATGAGCTCGATCAGCTCAGTTGTTAGCAAGCATGAAGCCAAAGTAGTACGCAATCCTTGTGTCCCTAATCACTACTACTGCTCAATACTGTCGCAATGGTTAAATAAGACGAATAGTCAAGTTTGAGGTCATAAAATTCAAATGAACTCAATCCTGATAACGAAGTTGTTTATAAAATTGAATATCAATCCGGAATCTGAATTTGTTCCTGTGAGTTTTTCGTTTGGAACGGATTTAGTAGTTTACACGCAGTGAGGCGGGATGAGAGTAGACAGGCGGGCGAGACGCCGGTGCAAGCTGTTCTGACTGACGGACGGACAGCACGCTGCACGCGCCATGCATGTGCGGTGTGGAAATGCGCCGCCGCCGTCAAGCGCCCCGGCAGCAGATTTCCAAATCCCACTCGCTAGCTAGCTAGCTAGCTAGGCTGTCTGTGTGTCCGGTCCACCGCGCGCGATCCTGGCCCTGGGATGCATGCATCTATCATTGGCAGAGGCAGAGGCAGATCAGGCAGGCACATGTATGCCGAGGTGCAGCCAGTTCGCGCACCCCCTTGCCACGCCACCAACCCCGCTTGACTTCATTTGAGCACAATGCTTTAGCTAAGCGAGACAAATGCATCCATCGACTGATCGACCTACTCACGTTGCAGGTTTCATGCCCGGCTGGCTGACAGCAGCCAGCGCATGAGTCACGGCGGTCACCACCTTGGAAGTGGAACCCAGGTTTTTCTCCTATCGTTGTCGACGCAGTGGCCGGCCCTTTTTCTTTTCACCGCAACAACGAAGGTGGGGAAACTGTTTTTTTTTAAAAAAAAAAAATGCCCGCTACACCTTTCCAACTCGCTAGCGACAGCTCCTTCAGTTCTATCTATCTAGAGAAAACAAAAGAAACATGGGCGCCGCGCCGGAAGACCACTAGACGAGACGTCGTGCATACCAACATTTGGAAGGGACCTATATCTATCTATCTATCCTTCCATCTTGTGCTCATGGCTGTCTGAAGAACAGGATCCGAGGACCACCGCCGATTTGGGTTTTGGGTGGGAAGGTTCCAATCACACGACTCCCAACCAAGAGTGAGTGGTGGTACACGATTGATGCCAAACAAAAGTCGCGATAGTACACATCGCGTCCAGGTCCAGCTCACCAGTCCGGCCTACAGTACCTTCGGTGGGCTCGAAGCCCCCAAAGAAACCCCTTTTGACTGCCCACCACTCGCGACCTCGGAATTCTCAAATGGAGCCTACTGGTATTCTTATTCTCCAGGCACATGCCAATGACATGCGGATCATCGATGCCACCAAGGCTGGGGCACGCCATGGAAGAACGTAGTACTGTATAGTACTACAACAGAGACTACACACAGCCAAGCCAGCCGAGCCTCGCTTCTTTCGACGACCTTGGATGGTTACAGGTTTGGCAGAACTGGACCCGAACAGACCGAAACGGAAAGACGACGCCTCGCTTTCAGGGACAGCAAGGGTACTAGTACAGCGCAGCAACTAGACTAGACGTTGGCGTCCATTTCCTGGCAGCTGAGCAGAGCACCTGGGTGTCACCTCCTGTCAGGTGCCGACACTCAAGCAACCCACCGGCGGGCATGGATGGATACATCTAACTGCAGATCCAAATCAAAACTGCCGCTAGGCTACATGGCGCTCTGCGAAAATTACACTGAAACCGGCCAATCTACACCAGGTTTCTGTCCACCTAACTAAGGAGACTTCCCACATCTCATGCATGGCCACACCTACCATACCATGACCGGCACCAGCAGCAGCTTTGCCCCTCCGCTTTGCACTTGTGGAGGCTGGCGGCTCACACAAGTACTAGTACAAAATTGCCAGGTACTGTAGATGCCAGGCGAAAGATTTCCTATCGCTGTTCCGCCGCCAGGTACTGTAGCTAGCGTCAATACCTGTAGCCACTCTCGGCGGCATATTTGCTCCTCATGTAGGGATCGTACTTCGGATCACTGTAGTCAGAAGGCTTCGCTTCGGCGGGCTTCAGATCGGGGTGGGCGGCGGTGGCCCCGTAGGCGACCTCCCCGCTCTTCTCACGGTGGTGGCGGTGGCGGAGCCTGTCCTTTGGGACCTTGGCACCACCTATGGGAGCGGGCTCGGAGCTGCCGTAGAAGTCGGCGTATTCCTGCCTCTTAGAGGACCTATGCTTGCTTGACAGTGTTGAATCCCTGAACTTGGATGGCTTGATGCTCTTCTGGGCCTTCGGTGCTGTCTCAGTTACGGTATTAGGGGCGTGGACTGTCTCGGACCTCATTGGCGTGCTGCTGAGCTTCTGCGCTCCTGGGGTCGTCTCCTCTCTGTCCTCGGGCATCACCAGCCTGTCCCTGAGCGGAGTGAGATCTGTTTTCCTCTTCCCTTGTTGCATGCGTTGAGGGACGACACTGAGAAGTAGTTTCCCCACTCCCTCAACAGCAAGTTTCAGGAGATCAGCAATAAGCGTCCCCAGGGATGGCCATCCAGCTCCTGGTTCCTCTTTCAGGCTCTCCACAACCAGAGGTGGCTTCCCAATTGTGCTGCTCTCATGCTGCTCGTTTTCAGTTGCCTCTACCTGCAATGGCATCAACAGAAACAAACTACTACGTAAGCAGATTTTTTTTTTCATTTTCAGTCCATTATAAAATTGAGAAAGAACAATGTGCTATTTAAGCATGACTTGTAAAAATGGACAATACAGGGCCAGCATACAGAAATAATTACCTTCTCAGAGCCTGAGAATCCAAACCCATGTTGGAAACCAGAAAAGATATATCCCGCCACAACAGCTCCAATGACCAATATGAGATCTGTGCAAATAAACAAAACAATACTGATGATAAAGTATGAAACTGTATTTCGTAAATAGTAGATCAAGGGCGTGTTTGGATGCGCCCTGTCAAACAACCGAAATCAGACACCTAGGGGCGCCGCCTGGGTCAGGCAACTCCGGTGGAGAGCTAACCAAACAGGCCCCAAGTACATGGACAAGTTAATTACTACCCATCAATACTGATACATTTGCCAGACATAATCAGCATGGAATTAATCACGAATCAAGTACATGGACAATTTGAAGGAGTAATGAAAAAGGTCGATATTCAGATAACTACAAGTATGGTATCCAGCAATAACAAAATTTATGGTGAACAAACAGACCTAAGAACTCAGACAGAAGCCAGGATTTTTGCAGATAAATCTCAACATGACAAAGATACAGGGATATGGTAGATCCAATCATCTCAAGTTATAGTCCACTAATACTTTCAGTGTTAAAATCAAAATATAGCATGTACACCTATGACCTCTTTTATACTATTCAAAACATACGTGAATGGAAAGAATGATTTCACATGTTCTTCTAAAAGGATGAGAAAGTAATCATGTCATTGATGCCAGCAATGCTATTCTAAAAGGGAGAGAAAGTGGTCTTCTCATCTATGTTCTTCTAAAAGGGTGTGAAAGTGATATCGCATCTACATCATGACTAATGCCTAATTAAAGAAGATCAGAAGAAATTTAAAAGGTGAATATCTATATGTATAAAAGGACCTCAAACAAGACATTTCGCAACCAAGAGAGAGTAAGAGACACATTAGCACAGAAGTTATACCAGTTTTCCTAAACTGATCCATCAGAAACATTAGTTTAGCCATCAAGTAGGGCATGGAAAGATAGCTTTACAGCATCAGAAACAAAAGGAAAAGGAGAAGGGGACCAATATGGCAGTACTACCAATTTGTGTACATCATATACTAAACGACACATAAGAACTACCAGAATTCTCTTTACTTTGTCTTTTAAGAATATTACACAGTGCAAAATGTTCTTCTCACATCTACTTGAATCGACTCGCAACAAAATTATGGTGACAGCATACAAGTGATAGATAGCTTTATGGCAGAGCGTACAGCATGGAAAGTTATACTTCTGGCATATAAGGAATAAAGTTTATCATTTCTTACATGGATCATATAGTACCATGTATAGCATTTACTAGACACGTTTTATAAGTCAGCATCTGAATTTTGCATTTCTTGATTTGTTCAACCTTCTAATTTAACTCTAATCATGCACCTCAGTTTCAAAAGACATTCATAGTCTGAAATCTTAATGTCTGATACTTCCGTATGGGAGGTCTTAGTGTGTGACCAGCCTATTGAAGATGAGAAAGCATAATCCAGTGGACTTGAATAAAAAAATGATCCCAAAAGGGAAAGATGTAATTGTAAATACAAAATTACAAAGTACCAAAGTATTTTACTATTCAGCTTGTTCAACCCCTAGGTTTAGTATCATGGATAATAATCCAGTACAGGACCATGAAAAGGTTTAAGCACAATAACAGATTTTTACTTCTGTTCTACAACTAACCATATCGGCACGAGCCTTTCCTCAAGGACCTCATGACCTCAAGAACATGACAATTGATGAGTTGGATTGTTAAAATTCATTATCAGAAACATCTATATGTACTTCACAGGAAATAGAAACAAGTGAAAGAGTATGGACCTGAAGATAGGAGTGCAGAATCCTGGTAAGTACAGTCTTCTTGTGGAAGAGAAATCTTCCTAAGGGCTGCATTTCCACGGTCAATAACCAGAAGAGAGCACATCTTCTTCACATACACCAAGTCAAAATCTGTAGAGAACTTTGCATCTTCACTGGGGCCATCCCTGTAGCCTGGAATATTCGATTTCCCGCCGGCAATGGTGGTCACTCCTGAACAGAAATTTCATTCACCAACTGTTAACACTTACACAACTATTGCATGAACCATATATCTATTTAACTACTGATCACCTGATTCTCCAATCTTCCGAATCGCCAAATTTTCTGTATCAGCAACATAAACATTGCCCATATCATCCACCGCAACGCCTGTGGGGCGCTTGAATCGGGCATCACTTGGTTTACCATCTATATGACCAGAATGTCCCTGGAAAGAACCAGCGACGAGTCTTCCCCTGCTATCTGCAGAGGACCTATTATCAATTCACAGTGCTGAACTTACATTTGCAGCATTTATATCATACTTGTTTGAGCATTGATGCATGTTTCAGCTTTGTTTATTTTCTTTTTATCTGTCCATGGCACTTCCCTAAATATGCATACTATTAATTAACTGGAGACCAAAACTTCACCTATTACTATACGAATAGATTATAATCCATCACTGTAACCATGACCAAGTTAAGGGACAATGAAGGAAGGCAAAGGGAGTCTTAAGGACAGAGTGATGTCACATTTGGGAAGATCAGTAATTCAACCATTGCTAGTAACAGTGTAGCCCTAGTACCTGAGAAGAACACAATAAAAAAACATTGTACGCATAGATATTACTGGCTCAAAATGCTATAGTTTGTTCGTAACCTATAATCATGTTAACTGTGAGTTATATGCCAAAAAATACCCAAGCAGACATGGAACCGAGGTGGCAGAAAGAGAACATACACTCAGAAAGTGGTGGGGTTATCCGCACAATGTTGCTATGTGCTGAATCCACAGCGAGGAGCTCTCCGCCCTCAACAGGAGACACTCTGATGGTGTGCGGCGTGACACCAAGCTTGTCACCCTCAACAAGTGTCTCTACAAAGTAGCCGCTCTCAAATTGCAGCGCTACCCCCACGTGGCCATCTGCCGAAATAGTCCAACAATGTGAGCAAGAGACAGAACAAAAGCACAAATATGAGCAGCTGCGGTAATGTATGATCAATGAGTTAGGCCACAATGAGCAAAAATCCAAATCAGTTGGGCCTCTGCTGGATCTGGACACTCGGCTAACACTTCTAAGAGCAGACGAGCAAACTTCAGAGTCACTAGGTTGGCCCTGTTGGGGTTTATTTCGGTGGTTTAGCAAGTTATATCACGCCAATAGTGGGCCAGCGGAACAGAAGGCGAATAATACTGAAACACTAATCATCAGTAAGAAATTTGAAAGATGGAGAAATTGGTTTAACCCCCGCCCCCCCCCCCCCCCCCCCCCCCCCCCCTACCTCCGCGTTGTGCTCTCTGATATTCCTCACTCACCGTTTTTCCTCTCGGGAAATACTAGTCGTTTTTCCTCTCTGATAATCCCCAGTACACGATTCTAATACTAGTCGCTAGTGGAGTAGTAGAATCGTGTTCATCAATCATCTGTAATTCTAATAAAAGCGGAAGCCGTGCGCGTCCCACAGCAAGCAATCGCAGCGAGCAACAAAATCGAAACCGCAGGCCCCTGCTGCCGCGCGAGGGATTCCGCAGGTAAACCAGGGAAGGGAGCGACGGCGACACTCACCGGCGTACTGGGGGTGGCCGAACTGCTTGGGCCCGTGCGTCGAGGGGCCGCCCCGCGGCCACCTGACGACCGACGACAGCTGCTTCACGATGCTTCCTGCGGCACAAAATGCAGGAAGGAGTACGTATTACTAGTAGAAGCTCGGGATCGAATCGCCCCTATCGGGCCGCATTTTAACAGGGGATGATAGCGGCGGCGGCGACGACCGGCGAACGAACCTGTTTGAGGGGCGAAGGCGCCCGCGCCGGGCCGGAGAGCGGCGGCGAGGAGGAGGAGCAGGAGCAGGAGCGGGAGCGGGGATCTCAGTCCCATGGAGTGGAGAGGGTCTGCTGCTGAGGAGAGCGGTGACTGCTGTTGTTGTTGGGGAGAAAGAGAAAGAGAAAGCGAGGCGAGGCGAGGCGAGGCAAAGGGGCTTTTCGATTTTGGACGGCCTTGGTGACGTTCTCGGTTCTCTTGTGCTCCGCGGGCGCGTGCAGCCAGCGAGTGCGACTGCCAAAGTCTTGTGTCCTGGTAGGCGTACGCCGCAGACCCGCAGCGCTGATTCCGCTGCCGACTTCTGCAACTGCATTGACCCCATGTTCCCTCTGGCTGGCATGTGGAACCCCGGCGACATCTGCGGCGGCTGGCTGCCGTACTTTGTCATTAGTGTTTATATTAAGGCTGCCTGGAGTATTATAATCACCATTATATACAGAAAATCTCTATTGAAGGATAGAAAGATATAAAGAATATTTGTTTTATGTAAATAGCTCTTGAAATGTTAATTTAAAGAGTAATTTTTTTAAAAGGCTCTTAGAGATGTTGTAAAACTAGATATCATGTTTTCTTAAGGGCAAGTACAATAATGAGCTTATAGCCAAGCCAGTCAGCATTTTTTATGATGTGGAGGAGAGAAGAAAGGAGAGAGAAAAGAGCTTGGCTCTTGTTTTGGCACCAAGTTGGGCACGCATGCATAGGCATTAGTGGGTCCCAATATATATGATTGTGAGAAGAGATAGGAGAGAGAATAGAAACATATAATAATAAAGAAAGTTTATAGCCAATATATATAGCTTGGCTCTTGGTACTTGACTTATAGCCAAGTATTTGGCTCTACCATTAACCATGCTCTAATGGACGCGGTAATGTTGTGGCCGCTAGGTGCTTACGCACTTGGGGAAGCGTGCAATCTTTCCACCTCGCGTGGTCTTCACCTCTGACTACCTACGTTCGTCTTCTCCCTCCCCAGGCTCGTCCTCGATCTTGCCCTCCTCCTCGTCGGTGCCCTAGTTGTCGCCCACCGCCCTGCCATGGTGCACGTGGGTTTGACGGAGCTCCACGACAAACGTTTTCTTCCCCTCCCCCTCCCGTCGTAGCAAGATGTGACCATGGCGTCCCGCCCCAACCTGGCCCTTAACCGCCCGACCGTCGTCCCCATCTCCTAGTCATCATGTCTTCACATAGCCTCTCCTCTTCTAAGCCCGCAAAAGATAGAGAAGAAGAGAGGACACTCAACTCTAACGCAATGAGCTCACTAGAACACTAGGCACCTTCTTCCCCAACTTCGACACAGACACGGGGTGCGGCGTGGGTGCATACGGAAAACACATGAGTTTGGGAGGGAGAGGGGGCCAGTCCACATCGCATCGTCCGTGCTCTACGCGACTGGGCGCCCTAGAGTTTGCATTTATTCATTCTCTATGATATATTTTTGTTTAAAAAAAGGATAAAAAATGTATCACGTCTGATCACCAGTGATGACTAGGTAGCATATTTAGCGACTAATAGCCATTTTCTGTTTATGTTAGGGAGGATAGAGCTGATTGTAAAACACTTTTCCTCTTAGTGTGCCATTCATGGCACGTCGTTGTAACTTTTACTTTTATCGATTTTAATAGGCAACCACTAGCGCCCGGACGTCCGGCGCAAGGATTTGTGTTCGGACGCCTGCGCACCTCCGCCTAATGTTCACGTCCTGTCAAATACGTCCGCACGTCCTGTGCTAGTGGGCCTACGCAACAGTTGTGCATGTCTCGTGTATAATGCCCATCTGATGCGCATGCAGCTGGGATCACTACTCATGGTTTTGTTTGCACGCGTCAGCCGCCCATTCCCACACGCAACGTACGATCGAATAAAAAAAATTGCGACGCATGCAGCTCTCTCGTTTCACACCCCATGACGTCCATCGCTCATCCCTTGTCTACGTGTGCACTACCGGTCTCATGAGACACGATGCAACATAGGTGGGAGGAGGAGATCCGAGATCGCTCATCCCTTTTTTACGTATGCACTACCGGTCTCAGGAGAGACGATGCAGCATAAGGTGGGAGGAGGTGAGTGTTGGGGATATAACCCAGGCATATCTAGCGCAGTTAGAACGGCTACTGCAAGCTATGCAGTAGCTGTATCTGACCCACTCAAAAGGCCATGAATGTCTAGGATCAAAGCCATTTTTTTCTCCTTCCCTCCCCAAGTACTTCTGTTAGCAACTGCATGCGTTATGAGAGATTGCAAATAACAGAGCTGCTCAAGTATTGTTGTTAGCATCTACTTAATTAAATGGAACAAAGCTACATGTGTTTGCTGCTATTTGAGAGCTTAATACAAATGCTTGCATATACAAAAGACATATGCTAAATTGAGATCCTTTCATATATACCAAGGTTCTCTATTTCTAATTTCATATAGAAAAGCTTCCATCAACTAGTAGCAGCCTTGCATCCACAAAGAGCATATGCTTAACACAAAAGAGAGTATGATTAATGGGGATCCTTTTGCACACAAAGTCTTCCCACTAAAATTCCCAGCCATCTATCCCATCAAAGGAGTAAGGATTACTGACATCTTGAACAACATTTGAATTATGAAAACAGAGAGGAACACAAAGACCAAAATAAAGACTAAGAAAATAGAGAAAACAATGTCAAGTTACTCTCAAAACACATAATGCTATTTTTATGGAAAAAGAAAATTGTAAGTATACCATAAGAAATTGGGTAAAAGTAGAAATTGGTTCATATGCTTGTGATTCTGGAACATGACTTGCATCTTCTTGTTGCACATGTTTGCTTGTATTTTTCTTGTTCCCTTTGTTTTTCTTTTTCTTCCGAAATTTTTCAGTCCAAGATTTTTTTCGTTTGGATCCACCTTTGGCTTTTCTTTCTTCTTTAGACCAGTCACTTGTGTATATTGTTCAGGCAAGCTGAATGTTTCTTGAACACTACAGTTTTCAGCATTAATGTTAGGAGTTCCTTTGATTTTTTCTTCAACTTGCTTACTAGCAGTGTGAAGTGTCTCTTCCACAAGCAAATAGCAGTCCTCAAAATCAGCAGCTCTTGAAGCCAATGGAATGAATGTTTTGCAAAGATTTTTGAACCGAAGTGTAGCATCTAACTTAGGATTTTCCACTATTTCTCTTCCATTCATATCCTGGATAATACCTGACCTTGCATCTCGAGTCCATCGTTTCAAAATGTATTGTTCGGGCAAAAGTTTAATGTTCACCAAATCAAGACCTTTCAATGTGTGCCTGCATAAGATACCAATTCTCTCAAAGAGTCGACAACTACATGAGACCATCTGATCGGTTGGGTTGACTATAACCTTGCGCTCTTCTTCATTTGTCAATGTCCCTATTGAGAGTCCCTATGTGTTTTGGTTTTGAGTAATTGATGAAACCCACCTAAGTACTAACCTTGATCTCTAAGTGTGAATCATAAGATAGGTTGGTACATACCATGTGATGGAGCAAGGTGGATCAAGAGAGGATGGCACAAGATTTAGCATGGTGGTGAAAAGGAAAATGATGTGAAGGCAAAGGTGAAAGCTAGGAACCATTTTCGGTTTGGTGATCAAGACATCATAGAGGATTTGATCACATTTAGGATCGATAGATAGCCGTACTATCAAGGAGGGAGCTCTTAAGTATGATTACGGTTATCATGTGCCACTAGGTCCATATGCATTGCATTAAAATCAATTGAACTAGTGGAAACAACCAACTTAATCCAAGATAATTGTGAACTAAAAGCTAACACACGTGCACAAGTGGAGAATCACTTAGTGTTGGCTCTTGGAAGCTTGGAAGAAAGTTGGAGACTGTTTGGACTCTGTTTGGAGGTCCGGACGCTAGGGTTTGGGTGTGTCCGGACCATCGCGTGTGCGTCCGGACACACACCCTAGGTCTGGCTGGTTGTGGACAGAGGTCCGGACGCTGTTTGCGGTTCGGACGCTCAGCCCCGGACGTAGCGTCCGGGGGGGGGGGGGGGGGGTTGGAGCTCTCTATTGTCTCTGGTGGAGATAATCCGGACGCGAGTGTTAGTCTGGACGGTGAACACCGGACGCGCGTCCGGGTGTTGGAGGCTTACTGGACCCTCTCTATGAGGGGTCCGGTCGCTGGAGGCATTGGTCCGGACCCGCACTGTTGCGTGCGTCCAGAGCCACGTGGAGCTCGCTGGTGCGCGCGGGAGAGAGACGATTCAAACGGCTAGGTGACCGGACGCAGACGTGTTGGTCCAGACGGCGCATTGCGCGCGACCGGAGGCCGCGTCCGGAGTGAAGAACAGAGGAGCTGTATCTCTGTGTGAGGGTGTCCGGACGCTATTGATGGTCCGGACCCCACACTGTTGCTTGCGTCCGGAGGTGGCGCAGAGAGCCTGTTTTGAGGGCAAAACGGCTAGTTGTGAGTGAGGGCTATATATAGCTATATGGTCGGCCCTTTGGGCAACTTCTTGCACATTCTCATCACTCACACACTTGTGTTCATTTGTGAGAAGCCCACCACTCATCCTCTAAACATATTTGACATATTCTAGAGAGATTGAGTGAATCCAAGTGCATTGCTTTGTTGATTGCATACTAGTGGCACTTGGTGATCGTCGTCATCATGGAGCTCTAGTTATTCTTGGAGATTGCCATCTCCTAGACGGCTTGGTGTGACGAGGATCATTGAGCGGAGGAAGGTGATTGTCTCCGGCTCCGATCGGTGGATTGTGAGGGGTTCTTGAACCTACCCAGTGGGAGATTCGCGAAAGGTATCTCTAGTGGATTCCGCGTAGCTTGGGGATCCCCATCTTGTGTTGGTTGTGCGGCACCCTTGAATGGGTTTGGCTTGGATTGCCAATTAGCGCATGAACCTCCAAGTGGGTGTATCGTTACAACGGGGACTAGCTTGTTGGAAAACAAGTGAACCTCGGAGAAAAATCTTGTGTCAACTTGTCTCTCCGTGGATTTCATATTGTGATTGGCTATCTATTGGTTTATCCCTTCTTGTCGGTATAACCTTCCTAACTCTAGCTTTGCATTACCTTCTTTCATACTTGCAAAGTAGAGTAGCTCTTTTTAGCTTGTGTAGCTTTGTTAGAGCTTTCTAGTTTGCTAGCTAAGTTGTGTGCCTTAATAGTTATCTTGCTAGTAACTAGAATTGGTAGGTGGCTTGCCTAACCTTAGAGCTAGTGCAAACTTGCTTACGCCGTATTTTATTCTAACAAGTTTGCTAAGTGGTGTTGTAGAAAATTTTAATTAGGCTATTCACCCCCTCTAGCCATACCTAGACCTTTCACCTATAGGAGCTCCAATTGCAATGACAAATTCATTACTTCCATTTGAGCTTACTGTGTAGACAACCAAGTATTTTTCATATTCAGCTTGAAAGACTTCAAATATTGGAGGTGTATAAATCATACTTGCTTGTATCAATATAGGTGCCATCATCCCAATCCTTGGTTGCTTCTTTCTAGATTCAAATTCAGCTTGTAATTCCTTCTCTCTCTTGTCTTGAACAACATGTTCCACACGCTTTAGGAACCTAATAATGTCAAGATCTGATTTCAAATGGCCTTTCAATGCATTATTCAAGCTCTCACTTAGTTGTGTACTTCGCATTCCTAGTGAAAACACCCTCAGCATGTAGCACTCAGCCCACTTATGTTTCAACATGTAAATGGTGTCTAGCCAACTTGATTTAGTAACTTTTCCTCTCATAGCTGCAAATGCTTCTTCAAAATCTGCCTCTTGTTCATACTCATACATGCAAGAACTAAAATCTGCTAGGATGGTTGGTTGGACCAAAAACTACGGTCTCTCTAAACTGGTTAAAACCTACGAACATACCAAATGGTCTATATTCTTTGTTGGTTCCAAAGGTAGTGTCAAATGCGATGACATCACCAAAGTGAGCATAGTCAACAATCATCTTTGCATCAGCCCAGAATATATTGGATATTTGCTCTTCACAATCCATTTGTATTGCAAATTGAAATGAGGGATTCTCCACCACTTTATCTTGAAAATATTTTAGCAAACTTCCAGCCTCACCATACAACATCTCTCTTTAACGTTTAGTACGTAGATAATTCTTAATGTCACGATGGGTGTACCCGAGGTTAGCTGATCCACCAACATATTGACCAGGAAACTCATGTGCTCCTTTAGGTGTAATATCGGAATCATCAGCCACCTCAATATCAATAGCTTGGTGCTTAGAAATATTTCTCTGTGACGACATCAGATGACTAGTTTGAGCAGTTCGGAGAATGTGGTTGTGCTCAATAAATAAGTCATGCACCTTGTAAGTACTATTTTCTCTTTTAAAAGTAATTCCCATGCGAACTCTACAGCCTGTTCTTGTATGAGCTCGATTACGTTTGCTTATTTTCAGCATGAGAACCCTGATTTGAACAAACAAACCTACTTGATGTTACCAATCCATCAAGAGTACTCATGTTTGTGTAACACTTTCGAACATCAAAACCCATCCGACCACCGTATTGTAACCCAAAAGTTCCAAGCTTCATCGAAACTGCTAAATATCATACCAATTTGTGGAATCCAGAAAGGAATTGCAGCAACTCTGTAGTTGTAAATAATGCATTCATAACACGACCAACCAAATTTGCTCATCATTTGTAGTAGAACTTCAACAATGCACAGATTAATAACTAAGTAGGAGAAGATCATAAACCTTGCTGGCGATTCCTCGAGTAGTTGGTGGGCGTCATCCATGGCAACAACATCCACAACTTCTTTGGCACTTGCCGGCGTGCTTGGTGCTGCTGGAGATCGTACAGAAGCTCGGGGAGGCTGCGCAACGCCCGCTTTCTTCATCACACGCGTCTTTTTTGACACCGGCGCAGACACCTTGCTACTTCCACCATCGATGAAATGAGAGTGCAGGAGGACAATAGCTCCAGAATGCATAGGGGCAGCAGAGATGTCGGTGCCTTCAAGCTGTGCGGGAAGAGGCATTGGGGCAACGGATGGAGGAGCAGGCGAGGCAGGTCCGACGAGGCGCACGCATGGAGGAGGTCATGGAGCTTCCATGGCGATGCAGCTCTCCGGCCTCCCTCACGATGGTCACGGCTCCGCTCCCAGCAATGTGAAAATGGTGGCAAAACCTCCAGTGTTTCCCTCCAATTTTCCAAAGGAGCAGAGACGGCGGAAGTCCCTTGTCAAATAAGGCACGATATGAGAACGACGTGCTTTGCCCTTGGATTCGATATGGACGATCAAGATTTTGTGACTGCTAAAGTTGCAGTCTCTATAGCAACTGCACAGGATCCCGTGTCGTGGTAGGCGTACGCCGCAGACCCACAGCGCTGATTCCGCTGCCGACTTCTGCAACTGCATTGACCCCATGTTCCCTCTGCAATTGCATTGACGCAATGAGCTCACTAGAACACTAGGCACCTTCTTCCCCAACTTCGACACAGACACGGGGTGCGGCGTGGGTGCATACGGAAACACATGAGTTTGGGAGGGAGAGGGGGCCAGTCCACGTCGCATCGTCCGTGCTCTACGCGACCGGGCGCCCTAGAGTTTGCATTTATTCATTCTCTATGATATATTTTTGTTTAAAAAAAGGATAAAAAATGTATCACGTCTGATCACCAGTGATGACTAGGTAGCATATTTAGCGACTAATAGCCATTTTCTGTTTATGTTAGGGAGGATAGAGCTGATTGTAAAACACTTTTCCTCTTAGTGTGCCATTCATGGCACGTCGTTGTAACTTTTACTTTTATCGATTTTAATAGGGAACCATTAGCGCCCGGACGTCCGGCGCAAGGATTTGTTCGGACGCCTGCGCACCTCCGCCTAATGTTCACGTCCCGTCAAATACGCCCGCACGTAATCTCGGATCCCTTGCCATGGGGAACCGATTGTAATCTGTTAGGATATGAAAATTGTAACCCTGCTCCCCGGCTATATAAGGTGAGCAGGGACCCCCCTCAAAAAACCCCAGACAACCTCGCTCAGATCATCTACAGATCTTGTAACCTGATATACGTGATCAATCTAGCCACCAGAACATAGGACGTAGGGTATTACGGCGGTTTGCCGCCCCGAACCTGTATAAATCGCCGTGTATAAATCGTCGTGTCTACGCTCTCTGTGTTACGCTTGATCGCCGTCGCCACACATCCGCCTAACAATCTACTTCCGTGGGGTACCCCCTAGGTAGACTGCGACACATATTTCGTCAACAGTTGGCGCGCCAGGTAGGGGGTGTGTGCATCGACTTCATGGATCGTCAAGCGGTAACCTTCCCGGATTCAATGGTCCTTCTGGCGCCCGGCACCGTGATCCAGATTGGATCTATGTCTTGAACCATCGGATCCGCGCCACGCGGGGTAAGTTCACCACCATCTCCGTGTCATCCCGCCATACCGAAGTACCACCTGCGCAAGGACGTCAACATCGATGACCTGATCGACACCGTCGATCGCGTCAACGCCGGAATCATTAGCTGCATCGACCTCGTCCAGGCGGCGCGACGCCGACTCCCAAGTCACCACGGTCGTCGACCACGCCGCCGTCGTTCTCCGCCGAAGACAATGGTCACGATGACCAGGGACACTCGCCCCCTCCCCAATGATGCCCTATGGGCTCAGTAATCAGGCTGCTGTCTTCTAGCGCCAAACGCATCGACTGATCTTTGACCAGATTCCCCTAGCACCCATCGTGAACACCGTCGTCATCTCCTCGGTCTCCGACGACTCCGACCAGGCAGTATCTCTCGATGGCACGGCCTCCTCAGCCTCGGTCACCTCCACGAGGCCCGAAACGCCCGGTTCATCCGGATCGATCAGCGACATCCCAGAGTTCCCCCCCAGGTTTTGGGGGGATAGTTTTTCAAGTCTCTGCCGACAGCGTCCCACGCGACAATGAGACGGAGGCCGATCGCGTCGCGAGGGAACAACACAACAACAAGCGCACACGACGGCACAAACGGGAGCGCGTCGAGCAAGAGAAACGAGACGAGGAGCACCGCGAACGCGAACGACTTGCACGTGAGCAGCGTGAGTGGGACTAGAGAAATGGTGGTCGCATGCTAGGACATAATCTCCAGAATGACTTCGACCAGATAGGCGACGTTCCGATATACCCAACTTCGAGCGTCAACCTCGCCGCGGCAACATGGGAGCTGTCCAAACTCCCCCCTACGCCCGAGACAGAGAAAATAGGAGCTCACCTCAAAGCAGCAGTGGTCCAGGTGAATAAGGCGGCCCACCCGTCTGAATTTTCTGATCAGTCTCACAACAGAAACCACCCCAGAAGCCCCCTGCGGGAGTACAGGCAAAGATCCCCACGACGGTGAAGCACGCGACGACGCTCGGCGTGAGCGAACGCCGGAGCAGGCACGCCGCAACCCTCCGAGGGAGTACAGGCGAAGATCTCCGCTACGCGATGGGGAGGAACGCGGCTACCCGCGACGCAGACGAACACCAGAGCTGGCACGACGAAGCCCTCCGAGGGAGTACCAAGGCAGATCCCCGCGGCGTGACGGTAATCCACGACGCGACTTAAAACCACCACCCGTTGGAAATTTGCGACCTCTTTCCCCTCGCCTGCGCGCCGTTCGGTGGCCAATGAATTTCAGGGTAACATCGGTGGACAAATACGACGGCAAGATAAACCCAGAGCAACGGGCCTCCACCTACGAGATCGTCGTATATGCTTCGGGAGGAAACCAAGATGTGATGGCCAACTACCTCCCCGTGATGCTGTCGACCACGACCAACAATTGGCTCCAGAAGATCCCCGAAGACACGATCGATAGCTGGGAACAACTCAAAGAAATTTTCATTAAAACATACAAAGCCACGTGTGTCCAGCCGGGAACGCGTTACGACCTGGAAAACGTCCGCCAGAGGAGCAACGAGAGTCTCCGCGAATACATCAGGCGTTTCTCCGATAACCGATTGAGCATCACGGATATCTCCGACCCAGAGGCCATCGCCATCTTCTCCAACAGTTTACGCACCGACGAACTCAGAAACAAGCTGGCACGGAAGATACCAACGACCATAGAAGAACTCATGACGATCGCGAATCCTTACGCCAACCAAGACGACGCCGCCCGAAGCAGGGAGACCAGGCGACAATACTCCCGCTCCCCGGAGCGCGGAAGGGACAGGGATCGCCGATCAGACCACCGCAACGATGGAAGACCTGGTGATCACCGGGACTACAGATCGAGCAACTCCGAGCGCTACCCACAGAAGTACGATTACAGATGAGACGATTGTTACGTCGCTAATACAAATGCTAGGCCAAGAAAGAACTACGACGAAAGCTACGACAAGATCCTCAACGGCCCATGCCCCATACATAAGAACGCCAAGCACTCCATGCGTAATTGCGACCTCCTCGAGCAGGCGGTGAAAGGAAGAGGAGACAAGAGGGCAAAGAAGGACGATCCTGACAAGGGCAGAGATTAAGAACCACCAGCACCGGAGTTCCGCCCACCATCAACGACGTACTCCATCTTCGGAGGCGTTGTGGTCGTTGAAGTAGAAAGGAGACGTCGCCAGGTACGTAAGGATGTCTACTCGGTAGCAGCAACAGGCGAGGGCGCGGACGACACACGCCACCTAGACTGGACAGAACAACCCATCAGCTTCTCCGGAGAAGATGAGTGGACAGACTTCAGGTACCCTGGTCGCTTCCCGCTCATCGTTGATCCAACCATCGCCACGTGCCGCTTCCGGAAAGTACTGGTCGACGGCGGCAGTGCCCTCAACATCATATTCGCCGATGCCTTCCGTCAACTCGAGTACTCAAAGAAAGACCTCATTCCTGCGAACTTCTCCTTCTGGGGGATCATCCCCAACAAGGCGTCAATACCGGTAGGCCGGATCACCCTCCCTGTGCAGTTCGGAAATCAAGATCACTTCAAGGTGGAACACATCACCTTCATCGTCGCCGACTTTGAAACAGCCGACCAGCACTTGCCAAGCTCATGGTGGTTCCGCACTACACCTACATGGTGCTCAAGATCCCGACGCATCAAGGCATCCTCAGCCTCCGAACCAACCTCAAGATCGCATACGAGTGTGAACAGCAAACGATAAACGTCGTCGAAAAGCCTTGTCTCCCGGACGCGTATAGCCCAGAAGGCAGCGGCAGCCCGCCCGCAAAAAAGCAAAAGGAAGCAGAAGAAGCAGCGATCACTCCCAACTCCGGCGGCGAACAAGCATAGAGGTCGATAGCTCCGAGTAATGCAAGATGCCCTAATATAATCCTAATTCAATAAAGTTTGTACTGTTCTACCTCCAAACAATGAATAAAGGTGCTTTATCTCCATTGTATCTCATCTAACCAAACCTATTATGAAACGCTCACGGCGTACGATAATCTCCATAAAGCGCCCATGGCGCACAAAGACCTTTGCGACGCGCTCATGGCGTAGATTAACCACTCCAAAGACACTTACAACTACCCTCATCGCAACAACGCCGACAACCACGACAGTGCGACTACTAACGATCGACGACCTCTCCAAAACACTCCCATAGTGTTCGACGACCTCTCCAAAACGCAACACAACGTTTCTCCAAACAACCTGGCCATAACCAGAAAGCTCCCGAAGTTGGTCTATCAATGGGTCATAGTGAATAAAAGTGGCTACCCTAAGCACTACGACCACATTGACAGACCTCCTAAGTGATACTTCCTCATAAACCAGGCGGTGTCATTTAGGTCGGGAGCCATGAGGCTATGCGCCCAGAATCTGTATACGACCACGGTACGGTTGATGACTCTACATGCAGCATGGCTATTCGCCCAGCGTCTGCAGGAACGGTCGCCACAGGCCATAGTCACGCCACGATTAGTCCTCTCAGAAAAAGGACCTGACTCTGGCATCATCCAAAGAGTGCATGAGTTGTTCGCCCTCTGCGCCGTGGGTTGCCAGCAGCATACCTCCTTGGGAGTCCTTATGTATCCTACGCGTGAAGTGGCGTTAGCCCTACGATCTGGAGCATTTGAGACCCAAGGCAGAACGACTCATCGCTACGGCTCACAACTAGCGGACACGACAAGACATACAAGTGAAACAAAAGCTCACCGCCCGGATATATTACAACTTTGTAGTTTTCACTTACACGTCCGACCACTCGTATCCGAGATACAAATCACCGTTGTCTTGCAGCAAAACAGAGCATGATAACAAAATCGACATTAGAGAGACAACGTCTAAAGAAAAGTTATTCCAGCAATTACAACTTCATCCTACTGATGCGATAAGCGACCACCTCACAAATGTTCCTAGTCCAGAGATCAAACTCATGACGAATTTGACACTGCAGGCTACAATACATAATGACCCATTGTATCTCACCAAAACGGCGACACTCGTTCTAGACGCATTGATGAGGCCCGACGACGACGACTAAGTTAGGGACATCCTTCGGGGCACGAATCCCCAACTGTTGTCGGATCCTGTGCATATCGTCACGAGAACGCTCCCGAAGACGACACAAGCTTCGATCACAAAACCGACCATCTCGAAGAGCACCTCCGACGAGGCGACCAAGGATAGCAGACGTCTCCAGATTCGCCGAATCAGCATAATACAACATCATAGCCCTGAAGTACATCGCGCATCGTCTCCGGCAGCCACCGCCCTTCCGAAAACCATCAACCGCTCCAAGCCACGGAAGAACAACGCCTCACGGTGGTCGACATCGAGAAAGCGCTGCACAAAGGCAAGCTCCAAGAAGGCATTGTAGGGTCGACAAAAGTCCTGAAGACGTCGAAGAGACACGAGCCTAATCGTCCAAGCATCGTCACAAAATCGGCAGAAGAGGCGGCAAATTGGGCGAATCCTCGCATACTCACGCACATTGTCGCCGTCGTCGATCACTTGAAGAAGAATCCAAAAGACCAACTCCTTCGGCAATGCCAGCAGGGTGGAGAAGCCAACCGCAAGGCGCGCACCGTCTCCCTCCATCTTCGCAGATCAAACCCTAGCGCCGACGAACTCTCCTACACTTCGCCCAAAATTCGCTGGTGGCAAGCGAGGAGATTGTTGAACAAGACGGATCAGAATCCCCACGAATCACCACGGATATATAGTATTGAATCGCCGGCTATTTGAGTCCTAATTGCACTAAAGCAAAGAAACGTGACCCTTCCCATTCTGTCAATCGTCGGAGTAACCCTTTATACCAAGCGGCGCGACGCTTCGACTTCCAGGGTTTTTGGGAAACCGCAACGAGCAAATACGGAACCGCCACGCCACCTACCTGTTACGCCCCTAAAACGGGCCGGCAATCACAACCCATTTACCCCTCCTTTTCCTTACATGTTTACTTAAAGTTAATTCCCCGATTCATGGTTAATAGTCCTCCTTGCAATTTCACCAATGCTACAATCCCGGGGACTGGACGCGCATCTTTGTTATTTTTTCAGGAAGATGATATAACTACAACAACCTGGCCGACACGGTCGATAGAGCTACACGCACAAACACGCTCGGGGACTCCGTCAACACCGACTACTACCCTCAGTGTCAGTTGCATTCCCGACCAGGCTCGGGGACTTCGCCTAGCTCCACGCCGAGCAAGGCTCGGGGACTGTGATCAGGGCACCAGAAAACGACCACCAGACGGACAACACCCGAGGACTGACGCCCGGGAACTGCGAATAAAAACCAAAAGACCCCGATACAAGAATCTCTCCGAGCTCCTTCCATCAGACTCAGGGACTACGGGTATTTGCAGTCGTTTATCATTAAACTAGTATTTGAATCCTTTATTTTCTACATAATTGATCCTGATGCAAGAAGATGCGCGCTACTCACATCAGGCTCGGGGGCTATGGGTACTCGCAGTCATTTTTGCAAATTTATGCTCCAATATCTATTTATATACTTTATGCACTACTTTATAAAGCATGACACCACGTGCATACTTCACCTGCTACCATACTCGGGGATTAAGTGGGTACACTTCACCTTGCGGTGAATGTACTGATCTTGTTCACAAACAAAGCTCTGTTGTTTTAATGTGCGGTTTTTGCAGAGCCTAAGTGGGTACACTTCACCAGGGAAAGACCTTTCAAAAGTTTTTTCTTCTTCAGCACATCACATTCTTCCAGCAAGCAGCCGCAGCATCCGGCAAGGCGACCAGCTCGCACGCCAAGTTACGACGTTCTCAACCAGATCGACCTGGTCGGGAGACCTCTCCGAGCCCTCGACCAACCATGCTGGTCGGGACTCTACGACGACCACCCCGCATGATGGCGACCAGCTGGACGCCTCTCAGGATGACGCCGCGAGCTCGCCAGAAGAATATAACGTGCTCGGGGACTTGTTGGGGATATAATCTCGGCATATCCCCAGGGACCTTCTTGGGCCTGCCGACCAGGAGACGGCCCAGCCTACGAGGCCTTGCGGCACGCGACCATCCCGTCGTGCTCGCTAAGGACTCCTAAGAAGACTTGCTCACCAAGGAAGATCCTAGTAAGATAGACTCGGATCCCTTGCCATGGGGAACCGATCGTAATCTGTTAGGATATGGAAATTGTAACCCTGCTCCCCGGCTATATAAGGCGAGCAGGGACCCCCCCTCAAAACCCCCAAACAACCTCTCTCAGATCATCTATAGATCTTGTGACCTGATATACGAGATCAATCTAGCCACCAGAACACAGGACATAGGGTATTACGGCGGTTTGCCGACCCAAACCTGTATAAATCGCCGTGTCTACGCTCTCTGTGTTACGCTTGATCGTCGTCGCCACACCTCCGCCTAACAATCTACTACCGTGGGGTACCCCCTAGGTAGACTGCGACGCATATTTCGTCGACAGTGAGATGCAACCCCAGATCTACTTTTGAAACTTCAAAATACAACGGTTGCAACATATACCTAACTGTTATTGAAATACTTGAAATATGGTTATGAAACACTTGAAAACACACACCTGAAACACACTTGAAAAACCATTGCAACCCGTCACCACATCCGAATAAAACACATGCAACATATACGTGAAACATATGCAACATCCAAATAAACCAAATTGCAACATGCGTCTCAAAAATATAGATGAAACAATGAAACATACCGCTAAAATATCTGAAACGCTCGAGACATGCTATTGCAACATGCCTTTGAAACATTTGCAACATATGCAACATCTCTCGATTTATTTTTGCAACATTCATATGATTCTACTGAAACATACCTCTAAGACGTCTCAAATAATTGAAACATACAATTGCAACATAGACGGAGAGAGAGAGAGACCGGTGCGGGGAGTGCCATGGCCGCCAGATCTGAGGGCGTTGAGAGTTTCCTGTGGGGGAGGACACTGTTGTTGCGGGAGGGACGCTGTAGGGTGCGAAGGAGGATGCCAGAGCGAGGGTAGGAGCCGCCGGGGTGGCGGAGGAGGACGCCGGAGCGAGGGAAGGAGCCACTGGGTGGGCTTCAGGGACGGAGAAGGAGCCACCGGTGTGGGCCGCAGTGGAGGAGGACGTCGGAGTAGAGGAGGGCCCCGCGGCCCGTGAGCGCCGCGCCTCAGAGGCGGACACACGCAGCGCCTGGCTGGGCCAGCAGACGAGCGCTGGAGGCGGCGAGGCCAGCAGGCGAGCGCCGGAGGCAGCGAGTGGATATGAACGAAGGAGCGAGTGGAGAGGAACGAGTACGGCTGATATTATTGGTTTTTATTGGGGAGGCGGGTTGGGTCCGTTCGGGCGGGTCGGACGCCCGCTAAGCAGCATTACCGATTTTAATACAAAGATACCCAAACCTTTTGCGTATTCGAGAAAAAAAATCAGTGGAGAACTTATATGACAAAACAGTCATTTCTGTTTGGACATTATTTGTGTTCCGATTAGTTCAACACGGTTTCAATCATGCAGAGGAATACAATGGGCCAAAAAAGGGTCCACACAGCCAAAAGGGTTGGACCTTTGGGAACACGGTTTCAGGCAGAGGAATACAATGGGCCAAAAAAGGGTCCACACAGCCGAAAGGATTGGGCCTTTGGGTATGGGGAGCGAGTGACATAGGTACAAAACACATTATTTCTTAAAACAAATCATACAGTCATACTAACTTCGTCTTGCAAAACAATATATTAAAAAAAATTAAGTAAATATTTAAATTGTGTATGTATCATGGATTAAAACCAGTTAAAGCGTTTTATTAATTGTGGTTTTGGATTAAAACCAGTTAAAGAGTTTTTTTTTCTGAAAATGTAGCTTTCTTTTAAACAAATTTTCTTAACGGAAATGACAGGTATATACTAATGCATGACAATCTGGAAGGGGTTTAAAAATCCTAGCCTACATGCTATATTATTCTTAACATGTAAGAAAAAACATAACTTGAAGGCTTGAAGAGGACCTTTCAATTTTAGGTTCCAAAAGGCTCAGCCACAATTACCACCAAGCAGCACCACCACCACCATAAATAAAAACAAAAGGAAAACAATCTCCCCCTCCTTTCTGTTTCTGATCTAACAATGAACCAATACACAAATAATATGCATGCTCATGTGATGGTTCACTTACATTACATACTGGCTGATGAGCACAAACGAAATATCCTCCAAAGGCCCAAGCACTTAACTCTTTAAACGCATCTTAATTTGTTTCACTGTCGTATGTGCCATGAAACAATTAACAGTACTGGTACTAAACCATCAGGATCAGGGCAGAAACAGTACAAAAGTATGAAGTAGCAGGCATACAAGTAATGATTGCAGAATGAAATAATTGTCATCGATAAGATTACAACCTAAAAGCAACACTCAAGGTTATCTGATCTTGAAAAATACATGTAAGCTCACAACTAAGGACACCAGCGGGGGTGGAGCTAGGCAAAAAAACAATGGTGCTGCACTATAGTGAATACTTTTTGTCCAAAGGGAAAATATATTGTCAAAACAAGACAATCACCAATTCACCATAGAAAGTTTGATTTACCCAGTGCCTGTGCATCACCTACAAGCAACATTTAGTCCATTAATCGTGATCCAGGCCAGAAGTAGGAAGGAAGCTTAGATGTATTTAGCTCCTCACTGCAGGGGAAACCTTAAATGTTACTGTAATATCCATTATCAAGAAAAAGCATAAGGAAACAAACATTTAAGAGGAATATCAAGAAAATTGGCTATTTGCCATTCCAAAGAATGACTTCATAAAATTGCCAGCAGAAGATGTGTATCATGATTTCTTTGCCATAATCCCTATTTAGCTCCTTTTTTAGGAACTTTTGCAAAGTCATTGTTTGGAATGGCAAAGTTGCAAAGCCCACTCTTCTGCAAATAGCCAATTTTCTCACAAGTGACAGGATTGTTCTGCAAAGAACATGACATGAAGCAGGAACATATGATACATTCTACTACAAGATCCATTACTATCAAAATGCATAGGAAACAAATACTAAGAGGGGTGTTGAATGATAGGGATTGTTCTGCAAAGAAGAGTTTTCAGACTGTATAACAAAACCGCTATGGGACAACAGTCAACACAAATTTGTGTACATATGCATGATGTTATGGCAACCGTGGACTTGGGTCAAGCAGTTAAATCCTAAGGGGGTAGCTGGTGAGGAATAATGCTGCTCACTGAGGACTATGATAGAGGGATGTAATAATTAACAATATTGAAAATAATTTTTAAGGCTCGCTTATGCTGATCGTTGTGACTCATGAAGGAATCAGTTACCAATCTTCAATTGCACACACACCTCTTATGTCATGAGCGGCCAACTGCCTTCCCACCAAATGTCAAGATAATATACATAATACATGTACTTACTCGAATTCACCGCAGAGAGGGAAGAATACGATTCAACAAAGAAATTCCAAGTGTACTATTCACATTCCACCTTTTTCTCTTAACTCTAATTTAAATTTCACATTGATATGGTACAGTTGCCCCAAATAACCAAAGAAACACCAACATTAGCATCTACATGTAGTCACACTTCATGAATCAGATCTTGAAGCGTTGTCACAAAAAAAAGATTCATCCATCATTTAAAGAGTTGACTGTGTATACACATTTCAAGGGTCATGTTTGATAATGCTGACATTGAGTAGAGTTAGAGATCTACAGGAAACAGAAGGACATATTTATTAATTATGTCAGATAACACAGCTAGAACAATTGGCTGTAAAGATAGCTGCCATATAGTTCAACTGCATAACCTGCATAAGTTGGAGGACTGCTCTTTTCGCAGAAATTTTATGCCTTTCAAGTAAGATGCAAAAAACATATGGATGCAAAGTCTGATTTTTCTTATGTCACCAATAAAAATAAGTATGCCTTAAAAACTTGGCATAGTTTAGTTTCATCTATGAAGATTCACTATATCGTAGTGCAATGCAGATGTGAAGTATACATATAACTATAAAGAGGATCACTCCATAAACATGTGAGTACATGACCAGTCAAATTACCATCCCAATCTATGGTGATTTCCAAATTCCATATATAGTTTTAAGAATTTTGCTTTCAAGATGCATATAACATTCATGGAAATGGGAGGATGAGGATACCAGCCAGACAAATACAGAGTTGTGACATTGTTTTCTTTTCTGTGATGATTAGAATTGTGAGAATTGAGGCCATAACAAGCATGTAGGTGCAGGAAGTACAAGTTCTAGTCTTCTAGAAGCTGGTGAATGCAATATCTGCACTTAGGAATTGTTAATATCGATTGCTAGTTAATTTTATGAGCAGCGCATTCGATGAACACTTGGCAGCAAATTCATAAGGAGGTTGGCAGGAAGGCATCAAGGCAAACCAAGCAATGACTACGCAGGGAAAAGAAAAGGAGACCATACCTGGGTGGGAAGTAGCGGATGCCGTTAGCCTGGTTGCAGCGGCACCCTACTCGTGGAGGATGTGGATGAATGTGTCGTGATGCCATTGTCTGAGTACGTGAGGGTCCTCAGCCACGACATTTCATCCTAGTTCTGGTCTTCAGCAGCAGCAGCTTCACACATTATGCTGGTACGGCCCCCATCTTGGACACCATGGCGACCACACCTACCATGGCGAAGTTCGTCACCAGACTTGACAGTGAGCTCACATGGCTCATCAGCCTCCCTCCTTTCAGTTATTGAGTGCTGCAAGCGTGATGGCAATTACTCAGCTCCCCAGAGATGATCAGAATCAGAGACAGATGGGGATTAGAGGCTCCTTTACTCCTCTTTTGAGTGGACAGATAATTGGAAGTGAAATCCACTTAAATCCTAATTCTTTGAAAAAGATCTGACGCCCCTAAAAAATGTCATGTGCATTTGCATATGACATGCTCATATGATGTTAGCAAAAATCCAAATCTGAGAGTGAGTAACCTTCCTCAAGAGTCAAGACATCCATCTCTTTTTCCTTAACAAAAAATAGTTTGGTCATGACCTACTGAAGGATTTGGATTTACATTTCACATTGATAGGATACTATTCCCCAAATGATCGAAGAAACACCAACATGTACATGTATTCATACTTGATGGATTAGATCTACACATTAAAATATAGTATCCAGCACTCTCTGTTTACAAGAGTTATGTTTTGTTGCAATGACTCCATCTCCTTCCTTGTGAGATTCATCTCGAGGAAAAAATTTCCTTTATCTTTCCCCAATAATTTTTGTGAAGTTCTTCAGGCTCAGAAGTTCTTGCATGAGGATCCCATTTGAATGGTCTGGACTACAACCAAGGATGTGAATCTATTCATATCCATATGCACATCATTTCAATGCCCCTTTCATCTTGCGCTCAAAATTGTGACCATGCCGGCTTGCCAACTGTTGGAGTTGATCGTACCCAGAAAGAACTCCAGCTCCTGCCAGCCCTGAGAGAATATTTGCACCAACACCTCTGAATAATGTGAAAAACCCTTCGTTTGAAACTATCAGTTTTACTGCATGGAAACCGTTCTTGTATTTAAATGGTTCTCCTGAAGTTAACATCATTCTACGACGGACCGTGTCGAATGGATAGGCACAGGCCCCAGAGAATGTAGTTATTGCCCAGCCCAATGAAAAACTGGCGAAGAAGTTCCCCTGAATAGCAACAAAAACATAAGTTAAGGGTGACATATAGGAAACTCCTGTGACAGTCATAATACTACATGAGACTGTCATTACCTCCAATGGGCCTACTAGAACTAGAGGCTTCATGCTATCATAGATACCAAAATATAGACCCCGGTACAGGGTGATTCCCATAATAGACACACTGAAACCTCGATATAGTCCAGACATGCCATCTGTTGTATGTGTCTTTTTGTAAACATCCAGCAACCCCCTGAACTGGCGTTTGGTTCCCCCTGATTCAATTGCGTCAGTAGCTAGCCTTGTTCTCGCATAATCTAGATGGTATAGCAGCAATGATGTTGTAGCTCCTGCAGCACTCCCAGAGGGACATTTCCAGCTAACCACTTCCACTTTCCGTCTTTCTCCCTGTCATAGCCGAAGAAGCTTTTGAAGTAGCCCCTGAATGCAAAGTTAAAAGCCTGCACAACGGAAGTTTCATTTAGGTTTGATTTTTTGTCATGAAGGGAAAAAAGGAGATCCATTTTCTGGCCTCAGCATCTTTAAAGAAGAGGCCTCAGTTCACACTTAATACAGAGTTTAGCTTGCGCTACCTCACACTGAACTCTAAGTGCAAAACACATATAATTAAGTGACAAGTTCAAATTTATTGAAAAAGCATAAATATGAATGGCCGCCCATAGGACACAAAGAACCATATCACCACCGCCTCCAGGGTGCGGTGTGACACACATAGATAATGCAACATTGAGCACAGTTAGACAAACTACAGGAAACAGCAGCACATGCTTCATTTAACTGTCTGACAACACAGCTCGAATAATTGGCTGTAAAGATGGAAGGGAATTATATTAAGAATTGAGAGAAAATAAAGGGATATAGCCCTAACAAACACGCACCCCACACTCTGCTTAAACAGGCCTAGTGTATTTTCATTTATGAAGGATGTGAATCACTGAATTGTATATATAGAGAAAGCATTTGTGGTTCAGGAACTCTGAGTCCCCGAAGAAAAAAAAAATTTGGATTTCTGGCTCTGTAATTTCTGCACTCAGGAACGGATAATGCATGCATAGCATTGATTGATAATCAATTTTGTGAGTAGGACATTCGATCAGGAGTCGGTGTCAAAATTCATAAGCAGCTTGGCAGTAAGAGAAGGCAATGCACATATGCAATGTAGGCGCATCAAGCATTCGCATCTACTGGAAAAGGAGAAAAAAAAAACGGAGACGGACCTGAGTGGGGAAGTAGCGGATGACGTTGGCCTGGTTGCCGCGCCAGAGCGCAGCGGGGCCTTCCTCGCTGAGGACGCGGGCGAAGGCGTCGGCGATGCCCTTGTAGGGGCGCGTGAGGATGCCCCGGCGCAGCATCTCGGTCTGGTTCTGGAGCAGCAGCTTGACGCGCTCGACCGGCGCGGCCCCCGTCTTGGCCACCACGGCGGCCGCGCCGCCCATGGCGAAGTCCGCCGCCACGCTCGCCGGCGACGTCGCGGGCGTTATCGGCCTGTCCTGCTTTCGCTCGTCTGGCGGCGCGGCGGCCATCACTCGATGGCGGCGGTTGGTGGCTTGGTGGGAAGAGACGGATTTGTTTTCTGCCTCGATCAACATCAATCTGACGTGTAAAGAGACGGAATTGTTGGACCCGCCAAATCAATCAGACACACCTGAAAAAAAGAACAAACTTCACGAGACGAGGCGTCACTGGGGATATATCTATACTCAGAAAAAAATTGGGATACTGCAGTATTTATTGACAATGATTTTTTTAGAAAACAAATCGAGAGGAAACAAACACGGACTTACCGAACATAACGAAACCGAGTATGCTGGGCTCCTCGTTCGCCGAGAAATTTCAATATTGGACATCGAATTCGTGTCTCGCAACATTTGACGTCCAATTCTTTTGCCTTTCGAAATTTGACACTGAAACTGTAAATTATTTCGATTCAAGGGATTTCAACCATTTACTCATCTTTTCTTTTCCCTTTAATCTTTTCACCTCTCCCCACCCATCGGAAAGGACTAAACTACCCCGTTAGAGCAGACTTGTGCGACTGTGCACCACCAAGGCACCAACACTTGCTCTGCCACCACCGCGTGCAGCATCTGCCGAAGGACCTCGCCGGCCAGTTGGTTGAGCAAGTACGCACGCACAGAAGACAATTGCGAACACATGGTGAATAAGTACCTATGTATGTTCAGTTTTGATGATGAGTGATTGACCAACACGTAAGTGTTTCAGTTTGAGTGGCTTAACCCAACCTTTGCGAAACCAGAAACATGTGCTTGTCTATCGGCTTGTGGTGTGCAGGTGATATGCCTAGTGACAGTGGTCAATGGCGTGGAGAAGGTCGAGTAGAGGCTTGCCGTGCCGATGGACTGAGAGCGGTGAAGGGCGGAAGCAGGGCTCAGATTGAGGGACCATGGGCGCCGGCGGACTAGCTGTGGTGGCTAGTACTTGGCACCGGCGAGTGCGAGAAGACATGGAGGTAGACCGAGTCGACCAAGTCAAGACGGTGGACGCGCGAGTCGAGCGGAAGCTCAGGGGACTCGGAGTCCGACCGGGCGAAGACAAGGTGGCTTGCGTCGAGTGGTTTGGTGGTTTGGGCCTCAAAACCATCTGCGTCGGTTTCCGAGTTTGGGCCGCAAAACTCGGGGTTCGGTAGTTGAGCCCAAAGTTACCGGTGGCGGGTTTCCTGGGTTTGGACTTCAAAACGTAGGCGGAGCTTCCGAGGAAGCGGGGATGACACGTGGCGGAATCCTGGAGGTTGCGTCGAGGCGACGACAATTCCCGACAGGAAGCGGGGCCGTCCATTCAAAGCGAGGGAGATATTTATCGGAGTTTGGACAATTCCCGACAGGAAGCGGGGCCGTCCATTCAAAGCGAGAGAGATATTTACCGAAGTTTGGACTACAATGCTTAGTCTAGATAGTTCACTCAATGTATCTAGCAGGGTCTTTGGAAAATAGCCAAAACCCCGTTAAATAGAAGATGAAGGGGTATCCCATTCTCAGTGGCGTAGCTATAGGGTATGCCGGGTACCTACAATTCAATTCTGGCGTACGAGCGTGTGTATATATATATATATATTTCTAATAAAAAAAGAAAAAATACTTACCTAAATACCTGAGGCTTACAGCCGAGCGTGGAGGCCGGAGAGGCACCCCGTGAACCAAGCAAAGGCCAAAGGCCCACGCAGCCCATCTGATCAGCGACGGTAGACGGGACGCCGCCTCTGTTTCTATCTAGTATCGACTATTGCGCCACGCCGCCACCGGTACGGACTACCGCTGGATCGAGGATCTCTCGAGGACAGTTCATCTTCTGACCGTTACTCCTCGACAGCATACGTCAGATTGAAAATCACCAATACGGAGCATCCAGACGTCTTCGTTCCTGCTCCCTCCGTCAAGTTTGACCAATAATTATAAAAAAACTATAAAAATTTATGAAATCAAATAGACATATTATGAAAATATAATTGATAACGAATCTAATGATATTTATTTGACATCATAAATATTATTAGTATATTGTTGTATAAGTTTGGTCAAACTTAAAATACTTTGACTCTCCAAGATTCTTGGGATGTCTTATAATTTAGAACGGAAAGAGTAGTTTCCTACAACCACACCACGCTAACTCCCACGCGGGCATAGGACCACTCGGCCAGACGCATCGGTAGCGGCGGCGGAGGCTTACGTGCAATCTGTGATCGGAATCGAGGTCAGGTTCAATTTTTGCTCATCGTCTCTCTTTTAAAAAAATCATGTATAGTTTAATTTAATTGCTAATTGCTACGCACATCATGTGAGTGATCCATAATTGCTATGAGAGTTCAACGTGCAAGCGCAATTTATTTAATCGTATATGTGAGTGATCCATAATCGCAAAGAAGAATGTAGTGTCAGATGCTGCTACTTCTAATCGTTTATAGTTTTTTGGATGATTGTCTAGTTATTTTTATTGAGTGAGATATTTTCTTTGAAGTGACATTTTTGTATCTTCGGAAGCGTCAAATTAAATAGTTAGAAAATAACATTGTAAGTACCCAGTTCTCTTTTATGCCTTTATTTCAATCATCGATATGGCTTTGAACTATTTCATACTATATTTAGTGAATGGTTTGAACTTAATCTATAAATTTAAGCCTCATTGTGTTAGTAGTACATATATACCGAATTATGTTGTCAATTTTGTAATCATTACTGAATTTTTTAAATGAATTTACTGAATTGTATATGAAATTTTTTCAAGGTATATCTTTAAACAAAATCCTAGATTCGCCACTGCTCATCCTATCTTTTGAACCCTAATCATTTGCCCCAACTCTCTCTTTCTCTAGTTCATGAGATCCCTAGGTTCCTTCCACCAACCTTTGTAAGAACTTGAGTTTGTCGCGAGGAATCGGAGGCCGTAACCTCGCTTCGATTTCGTGATTGTGTCCCCGTTTTGCTTGTGTTCTTCGCGTTTTGCTTTTGGTCCCTATTTTCCCGAGATGATTTCTCTTTGTAGGGAGTAGCTCTTGCAAATCCGTTTGAACCAAGTTCTTGGTACTCGTGAGGAGCAACTTTGCACTGAAGGAATTTTCCTAAACCTCACGAGCACACAGATCGGGCGTTTTCTTTGCTGTGTTCTTCGTTTTTCCTTTTCTCCCCCAAATCCGACTGTTCCCGTTTATCCTCTCCAAATTGAGCGATGATTTCTTCGGGATAGCTCCCCAACTGCACAAGGATCATGCCTACAAAATTTGGTTGCAGTTGGAGTTCATTTGATTAAGTTTTGGGAAGATTTGGCGGAGAGAAAACAATTTCCGCGGTTACTGCGCCTTTGTCGGGGGCGTCGGACGCTCCGAGGGTTTGCGTCGGACACTGGTACGTACTGACGTCAGCGTCCGTCGCCTCACTTATCGGCGTCCTTCGGTTTTGATGTCGGACGCTCTCCAGAGTCCGTCGCCCAGCGTCCGTCGCGTGGTGTGCGCTGTTATGTTCTGTTTTGCTCTCGGGTAGGCCGACGGACGCTCGTCCAAGCGTCCATCGCGTCTTGTGCGCTGTGCAGTTTTGTTTTGCTCTCGGATAGGCCGACGGACGATCTTCACAGCGTCCGTCGCCAACCGTCCGTCGCCTCGGTAGTTTTTCAGTCTCTGTCAGGCTCTCTGGAAGGCCGACGACGCTCGCCTAAGCATCCATCGCGCAGCGTCCGATGTCAACGGACGCTCACCCAAGCGTCCGTCGCCCAGCGTCCGACGCCCTGCCCTCTGCTTCTCCTCTGCAAGGCTCTCTGGAAGGCCGACGGACGCTCGCCTAAGCGTCTATCGCCAGCGTCCGTCGCGCTGTCTTCCAGCATCCGTCGCCTTTGCTGCTCGCTGCGAGTTTCCGTTTTCATCGCGGTTTGTCTCGTTGGTTTTGTAGCGAGCTCCGCTGTGTTCCTAGGACTTCTCCTAGAACATCCACCCACTTGTGGGTCGTGAGCCTAGCTTGCTCTTTGGGAAGTGTTTGGGACGAGGGTCAAGATCTTCCGAAAGGAATTTTTATTTGGCTCCCATTCACCCCCCTCTGGTTGCCGTTTCCGGTCTTTCAACAATCTAGAGCACCGCCCTTGCACCTTACCTTCGCCGGGAGAGCACGCAGCACAGGAGGACGACCTTTCACGCCACCTCCACGGGATGCATTGGAGAACGCCCTTGCACACTGGGAGAGCGACTGGGAGCAAGAACGCACGCATACCGCCGCGCGGTCTCCGTACGCCGCCTCCGCATGCCGCCTCGGGTTGGTCCCGGCGCGCAGGCCATGCCGCCTCAGCCGGTCGCCATGGGTCACTCCCTGCGCGGAGGCCACGCCGCCTCCACCACACGTCGACCGCTCCGTCCAGAGTCCACGGCTCTGCGCTGCATCCACCATCCATCGTGGGCTGCTCGCCGCTTCGCCAATGGAGGTGCCGCAGCACAAGGGCATGTCCATGTCGGTGCCTTCTTTGCCTTCTCCACGCGGAGTCCGCCGCCGGCTGCTCTCCGCACGCAGGGAGATGTGCGCGGATAAGCGGGTGCTCGGGATAGTTTTGTCTTTTTAGGTGCTGGGAGAGATGACAAGATTAAAATAAAAGGGAAAAAGAGACAGAAATTGTGGAAATCACTTGAATCGAAACAATTTGTAGCTTCGGTGTCAAATTTCAAAAGACAAACAAATTGAATGTCAAATGTTGCGAGACAGACGAATTCGATGTCAAATATTGAAATTTCTCTCGTTCGCCAAGACACGCCGGGTTGGTATGCCACTGCCGTCTGCCGACCGTGCCTATGTGCGCGGGTTGGAGCCCAGCTATCGACGGTGCCCACGCACGGAGGAGGTGCTCCGCCGGCGCCCATGCCCAACACTCGCCGCCACCTGCCTTGCCCAGACACGGGAGAAGGGACGGACCCTGCCCACTTGCGGAGTGGAGAAGAGGACGGAGGCAGATTGGCCTGGGCGTGGCCGGATCTGAATCTGAATGAAAAAAATAAATGGGGTGGTGCTCTCTACTCTACTCCTACTCGCATGCAGCCGATGTGTGGGTGGATATGGTGCTTTTTTGACCAAGGTGCTTATATCGTAGGGTGTCCTCATCATGGGATGGAGGATGTTGGAATATTAGGCAAATTAACGAGTGGTTTAATCCAGAAAATAACGATGACCCAAAAATTCATGACAATATGTATGTGTTCATGTGCACTAACAATTGCGAACATGTAGACGATACTAGAAAACATAAGTATACTTATTTCAGCAACATACCCAGCGGCGTTGCCAGTTACGCTAGTCGACATAGTGTTTGTCAAAGTAGCCGTCCCGCTCGATGACGTACAGAAAGGCCGCAGTGCCGATCTTCGACGTCACGCCGGGAACGAACGCCAGGAACGGGAGCACCAAAACCAACCAGAAGGAGTGAACGAAGCGAGTAGTCGTGTCGTTGATGGAGACTCCCAAAAATGTGATTGCCGCCCTTACCCGAGCAGGCGAACTCGATGGACGTAGACGTTCTGGAAGCCTACTCTTCCACCTCGTGTGCGCGTAGATGGAACGGGGAGACTCAAGAGTTGCTGGATATGTAGTGTTAGCCAAGAAGGAATAACTGTAGAAGACGTGTTTGTTAGCCAAGAAGGAATAACTGAAGAAGACGTGTTTTTTCTTATAGTTGCCAGATGGAAGACGAAGAGTCTTCGCGGGGGAGACGAAGAGCGAGAGTCGGGGGTTATAGAAAACTCTCGTCATCAAGCGGGAGAGGAAGCGTAAGGGTCACATGAAAATCCCGTAATTAAGGCTCTTTCATTATGGAAATGAAGTGACAGAAATAATGCCTTGCTCGCCCATCCGCTCGCTCGCCGCCTGCCTGCCTCGCCCACGCCCACGCCCACTCCCACGTCCACGCGCACGTCAGCTATTCTTTTCTCAACTCCTCAAAGTAATCGACGAAGAAAATCAATTATTTAAGTTGAGTCATTCTTCAGTTAATATCCGTATGCACATTGAACCATAGAGTATTATTAGATTAAATGTTTAATGGGCCAAGCCCACATTATATCTAACAATCCCCACCAGACTCTACGGATCGATTCAAATAGGTCTCAGAACCACAATCCTTTTATATACCAGTGTTTTGATGGAGATTGTTAAGTTGAACATCCATTTAGAATAATAGCTACATTCAGCCACAACTGAACAATGGACAAAGCCTTGAATTGACAGTTTTGTGTGAGATGAATTTCACTAGAACCCTTAATTGATATTAGGCTACAAAAGAGCTTCCCCTCTGTTTGAAGCATATAAGTCACATTTCTTGGCCCTTTCATGAGTATCTAGAGATTTACTTATATCTCATAGATTGTGACTAGCAATAGAATTCATATAGGTGTGTTCCTTCTAGGATGTCCTATAGGTTAACATCCCTGCTCTACTCAACCAGTCGGATCACATTAAGAACTTAATCAACTTGCCTTACAGTATTAGAGAGACGGTGCATCTCCAATGAGCTAGACTTTGTTTAAGGAGTCTCTCCCTCAGTCATCCACTAGCTTGTTTCACCATTCTAATTCACAGATCTCCGATCACATAGAATAGGTTACCGCTAGAAAATGACTTCAAATGGGTCTCAAGCCCAACTCCCTCTATGCACCTTCTATCACATTGTGTGACACACCCTTAGTGAACTGATCTGCCAGATTTTTGGGCGTATTCACATAGTCCAATGCTATTACTTCGGAGTTTCTCAATTTTCTGACATACTTCAACTGCCTTTTCACATGCCTTATAGACTTCATGTCGTCCTTTGAACTCTTTACCTTGACAATTACTGTCTGGTTACCGGTATTGGTTTCTCAACAACCAGGTAGATCCAGAAGGAGTTCATGAAGCCACTTAGCTTCAACTGTGGCAGTATCTAATGATATGAGTTCTGCTTCCATTGTTGACCTCGTTAAGATGGTCTGCTTGCAAGACTTCCAAGAAACAGTGCCACCTCCAAGTGAAAACACATATCCACTCGTGGCATAAATCTCATCAGCATCAGATATTCAGTTTGCATCACAATAACCCTCAAGTACCTTCACATACCCGGTAAAGTGAATTCCATAGCTCATAGTCCCTTTTAGGTAGCGCAAAACTCTCTCAAGAGCATGCCAATGACTATCTTCCGGATTTGAAACAAACCGACTTAATTTACTCACAACAAATGAGATATCAGGCCTTGTTGCGCTAGCTAAATACATCATAGAGCCAATGATTTGAGAGTATCTCAATTGATCTTGTGCTATTCTTCGATTTTTCCTGAACAACATGCTTGGGTCATAAGGAATAGGAGCATGTGAGCAGTCATTATACCCAAAGCGACTTAGCACCTTTTCCACATAGTGGGATTGCACAAGAGTAACCCCACCATTTCCTTCATCTCTCAGTAGCTTTATGTTAAGAATAACATCAGTCACACTCAAGTCTTTCATATCAAAGTTACTTGACAAAAAATCTTTCACTTCCTTGATCACAGATTCATTATTTCCAAAGATTAAAATATCATCTATATATAAGCACGGTATCACAATCTCTCCTCCACCATTTCGATAGTAGACACACTTAGCCTCATTCACAACAAATCCAGCTGATGTCAAAGTTTTGTCAAACCTCTCATGCCACTGCTTGGGAGCCTGTTTTAAACCATACAAAGATTTTAATAGCTTACACACACCTTGCCCTCTTGTCCTTGTGTTACAAAACCAGCCACCGGACAGCGGGAAGAAGAGAGGAGAGCAGGTGAGGCGGGGACGGGGCGTGGAGGAGGACTAGACACTAGATCTGGATCTAGGAGGGCGGAGGCAGGACGAGCAGGGTGAGGGACGGAGGGAGCGATGGAGGCGCTTATATATAGCATCTCCCATACCCTAAATCCAACAGCCAACAACGCGGGGGGCTCCATCCAATGTCTATAAGCCGCGCTAACCCCGTGCCGACTGCTGGAGCGGACCGTGCCCGTGTCGTGCCAATGGACTGGCATCGCGGCCCAAGCACAGGCACGGGGCCGTGCCGTGCTAGGCACGATCACGTGAGAGGCCGTGCTGGGCCATTTTTGTCCCGAGCCAAATTGGACCGTGCCTGGGTCGGCCCAGCGGGCTAGGCCTATTTGGAATTCTTTACCGTTACCTATGGTAAAACACAATTTGGACCGCTAGTAATAAAGTAGTACGCAGTAGTAGTAAGTGAAGCATAGTACAAAACATTCAAAGATTTTGGATTAATATTTTTCACTTTTTCTGGTTGTGACGATATAGTATTTTTTCCATGTGCTTAGCATGAAATTATCCTAATTAACACAGTTTCCAGCACGCAAATGGCTAATTTAATCACGCAAACATAGCCTAAATCTTCAATGAGTTATTTGTTAGCCAAATAGCTAGTTATGTGATAAGCTAGTAGTACTGCACAAGTGACCATCCAAAAATGTTTACAACTAGTAGATATCCCCGTGCTTCGCACGGGCTAGCAAGGCGAAATTATACCATATCATATTATGACACATGGAACAAAAAGATGGGTTGTCATTTGAGCCCCTCATAGGATCATATGTTAGCATAGTACATGGTTGTTTCAGGTGGGCACAGATACTCATTTAGCCATGGGCGAAAGAACTTTGGAATGTTCAGCAAAGTCGTGCAGCTGGCGAGCGAGGCTGGGTACAGGGATATGGTGCATCGGACTGATTAGGATCATGGCAGGGGAATGCGCACTATGGACTAAACCTGAAACAGTAGGAGCTGAATTAGAAAATAACAAATTAGAGGTGTTTGGTGGTAAAGAAACCTGGGAGTAGCGAGAAGGCTGTGCACAATTCATGGAGCGAACCAAAAACAATGTAATTGTTAAGATCAGATAACTAATTTTAGACAATGTTGCAAAGGCATATGCTACGTACCATGGTTATGTATGGAGAGCTATAGCATTAATATATAGCAATGAATTTAGACCTTGCGATAAAAAATAATGAATACCAAAGGCAATCAGAATATGAACAGAACAAAGATATACAAAGCAGTTGAGGAAGACCCACATGAGTGCCGTATGTACCTCTCAGAAACGTACTAAAAGGGCAATGGACCCTGTTGTCCTTCCTACACAGCCTCCTAGAATCTAAAACGAACGTAAGCAAAAGCCTCATTGCAAATACAAAAACTTAGCTGAATGAAATTGGCTCTGACCCAATCTTCTGTGTGGCTTCCCCAACAGGCACCTAAATTTTGAATGCATTTGAACTCCCTACATATTGCACAAAATATACCAAATGGTGGTAAGCCAACCTCTGATTATGTATTGCCCAGCCTATCAAAATCTGAATTTAACCTAATAAGATTTTTGTGGAATTTAAACACCTAGGCCAGTAAAATTGATTGTAACCTACCTATTTCTGAGTGTCTTCTTCAGAGGAGATGTAATCACTATACAAAGTCAGTCATGTCATTAAGAAGTGATCTCAGAATATTGTAGAACATCCATGGATAGACCAATGTCATGTGCCATAGCCCAACAGAAAACACGCTCGCCTAAAACAGAAGGAACACGAAAATGGTTAACTGAACTGTTGTACGTTGGCATGCCGAAGGTTGGCATAACCATGCCAGCATGCAGAAAAAAGGAGCACATTAGTCTGTTAAACATGGAAATAAAAAATGCACGTTGGAGAAGCAGAAGGGTGAGATGGACTGAAACGTTACCAATGCAACTGATGTTATATTCAGGAATTCCTAAAGAATCTAAAGTTAGGCCTGCACAACATCGCATGAAATTAGCACACGGCATTACTATTATAAGGTTGCGCCCCTCTGAAATTTTTTGCCAATTTGACAAACAATAGGCAGGCATTCAGTAATATACTAAGCACCAAATATTCGGTGGTCTCTAATAGGAAATCCAAAACTAAACTACATGATGATGTCGTGAACAGTGACAGAACTACAAAATTCAGCACCAACATGAACACTGGAGGAAATTGCCAAATACCTTCCAAAAAAAGATGCATATATATCACTTTCCCTTGTGTAATCTCTGAAATGAGGTGGAACTAAATGATATACTGCATGGACTGAATAGGTATATATCCATAGTGCCATACCAGTGACGATAAAACATATAGAGTACACAAAAACTATGACCAATTTGAAAAGGCAGCTCACTGAGCTGCTAGCCTTAATGAGTACCAAATAATCATACCGCAGTTTGTCCATCAAGTTTTGTGCCTATAAAAAAAATAGAAAATGGTATTGAAGCATTTCAAATTTATCATATGGGAAAAAATGCATTGGCAGGACGGTTTCTCTATCAAGTTTTGTGGCTATAAAAAATTAGAAAATTCTATTGAAGCATTTCAAATTTATCATAGGAAGTGACTACACATTATTGGACTGATTTTTTGTTTGTGTCTCAGTTTTTTTCAACCAGTCAGAACAGGACAGGTGTGCATGGAGCCAATACATACGAACCCAGGTTAGTGGGTAACATGCAAATCGAAGCTGATAGGACCCGAAATCTAAAAAAGAGCGGTTGCATAAGGCCCGAACTGCTATTTTAATCGTTGACCTCTCAATAAGCAACTCAACAAACTGCTAGTGTTTAAACTGTATATTGAACATGGCTGCAGCTACTGAATAGGTAATAAACATCTTGCAAGTCGAGCTCTACCTGCATGTTGAACTGAACTACCAAAGTCGATCTATAGAGAACATGCAGTCCAATTGTTGCTCAAGCTGTTGTCAAAAACTTTTTGACTGCAGATCGGCAAAAAACATAGTGCACAACACTAAACTCAAAAAAGAACAACAACTGTTGCCAAAAGGACTAGGAATCTATGGCTGAGCATATAGAACAAGGATACTAGAGTGTCCAATTTTGTTTCGTTCTAGAAAACTAACAGCTTGAGCTCTAAATTCCAAAAAATAATTCAAATCAATTCCAATTGACATGATATTTGAAACACAGCTTCATCTGATCATGCGCAGAATACTAAATTATAGACTATTGTTAGTCCATTGCATACTCAGTTGCAATTTGGGATATAGGGTAATTACAAGTACAAACACATATTACTGACTACAAAATTCCAACTTTGAAAAAATAGTTAACTAAAATGAATTTCAAAACAACTAAGAAAGACGTCCAGCACTTGGTCAAAAAGAGACTCACATTGTGCCAAATGTAGCATATGTGTTCTGGGATGAAATGAACATTAACAGCTTTATCAGTCACATAGAGACCAAGGTTGTGAACCTGACCACCATCAAAGCGTCAAGCTATATGGTGTTGGTCGGCATGCAGTCAGAAATCAGTTTTGGAAATCAACAAAAAAAATGGCACTAAATCAAATAATAGCGGCAACAAATACAAGCAGTCGAGCAATGTGGAACTAGATAACCTGCTAACCTAGCAAAAACCTTGCAAGCAGCTTTGCTCAGCGTTGCCAGCACTAGGCCAGCGTTGCCAGCACTAGGCCAGCGTTGCCAGCACTAGGCAGACCTGCAAAAGCCTGATAACACCAGGAAAGGAGGTTATGATAGGATGAATGCCATCCGATTGGAGGAAGTTCAGCACCTAGATCCATACTTTCTATTGCTACTAACCTCCATGACAGAGATCTCCCTGCACCCTTGCTGGCCTGCAGCAAGCCAATAGAGCTTGCGTATGTAAAATAAAATAATACTGAACCTAGATTCTACATGACTGAGCCAAAACTTATGCTGAAAACACAATCTGCTGGACTAAAACTGAACTTGAAATTAAACTTTACCTAAAGTAAAACTGAAAATAAATTATACTTTACTTAAACTAAACTAAAACTGAAAATAGGCAACACTCAACTGAACCTTGCAAACAGATGGAGGCAGGAAACAAGCGTCATAACTCAAAGAGAGGCAAGCAGAATACGAAAATTCAGAAAGAAACTTGCAGCCTAACTTTCTTCCAGAAAGTTGCAGGAAGCCAATACAGCTTGCGTATGTAAAATGAACTTAAATTGAAAATAGGCAACACTAAACTTAACAACTTTAAAAAAACTAATACTAAAAATATATTCAATTAAATTGAACAATAAATGAAAGCCTCATGATACCTGAAAGCACTAAAAAAGACATACTAAAACTGAACCTGATATATTGAAGGTGAAAGAACACACATACATAGATCTAGACAGTTAAAAACCAAGATTGGACCCTAAGACTACTAGAATTGAAGCAACACCATATCAGGTGAGTAGAGGTTATAACAGAAAAGCCTTTGTGATGAGTTGTATTACACCAACCAAATTCCCAATTGCCAATATTTTTCCCTCATCAAGATAACATACAGGTTGGCACCGGCAGCAAAGAAAAATGGATAGGGACAGGGACAGCACCAGTGTGGATCAACACAACACCTAAGGGAATACAAAAAAGAAATTGGAAATTGCTTGGAAACATTAGAACTTAAAAAAATATAACTAAAACACAGTCCCTAAAAATAAAAAAAGTGAAACTGAACATTGACAATAGATCACAATTGCTTCAAAATAATACGATTACAAAATATAAAAGGAAAAAAATCAAAAAATTAACAATGTGTGACCAGAAAAATAACAGAAAATAAGACCAAACACACATGGTGACCAAAACTAAAGCAATTATATCTGTAGCTATTTTCAAGAAAATAAAAATGAAGATTGGGAGAAAATACAGGAACTTATACTGAATATATACCTTGAACCTAAATTCTGGATACTGTGAAACATGAACAAACAATGAAATGCTAAACTAAAACAAAACAAGAGTAAACTAAAAACTGAAGTGATAACTAATCTGAAACAAAAGTGTAGGTACCCTGAAACCTGAACTAAGACTGAAAAATAGAGTAAACTAATAAATAAATTGAAAACATAACTGAACTTGAAACTAAAATCTGTTAAATATAGTGCAAGCATGCAGGTAGTCTTGTGCAGTATTTTGCTAAATCATTTTTTGAGATAGATGACAACAGAGTACCCCAACTTAAAGTTCTAATATGGTGATAACATACACTGGAAAATTCTACACTATGCCAGCTAGCATGCAAGTAGATTGGTATGGCGACAGGGTCACCAAACAAGGGTAGAAAGGAATGTGCGCATAGCATGCAAGTAGATTGGTACGACGACAGGGTCACCAAACAAGGGTAGAAAGGAACGTGCGCACAGATCTAATCAGAGCATTTCTCTTGAGACGAAGTGAAAAAAGCCTTAACACATAGGTATGGGATGCCATCACTAGATCCATCGAGAAAAATAAAAATGACATGCAAGCACATTGGTGAAGAAAACGTTCTAATCCTTTGATAATGGATGTCATCACTAGGTACCCTGAAACCAAAACTAAAACTAGAGTAAACTAATAACTAAACTGAAATGCTCAGGTACTAACCAGTGAGACATAGATGATGGATCTGCAACTGAGCTACCCATCCGTTAATAGGGTGACCATCCATTAAACTGAAGCTAAAAGGAAATTAATAGAAAGAACTAACAACCATTAAAAAACAAGCAGAACAAGCAAATCATGCAATGAATTATAAATGTAGATTGCTGTATCATGAAAGTTACATTGCACAGAATATGAAACCACAACCACACTTGGCTCAGTCAGCTACTACTATGAATCTTCTCTAACGCAATGAACTACTGTCATCCTAATGTACTTATCTACACAACCAAAACAAAAATTCTGCTTGTGAGATCAAAACATGGCTAGTTTCTGGCAACGAACTAGACACAGAGAGGCAACATGCCACTTTGGACTAAAGACAAAATGAAAAGAATAGAGTAAAATTCATGTTGAACAAAATACATATGTTGCACTGGCGCCTCCAAAATAAGTAGCATACGAAATACTAGTAACAGTGACTAAATACTACTATATAAGCCATAAGCACAAAATTGATTCAATGAAATAAAAGATAAAAAGCAATACTCATCATAGTTCTCAGCAGCAGTATAGCAACAATAATTATTTGTCAAATACTCAAATATAATACATAGGTATCTAATCTCTCACACACAGACACAAAACACACCACATGAGAGCACAACACCAGCAACGAGAGACTCCATGAGGAGAGGATCTCAAGCAAGCAGAGGTGTAGGCCCACCCAGACCCACTAGTTGATGTCCACAAGCTCTTGCTACTACTAAAGCTGATGACCGATGATCTCCTCTCCTTGTTTATTTATTCTTCCTCTCACATACGTACAGTCACAGCAAACTCGCTAACGAAATTAAAACCAAATAGGATCCATGTAATGCAGTGGATCGGATTGCAGCACAGATGTCGAGCACACACAGCTAAACCATCATCTCTGACACGAAGTATCATTATCAAGCTAAAGCAGCAGACGAGTGCCTAACATAAACACTGAAACTCAATAACCTGAATTAGGATGGATTCAGTAACTAAAACTGAAACTAGAATACCGAAAAAAATCCAAACCACCGTGGACACTAAAAACACTACAGATCCAAGCAAACTTAGATCACAGCACGCAAATTAGGGATCTGAGCATCAGATTTTTTTTGAGTAATTCAGGGGAGCGGAGGGGGGAGAGATTAGGCATGACAAACTGTGAAAAATATTTTTACAATCCGATGAATAAGAACAGTTTCTGCAAAATTCAACTGTCTGGTTGATAGAAGTGTCGGAGATCTAATTTAATGATAAACTTTCAGAAATAAAACTATAAGCTAAAGGCCCCACGACGGTCATCTAGATAGGGATGAGAAGCCCATCAGGGATAAATCACCGCTGGCCCACGAAGAAAGGGCATGTGATCCACAGAATCCCGCCGGCCCGGGTAGGCAGACGCGCCCCCGGGCAGACGTGTTTCCGTCTCGCCCGACGTGGGAAGCGGGACGAGTCCACCGTCAGCAGAAGACGTGCAGGGCGCCGCTGATAGGGAAAAGGCCCATTTGCCCCTTCTAGAAGGTGACGACTATTGCCTTGTAGGCGCTGACGGTGCGAACGCCGATAAGAATGGAGGTACGTTATCCTGAAGATCGTACACCCCGTATAAACCGGAGCGCAGGATAACACCCTAGTTCCCTACCGAAACGGAGACACGACGAGTCCTCCAGCCAGGGACGGGACGGAATCAAACTTTTGGACAGGAGGGACCCACGCCCCCAAGAAGCAACGGCAACCCCTCCGGCTTCCGGGCCCCTACAGGAACCCTCCGAATAGAAGTACATCACGTACATGGGGCCTGCCAGGTAACGAAGCCCATTGGCCCGGAGTGGAGGAATCCGCCGTATACAAAAAGAATCATAAGAAGGTACAGCCGTGTACCTTCCAACGGTACAACGAACTCCATGCCTCTACTACGCTACGGGTTCAACCGGACCCCCCTCCGTATCCTCCGGCGATGCAACAAGGAGCCGACACGACTCCCCTCCTTCGACCAAATACGAAGACAATAGGAATATAGTATTGTAAATGCCCAACATCCTTCATGAAGAAGGAAGAGGGCTCGGTATCCTAGGTAGATATCTCTCGACGCATGTTTGTAACTCCCCTGCTCCCCTTGCGACTATAAAAGGAGGACAGGGGGGACGAATCAAGCGGATCCCAGAGCTCTCTACTCTCAAGCTTTCAGAGAAGAGATCTCACACACACCCGAAGAACACGACTAGGCGATAGCATACACACTCACTACACCATCGAGGGACCTGGGGCTCATACCCCCTCTCTCGAACCAGCTTGTAGCCCCCTGCAAGCAGAGATAAGGAACACGAGCAGCTCCACACTGGACGTAGGGATTTCTTGCCCGAACCAGTATAAACCTCTTGTCTCTTTGTCTCACCATTCGGAACCCGACACGCGTACAAATTTACTCGTTGGTAGTTTCTAAACACCGACAAGAAGACTGAAAAATTTAAGGAAACATTGCCTACACATGGAAAAACAAACCATTCAGAAAACAAAAAAAAACACAGAAGCAAACTACAAGTAGATAGGATTCTGTTAGCCGGTTAGGAGAAGATTGTTCTAGCTCCATCACTTGGTTCTTGGACTACCTTATCTAATTCACACGCTTAGATGCAAAGTTAGTCCAAAAGAACGACCCTCTCCCCACCGGCCGGGTTGGACGAGGCGAACAAGATCTTCCACCAGGCGGTCTAGGGGAAGTAATGAATCTACAGAGACCAAAACACGAACGATGAAAATGAAAACACCAAAAAACCAAAACTCGATTTAAAGGATAGGGGAGAGGTGCAACCACATAGGCACTCCTGCGAGTGCCACCAAAGCAGCTCCTCCCCTGTTTATTGATTAAAAAAAACAACACCTCCCCCGCTTCTGGAAGATGAACGGGAAGCGCAAGAGGAAGGAGTGCGCAGAATATTTGAGAGGAAGAAAGACAGAAAAGGTTAGGTGCGGGATTCGAAAAGATAATAATTGTGTATCGGATCTTTGAGCGTGCATTGAGACCCGATAGAAACACATAACAGCTTCGTCTTGCTGAAAATACAAAACGGGCTGAACAAGGCAGCCCACACAGACAAAGCTAGCCCAAAAAATATTCGACCGATGGGAGAGACAAAAACAGTCGATAGATGATTAGAAATTCCGTTTATCATATGGGAAAATATGCATTGGCAGGATGGTCACGCAAGAGAGATGCATATATTTATTTTCTATAATTAAACAAAATGCAGTCTGTGTTGTCGAAAAGCAAGGGATGCATATCACACCTGCACTTGTGTAATCTGACCTGGTAGCCTCAATTAGTGGCAACTGATCATACTGCGGTTGGTCGATCAAAATGTATGAATCGAGGATTGGACGAATTTGTCGTGCCCATGTCTGATGTAGCGTAACCTGGTTGAGGTGGGGACTCCTGCAAATTCACATGCATGCATGGTCGATAATTTTTGGGGACAAATTGGGATTAGATCTGAATTGAAATAGTAGCCTATGTTAGGATTTGGGCGTTCTGGTTCTGTGCAGCAGTAAGGGAACAAAAAGGTGTCGATATACCTGGTGGGGCGCTCATCGTTGAAGGAGTGAAGGACCCGTCCAGGGGACCTGGGCTATGGGCACCCGGCCTACCGGCGCTGGTGGCGCGCTGGTGCCAGTAGTCGTCGTCGCCGTGGGATACGGAAAAAAGCAGCGCGAGCACATGACACGCCGACAGAGACTGGACGGGTACAACAGGGAAGAAGGGATGGGGGAGGCGTTGGGATTCCGCGCGGGTAAACCCGACGGTGCCGTGGCGAACGTGCTGCGGTGGCGCGCCGCCGGGAGCCGTGGGCCGGTGAGGGCGACTGCGGTGGCGCGCCGCCGGGAGCCGTGGGCTGGTGAGGTGGGCGGAGGCGGTGCTCCGTTGGGGAAGCGTTGAGGCCGGCGGAGGTTGCAGGAGTCGCGGGTTTTTCTTAGAGTACACCCAGACACTACGCACACTCGCGCCTCGCTGTCGGCTGTCGACGGAACGTATCCTGCCACTTAATGCTAGCGTCGAAAAATTCTAAACTTGTGGTGTTCATCGATCTCGTGATTCATATTTCTTACTCTTAGAGCTTGCTCCTAGATCATTAGGAGTCGCCAGAGAGCAACAAAGGATTGCGGTATGCCTATGAAGGCTTCGATTCTGCCTCCTCAAGGGAAAGGACAAACTAGTGGATTGAGAGAAGCAGTTGAAAGAGACTGCGTCTAGAGTGGATCCCGGAGTGGTTACTCGTTGCCTCCTCAACGGAGAGTAGAACTCAAGAGTGTCCAAACTTCGGTAATACAATCGAGGCATTTAAATTCAGAGTAAAGTATCGTATCCAGAATTTAAACCATGGGTGAGAGCCGCAAACCAATGGTTGTTTTAGTACCGTCGCGGGTTTTCTCGGTGCCGTCTTCGCGCTGCTCTTTTTTTTTCGGGACCACCGAGCTGTGAATCCTGTGATTGAGACCGGCGGTGGCGGGCTTGGGGGCCTGGACCGCTGGAGCGATGGACACGGTGGGCCTGCTGAACGTGTGTGTGGCGGCTGGCGGGCTGCAAGATCCGACGGGCCATATCATGGTACTGTGGAATGAACAGAGAAATGTAGGGCGGGATGGGATGACACTGTTGATCAACACTGTAGGTCACCAAAATTAAAGATCTCTATAGATAGATAAGCCATAAGCGGGTCTCACGCATCAGCGCTTGCCACAATTACCTATATACCAAACTAGTACAAAATAGCTCTATGCCGACGGTTTTGCTTAACGTGCGCCAGTAGAAGAAATCAAACGGTTCCGAATCGCCACTACAAAATGATTTCTACAGGCTATAAAAACCCTATTTCATAAACGGTTTTCTAAAAATCAAGTTTTTTTTACAACCGCCCGTAGAAATGAGATTTTTTTTGAGTTTTTCATACAACCTTAGCTGGGGAACGATCAAAATAAAAGTTGTAGATATCAAAAAGTTATGAAATTTATAACTTTTTCATTTGAAATCATCTTGTCATCGAAAACTACGTTCGAATTTGTTAATTTTGAAATTTAAATTTTGTAAACGATATCGAATGGAGAAACTTCTAAAATAAAAATTGTAGATCTTGAAAACTTATGTAACTTCATAGTTAACAACTTTTTCATTTGAATTTGTTTAGGGTCTCAAACAATTAATTACTACTAGCATATCTTATAAATTTGAAGAATTTTTTCCATGGTGTACGTTGTCATGATCACAGTACTGCTAGAGCGTGCCTTAGTTCACTCAATTTTTCATATGTATATATAGAACCAAAACCGCCAAGCACTCCTATTAATTGCACCCCCTCTGTCTTTAGCGGGCTTTAATTGCACTCTCTCTAGTGTTTATTTGAAAGAAGCCATGCTAAAACTGCAGTAAGGTAGTATTATAGAAGTAATAATAAACAAATAAAATATCTGGCATACAATTACTAACTACTGTTTTAGTAGTACGTACTGCATTGCCCTTGGTCAAATTTATAACCGTCTGACCAACAACACATATTAATTGTGTTTCCTTTTTATTTTGGTGATGTTTAATTGCACTCTCTATTTTGAATTACATTGAAGTCATGTTAAACACTACACTTGGTTATAGTGCACCACCATATAGTTTCATCTAGATAAAATTCATTTCATATCTCTCTAATTTATTTGTTTGTTTGCCATGACATGAAGTTTTCTTAAATGACACCCTATATATATTTAACTTTTTCTATTTTATTTTATTTTATTTTTAATAACTCCATATTATATAGTGCAGCACCGTAACTCAATTTCTCAAATAGAACCGCCCCGGTTAAGCAAAAGCCTATTAATTCTACTCTTTCTCTATGTTTCTTTAGCAGTGTTTAATTGTGCACTCTACTTTGAATAAAAAATGCCAAACAATGCACTAAGGTACAGGGACAGGTAACAGTAATTAAGCAAATGGAAATATTTTGGCAGTACACTAATTGCTACATACCAAGTTTAGTTTCCAGTAGTATAAATGCTACCAATTTTACTCTTGTAATCAGAGGAAGCAAATAATAGTGTGCTAAAATAACTAGGGTGATTTTTTGGTTAAAAAATAATTACTGTGTGATTTCAGTGGAACCATGTGGAGTGATGAACCACTTGCACTAGAAGAAAAGGAAACAGTTTAGTTTGACTGAACCCAAAGGGTAATTGACGGCTTAAACCTAACCAATTGGACACATGCATCTGTCATGGGTTGGCTCTTTGCACAACCGAAGATCCTACGAACTGTGTTTGGGTTCAAAAAGATTGATCTAATAGTCGAAAGTTCAAAATGATTGATATACCACTTTGTTTTAAAAAATAATTGGGGCTTTCATCTTCATGGTCCATTACTGAAAATGTCAACTTCATCTAGAGTTGTATAAGGCAAATTAAGTTGTCAAGATGTGCGCTATAACATTTCTTTCTTAGATCTTCGGGTAGGTTTCGATAAACCTCCTCTCTATGTGGAGATTTGATGATCTACCTCTCTCTTTGAGCATGGAGAGAAACTTCATCTAAGGTGGTGTGTGGTTCTAGAATGCACTCAGTCACTCGAGTCATGCTGGTAATAATAACTTATATCCGATAGTAATACCAAAATTGTTACATCTGGTGTTACTAAACAAGAATTATATGATGTACCTATAATTCTCAAGCCATGCTGGTAATAATAATTTATTTCGGATTGTGATAACAATGGTTTGTCAACTTACCAATTTGCACAGATGTTAGAAACTAAGCAGTTGCGTAAAATGTCTTTGAGATGGCACAAATGCTTGTAGTAGTTCATTATTGTGCATTTGTGATGGTAGATTCATGGCTGTGGAAATGTTCATTTGGATTTTGATCCTAAGGATCATTCCCTTACAATTATAACCACATATATAATCAAGGGGCTTGTGTTGTAAACCATTAAAAAATTTGTAAAAAAAAAGAAAAGAAAAAACAAAAAAATGGTGTAGATCAACATTTGTTCAAGGAAACTATCTTTTTCTAACAATCATGCATGTGCCTACACATATTATTTGGCATGTGATGGTTGTAGATCTATGGTTGTATCAATGTTTATCTCACAAGGGTTGTTGTTGTTCCAATATATGGCTGTAGTTGTATTGTCATGAACAAACACATCGTTGCTCTACCATCATGTTAAAATTTTGTTACATGATGCATCATAATAATATTGTTACAATTGCGTCTGCATATCAATGAGAATTATGATGTTCCCAAAGTTATCAAGCCATGCTAGCAAAAACTTATAATAGCCAGTGATGTATATTTTCAATATTTTTTTAATGTATCAATTTATAGAAATATAATAACCAAGTCATTTTAATTTGCGAAATGTCTTCGCTATGACATAGATGGTTATAGCTCACTATTGTGAATGTACAATGGTAGCTTCACGGTTGCATAAATGCTCATTAACATTTCTATGATAGTCGAGGATCATTCATTACAACTATTACAATAACTATAGTCAAGGAAGATTTGTTGTAATCCATCTCTTTTTTTTTTGCCAAAAACGGTCGCCATGATTCAGTGCCGCATTCATGTACATGAAACCGTCATGCTTGTGCGTGTTTTGTATTGCATATAATCATGCATAGTAGATCTCCATTCAGTACTAAAAAGCAACTATTCTCGGCCACTCCATGTCGAAGTAGAAGTGGTGACATTTTTGCCCCTCGAGTCTCCGTTACTACCACCATTTTGACGAGAAGTACGTCGCTATTGCCTTGGAAAAAGGTCCAATCATGCCCGTGCAATATAACGGATTTTTACCAAACCAAACCCAGACGTACCCAGAGTTATTAATTAAACTCGCACATATTACGGTTGCGACACTAACGGCCGCATGTGTCTAGGGTTTGCAAACTCTATGGTTGCACAATCGTGGCAAGGACTAAACCCAACACAACCCAATGGAAAAGACCAGATGTGGTACGGTAGTGCTGGTGCATCAGCAGCCGCTCCATATGACGACGAACCGAACTAGACCTGACAACTTTCCATGCTCAGAGCCGGTTTGGCACCGGTTCTACCTTCACTGGGCCCACCGGCCGACTCGTTTAACTTATATGCTATAATGAATGCAGCTCTTCTAAAACTAGCAGTCATCTATGTTTTCTCTAATTAGATCATCCATTCTTGGAATGGCATTAAGGCTAATACATCACTCCTAAAAAATTGCTACTGCTGCAGTAGGCGCCTCATGCAATTACCATAGGTGTCCCTCCCGCTCCTTGGCCGTCATGTGTACCCAAGCCATGGGCATAATGGTAAAATCGCTGCCCCTGGCAGTTACCAATGGCGGCCTATATAAAGATTCACCGGCAGCCGATATGCATCACCACCACAGTCCACAGCCAGCAACATCGTTCTCACGAGCTCACGAGCGAGCTCTGAGTGGAGAGGCATGGCGATGATGGGAGGAGTAGGAGCGGGAGGGAGTGGGGGTGATGAGCCATGGCGTAGGGTAGGAAACGGGAACTGCAACGGGGACGGGAAGCAGGCGGCGGTGCGGGAACGGGAGAACAATCGGCGCCGGGAGATCGCGTCGAGGATCTTCGCCGTGCTGCGCAAGAACGGCAACTACACCCTCCCCAGGAGCTGGAACGGGATCGGGAAGCCGGCGGCGGTGCTGGAGCGGGAGAACGAACGGCGCCGGGAGCAGCGCCGCCGCCGGGTGATCGCGTCGAGGATCTTCGCCGCGCTGCGCGAGAACGGCAACTACACCCTCCCCAGGAACTGCGACAACAACGACCTGCTCATGGCGGTATGCAAGGAGGCCGGCTGGACCGTCGAGGCCGACGGCACCACCTACCGCGAGGTATGTACCCATGCATCACTCTGACGATCTTTCTCGCGCTGTTCAATTCATTTCCGATCCGAGCTAGCTAAGTAATGGTGGTCGTCGCGTACGTCCGTCTTTCCATTGTTTCTGTTTCCGTACGTTGGGTCTCGTTCTGCTTGTCGTCGTCCTGGCACATTGCATCACTTAATTCGCCTTGCCGATCGACCATATTTTCCGCTTCGTTGTCTTTTGTTATTTTGTAGCAGCAGAAGTCCAAAATGGGTTTTGTACGTTTTCCATTTCCCGTACAGTTGCTCGTCGATCGTCGTCGTCTAGCTATCCACTGTTCCATTGCCTTTCCAACAAGATTGGATGATGAGCAGCAGCTGCCTTCCCTAGCATGTCTTGTGTGGCTGTATTGTGTGCAACCATGGCTCTGACGTAAGCTAGCTACAAGCTATAACAATGCATTGCATGCCTTGCGTGCGTGTTCTGAGATGCTGTTTTCAGTCGTTAGTCGTACTGTCGACTGTAAACGGAATAACAGATGATGATGTGCAGGGAAAGGAAAAAAAATGTCGTTTGCATTTACATCCGGCCGTTCTTTTCCTCGCGATTGCACATTTTTTGCGATTGCATGTATGTCTATCATTTTTTCATTGATATCCTCTCTTGGTCTCGGCTCTTTGGATCGTTGTGTTTCTTCAGGGACCCAAGCCTCCGGCACGTGATCAACAAATGGCCGACATAGGCGGATCGTCTGCTCCGGTGAACCCAGGAGGAGAAGCTGCCTACAGCCTGACCCGGCCGCCGTCGCCCTCGGGCATCACGCTCGGCGGCGGTGGCAGCAGCGGAGCCGACCCCGTTCCGGCGTTCTCGTTCCGCAGGAGCGGCACGGAGCAGGCGGCCGGCGCGAGGGAGGAGGAGATGCCTGAGATGAACGCCGACGAGGAGGAGGAAGGCCTGGAGCTCACCCTGGGGAACGTGCAGGAGACCCGGAAGGACCGCGCTTGAGCTCATGGAGCTGGTGCAATGCAACAAGACGGCGCGCGCGTGTGAGCTGATTGGGAAGATTGGCGTTTAACTTCATCAGTTATTACTATATACTACTATCCATCTAGTATCTCGATCATCGATCATCAGTTATCCTTATTCCCCATCTTTGTTTTCTCTTCTTCTTCTTTTTTTTCTTTGCAAGAAATGAAAAAGAAAACAGACATTGCAATGGAAAAGGCATGTCGTCATGTAATCATGAATTGCCACGCGGTTGGATTAAAGCTAATGAAAAGTATCAGTTATAGTTAAGCAAATGTTTTCTGCTGTGTGTGTGCTTTCTTTGGCAATCAGTTTTCAATCTCCATGGTTTTCAAGAGTAAAACAAATTGAAGTTTAATCAAAGTTATATAATTACCAACAGTTATGTATATTTTGTAGTAAACCTAGTTGGAAAAGTAAATAATGTTATTTCTATTTTCTATAGACTTGGTCAGAGTTAAGCTAATTTGGCTCAACCAATTTTATAGTAGCATTTGTTTGGAAGGGGGAGTATAATTCTACTTTTATACTTAGTTGAACCATCTAAGATTTGATTAAATTTAGTGAAATGTCAAAATTGTGAAACTAAATAAGTGTACTATATATATTGCATGAAAAATCTAACACACTTTTTTATACAAATTATAAAATATATTTAAAAGAGACAATTTCTTATATGCCACTGAAAAAGGACTGATATGTACCATTGAAAAGTTTATTGTAATACCTATACCAGCTTTTAAATTTTCTTCCCCTTGATACCACTTCCACTACCACAATCCGGAATTACCTTGGGTGTCAAAAACCGCCAAGGAAAGGGGTAAAACCGCCAAGGAAAAGATCCTTGACCATAAACCGTCAAGCAAACACACTCAAGGATAGAAGCTAAGGAAAATTAGTTTCCTTGGTGGTTCTGGCACTCAAAGATCATTTCCTTAGAGGTTGGCCGCCAAGGAATCTACGACCAGACTTAATTTGCTGAAACGCCAAGAAAATGTACAACCACCAAGGAAAGAAATTTTCTTGAGGGCCAACAACCTTCAAGGAAATTATCTAGACCGCCAAGGTAATAGTTATATCCTTGACAGCCATTGACCTCCAAGGAAACTATAATTTTCCTTAGCTGCTAACCGTCAAGGTAATTGTGATTTCCTTGGCGGATGGCACCCAAGGAAATGCATATGAGCAACAAAAAAAAATGCTCGCAGTAATCAATAAATTCTACGATTCTGGTAACTAAACTCAATTGACACATAGTGACATGTTAGTGGCATTAGGTGAGGGAAGGGGGATATTTAAAAGCTGCAGAGTAGTATCTCTACTATAATGTATCAATTCAAATGATTTTAGGTCTACCAACGAAAATGTCCCCCGTTGAGACCCTGCAACCATTGTGCATCCAGAAAAATATATACGGGACTTTGTCTCCATTAAAATCAAGGGCTAATAAAATACCTATATACTAATCTGATGGTTGCCTGAAGAAGTTTGGTGCCATGCTTCTCACCCTTCTCGGCGACCAACGATCGAACCTGTATTCATCACCGATTAAAAAAACAGCACCGACAAAAAAAACAAGTGATCACCAAAAAAATGAAACACACTACCATCACCGTCGCCTCACATTGACGCACGGACACCGCCTAAGTTCATGTCGCCAGTGCCGCCTCACCTTGGCGCATGATCGCTGCCTAAGTTCATCTCACCAGCGGCCGCCTTCCGTTACTGCAACGGTGGACGCGGCGATGAGGACACGGCACCCACGGCCAGCCCTGCCGAGTCCAGCAATCAGACGACGGTTGCCCCGTCTGGCTGCAGGCTGCCTACCCTCACACCGATCCCTAGCCCAGCTGCCTCCACTGACGCCGGTCTTCATCCCGCCTATGCCGCATAGTAGTCGTTGCGTTGGCCCACCTCCCCGGTACACAGCTTGCGCTCATTAGGCCCCGTCGTCCCCTGTAGCGATCACACAACCGCTTGAGTCTCCTCCCCTTACGCCTAGTGCTCGCAGCTCCCCCAGCTCCTGCGCCGATCTTAGATATGCTCTTATTTTGTGTATTTGCTTGCTAGTTGTACAGATGAACAAGTAACGCGTAGCCAGCTCTACAACATGCTAGTTCAAGCCAATCAGGTTCATCGTTACTACGTACTCCTTCATGGAAGCTGTGATGATCGCTGCCTGGGAGATATGGAAAATGCGCAATGACAAAGTTTTTATTAGAAACGAACCGAGCCTGGCCAAATGGCTTTGTAATTTTAAAAGTCAGTGTCTTCTGCAGTCTAATTAGATTTAAGGCTGATGTGAAATCAGCTTTTTGTGGCTGGTTAGATGTTTTCAGCTAAGTCTTCTATATATGTAAATCCTGTTGCTTCTCTTTTTAAAAAGGTTTGTGTGGGGATCTCCCCCACAGTTTTTTCCTTTCAAAAACGCGCGGCCAGCTGCTGCGCCGCACCCCGCCGCGCATCCTCCCTGTTGAAACTTGAAAGCACGCCATGCCGCCTTCGAATGGTTCAGCCCAACCATCGTCAGCCCTTTGTCATCATCTCAATTCAAGGTATACAATACAAGGTACTAATAATGTGGTGGACCAGATAGGATCGAGATCCTCACGATATATATAAGAAATTCTAAAACGCACACCAAAAGTAAAAGTAGCTATGATTTAATTTGGATCAATTCGTTCGTGCCCCTCGTTTCTTTGATGCTTATAGGCCCATCATATCACATGATGATTTTGGTGCTTATTTCTTTTGTTTATTCCAGCTGGTCATGGTTGACGGCAGCCCTGAATCCTCGAGCTACTCCATCTCGTACAGCCAGTACCATGCTCTAAGGTACGTAACAAACAGGCTTGCACAGTTAAATGTGATGTGGTCAACATGCTATTTTTTATGATTATTAGTGCTATTCAGGCAACTCTTTCAGTTTTGCTATATTATACTTGAGGTGAGAACTTCAATAATTTATTCACATGACAAAATACTCCAAAGATGTTTTTCAAACACTACTACAAAATTGGCAATCACTGCCGGTTGTATTTGGCCGGTAGTGATGTTTCTTCACTGCCGGTTCTGTCTCTGACACACCCCCAATTATCGGGGGCTGGGGCAGAACCGGCAGTGAATTTCAACATCACTGCCGGTTCGTGGCTTGAACCGGCAGTGATGTCTCTCTGCCGTATCACTGCCGGTTCAAGCCATGAACCGACAGTGATAAGGAGATTCACTGCCGGTTCGTGGCTTGAACCGACAGTGATACGGTTAGGTTTTTATTTAAGCAGGCATTGGTGCGCTCCGAAATGTTCAGACGCGCGCCAGTGCCTACTCAGCCGCCGCTCCACACCCTCCACGCCGCCGCAGCACGCCGCCGCCGCCGCGCCTCGCCCTCCACACCGCAGCACGCCGCCGCCACGTGAAGGCCGCAGGAGGACGACGCTCCACGCCACCGTCATCGCCACGGTACCAAAAGTGCCGCGGACCTTCCTCCACGACGCCAAGCACCGCGGACCTCCGTCCACCTCCCTCCATGGTACCATGGTGTTCGACGAAATACCTATTTGAGATGTTATTTGATATGTTACATGAAATTTAATATGGATAATATATAGATAAGTAGAGAAAAATAGATAAGAGATAGATAGATAAGTATAGAAAGATAGATAGAGAGATAGATAGAGAGGGATAGATAATCTTAGTATATGCTATTTGATATGTGATATGAAATTTAATATAGATAATAGATAGATATGTAGAGAAAGTAAATAGAGAGATAGATAGAGAGATAGATAGAGGAGGATATTTCATCTTAGTATATGCTATTTGATATGTGATATAAAAATTTAATATAGATATAGATAGATAGGTAGAGATAGATAGAGAGATAGATAGATAGATAGATAGATAGAGATGAAATATAATCTGAGTATATGTGATTTAATATATAGATGGCTGGACGTCGTAATCTCTCACCACCGGAGGAAATTGGTTGGAATGGTTATTGTACTTGGATGAGTTTCGATCCGGTATTCCCGGTAGCCCCGCGGAATTTTCCAAACATAGTAAGTTAGTCAAAATATGTTTCATATGTACGACTAGATCATCCAAGTTAATTAACATGTCTTATATGTAATGTAGATGATTGATCCAGTTGTTTGGCTTAAAGGAACACTCGTCTATTTTGGTGTTGACAATGTGGATGTTCAGATTAATCGTGTAAACAATGGTCCAGAACTCCAATATCGTATTTCATTTTCAATTGCCGTTAGGATGGGTCGTGGTCATGGTCATGGTCGTGGTCGTGGTAGTGGTCGTGGCCGCGGTGGTGTTGGCGGGCGCAATGTGTTAGAAATCTCAAAGGTGGGAATAAAGACAACCCAACGTGGTCTTGATATTAAGTATGTTGTCATTGCTTGTGTTGTAACTCTATCAAGAAATGGGATCACACTTCCTACTCTGTCATCAGTGAAGATTCAAGGTATTAATCACAACATGTATCATGAGCTTCGAGGGTTCAATGCACGAATGACTCAGAACTCACCAATGGTAAGTCAAAGACTCATAACTTATACCTAGATTTGTTCTTGTATGTTGTCAATATTGCTCTTATAATTAACACTACCTTGTGTCAATACTTATAGGTATAGGAGTATGACATGACCTATACAGGGTGTAGTTTTGAAGCCATTTTGAACCAAGTAATGGATGCATTGGGTTATGACTGGCAATATGCTGATGAAGAGCCAACACTAACTACTGCAGGCTTTCAAGCAAAGTTGGTTATGACTAAGAAGGGAGACCCACCAACTACTCGACCATCGTTAAACGTAGTTAGTACACCATGTGCTCGAAAGTGTGAAGCAACATAAAGTGTACTATTTAATACGTTGTTGTTCATTGATGAGATTATTGGTTACAAGATAGGTGACTTACACTTCTCCGAATTGGTAGTACTAAATCGTTGAACTATTGTAATGTACAATAAGTTTAAGACACATCTATGAATTTCTGTAATATAAATGTTGATGGTTTCTATAATATAAATGTTGATGGTTTATGTAATAAATGTAAATTATAAAAATTAAATCACCGTCGGATCACTTAGAACCGACAGTGATATCCTACATTCACTGTCGGTTGGTTAAATGAACCGGCAGTGATGGCTCAAGCATCACTGCCGGTTTGTAACACGAACCGACAGTGATGCTTGAGCCATCACTGCCGGTTTGGCATAACCGGCAGTGATGACATCGCCTCATCACTGCCAAAGTGCCAGTGCCGGTTCAAAAACCGCCACTGAAGAGAGGTTTTGAACCGGCACTGATTGCAGGTTCTGTAGTAGTGAAATATGTGAGATTTTAGTACATTCTGGAATGTATTCAGTCTCTAGATGGCTGGTGTAAACTACCACAATAGTTTTTTTTCGTTCCCTGGGAAAATAATTTTATTTACATTCATGTAGCGTAGTGCAAATAGAAGATGCTCTACTTAGATGCCTTCTACTTAGCTGAGCTTCAGATTTATGTGAAACCCCTCACTATATCTCTATATAACAAACAGAGAATTTGGTGCTTAGTCACTGGTGGTGGCCAGGTATTTAGTGCAAGTTCAATGATAATAACTAATTTCTCGGTTGCTTATAGAGAATTCTTAAGAAACATTTGAAGATGTAAAATCACGCCTGTGGAAAGATAAGTTTGAAGAGGAAAATGCTAGGGATGAGGAAACCTTTGGACGGATACCCTTCCAGATTTTGATTGTAAATAAGCAAGTTTAGTTTATGTGTTGATGCTGCAATATTGTTAGTTTGATGCCACCTCCCATGTTACAAATAGAGGCGACTTACTAGCTCATCATTCTTCTATTGTTGTTATATATAACTGTTGCATAAACTTATTGTTATTCCTTAACCATTTGGTTTTATAATATCCTGATTCTCTTAAAATTAAGATACCTTTCGTGAAAGTTTTCTGAAGCCATGATTATATTGAGTTCAGCTGCTTTTTTCAATATTTTAACAATTGCTTTTTTCAAGAGGTGTAGCTAGCTGCAACATTTTTGACAATATCATATTTGTCCAAAATACTATGGTGGAGTGAACCATCACCACCTAAAAAGTCATGGACAAAGCCTCAATATCCTTTGCAAAAAGTAATGACTATAGTTGTTAACGCCGTATTTTGGTATGGCCAGATACGTGCTGATGGGCCCCTAGCAAGCCTTCAGGGAAAAGTATTCGAGATGGACCCGAAAGATCGACTGAAGGAATAAGAGGTCATGGAGAGATCTTTCTGCCGATTTTTAGCAGCACGCGACGATCTCGGCAATGAGGTAGATTGAGACCCAAGTCATGTTTCGTTTCCTTATTATTAGGACTTGTGTGGCGGCCGATTAGCGTACACGCTATGATCTATAAATAGCAAAGTCTAGGGAATGAGAAGGACATCCAATCAATCAAATACACAACTAGTTTTTAGTTTCCGACCTTCGGCCACCCCTAGGAGTAGGAGTAGAGTAGATTCCGGTGAATCTTTGACGGATTGGGCTGCATCGACTAGATCGACCTCCGGTTTGCTTGTAAGTCTAGCTTTGGTTCATGTCTCGTTTGTACGGCTGTATTGTGTAACTCGTGCAAGCTCAGTATGAGCTAGTTATCGGTTTGAATCTATTGTTCATGGGGCTGCATTGCTTCAATCTCACATGAATCGTGGCTTCAAACTAGTTATCGGCTCTATTAGATTGACGATCTAATAGATTCATTAAGTTATCGATATTGTCTGTTATTCTTTGTTTAATCTATTGCTACAATATCATGCCCAATCTCATCTGATGGATTGGCCTGCGCTTTACTTTCTGTCTAGATCTATTGCCTCCGATGCATCTATTTTTAATATTAAAGGGACGATAGATCTAAGATCATATCGGCTAAGCCATTAGTTGTGATTGTCACATGTTGCGGGTTTGAGACATGTATTCGGTTATTAGATTGGTTTGAGTGTGGTTGGATCTAGTTCAACATATGTGGTACAACTGCATCTACCGGACCCCACTGCCACGTGTGTTGAGTTATGTCTGTCCAGATTTAGATCCGTCCGAGGCCAAATGCATGGATCTTGTTCAAGCTTCATGGATCCCATATCAGCTAACATAGCTGATCTGGTTATGCTTTAATCATATGATGCATGTACGTTGTCATCTCAATCTATTAGATCTATTAGGTATACTCGACGTGGTTTGACTTGTTTACTTTTATGGATGCATGGAAACACCCCAATGCTAGTAGATCGATTAGCTTATCGGGTTAATTGTCATCATGGCTGCATGGGAACACACCTCTGTTGATGGTTAATCTTTATCCGGTATACTTGATAGGCCTGGTATTTTGATGACGATAATGTTACATGTATCGCATCTTTACTGTATTCTCATCATATGATCAGCTAATAGTGCACCTTATGCTTAATATCATGTGATAGTCGTTCGTATACCATTGTTATGTTTTACACCAGTTGACTCTTTAGTCAATCTCCTATATTCATCGGCTATATGAGACCGCACACTCATGAATCGAACTGTCTGGCAACAACTGACAGGTTCCATAGTTTGACGTTTCATCTCCTTGTGAATTGTAGGTCAAATTGATTGGTACGCCTGGAATCGATCATCGAAGTGACCTAAGCCGCTTAAGAGGTTTAGGAGATCAAGCTCTGCTGCTGCACGGTCTCCGCAGGTCTTACGCAGTGCTGACGTCAGAAGCCCCATTTTTAACGTCAATAGTAGTTAAGTTTCAATATTCTTAAAAATATACTAGAAATGTTTCTTAATTGTTACATAATAAACTGCAACATCACCCGACCAGCAAACTCAAAAAAATGGATAGTATCAAATAGTGTTGAAGACGGCGGGTTCATTTCAGAAAAGTCTAGGGTTACTGTATAGAGAAATATTTTATAAGCTAGATGTCTAGAACACCAAGATATGCGACTTATTTTGGCTATATGTATCACAATCTCAATGTCATTGGTTTGTGGATTTTGTTTATTTAATTAGTTGATTTTTTTTTAGTTTTATGATTTACTTTTTCTAGATGTCACCGTAGCGGGCAATATACTAGTAGAAGGTAGTGGCACCATTATCCAGATAGATGTATAATTCATAACATTCTCAATATATGAAAAAAACTGTAGAGATAGGTCATGAATTTTCATTCGAGGTCATTTAAGAGACCTACATATATGAAGTTCTTATATTTTAAAATTTAATTTTTTGAATTTTTTAAAAGGCATACCTATATCAAAGTTGCAGTGATAGGTGAGATATAAAAATTTGTCGTTTATTTTTTCATTTAACATTGTTTAGAAGCCAAAATATTCAATAAAAGTTAATACATGTGGCGTTTGATTTTTTTTTAGACAATTCTCTGTCTCCTACTAGATCACTACGGTGCCAACCAATGAGTTAGCACTCGCTTGATGGAAGTGGCACCAGAACGAAGAGAAATTTAAAGCTGGTATGGAGCCTTGGTATGGAGCCAGAAGAAACTTTTCAAAGGTGCATATAGATCAACCGTATGTTTGAATGGCACACAGAGAATTGTCTCAATATAAAACTGTTTAGCTCAGTACTATATTAAAAAATTATTTTCTCCGAGGACGGAGTGAGCAGTAATTAGCATGATCCAGATATAGCTTTTTCTAAATCTTGGCGCGGACCTAATGTTTGCTTCTCAAATTCATTTTTCCTACATTTTTTTTGTATTTGCTTCAAATCTTACATGTTGTTTTAAGAACATGCCTTTTTTTGACTAAATATGCTTGGCAGCCCATCGAGAGTGATCCCCATGATGGTAGATTGATCGGAGCGATGTGCGATATCAATAAGACGATGGCAATTGAGACAAAGTGTAGACACAGGTTCAGGCTGTTGGCGAGACATAATATCCTAGTGCTGTGTTCTGTTGGTTGTATTGCTTCTCGTATAAATGAATGTGTATTGAGGGGTTCCTCTACCTGTCTTATAGCCGGGAGGTAGAGTTACAGGTTGGTTCAATCTAGGAAAGAAACCGACAAGCAATAACAGATTACATAAATCACAGGGATTAAGTCATATCCTATCAGATCACATATCCTCATGATTCTTTTTCGGTGACTTGAACAGCGAGCTGAGCGGTGCTGTTCTCTAGAAGGCTTCATCTTGTGAGCTGGACCATTCCGGGTATCGCAGCCCATGTCTTGTCCCGCGGGTATCTGGGATAGTACTCCCATAGCTTCATGGCAACGTAAATGCTCATTAATATTTCTATGATGACCAAGATGAAAGACCTTGTTTGGTTTTGAGTAATTGATGAAACCTATGGACTAACCCTTGAACTAAGTGTATGATCAAGATAGGGTGGTTCACCTTAAGACATGGAGCTAGATGAAAGATCATGATGGATCAAGTGCTCCATGATTAAGGAAAAGAAGAAAGAGCAAAATAAAAATGGGCTCAAGGCAAAGGTATATCCATAGGGTCATTTTTGGTTTAGTGATCAAGACACTATAGAGACTGTGATCACCTTTAGGATAGATAGTCGTACTATCAAGAAAGGAAAACTCATGTCGATTACGGTTATCATGTGCCACTAGGTCATTTGCATTGCATATATAAATGAACCTAAGTGACACGAACAAAACTAAATCCAAGAAGATATGTTGTAAAAGGCTAACACAGGGCAACAATATTTGGAAGACATGGTGTTAGAACATGAAAACTTGGAGAAGAAGAAGCAATTCGTTTGGACAAGGCAAAGGGATCCCGGACGCAGGGCAAAGGCCGACCGGACAAATGGACATGCGTCCGGTGGCATACCCTAGCTCTCAGCGCTTCTGGACAGGAGGTCCGGACGCAGATCATCGTCCGGGCGCTGACTTCGATCGTGAGTCCGGAGTCCTGCGCACACTGGACTTCTCTGAGCAGAGGGTCTGGACACAAAGCATGGTCCAGACCGAGGACACCGGACGCGTGTCCGGGCAGTTGCGCTCTCTGGACTCTCTCTGGGTGAGGATCCGGACACAGAAGAAGCAGGGTCCGGACGCTACTGTTGGACGCGTCCGGATGCGACACGTCGGCTGCATGAAAGGCGCCAACGCCCGTTTTCAAATCGGCAGAGGGCCCGGACGCATACGCAATGGTACGGACCCCCATGCAAACAACGTCCGGACTGACGCAAAAAGGCAAGGAAAGGGGCAAAATGGCTAGCTCGGTTTGGATGGCTATAAAAGTGAATTGGCCGGCTCCTAGGGCTCATTCTTGCACCTCCCATTCTTTCGACATACTTGTGCTTGCTTGAGATAGCCCCAACTCACTCTCTTCACTCTTGTTGCATATTTGTGAGAGTTTGAGTGATCCAAGTGCTTTGATCATTGCATTGCATCTTAGTGGCACTTGGTCATCGTCATCGCCGCGTGATTTCTTGTTATTCTTGGTGTTTGCCAACACCTAGACGGCTTGACGATTGTGGAGAAGCTTCAGCGCAATTGGTGATTGTTTGTGGCCGACTTCGGTGATTGTGAGAGGGCTTGTACCCACCTCGGCGGAGCGCCAAAGGGTAACTCTAGTGGATTGCTCGTGTCATTGAGTTACTCTCATTTTGGTGGATTCTTGTGGCGCCCGAGTTAGTGGGCTAGGCTTGTCATTGCCTATTAGCCACCGAATCACCACTTGAGTAGTCGACACAACGGGGACTAGCTTGGTGGCAACCAAGTGAACCTCGGGAGAAAAATCAATTGTCATCTTGTCTCCCGGCTACTCTTTGGTGTTCTTATTGTGATTGGTTCATCCTATTGGCATCCATACATCACAAGGCATCGGTATAGCAATCACCTCCTCTCTTGTATTTACTCTTTCATATCTTGTCTAGTTAGCTTGCTAGTTAGCTTCTTTAGTAGTTGTTCTTGCTAGCTTGTGCTAAGTGCTTTAGGTTCTTGCTATTGATTGTCAAGCACTTAGTTAACTAGAATTGCATTGGATAGGTGGCTTTGCACCCCAAGTAGAGCTAGAGCAAAAAGCTTCGCTTAAGTGTTATCTAACCTTTGCTCTAGTGATTTGTAGAATTTTTATTAGGCTATTTACCCCTCCCTCTAGCCATCTAGGACCTTTCAAGTGGTATCAGAGCTGTGGTCACCGCTATTATCAAGGCTTAACAACCTTCGGTGTTAGTGATGGCTCAAATATCATTCAACCATGTGGGGAGCAAACCACCAATGTTTGATGGCACCTCATTTGATTATTGGAAGAGGAAGATGAAGATGCATCTAGGCTCAATACATGAGAAGGTGTGGAGTGTGACCGAACATGACTTTGTCATTCTTGATGAAGCCGTTCCCACACCTAAAGAGCAAGAGAACCAGCAATGCAACACCATGGCACTCAATGTCATCTACAATGGCATTGATTCCAAGGTGTTTGAACAAATCAAAGATCTTGAGAAAGCAAGTGAAGTGTGGAAGAGATTAGAAGATACTTATGAGGGCACTTCAACGGTAAAGAATGCCAAGCTATACATGCTCAAGGATAAGCTATCTCACTTCAAGATGAAGGATGATGAGTCCATCCCGGAGATGTTCCATAGGCTCCAAGTGATCATCAATGATCTCAAGAGCTTGGGTGAGAAGGTCAAAGATGAAGACTTCTCAAACCGCTTTCTTGGTTGTTTGCCCAAGAAATACAAAACTTTGAGGCAAATAATTAAGAGAGATGGTTTAGACAAGATCACTCCCAATAAAGTACTTGGTGAGATCATGACCGAAGAGCAATACAATGAGGAAAGTGAAGAAGAAGAGGTAAAGGAAGAAAAGAAAGAAAAGAAGAGGTTAGTATTCAAGGCTTCTTCATCCAAGAGCAAGGGCAAAGCAAAGAAGCAAGAGTCAAGTGATGATGAAGAAGCTAGTGATGATGATGATGAGATGATGGCCCTCTTCGTGCGCAAATTTGGCAAGTTCATGAAGAAGAAGGGCTATGGTGCTAGAAAGAGAAGAGATAACTTCAAGAGCAAAGAATATGAGAAGAGATGCTACAAGTGCAAGCGAACCGGTCACATGATTGCGGATTGTCCCAATCATAGTGATGATGATGAGAAGAAGAGCAAACATGACAAGAAGGAGAAGAATTTATCCTTCACTAAGAAGAAGAAGGGTGAATCCTATGTGGTGACTTGGGATGATAGTGATTCTTCCGATGATGAATCTAGTGATGATGAGAGGAAGAAGGCCAAGAAGAAGGCTTTCTCAAGCATTGCTATCAACAACAAGCCATCCATCTTCGACACTCCATCATGCTTCATGGCTAAGCCAACTAAGGTACAATCACATGATAATAGTGATAGTGATGATGATAGTAGTGATGATGAGGAGGAGTACTCCAAGGAGGAACTAGTTGATATGATGAAGTAAACTTATGATTGCTTTGAGAAGAAGAGAAAGGAGTGCAAAGAATTGAACAAGAAGCTTAAGTCTCTTGAACAATCCTTTGATAAGCTCAATGGCTCTCATGAGAGGCTAATGAAAGCCCATGAGAAGCTTGAGAGGACTCACTACAAGCTTGAAAAGGCTCACTCCTCTCTTCTTGATCAAAGCAAGGATAAGGTTGTTGCATCATGCAATGTTGGAGTAACTTGTGCTATTCTAGATGAATCATTTTTCACTCCTATCATTGTTTCCCCAACCGAAACACAATGTAGCACCTCCACTTGCACATCTACTAGTGATAGCTCAAAGGATGATGCTACACTAGTGATTGAAAATGAAAAATTGAAAAATGATGTTAATGAACTCACTCATGCTTTGGGTAAGGCATATGGTGGAGATGCCCGCTTGCTAAAGTGCTTGGGTAGCCAAAGATTCTCTCATTACAAAGAGGGTTTGGGCTATACCCCCAAGAAGGGCAAGTCGGCCTTTGTCACTCCTAAGCCTAGCTTTGTGAGGAGCAATGGCCGGTTTTGCACAAAATGCAAGCAAGTAGGGCATCTAGACCAATATTGCAAACTTAACATGAGCCAAACCAAGTTTGCTAAAGCTACCTCTATGTACTTTGATTCATGTTATATGCTTACCAAAAGTGCTAAAGGTATCATGGCTAAGTATGTTGGCATATCCATAGTTGGCCCAAAGAAGAAGGCTATTTGGGTGCCAAAATCATTGGTCACTAACTTTGGAGGACCCAAACAAGTATGATTACCTAAAAGAAACTAATTTGTTTTGTAGGTAAATTACAAAGCCGGAGAAAGGTATTGGGTTCTTGATAGTGGGTGCACTCAACACATGACCGGGGATTCTAGAATGTTCAAATCAATCAACTCCAACACCAATGACGATGACATTGATAGTATTACTTTTGGTGATAATGACAAAGGCAAGGTCAAGGGTCTTGGTAAGATTGCAATATCAAATGACTTGAGCATATCCAATGTCTTGCTAGTTGAGAGCTTGAACTTCAATTTGCTATCCATGGCTCAATTGTGTGATCTTGGATTCAAATGCATATTTGGAATAGATGATGTAGAGATCATTAGTGTAGATGGTTCAAACTTGATCTGCAAAGGATTTAGATATGAGAACCTCTACCTAATTGATTTCAATGCTAGTGAAGCTCAATTATCAACTTGCTTGCTCACTAAATCAAGTATGGGCTGGTTATGGCATAGAAGGTTTGGTCATGTTGGGATGAAGCAATTGAATAGATTTATCAAGCATGACTTAGTAAGAGGCTTGAAGGATGTTGCGTTTGAGAAGGACAAACTTTGTAGCTCTTGTCAAGCCGGCAAACAAGTTGGTAACACCCATCTAAAGAAGGGCATGATGAGCACTAGTAGAGCATTTGAGTTGTTGCACATGGATCTATTTGGACCAACAACATATACTAGTATTGGAGGCAACAAGTATGGCTTTGTCATAGTGGATGGTCTTACAAGATACACTTGGGTATTCTTTCTCAATGACAAGAGTGAAACATTTGCCACATTCAAAACTTTTGTCAAGAGATGTCACAATGAATTTAAAACTACCATCAAGAAAGTAAGAAGTGACAATGGAAGTGAATTCAAGAATACAAGAGTTGAAGATCTATGTAATGAGCTTGGAATCAAGCATCAATTTTCGGCCAAATACACCCCTCAATCAAATGGCCTTGTTGAGAGGAAGAATAGAACATTAATTGACATGGCAAGATCTATGCTTAGTGAGTAAAATGTGAGTCAATCCTTTTGGGCCGAAGCTATCAACACCGCTTGCTATTCTAGCAATCGGTTGTATTATCATCCATTGATGGAGAAGACTCCATATGAGCTTTTGAATGGAAGAAAGCCCAACATTGCATACTTTAGAGTCTTTGGGTGCAAATGCTACATCTTGAAGAAAGGCACAAGACTTGGAAAGTTTGACAAGAAATGTGATGAAGGGTTCTTACTTGGGTACTCAACCACAAGCAAAGCCTATAGAGTGTGGAATTCGGCTAGTGGTATACTTGAGGAGGTTCATGATGTTGAGTTTGATGAAACCAATAGCTCACAAGTTGAGAATGAGAATTTAGATGTGAGTGGTCCTCAATTGGCAAATTCTATGAAGAGCATGGACATTGGTGATATTAGGCCAAGACAAGTTATTGACATTGAAGATGATAAAGATCAAGTGCTCAACTCACCTCAAATGCAAGCTAGTAGCTCTCAAATGCAAGATCAACAAGTTGCTAGTTCATCTCAACCAAGCTCAAGCAATCAAGTCCCTATCCTCCAACCGACCAACATTGCAAGAGATCACCCCATTGATCAAATAGTTGGTGATATTACAAGTGGTGTTCAAACAAGATCAAGATTGGCATCCTTTTATGAGAACTACTCCTTTGTATCATCCATAGAGCCAACAAAGATTGATGAAGCCCTACAAGATGTTGATTGGGTCAATGCTATGCATGAAGAGCTCAACAATTTCACTAGGAATCAAGTTTGGGAACTAGTTGAAAGACCCAAGAGCTACAATGTGATTGGCACAAGATGGGTATTTAGAAACAAGCAAGATCAAGATGGTATAGTTGTGAGAAACAAAGCAAGATTGGTAGATCAAGGATACACTCAAGTTGAGGGTCTTGACTTTGGAGAAACCTATGCACCGGTTGCAAGATTAGAGGCAATTATAATTCTATTGGCCTATGCATGTGCACACAACATCAAGCTATACCAAATGGATGTGAAGAGTGCTTTCTTGAATGGATATATCAATGGGATAGTATATGTTGAGCAACCTCCCGGTTTTGAAGATGATAAGAAGCCCAACCATGTGTACAAGTTGAGGAAGACTTTATATGGCTTGAAGCAAGCACCTAGAGCATGGTATGAAAGATTGAGGGACTTCCTTCTATCTAAAGGGTTCATTATAGGGAAGGTTGATACTACTCTCTTCACCAAGAAGCTTGGCAAATATCTATTTGTGCTTCAAATATATGTGGATGACATCATATTCGGTTCAACCAATCAAGATTTTTGTGAAAAATTTGGCAAGATGATGGCAAATGAGTTTGAAATGTCAATGATTGGTGAACTTAGCTACTTCCTTGGTCTTCAAATCAAGCAATTGAAGAATGTCACCTTTGTGAGTCAAGGCAAGTACATCAAGGATATGATGAAGAAGTTTGGCTCAGATGATTCAAAAGGCATTATCACTCCAATGGGCACTAATGGACACTTGGATAGTGATGTTAGTGGCAATATGGTGGATCAAAAGTTGTATCGGTCTATGATTGGAAGCCTACTCTATGTGACCGCCTCTAGACCGGATGTGATGTTTAGTGTATGCATGTGTGCAAGATTTGAAGTCGCTCCAAGAGAAAGTCACTTGAAGGCTACAAAGAGAATATTGAGGTACTTGAAGCATACACAAGATGTTGGATTGTGGTATCCCAAGGGGTCTAACTTTGAGCTAATTGGATATTCGGACTCCGACTATGCGGGATGCAAGATTCATAGAAAAAGCACATCGGACACTTGTCAAATGATAGGCATGTCACTTGTATCTTGGTCATCAAAGAAGCAAAATAGTGTTGCACTCTCTACCGCCGAAGCCGAATACATAAGTGCGGGTAGTTGTTGTGCTCAATTGCTTTGGATGAAAGCCACTTTGAATGACTATGGGATCAATTTCAAGCAAGTGTCATTACTATGTGATAATGAAAGTGCGGTGAAGCTAACCAACAATCCGGTTCAACATTCAAGAACCAAGCACATTGATGTGAGGCATCACTTGATAAGGGACCATCAACTCAAGGGTGATATCAAGATTACAAGTGTTGGCACCGATGATCAACTTGCCGACATATTCACCAAGCCACTAGATGAGAAGAGGTTTTGCAAGCTAAGGAATGAATTGAACATTCTTGACTTCTCAAATATGTGTTGATGCACCCCATATATGACATGCCTCTCCTTCAAGCTTTGCAAGGTACAAGTTGGTTGACATGTCATTCATCCTTATTAGGACTTATTAGTGCATCTAGACATCACTTCATTAGGATCATTCATGAAAATCAAATGTTTTGATGCTTATATGGTACCACTATTGCTTCTATGCTTGATATGATCTAGTGGTAGCATATGACATATTTGTGGGCTTGCAATCCTAGAGTTTGATCTAGATCATGAACTTCTAATGTTTAGCTCAACATGGGCAAGATAACCCTTCTAGGATGTGTGAACAAGCTTGTCCATGGTTTAAACTGAGTCAAATAGCTTGGGGCAAGTAATCTAAATTGAACCACAACTAAGCTTCTCTCCAATAATCAAAGTAAGTAGTACAACAAAGAAAAATATTTTTGAAAATTTTGAAAATAAAAGCACACAAGTAGGGGGAGCAAGCCTATGAATAAAGTTGTTGCATATCTTTGTGCATTCATAAGTGCTTGCTTGCATATGTTTTTACATTCATGATATGCTTGTGTGGTGAATGCTAGAACTTAAATTGATATGGTGTTTGAGGATCTAGCATGCTTAGATTGTTACATCTTTAAGTGGTATCTAGTTCTCTCAAAAGTGTTTCCAAGTTGTTTGTCAAGTGGTTTCTAGGCATTCATGGTGCTAAGGATGGTTTATATTGCACTCCGATTGGTATCACGCTTCAAAGGTCCATCCTACACACCTTAGCATCATTTGGTAGCATTTACTCTCCCACAATTTCTATTCATACATATGTGATCAAAATGAACCAAACTCATATATCACATATGTAGTGGGAGCTAATACTACCAAAGTGAAAATTTTCATCATATATATTCATTTGTGAAAGGTTGTCATCAATTACAAAAAAGGGGGAGATTGAAAGACCTTGTTTGGTTTTGAGTAATTGATGAAACCTATGGACTAACCCTTGAACTAAGTGTATGATCAAGATAGGGTGGTTCACCTTGAGACATGGAGCTAGATAAAAGATCATGATGGATCAAGTGCTCCATGACTAAGGAAAAGAAGAAAGAGAAAAACAAAAATGGGCTCAAGGCAAAGGTATATCCATAGGGTCATTTTTGGTTTAGTGATCAAGAAACTATAGAGAGTGTGATCACCTTTAGGATAGATAGCCGTACTATCAAGAAGGGAAAACTCATGTCGATTACGGTTATCATGTGCCACTAGGTCATTTGCATTGCATATCTAAAATGAACCTAAGTGACACAAACAAAACTAAATCCAAGAAGATATGTTGTAAAAGGCTAACACAGGGCAACAATGTTTGGAAGTCATGGTGTTAGCACATGAAAACTTGGAGAAGAAGAAGCAATTTGTTTGGACAAGGCAAAGGGATCTGGACGCAGGGCAAAGGGCGACCGGACAAATGGATATGCGTCCGATGGCATACCCTAGCTCTCAGCGCTTCTGGACAGGAGGTCCGGACACAAATCATCGTCCGGACGCTGACTCCAGTCGTGAGTCCGGAGTCCTGCGCTCACTGAACTTTTCTGAGCAGAGGGTCCGGACGCAAAGCATGGTCCGGACCGAGGACACCGGACGCGTGTCCGGGCAGTTGCGCTCTCTGGACTCTCTCTGGGTGAGGATCCGGACGCAGAAGAAGCAGGGTCCGGACGCTACTGTTGGACGCGTCCTGATGCGACACGTCGGCTGCATGAAAGGCGCCAACGCCCGTTTTCAAATCGGCAGAGGGCCCGGACGCATACGCAATGGTACGGACCCCCATGCAAACAGCGTCCGGACTGACGCAAAAAGGCAAGGAAAGGGGCAAAATGGCTAGCTCGGTTTGGATGGCTATAAAAGTGAATTGGCCGGCTCCTAGGGCTCATTCTTGCACCTCCCATTCTTTCGACATACTTGTGCTTGCTTGAGATAGCCCCCAACTCACTCTCTTCACTCTTGTTGCATATTTGTGAGAGTTTGAGTGATCCAAGTGCTTTGATCATTGCATTGCATCTTAGTGGCACTTGGTCATCGTCATCGTCGCGTGATTTCTTGTTATTCTTGGTGTTTGCCAACACCTAGACGGCTTGACGATTGTGGAGAAGCTTCAGCGCAATTGGTGATTGTTTGTGGCCGACTTCGGTGATTGTGAGAGGGCTTGTACCCACCTCGGCGGAGCGCCAAAGGGTAACTCTAGTGGATTGCTCGTGTCATTGAGTTACTCTCATTTTGGTGGATTCTTGTGGCGCCCGAGTTAGTGGGCTAGGCTTGTCATTGCCTATTAGCCACCGAATCACCACTTGAGTAGTCGACACAACGGGGACTAGCTTGGTGGCAACCAAGTGAACCTCGGGAGAAAAATCAATTGTCATCTTGTCTCCCGGCTACTCTTTGATGTTCTTATTGTGATTGGTTCATCCTATTAACATCCATACATCACAAGGCATCGGTATAGCAATCACCTCCTCTCTTGTATTTACTCTTTCATATCTTGTCTAGTTAGCTTGCTAGTTAGCTTCTTTAGTAGTTGTTCTTGCTAGCTTGTGCTAAGTGCTTTAGATTCTTGCTATTGATTGTCAAGCACTTAGTTAACTAGAATTACATTGGATAGGTGACTTTGCACCCCAAGTAGAGCTAGAGCAAAAAGCTTCGCTTAAGTGTTATCTAACCTTTGCTCTAGTGATTTGTAGAATTTTTATTAGGGTATTCACCCCCCTCTAGCCATCTAGAACCTTTCACAAGGATCATTCATTATGACGATAACAAGAACTACCAAAACTTCTATTGTATTCCATCTGCTTTTTTGTTTTGCCAAAAACGGTTGACATCAACATCTAATTATAGAAACAATCTTTTCGCACTATCATGCACTTGCATACATACATGCCGCCATGATTTTCGGTCACATGAATGTAAATTAAATCATCATGCTTGTGCCATGTTTTGTATTACATATAATCATGCAAAGTAACTGTAGATCTTCGTTCAATACTAAAAAGCAATTATTCTCGATAACTTCATGTCAAAGTAGAAGTAGTGACACTTTTGCCCTTCGAGTCTCCGTTACTACCGACATTTTGGTAAGGAGTACGTTGCTATTGCCTTAGAAAAACATCCAATCATGCATGTAAAATATAACAATTTTTTACCAAACCTGAAACATAATGACTTTTTATTCAACCAAACCCACACGTATCAGTTACGACACCGATGGCCGCATATGCCTAGGGTTGCAAACTCCATGGTTACACAACCGTGACATGGACTAAGGCCCCGTTTAGATGGAACCCAAAAACCAAAAATTTTCAAGATTCCCTGTCACATCGAATCTTGCGACACATGCATGGAGTACTAAACGTAGACGAAAAAAAAACTAATTACACAGTTGATCGAGAAATTGCGAGACGAAACTTTCGAACCTAATTAGTCCATAATTGAACAATTTTTACCAAATAACAACGAAAGTGCTACATTAGCTAAAAGCCAAAATTTTTTGCATCTAAACGCGCCCTAAACCAAACACAACCCAATGGGAAATAAAGACCAGATGTGTGGTACGGTGGTGCTGGTGCATCAGTAGCCGCTCCACGATGACCAGCCGGTACAGACATAACACCTTCTTTTCATGCCCAGAGCCAGTTTGGCACCGGTTGTACCTTCACTGGGCCCCACCGGCCAACTCGTTTAACTTATAAGTATAAGTAAGATTGTCTCTCATCCGCGAATAAATCGGAGGCTTACCGATGCTTCAGCTACTGTTACCGTGCGCAAACGTGTTTCGGTGACCTATAACCATGCATCACGTGTCCCTGGGAGACTGCTTGCTGCCGGTAGTTCTCTGCCATGCCACCGGCCTTGGCCAGTATCTGATTTGGGGCTTCGCGCGCCGCACGCCACTGCTGGTTTTCCAGTTTCCACACGCAAAAGGCAATAACAGGTCCCGCTAATAAGAATAAAAAAACGCCTTGACATATCCACAGCCTCATCTCTTCCTCGCCGCCTCCGTCGCGCCTCAGCCCTGATCCACGCTGTCGTCACCCCGACTTTGATCCACGCCGCCGTCGCGTGACCCCAGCGTGCTCTCCCAACGGAGCGGGCCATCACCGTTCATCAGCATCAGACCAGCCGCCTTCGCCCAAATCCGTGAGCTTACCTCCGTCGCCATCTACCCCACCCGAAACCTGAGCCACCGCCGCCGGGGCCGGATGCTTTGAGCAAGGATGGAATCTCAGTCCTTACTTGCCCGAGGTCAGTTGGGCTCTGATTTCTAACTTGGTGGTCTTCTCCCAGGACAATCTTGCATCGTCGAGTATGCTGACATGAACAACCCTCCACCTAGGAAACCCAAGATCTCAGCTCCATCTCTCTTTACGCGGCATCGGTAATCCTCGGCCAGTGTTGTTGGGTACGCCTTCCACATTTTATGCACATCTCTCCCTCTGCTACTATATAGACAATAAAATCAAATTGAAATTGTAGGTCCGTCTCTATAAAATGCCGAACAATCTACTATTCTGTATTTTCTTTCTGATTTGCCACATCTTTGCCATGGCTTTGTTTACCTAACTCTTAATAGACCCTGCCTATACAGATTCATATTCATATTGTCTACGTATGTGAGATTTCTATTGCTTGACACATCTGAAATTCCTCATGAATTAACGAATAAGTGTCTTCATTATTGATCCATGTTTGTAAGGCACGCTTGCCACATCTACATTTTCTAATTTATGTGTGTCAGTCAGCTAGGTTTCCTCCAAGTCTAACTGATTTCATATCAGTGCCAACAGGCAAGAAGATATGTATAATTCAAACCTGGCTTTTAGATGTGGCATTCCCTTTCTTTGTTTGCCTTATGATTTTGTCACTCCACTGACACAATTTTAGTTTGTCGTTGTTAGCTTGCTACTCGATTGTAAGATATGACATTGCCTTTTTTTCCTTTCAGTGTTTACACTCTTTTGTTTGGCCTTGCAGGTTGTTGCTGATGCCATCTACTTCATTTTCATCTGTTGGTTCACCAAATCAGCCCTCACTCACGGCTATGGCAACAACCACGACAGCCCCGCCATGCATGCCAATTCAGGTGGGCTCAATTGAACCGTTGCCACTGACTCTACCATATATGGCTACTGACAAGGCCTCTGAGTTCGGGTTGCTTGACGTTCTTAGGATGCAGCTACGTGAGCTTACTCTGTAATATGATCAAAGTTGTGACTTCTGGTGGTCCGCAATAATCTAATAGCTGATTTGTGACATTTATGCATTCCCACCCTCATATTCAGATTACTAAATTAGTTGTTTTTTGGTGTTTATCTAGAGATTTCTCTTGATGACAAAGCATATTTTCATTGCATTAACGCTTTCCACGGTTTCCTCTTTGTTTCTACCAGGTAAATTGGGACTTGCAGACATATTTTGCATGAAACAATATGCTAATATACCTGTTGTATGTCCACTTTAAGAGCATGTTTGGTTTAAGGATTTTGTTCATGTGGCACCAGCTCAACTGGAATGGGCTGGTCTGCGTTTTTCCCCGATGAACTCATCCTGCTAAATCACCATGGCAGGAGCAGCACTACACAGTGATGATGTCAACTTCTTAAGCAGACCAAATAGCTCAAAAAGGTACAGTTTCTAGATCTTTTAGTTGTCGATGGAGGCATTTCTGATTCCGCAAACTTGACATATTTTAAGTGTATTTTTTTGGCAAAGTAGTAACAATAGCGACCTATCTAAATATCATCTTTATTCATTCATTGTCATATATTTTTTTCCCTAAGTTTGTATGGCATAGATAGGAGACATACTGATTAACGATTACTATGCATTATCCATACTAATTTCACTCGCCAGATTGGGTAGTGCTTATATTGTTAATGTATACTTTCATGATTTGTGCAAACATATGTTGTTGCTTCAGTCGAAAGACTCTAGCTGATTTTGTTGCATCTGAAAACAGGGCCGAATGTTTTTTTTGTTGAAAAAGCCACAGACTCCTTTTATGTGAAAAAGTTTCACCTAGATTATCCTGTTGGTGCTAGCAGTTTTTACCAATATATCTGTCAAACCGAAATAGACATGTATCCTCACCGGTGATTTACTGATTTGCACCACTAATAATAAAATAGTGCAAGATATGTTATTTTGTTTAGATTACTGTTATTATTAACCATTGGTATTATTATTCTATTAATATAGAAATATTGAGATTGTCGTTTTTCATCTTTATAGGAGGAACAACCTTTCCTGCAATGCAGCTTACATGGGACTTTGACTTTGATGCCATAATGTTGAACTCTGAAATTGGATGACATGCACTCTACAATACAGCCAGCGAAGATAGTTTCTACATTCTGTTTGTGCTTGGCCCTTTTCTTTTTATTATTACTCTGACACAACTTATCGTTTCTTTCATGTTTTATTGTACGTGCCCATGTAGCATAGGCCAAAACTGTATAGAACTGAGCGAAGTGGGTATATATATGTTTGGATTATTGATTTCTGTTGGCCTTCAAACACATCGGCTGGAATGTCTATAAAACCTGAAGTTTGCCATATTTTTTTCTCTTTTTTTTTTGGAGCTTTGCACCGCAGCACTTATGTGGTGAGCACAACATCTTTTACGTAAGTCACTTACTATGTCAGTTTTGTGTTTGCAACTTTATGACATCCAATATTTGTTTGCCTGTAATATATTTCGAGTAACCACGAACCCAAAAAAACCATGAATGTGAATAGGAGAAGGGCTGGCACAGCGGAGCGCGCCTATCGAGCTAGTATACTATAATGAATGCAGCTCTTCTAAAACTAGCAGTCATCTATGTTTTCTCTAACCATATCACTAACACCTGCTCTAACCATATCACTAACACCTGCTTTTCCTGCTCAGAGCCAGTTTGGCACCAGTTGTACCTTCACTGGGCCCCACCGGCCAGCTTGTTTAACTTATATACTATAATGAATGCAGCTCTTCTAAAACTAGCAGTCATCTATGTTTTCTCTAACCATATCACTCTTTTGTCATCCATTCTTGGCAAGGCATTAAGGCTAATACACCACTCCTAAAAATCGCCACCGCTGCAGTAGGCGCCTCATGCAATTACCATAGGTATCCTTCCTGCTCGTTGGCCGTCATGTGTACCAGAGCCATGCACTAGTACACACAAGCTCTATACTGATGGTTCAAAATTTATTTATACAGGTATTTTTAAGAACCGCCCAAAATTTATTTATACATGTATTTTTAAGAACCGCCAACGCTAGAGGCCAGTGGAAATAGTTCTCTCCACTGGTCGAGATCCGCTAGTGGAAATCAATTTTACTAGCGGTTCACTTAAGAAAATTACCGGTAGAAATCGATTTCTAGAACCGCCAGTAAAAATGGTTGTCTAGAAAAATCGGGTCTTTAAAATAGGAAAAAAAAAGAATTTAATGCTAAGAGAGACCCGCTAGTAAGCCACCCGGCTCGTCTCCATCAAAGTCGCAAGTTGTGTATTTTTTTTTCACGTAAAATCGCATGTTACATAGCCTGATGGATTCAAATCCACGATCTCACCCTTGCGCGTAGCCTGCTCTACCACTCCACTCATGACTCACTTATGTTTATATTATGTTTTGGTTCCCACATATTAGACTAAACCTAGTGTAAATTGATTGTTTGAGACTCTAAACAAATTCAAATGAAAAAGTTGTCAACTACAAAGTTTCGTAAATTTTTAAGATCTATAACTTTTATTTTGGTAATCCAGCTGCTTTTTCTTTTACCAAAAATGGTTGGCATCAATAATTATAGAAATAATCTTTTCGCGTTATTGCTCGTGCATACACACATGCATGCCACCATGATTCTCTGTCGCAAGAATGTACTTGAAACCACCGTCCTCGTGCGTGTTTTGTATTACATATAATCATGCATAGTAACCGTAGATCTTCGTTTAGTACTAAAACGCAATAACTATTCTCGTAACTCCACGTCAAAGTAGAAGCGGTGACACTTTTGTCCCTCGAGTCTCTGTTACTACTGCCATTTACCATTTTGGCGAGAAGTGCGTTGATATTGCCTTGGAAAAAGGTCCAATCATGCACGTGCAATACATATAACGGCTTTTTACCGAACCAAGCCCGCCCGTACCCAGAGTAATTAACTAAACCCACACGATTACGGTTACGACACGGACGGCCGCATGTGTCTAGGGTTTGCAAACTCTATGGTTGTACAACCGTGGCATGGACTAAATCCAACACGACCCAATGGAAACGACCAGATGTGGTACGATGGTGCTGGTGCATCAGCAGTCGCTCCATGATGACCAACCGGACCGGGTCTGACACCTTTCCATGCTCAGAGCTGGTTTGGCACCAGTTCTAGCTTCACTAGGCCCCACCGGCCGGCTTGTTTAACTTATATATACTATAATGAATGCAGATCTTCTAAAACTAGCAGTCATCTAACGTTTTCTCTATCAGCTCACTCCTTTATCATCCATTCTTGGCAAGCAATTAAGGCTAATACACTAGTCCTAAAAATGGCCACTGCTGCAGTAGGCGCCTCATGCAATTGCCATAGGTGTCCCTCCCGCTCCTTGGCCGTCATGTGTACCCGAGCCATGGGCATAATGGTAAAATCACTGCCCTGGCAGTTACTAGTAGCGGCCTATATAAAGGTTCACTGGCAGCCGATGCATCACCACCACCACAGTCCACAGGCAGCAACAGGCCAACAGCAGCATCGTTCTCCCGAGCTCTGAGTGGAGAGGCATGGCGATGTTGGGAGGAGTAGGAGCGGGAGGGAGTGGGGGTGGTGATGAGCCATGGGGTAGTAGGGCAGGAAACGGGAACTGCAACGAGAACGGGAAGCCGGCGGTGGTGCGGGAGCGGGAGAACGAACGGCGCCGGGAGCGTCGCCGCCGGGTGATCGTGTTGAGGATCTTAGCCGCGCTGCGCGAGAACGGCAACTACACCCTCCCTAAGAACTACGACAAAAATAATCTGCTCATGGCGGTCTACAAGGTATATATGTACCCATATCACTCTGCTGACGATCTTTCTAACTGTTCATTTCCGAGCTAGCTAAGTAATGGTGGTCGTCGCCGCCGTCTTTCCATTGTTTCCGTTTCCGTAGTCTCGTTCTTATATATTGTCGTCGTCCTGGCATTTTGTTTCGCTTAATTCGCTTTGCCGATCGATCGAGCTGCGTGTGTAGTATCCTCGACAGTTGCAAAGCCGATCGACCATCTTTTCCGCTTCTCGTCGTCTTTTGTTATTTTGTAGGTAGCAGCAGAAGTCCAAAATTTGTTTTGTTTTCCCTTTCCCGTACAGTTGCTCGTCGTCGTCTAGCTATCCACTGTTCCATTGCCTTTCCAACAAGATTGGATGAGCAGCAGCTGCCTTCTCTAGGAGAATGCATTTTTGGCACATATGTGCTCAGCACTATGCCTTCTCTAGCATGTCTTACGAAAGTTCTGACGGCTGATCTGTGTTTTATTTACATATTGCGTGCGTGTTCTGAGATGCTGCTAGCTGCTTCAGTCGTTAGTCGTCGTACTGTCGACTGTAAACGGAATAACGGATGATGTGGAGGGAAAGAGAAAAAAAATGTCGCTTGCTTTTATATATATCATGTCTATCGATTCATTGTTTCATTGATATCCCTCTCTGGGTCTCATCGTTTTGTGTTTCCTCAGGGACCCAATAAGAAGCCTCCGGCAGGTGATCAGCAAATGGCCGACATCGGCGGGTCGTCTGCTCCGGTGAACCCAGGCAGAAGAGCTTCCTACGGCCTGACCCGGCCGCCGTCGCCCTCGGGCATCACGCTCGGCAGCCGTGGTAGCGGCGGAGCGGACCCCGTTCCGGCGTGGCTCAAGAACTTGTCCAAGCAACTCAGCGACAAGTCGTACCCCAACTTCTTCGCGAGCTCCTCCAACGACGCGGCGGAGGACGGCTCCCCGCCCACGTCCCCGCCGCGCCGCCGCAAGATGGCGCGCTACTCCTCCCCGCCGCCCCCCGCCCCGCCGTCGAGCCCGACGAGGGCCTCGTCCAACGTGCTGCCGCCGGCCGCTACTCCTTCCAGACCCAGCCCGCCGCTGATGAACCGGCTCAGGTTCTCGTTCCGCAGGAGCGATGGGGAGCAGGCAGCAAGCGTGAGGGAGGAAAAGGAGGAGGTGATGCCTGAGAAGAACGCCGACGAGGAGGAGGAGGAGGAGGGCGTGGAGCTCACCCTGGGGAACGTGGAGATCCGGAAGGACCGCGCTTGAGCTCATGGAGCTGCTGCAACAAGACGATGCGCGTGTGAGCTGATCGATTTGGGAAGATTGGCGTGACCGTATAGTTTAACGGTTAAACTTTAAAACAAGATTGGCATTTAACTTTAGCCTATCTTATTACTATCTCATCGTAACTTTAGCATATCTTATTATTACTACTACTATCCATCTACTAGTATGTTACTATCTCATCATCATCAGTTATCCTCTTATTTCCCATCTTTGTTTTCTCCTCTTCTTCTTTTTTTTTCTTTGCAAGAAATGAAAAAGCAAACAGACATGGCAATGGAAATGCATGTCTTCATATGTAATCATGGATTGCCAGGCAGTTGGATTAAAGCTAATAGAATGTATCAGTTATAGTTAAGCGCTAATGTCTTCTGCAGTTCTGCTGTGTGTGCTTTCTTTGGCAATCAGTTTTCAGTTTCCATGGTTTCTTGAACTGATTTCTACGAGCAACTCTGTATAGGACGCGGAAAAGCTAAGGGTCCATTTCGAATAATACAAGAATTCACAGTAATCATACAAAATTTTCACGGGAGAGTCATGTGCTTCAGTGCTTGCATCCTAAAACCATCATATGAGAATGGTACACATATATCGCAGGAGAGAGACAATGGATATCGCAGGAGAGAGACAATATGGATGCACTACTACTATGTGGATGGGTGCACCTCCTAGCTAGGCCAAAAAAAAAAAAACAGCTGCAGCCTATGTGGCTGTTTGTGTCTATCAGTTTGGTAGGATACATTTGGCTGTATTTGGTACATATTTTATATATCAGTTTCATAAAGTTGTTTTTCCAGCTTCTACCAAACTGTGGCTAAAAATAATAATTTTTTCTAAGTTTCTCTTCAGTATTGTTCCTTAAGAGTTGTTTTACCTAATGTTTTTTTCAACAATTTTAGCTTCGCTGGTGAAGCTGCTTGATGAACTATTTTTCACCAGTGAAGTTAAGTTGTACCGCATCGGTCTCGTGTCAACTCATTCCATATGGCGGCTGAGATGAAAAGTTTTCAGACACTGATTCAACTCACTGTAATTTCTGAAGAGGACTGCGCCTGTTAGACTAGGTGGGTCTTGCCATGTCACAGGGGCACGGATTCTAGCCACACTCTCAACTCGTGCTGCGGCGCGGCGCTGTGGGGCTGTGGCTGTGGCCGATATGTTGCACGTATTAACTAACCATAATCGCATTAGCGCTGAGATAATCACACACCCCTTTTTATCGTCCTAATGTTAATATCAAACATTTATGCCCTGTTCACCAGCACTACTTCAGCACTACTTTTTAGCGAATGAACAATATTTTTCTCTCATAACAAATCAGTATAAGCATTCAACATAAGCTAAATTTTAACGAAACGAATAAGGCCTTAGATATCACCTAACAGTGCAAGGTCTAATGTGTCCATCATGTGTTTAGTACCTACCTGTGTCTAGAGAAATACTCCTACCATCATCTACAAAAGGAAATTGTTTTAGGAGTAAAACAATTTGAAGTTTAACCAAACTTATATATAATTACTAAAGTTTATGATGCAAAATGAGTATCATTAAAAGAGAATTTCTTATATGCCACTGAAAAAGGACTGGTATGTACCATCGAAAAATTTATGGTAACACCTATACCAGCTTTTAAATTTATCAAATTTTAAATTTTCTTCCCCTTGATGCCACTTTTATCAAGTGATTGTTAATTAACTCCCTAACGGAGAAGTGCATTAGGTGGTGGGATGGGGGGAGATTTAAAAGCTACTGGTATAGAAGGTAATGGCACCATTAGCAATTAAGATAGATGTATAACGAGTAAATTCATAACATTCTCAATATATGAAAACTATAGAGATCGGCGAGATCTAAAGCTTTGTAGGTCATGACTAATTCTTCATTCGAGGTCATTTAGGAGCCCTGCATATATGGAGTTCTTATATTTTAAAATTTAAGTTTTTGATTTTTTTTAAAAATGATCTCGGATGGAGGCACTCCCAATATCAAAGCTGCAGTGATCAGTGAGATATAAAATTTTATAGTTGATTTTTTTCGTTTAACGTTGTTTAGAAGCCAAATATTCAATAAAAACTCAATACATGTGGGGCTTGATTTTTTTAGACAATTCCATATGTGCTACTCGATCATTAACGGTGCCAACGTACCAATGAGTTAATAACACCCACTTGATGCAAGTTGGCACCAGAGCGAAGACAAATTTAAAGTTAGTAGGAGTTAGAATAAACTTTTCAATGGTGCATATCATATAGATCAACCGTATGTTTTAGTGTCATACAGAGAATTGCCTCTAAAATTGGTTAACTCGGTACTATATTATACAATTATGTTCTTCTCAGGATGGAGTGAGCAGTAATTAGCATGATCTCGATACAGCCTTTTCCAAATTGGCGCCGACCTAATCTTTGCTTCTCAAATTCATTTCCCTGCTCTTTTTTCGTATTTGCTTCAAATCTTACGGGTTGTTTCAAGGACATGCCTTTTCCTGGTGCTGCATTGCAGGAGCATGATATATACACTACTACAGAATCGCCCATCACTGCCGGCCCATCACTGCCGGTTGTATTTGGGTCGGCAGTGATGCCTCTTCACTGCCGGTTCTGTCTCTGACAGACCCCTAATTATCGGGGCTGGGGCAGAACCGGCAGTGAATTTCAACATCACTGCCGGTTCGTGGCTTGAATCGGCAGTGATGTCTCTCTGCCGTATCACTGCTGGTTCAAGCCACGAACCGACAGTGATGTTGAAATTCACTGCCGGTTCGTGGCTTGAACTGGCAGTGATACGGATAGGTTTTTATTTAAGCAGGCACTGGCGCGCTCCAAAATGTTCAGACGCGCGCCAGTGCCCACTCAGCCGCCGCTCCACGCCCTCCACGCCGCCGCCGTGCCTCGCCCTCCACACCGCAGCACGCCGCCGCCGCCGCCGCGCCTCTTCCTCCACGCCGCCGCAGCACGCCGCCGCCGCCGCAGCACGCCGCCTCCGCTCCACGCCGTCGCCGTCGCGTGAAGGCCGCAGGAGGACGGCTTTCCACGCCACCGTCCTCGCCACGGTGAAGGCCGCAGGAGGACGGACCTTCCTCCACGACGCCCGTCCACCTCCCTCCACGGTACCATGGTGTTCGACGAAATGGAGATGTTATTTGATATATGATATGAAATTTAATATAGATATAGATAGATAGGTAGAGAGATAGATAGATAGAGAGAGATAGATAATCTTAGTATATGCTATTTGATATGTGATATGAAATTTAATATAGATATAGATAGATAGGTAGAGATAGATAGAGAGATAGATAGATAGAGAGGGATAGATAATCTTAGTATATGCTATTTGATATGTGATATGAAATTTAATATAGATATGTAGAGATAGATAGAGAGATAGATAGATAGAGAGGGATATATAATCTTAGTATATGCTATTTGATATGTGATATGAAATTTAATATAGATATAGATAGATAGGTAGAGATAGATAGATAGATAGATGAAATATAATCTGAGTATATGTGATTTAATATATAGATGGCTGGACGTCGTAATCTCCCACCACCGGAGGAAATTATGTTGGAATGGTTATTGTACTTGGATGGGTTTCGATCCGGTATTCCCGGTAGCCCCACGGAATTTTCCAAACATAGTAAGTTAGTCAAAATATCTTTCATATGTACGACTAGATCATCCAAGTTATTAATTAACATATCTTATATGTAATGTAGATAATTGATCCAGTTGTTTGGCTTAAATCAACACTCGTCTATTTTGGGGTTGACAATGTGGATGTTCAGATTAATCATGTAAACAATGGTGCAGAACTCCAATGTTGTATTTCATTTTCAATTGCCGTTAGGATGGGTCATGGTCATGGTTGTGGTCGTGGTCGTGGTAGTGGTCGTGACCGTGGTGGTGTTGGCGGGTGCAATATGTTACAAATCTCAGAGGTGGGAATACAGACAAGCCAACGGGGTGTTGCTATTAAGTATGCCGTCTATGCTTGTGTTGTCACGCTCTCAAGAAATGGGATCACACTTCCTACTCTGTCTTCAGTGAAGATTGAAGCTATTAATCGCAACATGTATCCTGATATTCGGGGTTTATGTGCATGAATGGCTCAGAACTCGCCAAAAGTAAGTTTAAGACTCATAACTTATACCTAGATTTGTTGTTATATGTTGTCAATATTGCTCTCATAATTAACCCTATACTTATAGGTAGAGGATTATGACATGAGCTGCGTAGGGTGTAGTTTTGAAGCCATTCTGAACCAAGTAATGGATGCATTGAGTTATGACTGACAATATGCTGATGAAGAGCCAACACTAAGTACTGCAGGCTTTCAAGCAAAGTTGGTTGCGACTAAGAAGGGAAACCCACCAACTACTCGACCACAGTTAAACTTAGTTAGTACACCATGTTCTCGTAAGTGTGAAGCAATAGAGAGTATACTATTTAATACGTTGTTGTTCATCAATGAGATTATTGGTTACAAGATAGGTGACTTACACTTCTCCGATTTGGTAGTACTAAATCGTTGACTATTGTAATGTACAATAAGTTTAAGACACATCTATGAATTTCTGTAATATAAATGTTGATGGTTTCTGTAATATAATGTTGATGGTTTCTGTAATATAATGTTGATAGTTTCTGTAATATAATGTTGATGGTTTCTGTAATAAATGTAAATTATAAAAATTAAATCACTGTCAGATCACTTAGAACCGACAATGATATCCTACATTCACTGTCGGTTGGTTAAATGAACCGGCAGTGATGGCTCAAGCATCACTGCTGGTTTGTAATACGAACCGGCAGTGATGCTTGAGCCATCATTGCCGGTTTGATATAACCGGCAGTGATGGCTTGGCCTCATCACTGCCCCATCACTGCCGAATTGCCAGTGCCGGTTCAAAAACCGCTACTAAAGGGGGGTTTTTGAACCGGCACTGTTTTGATGTTCTATAGTAGTGATATAGTTGTGCACGACATGGTCTAACATATACTCTCTCCCCTTTTTCTTACATAACATGTTAGCACTAGAAACCACGCGTAGCGTTGCCACGCGCCTCCCTCTACTGGATTAGCTCAAGATTAGGGGTGAAAGTGGTATGGATAATCCTCCGCTCTGATTCGCTCCGAATCTGACTTTTAAGGATATGGAGAAGTGTTTTCAATATCCGTGCGGATATGGATAATCCGCATCCGATTTTATGCGGATGTGGTGTAGGATATGGGATCGGCGAAATCCACCGGATATGGATTATCCGATAATTGAACGCGGGTTATCCGACACTTATAATAGGATATCCGGTTTTTTTAAGAAGCCCGAGCGGCAAGATTAGAAATCAGCCCAACCCATATAGCCCATGAGAGCTAGTCAACTATATATATATAATATATATATATATATATATATATATATATATATATATATATATATATATATATATATATATGCTAATATACACTAATTTACGTATATTTTCACAAGACATGGAAGGGCAATCCTAGTGATTTCCTATTTCCATGCGTGTATCAATTATTCAGTTGTATGCGTGAATGATATTTGTAGACTAATTTCTGAAAATATTTTGTGAACTCTAAAATCAAAGTGGTGGAATGATATTTGATGGTGATTATTTCGTGTTGTATTGCCACTTTAAGAATTAAGACTTTAGTTAACAAATTATTCCTTCAAATAAAAAACAACACAAAAACATATATTATCCGACTTAGAAAAGTCCGCTTTCGCTCCGACACCGGTCCGAATCCGTACCATTTCCGACATCCTAAAAAATCCGTATCCACATCCGAAACCGCATAATATCCGCTCCGCTCCGAATCCGATAAAAAAATAGGATTAAGATATGAGGAAGCCATTATCCGCTCCGATCCGATCTGTTTTCATCCCTACTCCTCAAGATACCTGAGTACGTTGGCCATCCGTGTGCTAGGAACCCATGCTCCACTGATTCCATTAGATATTAATATATCTTGTGATTTCTACGCCTAAAAAGACTTTAAATCGTACCAAAAATTGATACCTACTCACATGTCCTCATCCGATACGAATCATACTCTGCTTGGAGCTTGGAGAGCTCAGAGCTCACACATCTGTGTCTTACCTAGTTAGGGTATGAAGACTCGCGTCTGATACAAAGTCCTCGGAGCTCACACGTCCACATCCAATTACTAATCTTTAATTTAAAAACTGTGATCCTGGTGCAATCACATGATCATATTATTGAGGTTCAATTCAATAAAGTTTACTATGATTGAACATTAGCTTGTCTTGGAATTATCAATCATAATTATATTCCAAAAATGAATGCACTTCAGAGGAGGTAAACAGATATACATGGTTCATAATTAGAAGCACATGAAAATCATGGTATCATAAAACCTTAAAAATTATATAAAAAAAATCAATAGGATTGACACATATAAAGGTGTGCTTGTACTTCAATACATATCACATTTTCTGATCTCCATTTTTGAGTTTATGTTCTTTGAAAAATAAAAAAAGGACACGATATAAAGGCTGCAGAGAACTTCACAAGCAATATGATATCAAGGATAATCCTCAGATATTTCCATGGATTGGGCACAAATTCACTTTTGGCATGAGATCAGATGAGAATAATTTAGAGATTGCGATCACCAGTCATGACCCAAAAAAATCAGTTTGGCTCTATTGATAGTCTTTTTTATCCAACTATTTGCCATAGGTAGGGCAATTGACCAAGCTTGCATGGATCAACGCTGAAGGTGAGCTGCGTTCCTATGCATCATTGCCCTTCCCCCTTTACTGACTCATACCTCTTTGGCATGGAGCACAAAATCTGCAAATAAACCAATCATCACCGCTTGCCTGCTAGGAGCAATTAGGCCATGGAAATTTCATCAAACAGAAAAAGAATTCTATAATTCCTAAATTAGGATATGAAGACGAAATCCATGTGGAAAAGACTAAAATAGAAGCAGCAGCAAAATAAATTTCACTGAACAGTACTATCCCCGTGGCCGTGGACTGTGAAAGAAATTTAACTTGCCATTTAAGACAGTATATTTTGTTTATGTTGTTGTAGCTTAGGAAGATATGTAGTAAAAAACATCGTTAGTGCATAAGCAATCAAAGTTAATTTAAAACATTTGGTTAAAAATGCTGATAATTAACATGTTCTCATTAGTGATGCTAAGAATCTTACTCTTCTAAGCTTATGCTATTACAGAAATAGTTATAAATTAGAGGAAATCAAATATGGTGAGAGTACAATAGATTTCTTCTAAGCTTATCATATTACATGCATTTGCAATATCCAATAAAAAAGAAATTTTAGAATTGAAACCTGGCTGCTATATAAAGTACGATAGATATCAAGCATGCCTTTCTTAATGTGCTGACCGTCTCATGATCCAATTGACAACTGCAACATCTTTTTTTTTTCCGAACACGCAGGAGAACCACGTATTATTATATATTAAGAAGAATAAAAGGGGTGTGAAACCCTAGAAAACACACACACACCACACCACTATACACACCACCCCTCACTCAGAAACCCACTGCTTGCCTATTACATAACAAAGACTTGACCTCGACCAAGAGAGCGAGAGAGAGTCCTAGTTTGCACTTGGCACTAGAGCGAGGAGATGGGAAATTCCTCTAGCCCCAGCCAGACTCCATAGAAGTATCTCCTCCCTAATGAGCAGCAGAACACCATTTAGGTTGGGGGTAATCCCATCAAACACGCAGCGATTGCGATGATTCCAGATTGACCAAGCCACCAAAATTATGATAGAATTAAGAGTTTTTTTTTTAATTTGACCATCCACTCTAGAAACTGTAATGACCTAATAAGCCTAGAGGGGGGGGGGGGGGGGTGAATAGGCATGTTTCAAACTTTTCTCAACACACCGTTAGTCATAGGTGCGACACTGCCGTTCTAAAGCCCGGCACTGCTGGACTCTGGGCCGACAGTAGTGGTTAGCTGGACAGATTCAAGCACAATTCAAAAACTATAATGAATACGGAAAAATCACTTGAATCAAAACCTTCTTAGGAGTGTAGAGAACCTCCAGCACCACTTGAAAGTGGTAGCAACACACCCACCGCTTAGATCGGGTCCAAACCCTAGAAATCAACTTGAGAACAATATATATCAAAGTAGAGAGAAATCACAAGTTGACACAAGATTTGACCCGTGGTTCAGCTCGCCACCAAGGCTTGCCTACGTCCACGTTGTTGAGGTGCACCACACAAGGCTCAAGCTCACCACAAAGGTTAGCTCTTTCCTCGGTCTCAAGTCAAGAGAGTGAACTCTTGAGATGAGGGGAAATGTACAAACCTCGGTCTCAATTCTGTACTAGTGTGTATTAGCAATATAGGGTGTTACAAACCTCCCTAGGCTACCACACGAAGGAGGCAAGCTCAAGGGCGACGCCTAGCTGGCTAGGATCAAAGCTCCAAGAGTAATTAACTCAAACCGCCGGCCACCACGCAAAACAAATGCTTGCAGGAGTTGAAGATCCGAGGGAGAAGCTTCTTCTCAAGCTTGGAGGCTCAATATCTCAAAGATTTGAGTGGAAATCAATGGAGGAGAGAGTTGGAGCAATCAAGGGAGAAAGGGGAGCAAGAAGGGAGCTTCTCAAGCCTGTTCACGAAATGAATCCGAGTGAATGAACAAGATGGCCGTTGGGGAAATGAGAGGATAAGGTTATACACTACTACAGGATTGATTTACCGCAGCGCTGCCAACGGGCAGATTTCAAGTCGCGGCAGTGTCGGCCAAAGGCGCGGCAGTGACGGACTGCGCGACACTGTCGGACTAAAGCCCGGCACTGCCGACCTGGCAGAGACAGCAAAGATGAAAGAGTGGAATGGCTGGCTGTTGTGCCAAAGATATATGTGGAGGTGTTTACTGAGTATATAGATATAGCATTTGGTTCGCTTGTTGGCATGCGTGTTGAATCCCTCTTAATAGTACGACATACCTAACTTAAATTCGAAACATAAAAGAAATAAAGTCCTTTGAGCTTGTTGTCATGCACTTTTGTAATTGGAGGGGTCCGCCAACCTGTTCATCAACCTCCTTTCTTTCAACCTTCTTGTCATACTTGAAGAGTCTCATTAGTCCTCTAATTATGTTGTCATGTCACCAAAACTCACTTAGGGCTTGATTGCACTTTCAGAAACTGAACTTTCCCACCGGTCATTAAAGGAGGTGTCATCAAGCTGAGGGGTTAGGGGGCTGCAGACCAAAATATTGCAGGATGATAAACCACACTTCCCGAGTGAAAACACAAGAGACCAGCAAGTGGTCGATTGTCTCCTCAGCTTGGTCGCAGAGCGGACAGTATTCGGGGTGAGACAGTCCCCTCTTGGCAAGGCAATCGGTTGTCCAACATTTGTTATGGGCAACCAACCACATGAAAAATTTACACTTGCCATGTGCCCAATTCTTCCATATTCTTTCCCAAGGACTGAACTGAATTGCGCCAATGAACAACCCCTTGTATGCAGATTTTGCAGAGTATTTCCCTCAAGATGATAATTGCCAAGTATGAGAGTCCTCGACCTCTGGCTGGAGCACCTATGTTTTAGCACATGTAAGGAATTAATGTAAGAGTAAGAGAAAATGGAAAAAATGAGAATCGCAGAGGTATATGGGGAAAAGGAAGGCCACATAGAAGAAAAGAGTGCTTAGCACTTAGCAGGACCTGCTCAGCAGACGAAACCTGGAAGCTGCTCATTCTCCCATTCTATCGAACACATCTCGGACGCAATCGCAGTTGCTACTGAGGCCTGGACACATCGCGGATGCTACTGCGCCCTAGAGTTGTGACGTCAAAGAGGGGCGAGCTTGAGCCACGCGTGCGACGGCGATGCCGGGGCCCTTCCTACGCGTTGTGGGCCCTGGCGCCTGTCGTGAGGCCCATCCACTTGACCCATCTCTCAAACGCCATGGTCTCCTCGCAGCGTGATGATCCTTGGCCTGAGCAAATGTAAAACCTATCAAATGCAAGTCACCCCCTAGTACCTACTGGAAGTGTGTCCTAGCTAGAAAGCGGTAGCAGACCATGGAAATTAAGAACAACCTACACAATTCTAGTTCAAGGACAAGAAAGAAAACGTAAAGTAAATGCAGAAATGTAAAGAGCTAAGGAAAGAATGAAGGTTGACACGCGATGTTTTCCCGAGGTATCGAGGAGTCGACACTCCCCCCTAGTCCTCGTTGGAGCACCTCGCAAGGTATTGCTCCCCCTCGATCCGCGCAAGGACCGAGTGCTCTCTACAGGCTGGTTCTTCGCCGCTCCGGCTCGGTGAACCGCCCACAACCGATCACACAAAGTTGGAGAAGAGCCGCCAACAATCTTCCGGCGATCACCTTCCTCCGATCGCCACCAAACCATCTAGGTGATGTCGAACACCGAGAGTAACAAGCACAAGACCTTCACTTGACCTACTCAAGGCTAGGAAGGTGGATGGATGCACACTTAATCACTCCTAATCACCCTAGGGGAGGAAGAACAAGCTTTGGATCTCTCAAATCTCTTCCTCACTAGGTCATTGGCTCTCCAAGAACTCTCTCAAACTTCCTTCAGCTGAAACAATGGCCAAGAGAACTAACTTGGACGAGATGAGAAACTATATATAGCCCCCATCTCTCCACCTAGCCGTTTCTTCCTTTTTCTCTTTTCTGCGAACTGTCGGACCAGTCTGAGACCGGGACCGTCGGACCAAAACCTCTGGTCCGGAGCTCACAAAACCCCTTGAAACTCCACTGTACCACGGACCAGGTCCGAAGCTGGGCGTCGGACTAGGTCTGACGCTTAGTGTTGGTATTTCTTATGACTATTGGATAAATCCACAAGCGCATAGATTATACCGTTGTAGCACTTCACCTAGGAGTATTCCAAGGTATCGTAATTTATATTTTCCCAAGGGAAAGCTGGGCTAGAAATGATAATCAGAGAGAGATCCTAGAGAGCACCTCAACTTAGTACCAACTAGTATAGGGGGGTAGACGATATATGTGATAGGAAGGGTTGATGAATGAATAAGCCAAGGTAAATGATACTTAGAATGGACTAGATAGAATAGCTAGGTGGGAGGACAACGAGAGAGTAAAGGGACTCCTGTGTAATTCACTCTACTTCAATATACTTAGCTAATTAACTAGTCTAAACACTATAGTTTGTCTCCTCAATACAAGTATGCTAGGCGAGGGGATAGATCAGTAGGAGGACAAAACTCCTACCAGATCACACCCTCTTCTTATGGAGGCCTTACCTTTTAAGAACTTTCCTAAGAACGCGTGGTGGAATACAACGACTAGACAAGGCTGTCACCTCTTGCTAGCTACCACAAACAATCCGTGCAACAAGCGGTAACCAAGGATAAGATGATGTATAAGCACCACGCTTACACAGAACTTACTACTCTGATTACGATCTATAATCAAAGAACCTGATGACAGGCAATGATCGCATACGGGAAAGGCCACAAGGATCACAGACTATGGATGTAAAGGTTATTAAAGGACTATAAGATATAACAAGACTATAACATGTATAGTAATGCTCAAAGTAAATACTAAGTAAAGTAGAGGAAAAGTAAAATATTGAATAAGATAAAGTCTTACAAAGAAGGAAAGACACAAGAGCTATACTAGATTTTCCAGAAGACGACTCCGGAAATCCCGAGTGTAGCTCGACTCAACTCTAACTCCCACTCTAGACTAACTACTAGAACAATCTAAGGAATAGAGATTGTAGGCTTCTTCACCATCTGTAGAGAGGGGGTATGAGCCTCTATTTATAGTGGGAGGTAGAGTAGGGCTACTCCAGCGCCACGTCATCGATCCAAGGGCCTTCAATCATCCACCCTTGGATCCAACCGACCTTGAACCGCATTTGGATGGATGGTGCCAATTTCCAACATGTGTTAGTGGGTATGGCGGTTGGCAGAAGGTGAACCGACCTAGGTGGTGGTCAGCCAATCCCCCCCCTATGGCCTGTGGGCCACCCTCTGGTCTTCTAGATGCAGCCCCACTGGTCAGGGACCAAGTGGGGGCCTGGTGGGCCCAGATGGGGGTCGGTCGACCCCCCCTTGGGGGCTCTGGCCCACCTCGGCCTTCCAGGTGATGGTCCCTGTTGACGGTAATTACGAGCTATTTTATTACCATCAAAATACCATCAACAACCTCATAATCGAAGGAAATTAAGCATAACCTGAACATATTGTGCCAAATAACTAGTTCCACATGTCCCTTGACTATTTGATGTAGGTAATGACAAATGGGGTCTTTTGGGAGCCAGTCGACCACCCTGTGGGGCCACAAGGCATCCCAAGCCCCCATGATCCAGGAACCACTCTCTAGATCACTCGCTAACCCTTGGATCCAAATGTGTTACCTCTCAACGGTTCAGGTTCACATCACGAGAATCCATGGGCCCACATCAAGGAGATAAGCATGACAATCAACTCAAAACCAACATCCAAGGCAAATGACAGGTGGGACCAGTGGCCAGTAGGCAGAGGTGGGCCATAGACCACTATAAGTGGTCGACCGACCTATAGGTGGGTCCCACCAGGCCACCACTTGGTCCCTGACCAATGGGCCGCCATCTAGAAGGTGCAGGAGGGCCCACATGGCAGTATGGGTGGTCAGCCGACCACCCATATGGAGGTTTCACCTCCCCAACCGCCTCACTAACTCCCCACATGATGGAAATCATCACCCTTGATCCTTAGGCGGTTCTGAAGTCGGTTGGATCCAACGGTGGTTGATGAAGGTGACGCAGATCGCTGACGTGGCACCGGAGTAGCCCCTACTCCACCTCTAGCTATAAATAGACCCCTAGAGCTCCCTATTCATTTCATGCCTCATTGGAGAAACACTACTCCTTAGTATCTTAGCGGAGCTATGCTGGTTGGAGGAGAGTGAAGGAAGTCTTTTGGAGAAAGCCCCGGGCATGTCGGGAATCTTCTCCCGAGTTCTCCTCAGCGGATGCGAGTCTCTTGTAAGTTTACGCTTGTAAGTGACTTCTTCTGAGTTCTTTATAGTATTCAGTAATCTAAATCTGGTTTAGCTGTTATACAACTTTTCACACTTGATCATCGCTTTGCTCTGAGTAAATTACTTTAATCTTAGGCCAAGGTTAAAGTAGTAAGATTAGTGTAGACGTGGTGTCTAAGCTTAATCTTACCTTTGTAAACCGCTTATCGCGCGGATTGTTTGTGAATGCTAGTAGAAAGTGACAGCTCTATCTAGTCTTTGTATTATTACACCACGCGTGTCAGATAAGTTCTTAAAAGGTAAGGCTTCAATACAACTTGATGGCGCGGTCCGGTTAGAGTTTTGCCCTCTTTCTAATCTATCCCGTCGCCTCTTGCAAGAGAAGGGCTGATAAGGCCAGTATAACCAGCTATCCCTTGTTAGACATCTATGCTATATTGAACCTCTCAACCTAGTTATCATAATCTCCCTTGATCCATCATAGGACATATCTTTATTCCTAGTTAGATTTCTTATCGTTCCCTGAGGAAACTAGAATACTCCCGGTGAAGTGCTACACGGTATAATCTGTGCGCTTGCGGATTTATCCAATAGACATAAGAAATATCAACAAGCATTTCTGGCGCCGTTGTCGGGGAACAGTAGCTGTTTTAACTAGTACCCTTTGGTCCTATTTTATCTTTTGTTTGATTTCATCTTTTCACTCCACATACCCATATGGATCAAACCCCACTTATCGAATATGGTGCTCCAACGGGCGCTAGCTTGGAGCCACCTAAATCATCTCAGGCCGTTTTGGCCATTCGTTATGAGCTTCGCCCGAGTCTCATAGCGATGGTTCAGGAAAAACCGTTTTCTAGGGAGGAAGACGAGAATCCCTACACTCATATACGTGACTTTGAACAAATTTGTTCATGTGCCCACATCCAAGGGATGAGGCCAGGTACCCTTAAGTGGAAGCTATTTCCGTTCTCTTTAACGGGAATAGCCAAACGATGGTACACTCGCCACGTAGATGACGCGAAAGGAGATTGGAAAAAATTGATACCTAAATTCTGTTTGGCATTCTTCCCTATCCCTTGCGTCATTCGTCTTCGAAAAGAGATCATCAATTTCACGCAAAGAGAGAAAGAGTCTCTGGGTGATGCATGGGCCCGTCTTTTAGATCTAGTATCTTCAGGCCCTGATCTCGCTATAACCGAGCCTACAATGTTACAACATTTTTATGGCGGTCTTAGCAGAGATTCCGCGCAACTCCTTGACATATCTTCCGGGGGACCCTTCCTGTGTTTACCCGTTAGTGCAGGGAAGAGTCTTCTCATGAAGATTCTTGATAACACCCCGCTATACTAACATATATTATGAAGGACCCACGGAAGAACAAAAACCAGCCCCCAGAATAGAAACCACATCGATAGCCGAAACTCTTCCCTCTACATATCAAGATCCTGCTATCGAACCTGAACCACCAAGGGAAGAAGAAATTCATCCCTTGGAATTTCCCCTTGATATCGAGGCTGATTTATTTTCCGATTTTGGAAGTGCCTTGAATCAATCTATACAAAAGAAGTCTACTACTTGAAAAGCTCCGAACCGCCACATCCCTAGTCTCATAGAAGAAGCCTATCTCCAGGAGACGGTTCAAGAGCTAGCCTCTATCATGAGCAATGAGTGGTTAGAAGAGGCCGAATCTTCATTCGAGCCAATTCGAATTCTTTCCTCCTCTACAACCATTCCTTGTCAAATCAATAGAGCAAAGTTAGACTCTCTCTACGATCCTGCCATAGGAGTTAGCATTATGTCTAAGTCATTAGCTAATGCTCTCCTAGGCAAGGTAAATCTAACTCCAACCAATAAATTCTTAAAGCTTTCTTTGGGACAATTGATTGAGAGTTGTGGGATCGCACAGACCATTCCAACGCTAATTAACAAAGTCAACGTCCTCTTGAATTTCACCATATTTGATATAGAGGAATTCAACTTGTCAATTGAACATCCACTCATGAGATTCCTTGATGGATCTCTTGATGGAAGTCTTAAGGGTCATCTTAGGAGTAGCATCAAACTTTCGATTCCGCTCACCAATTCCATAAACACCATGATGGAATCACTCCCAGAATCCGACCCCATAGAGGAAGGGATGGTTTCATCTATTCTAGAATCATCTCATCTTGTTCTAGAAGAAGAAGCTGAAGATTTCATTCAGGAGGAAGACGATCTAGAAGAACCCATAGATCTGGAGAAATCCGAACCCCCATCTAAGCCCTCTATAGAACTTAAAACCCTTCCAGCTAGTTTAATGTATGCCTTTCTAAATGACGATCGTGAGGCCCCTGTGATCATCAATGACAAACTCTCACCTGAAGATTCCTTCAAACTTCTCACCGTCTTAGAAAAGCATCAGCCAGTCTTAGGCTATTCTCTTCAAGATCTTAAGGGCATTAGTCCCGCTCTTTGCACACATCGCATTCCTATCGAACCTGAGGCTCTTCCTTCTAGAGAACCTCAACGTAGATTGAATAACGCGATGAGAGAAGGAGTAAAGAAGGAGGTCTTGAAACTCTTGCACGTAGGGATCATCTTCCCCGTTCCTCATAGTGAATGGGTCAACCCTATGCAAGTAGTGCCTAAGAAGGGAGGTATGATGGTCGTTCGAAATGACAAGAACGAGTTGATTCCTCAACGAACCGTCACGGGTTGGAGAATGTGTATAGATGACCAAAAACTTAATAAGGCTACAAAGAAAGATCACTTCCCGTTACCTTTCATTGATGAGATGTTGGAACGGCTTGCAAAGCATTCCTTCTTTTGTTTCCTTGATGGTTATTCGGGATATCATCAAATACCAATCCACCCCGATGATCAAAGTAAGACCACTTTCACATGTCCCTATGGAACATATGCATACAGGCGAATGTCTTTCGGCCTATGCAATGCTCCTGCATCTTTCCAAAGGTGCATGATGTCCATTTTCTCCGATATGATCAAAGAAATCATGGAAGTTTTCATGGATGACTTCTCCGTCTATAGAAAGACTTTCGATGATTTGAGAATTTGAATAGAGTCTTACAAAGATGTGAAGAAAAGCACTTAGTCCTGAACTGGGAGAAATGCCACTTCATGGTTCACGAAGGCATAGTGCTAGGACATAGAGTGTCCGAACGTGGGATATAAGTGGATAGAGCTAAGATTGAAGTCATAGAACAACTTCCACCTCCCACGAATGTCAAGGGAATCCGTAGCTTCCTTGGTCATGCTGGTTTTTATAGACGGTTCATATATGATTTCTCTCAAATATCTCATCCGTTAACAAACCTGCTAGCCAAATATGCACCCTTTGACTTCAATGATGAGTGCTTAGACGCTTTCTACATTCTTAAGAAAGCACTTGTCGATGTTTTTCCACCGATAGCCTGCCACAGGGTTACCTGAGACAGTAGTTCGTGCCTCGGCGAATAGTGAAACCTTGGTGGTTGGACACGCAGGGACACACGGTTTATACTGGTTCAGGCCCTCGACAAGGTCGAGTAATAACACTACGTCTTCATATACTGCCTTTTTGTGTCAACACCTCTTTTGGCACACCCGGTGGGACCAATTATACATCTACTATGGATGATCATACCGGCGTCAATCCGAAGAACGTCATCGGAGTGTCCAAAGCCAATCTGAGAGATGATCAGAAGCAAGCTATGGAGCAGGCTATGGAGGAGTACAAGCAGTTATATCTCAAATCCTTCAGCCTAAACAGAATCGATGAAGCAGTCCAGAAGCAAGATCCGCCGTCGCCATGGCAGGTCACTTTCGACGCCGATCCTGGTAAATTACAAGAGATGGTTAATTCTGCATTAAATAATGTATTAATTAGCCAATTCAATGTGCTGTCCGCTACTGTATGCAATGCTGTTAAGCAAACTTTCAAGGGAGGATAGACACCATATTATGTTGGTCTGGAGTATCGTCAACTCGGATCGACATCTGTTACGATCCCATCGGCGGTTCCAAGGGTGTCTTCACCAATTATGAACCGATCTGCCGATGAGGTCATGCCGCTAAGATCAAGACCAACAAATATTACTCAATTGAATGCAAATCTGTTGGCATCAACAATGTCTGGACCTGTGACCCAGAATCAGCCAACTTCTACCAACTGGTGGGGATACGGTATGTCTCCAAGTCCATCTGCTGATTCCAGATTGGTCCAAGGTAACCATGCAGGGTGGAAGATTCCCATGGCATCGGCAACACCTGTACAACTGATGGTTCTAGTAATGCATTATGCTACATATTGTCCGACGGTGCAGTTGCCGACAGGGAATCTTCAAATGGCAATACCCAGAGTGCCTTACGCCCAACCATCGGCAAATCACTTGCCGATACAACAAGGCCCAACAGCTGCAAGTCAACCCATGGCGGCAATGGTTCTTCAAAATAGAGTACCTACTAACCAAGGTAGTTATTCTGTTAATTTCCCGGCGCCACAAGAATGACAGGCATCAGTTAGTTATCAGCCATCGGTAAATTCTTGGCCGATGCAACAAGGTATGCCGATGGTCAATCAGCCTGTATCGGCAATGGCTGCTCAACCTATGGTACCCGCAAATCAAGGCTATCATCCAAGGGTACAAGAACTACAAGAGTCAGCTGATTATCAGCCATCGGTAAGTCATATGCCGATGATACCTAATGTAAATTGGATCGGTCAATTACCGATTCAGCAGCAAGTTATGCAGCTTGGGCACCAAGTGGCAAGAGCTCCGTAGTGTCATCCGGCAAGTCTTCAGAATGAAACATTGGTACATCAGCCGATAAGTACTACACCGCAATACTCGCAAGTGAACGTGCACAATGAGACATCGGTACGGCAACCGATGAATATAATGCCACAGCACAAGCCAGTGAGTGTGCAAAATTGCCCATCGACAACTCAGCCGATGCATAGTGTTTAGATGACTGGTACTATGCACGCACCAATCACTTCAAGCACTTGGACGTCAAGACCTGAAGAAGTATATCAACCTACTCAACCAGTGGACGTTCAAAGTTGCCCATCGGCCAATCAACCGATGCATAATATTCAACCGACTAGTGCCGCAAATGTGCCAATTGCCCCGGCCTATTTACCACAAAGATATGAAGAGGTGCATCGATCTGCTCAACCAGTCAATGTCCAGCCAGTGCATCTGCAGGATCAAGATGCATACTTAGCCGATAAGATTGCCGAAGTGGCGAAAGAGCAATTCGGTATCAAGCCTAAGGTTGATACATATTCTTATCGGACTCCATACCCTCCAGCTTATGATTTAATCCCATTCCCAAATCGGTACAAAGTGCCGGATTTCACCAAGTTTTCTGGTCAAGATGATATGTCCACAATGGAGCACATTAACCGATTCATTATCCAATGTGGGGAAACAACCAGCAAGGATGAACTGAGGGTAAGATTGTTCTCGTCATCGTTATCTGGATCGGCATTTACGTGGTTTGTTTCACTATCTCCAAATTCTGTGATTACTTGGACCGATCTAGAAAAACTGTTTCACAAGTACTTCTTTGCTGGCACACATGAAAAGAAGCTTACCGATTTGGTTAATCTGAGGCAGCGCAATGATGAATCGGTAGAAAGCTTCGTGCAAAGACTTCGGGATGTGAAGAACAAGTGCTATAGTTTGGTACTTGATGATCGGCAATTGGTGGATTTGGCTCTCCAGGGATTGTTACCGCACATCAGAGACAAGTACGCATCTTAAGAGTTCGAAAGCTTGAGCCATCTTGTGCAAAGGGTTGCCGATCAAGACACCAAGGTGTTTGAGCCTAGAGAAAATTGGGATGAGGAGGTGTCTTTAACTAAGAAGACAGATTCGGACGAAGAAGCAAGTATCGGTTTAGTTGAATCGGTAGAGAACAAAAAGCCGATATCTTGTCCGTTCGACCAGAAAGAAGCTAAGAGATGCACTTTTGATATCACCAAGGCCGATAGGATGTTTGACCTATTGCTTCAAGAAGGGAAGATTAATCTTGCACCTAACCAGGTAATTCCATCGGCCAAAGAGCTCAAGAGAATCAGTTATTACAAGTGGCACAATGCAACTTCGCACAATACCAATGACTGCAAAGTATTTAGACAACAATTGCAGTCAGGAATTGAGTCTGGCTGGATTAAGTTTGAAAATTACAAATCCCAGAAGCCGATGAAGATCAATCAGCACCCGTTTCCAAATAACATGGTGGAAACCAGTGGAAAGACTAAGGTGTTGACATCGGAAGCTGCCAAGAAAAGCGCATCGGTAGATCCTGAACATCAGATAGCTGCGTATGAAGTAACAGGGAGAAAGTTTGCCGATGATAGAAAAGGCAAGAGAGTTGCCGATGATAGCAGTAGCGCCGGAAGGTCTTATGGCGCCGTGGTCATGCATAGACGGTCACGACAGGATTGGCGTTGGCATGAGGATCAACATCGGCAACAGGAAGAAAGGCGCCAAGAGTGGTATCGGCATAAAGATCATTGGAGGTGCCCCTTCTTTGTTCATTGCTGGGAAGAAGGCATCAAGGTGCCCATTGCCGATAATTGCCCCGAGTGCAACGGGTACTACCCTGCCGATCGGTCAGAAAAGAAACCCCGTTTTGACGATCGGGCATCAAGTTATGGTAGGTCGATCAGAGAAAAGGAGTCAGTGCATGATCGGCTGGGGGGCAAGCTCAGCATACACGATAGGCTTGGCAAGTGTATTTGTCAAGAAAGGCTTGAAGAGATAGTTGATGCAAGAGTGCCCGATGAAGAGATATTTTCTAGAGATCCAAACATGAATGGTGCAAACACAAGCGGGGAGAAACAGTACCAGCCTGTTTGGAAAACCAGGCTTCCTCAATGGTGCCCCAAGGGTCTTACAAAGACTCAAAGAAGGAGGATGTAGCGCAAGCGCCAAGAAGGTTTGTGTCACGATTGAAACCCTTCCAGAGGGAAATCTTCAGACAAGCGATGAAGGCCAAAGCGCAAAGATGAGAGTCCATTGGCGGATGTCAATATGTTGCCGATAGCGTAACTAGAGTCGATGGCCTTGGGCATTTTGGTTTGGGAGCAGCACTTGATGAGCCCTGGCGTTTCAACTGTTACACTTGGGGGGCATCGGCAGACTGAGTGAAGAGTTTATGCACTGGGAGCAGCGGTGCCGATGAATTTGTTGGCTGCAAAAGGACGAGGATTGTAAGAATGTCTCTGCAATGCTTATGTGCAATAGTCAAAGAAGTGGTGCAGGCATTTTGGAAGGGATGTAGTAGAAGAAATTTCGGTGCATAAGATATCTTATACTCCAAAATTGGGGGGCATGTGTTGACACCGTTTTTGGCACGTGTCAATATGATCTAAGGATTGTGTCGATCGATAAAAGGCTAGTTGCCGTTCCTTATCGGCATTGGGATATTACCAGTCAGATTGCCGATGAAGTTAAGTGTTGCTGATGCAGACAAAAACTTGTTGCCGATTGAGTCAGGAAGACACTGTTGATGAAGGCAAGCGGATGTTGCCGACAGGAAGAACATTGCCGATGAGAATTGAGGCTCATTATCGATGTGATGAAGGAAATAATGTTGCTGATGAGAGCCAAAGCCTGTTGCCGATGAAGACGGAAAGTTGCCGATGAAAGATGACATGGCTAACTTGAGCATACGGTTGCCGATGACGCTAAAAGGAAATTGCGGATCGGAAGGATGTGTCAATGGAAAGTTTCATCGGGGAGGAGACATAAGGAAACTAGTGATCTTATACTAGTATTGTTATAGAAGTTTGAGTCCGACTCTTGCACGAGTCATTTATTTCCTTTAAAATAAAAGAGTTTGTTTAGGAAAATATTATTGTTTGAGTCCGGCTCCTGTGCGAGTCAGTTATTCCCTTTAAAATAGGAGTTTGTTTTATTTAGGAAAGGTACGAGTCATATCTATCTATAACTCCCTTTGCCGGAGTATAAATAGGTACCCGGGGGTGCTGTAAACGATCATATCCAATCATATCTAAAAAACAAATCAATTACTCTTATTTACCTTTACTGCAATTTACCCTTTTATTGCATTAGCCTTAGTTTATCTACGAGTTCTTCAAGCTTCGACGGGCTGCATCTCCTTGATCTCCGTCAAACCCTTGCAAGTTCCGTGTGGGAGTAATCTGAGCTTTGACATCCGGGCGCATCGTTGTTGTCTCGTTCAGCTCTGCTCTAGTTATTCTGATCAAGTCTGAATCTTGACATCTGGGCATATCGCCGTTGTCTTGTTCAGATTTCGCTCAAGTTATCGTCCTTGTCGATTAACTGGTCAAATCGACTGGCACACCTTTGGATATCGAATTCGGGTAATAGCCCGAGGTGTTCGCAGATCCTGACGCTTTTTGTGTCAACACGTGCGTCATATGGTGTTGTAATCACGCACAGGAGGCCACAATGGGAATATGAGCGTTTGCGAGAAGAGCAACATCGGCAGCAAGAAGAAGAGAAACGCCAGGAGTGGTATCAGCATAAAGATCATTGGAAGTGCCCCTTTTTCGTCCATTGTTGGGAAGAAGACATCAAATTGCCTACTGCCGATAATTGTCCTGAATGCAATGGGTACTATCCTGCTGATCGGTTGGAGAAGAAGTCTCATTTTGAAGGTCAGGGATCAAGCTATGCTAGGCTGATCGAAGGAAAAGAATCAGTACATGATCGGCTGGGGGCAAACTCAGTTTACATGACAGGCTTGGCAAGCATATCTGTCAAGAGGAGATTGAAGAGAGGGCTAATGCAAGGGTGCCCGATGAAGAGATATTCTCTAGAGATCCAAATATAAGGGGTAACACAAGCCGACACAGCGAGAAACAGTACCAACCTGTTTGGAAGACTAAGCTTCCTCAATGGTGTCCCAAAGGCTTGACAAAGACTCAAAGAAGGAGAATCCAGCATGAACGCCAGAATGATCTGGGTCATGGCTCTTCGAAGGGAGAACCTCCAGTCTGGGAGTGGAGGACAAAACACTAGGAAAGGAGTCCATCGGCAGAAATCAACATGGTCGTTATGTTGCCGATGGAATTTATGACATCCACTGATGTTGACAGAGAAGTTGCTGATATGGCTCAGCTAGTGCTAGATCCTATGGCAGCTATCTTTGAAAAGCCTGCCGATGATGAGAAGTAGCATCTGAGAGCCTTGTTTGTCAAAGGCAAAGTCGATGGGCAACCAGTGTCAAAGATGTTAGTCGATGGTGGAGCGTCGATTAATATAATGTCGTATGTTATGTTCAGGAAGCTTGGGAAAGGTGACCGAGACTTAGTCAAGATGAACATCAAGCTGAAAGATTTTGAAGGCAATGTGTCACCAGCTATGGGAGCAATATGCGTAGAATTAACTATCGGCAACAAAACTTTGCCGACAACGTTTTTTGTGATCAGTGGCAAGGGGACCTACAATTTGCTTCTGGGAAGGGATTGGATTCACGCCAACTACTGCATCCCTTCTACGATGCACCAAAGCCTTGTGCAATGGGTTGGAGACAGAATTGAAGTCGTCCAGAGTGAGGTCCCGTCAATTGTTGCATCGGCAGAATCGGAAACCTATGAACAGACCAAGTGCATATCTGGTGAAGCTTGGGATACAGAATTCCTCAAGGTAGCCGATTACCAGATTACACCGGTCCAAGCAGTCGGTTCTAAAGAAGAGATTTAATGGATCAATTCTCCGATGATGGAAACTTGGATAGGGGTTCACATCAGCCGATGATTTGCTAGAAATAGGCATCGGCGATGGTAGCAAGCCTAGGCCAACTTTTATTAGTGCTAAGTTGGAATCCCAGTGTAAGCAATAGTTGAGTGATTTGTTGAGAAACCATATTAATTGTTTTACTTGGGACTATACAGAAATACCTGGTTTAGGCCAAAAAATAGTCGAACATTTAACTTGGTTCTAGCTATATCGATAATCAATACACCGATGTAATCTTGATGTAATGATCGGTTTTAAAATACAAAGTTGAATAAAGCTTCATGGTCGGATCAGATGATATGCCGTGGTGCAATCAAAATACTTATCCGGATGGATGCATAAAAGAGATGTGAATGCAAATACCGATGATAGAATTATCGTGCAAAACATCGGTAGAAAAGCGTACTAACATTATATTACAAGCAAAATCAATTGTCAGAGGTCACAGTTGCCGACACGATAAATTACAACAAAGGTTGGATAGATGAGATCGCACGAAGGCGAATTTGGTCCACTTCTTCTATCTCCTTGACATCATCATCGGCAGTACCCTCAGTTGGCTTGATTTTTCTTCTTAGTAAGAGAGCCTGACGGGCGTCAGCATCCCTCTCTTGTTGTAGAACTTTGACAGCATCGGGAAGTTGGGTCTTCTTTTGGTTGGCTGCGTTTAGGGCCTCATCAACCTTCTTTAGCTTTGCTATCAGTTCTTCTTTCTGTGCCGATAGATGGTTGATCTCCTATTCAAGCTCCATGCTAGAGGCTTCTAGGAGACCGATGTCTCTGTGCTTCTCTTCAGCGGTTTGCTTGAATTTAATCATCTCTTCTTCAAGCTTCGATTGAGCAACTCTATCGGCAATACATCGTGAAGCTTTCTGATATTGGAGTTGACGGCTCTCAAGGTACGCTGCTTGGAAAAGGATTTCTTTGGTATCGGCAGGCAGATGACCTTGAATTGCCTTGAAAGCTATCCTTACTGCGTTAGAATCTTAGATTAGTTCGGATGTGCTTTGTTGCAGTAAGGGTAGCATTGCTTCAAGTTGGGATTTCACTTCTGCTGATATAGCTCTTGGAGGTTGGGCGGAGCTTTCTTCTTCTCCATTGTCGTCTGGTATGTTGATGATGAAGGAGAAAAGGCTGTTTGGAGAGTCTTGGGCCTGAAGAAGAAAAGAGTTAGAGTTTGCCGATTGGTTTGCCTTGAGTTTGTGGCGGACAATTGATTTACCTGCTTTAGAGCAATTTATCGCCGTGGACTTGGCGGAGCAGCTAGCATAGATGTGTCTTGAGGGGTGATAGTAACTGTCGATGAACCTGCCTCTGTGGATGGGACCGCTGACACCGATTCCGACGGCGTGTCCACTGTTGTGATAATCAACTCCTGCGGTGCTGATTCCGTCCCTTGGATGGAAGCTTCGACTGATGCTGTGTCAAGGATGGGTACCGATGCTTGTTCATGTGATGACACGTCCGCAGGGGGTGGAGAAGATGTTGCCAACGGTGCAGCTGGAGTTGATGGCGTAGACGGAGTTGATGGCCTTAGACATTTTGATTGGGGAGAAGTACTTGATGGACCTTGGCGTTTGGACTTTTGCACTTCGGAGGCATCGACAACATGAGTTAGAAGAGCTTGTGCACTTGGAGCGGTTGCCGATGGACTTGATTGCTACAAAAATTTAATACAGCTCGATAGTCGAATGGAAAGCTACCAATGGAAATATGAGTTCGGCATAAAAAGGAAAGGGTAAGAACTTGTTACCGCAAAAGCTTGCACCAAGACACCAGTAGCTACCGATGGAGTGACAACAACCGGAATTGATGTTGACTTGGGCTTGATGGTGACCTTGGGGGTTGCCCTTCGATGCATAAGGGAGGCCAATGAAGGGGCCCTGCTGCCGATTACCGATGTGGTATTCATCGGTTGTAAGTTGAAGTCTTTGCCGCTTCTGCTCTTCTTTGGGATTGGGTCATTAACCTGTTGATAGAAAATTAGCTGCTAATGCATTTGGAAGGAGATGACAGAGAAAATAATATCAAAAGTGAGCTTACCGCGTCATCGGGAATGATATGATCAGTATCAATCAAATGCCGATAGTGGTGTGATGATGTGGGGAACAGTTGGTCCTTCCACTCTTGCCACCAGAGCTTATATGACTCGGTGATGAAAGAAATTGGCGCCCAAGTAGATAAGTCGATATTGGTTGTATCAGCATGAGGGAGAATACTGATGATTTTATTCCAGTCCATAACACTGGTAATGACCTCTCTGGGCTTCACCACATTGGCATAGCAGAGCATGATCGGCAGTTGCCCGAATGCTAGTTGTCTTGCCGCTGCCGATGGGTAATAAAACTCATAGGAAGCCTGTGTATTTTTCCCACTTCCGAAGATGTTCACTGGGATTGCACGGGGAGTGAGGATGGCCCTCATAATTCCCTCATCCTTGTCTAAGTCTGCATCGGCAATGTTGAAGGAAAGAGGGAACCTGTTTTTGACATCACCGTAAGGCCACCAAGCCCGGTCTGTAGAAGGGATTCCGCAGTAGAATCTCTAAAAGAATCTACCGATCTGGTCCTCATTGGCCTCGGTCTCGGGTAGGATTATGATGGCTTCACCGAAGTTGAGAGGAGAACATGTTATTAATTCATCATCAGCAAGCGTGTGGTCTTCAGCTAGGTCCCATGGAAATTCTTGGTTGAACAGGTCAAATTGGAGGACCTTGTGCATATGAGCGTTCAACCACATGTTCACAAACCACCAGGGCCCTCCAATATTGCCGATGGGTTCGCCCAGTAGTAACTTCTCTGATACTTGATGCAGAAGATGGTAGACTGCACCAAGGAGATATCGGCCGAGGGGAAGTCGTACTCCATTGGCCAAGAGTTCTGCTGCAGGGAGGTACATGTTGGTGGGTCCAACTGTCCTACCACAGAATATGAATTTCTCCAGCCACATATTTAGAAAGGTGGCGTGTTCCCTCTGGCCTACCAATCCGGTCTTTTGGTATTCTTGAATATATCTAGTCCAGCCGCCGATGTTGCGAGTACTTACCCGATGGTCGGGTTTTCTTTTAAAGAGGATGACATTATCAGCAGAAGAGATATCAAGACCTGTAAGCATGTATACATTAGCAAGTGTTGGGGTGGCTGGTCCGTGTCTGAATAGGAATGCATTCATGGTGTTGGACCAAAAGTAGGATGCAGCGATCATCATGGATTCGTTTTTTGCCATATCGGCAATAGATAGCTTGATACATTGATCCAATTGGCGCTCCACCCAGTAAACTTGCTGTGATCTAGCTGTCCTGAGGTACTAGTTTTTCCACCCTTTGGTGGGTTTGGGCCAAGAACGGAAGATGTCTGCCCATAACCCTAAATTGAAGTGTGCGGCTTTGAAAGGGACTCGGTTGATTTCTTCGTTGATGGTTTCAGTTGGATCGACATTCCCCATTGGACCCAAGCAAAAAACGTGTGGTTGATTAGTGGGGATTACTATTTTATTGCGCATCTCCTAGATTCAGAAAACAAAAAGGAAAAGGAAAAAGAGATTACAGGACGATGTAGAAGAAAAATCACAAGGGATGAAGTGAGAGGGGAAAAGATTGACCGTGGGGACGGTGAAGTTGATCGCCATTGGATCGAAGGAGATTCTTGCAGGTTGCGCCTTGCTGGTAGGAGGAGAAGTCGCCAGTTGTTGCCGGAGTGTTCCTCGAAACGCCGGTAAAGTGGGAAATGAAGGTGAAAGTGTGAGCTCAGGGTAAAAGAGAGGACGAACGGTGGTTTTTATAATCCTAGGTTAAAGGGCATTTTCGATTTTTCTTTTTACTGAGCAGAGATAAGGAGGGATATCACAGTGAATTTGCGCGGTGATCGAAGAGTTCGTGCTATAGTGGCGGGGGTTGTTTGTAATTTGCAGTTTTTGCGCGCGGTAATCAAGATGATGGCACAAGCATTTTGGAGGGAAAGATTATAATAGAGCAAATTTCGGTGCATAAGATATTTTATACTCCGAAATTGGGGGGCATGTGTTGACACCGTTTTTTGTATGTGTCAATATGAACTAGATGCACTGATCAGTAGAAGGATGGTTATTTCTCCTTATCGACAGTAGAATATCACCAATCAGATTGCTGATAGAAGCAGGGGATTGAAGAAACGTCAAAGATAAAGAGAAGGGTATTTGCCGATTGAAAGGTATTGTCGATGGAAAAAGGAGAACGTTGCCGATCAAGAATGTTGCCAATGGATGCGGGATATAGCTGACGTCAGTGGAAAGATGCCGATGGTAATGGAAGAAGGTTGCGGATGGAAAGAAATCTGCCGATGGAAAATGTCATTGCGAAGAGAATAGATAAGGAAACTGGTGATTTTATACTAGTATTATTATATCAGTTTGAATCCGACTCTTGCACGAGTCATTTATTTCCTTAAAACTAGGAGTTTTGTTTAGGTATGAGTCGTGTCTGTGTACAACTCCTCCTACTGGAGTATAAATATGTACCTAGGGCCCGTATGAGAGATATTCAATACAATCAAACAAATCTATTATTTTCGTCTTACTTTTCAGCATCTACTTTTTTCGTATTAGTTATAGTTTATCTACGAGTTCTTACGATTTCGACGGGCTGCATCTACAAGATCTCCGTCTACTTTGCAAGTTCCATTTTTTGAGCAACCTGAGCCTTGACGTCCGAGCGTATCGCTGTCGTCTCATTCATCATTGTTCTAGTTATCGTCCTTGTTGATTAACTAGTCAAATCAACTGGCACACCTTTGGATATCGAGTTCGGGTATAAGCCCGAGGTGTTCACACAACGTCTTATCTACCGATCCCATTTTAAAGCCCTTAGCAAGCAAAAAGGTTTTTAGCCTATCATACCATGCTCTAGGTGCTTGTTTCAAACCATACAAAGCTTTGTTAAGTTTAAAAACATGATTTGGAAAATTGGGATTTTCAAAACCGGGAGGTTGTCTAACATACACTTCCTCCTCTATGTAGTCGTTTAAGAAAGTACTTTTAATGTCCATTTGAAAAAGTTTAAAACCCTTAGAAGCCGCAAAAGCTAGAAGGATTCTAATGGCTTCTAAACGAGCTACGGAAGCAAAGGTTTCCTCATAGTCTATTCCCTCCTTTTGACAAAAGCCTTGAACTACCAACCTAGCCTTGTTGCGCAGTACCACCCCATCCTCACTTTGTTTATTTTTGAAAACCCATTTGGTACCTATGGGGTGGCAACTAGGTGGTGGAGGAACTAAGACCCAAATGCGGTTTCGCTCAAAGTTTTGTAACTCCTCATGCATGGCATTAACCCAATCCGGATCCATCAAAGTGTGTCCAACATCTCGGGGCTCAAAAGAAGCGAAAAAAGCCGAATGAGCAAAGTGAGAGAGATAGGACCTGGACCGCGTGACTTGACGGTCAATGTCGCCGATGATGTTCTCCGGCGGGTGCTGCCGCTGGATGTGCCGAGGACCCTGCCTGGACGAAGTGGCCTCCCCCTCAACAGCAGCTGGAGCTCCCTCAGGTGCAACGGGCACGGACTGAGGAAGCTGCTCGAACGGCCCCCATGTAGAGGAATTAGTCGGGTCGGGGCCGTGAGCCGAAGCGAAATGGACGTCGCAGGGTCGATGTGGCAGCCAGTGGAGTTGGCTCGGGATCACCCTAGTCGGCTACATCCTGCTCCTCCTCCACAAATATGCTAGTGTTCACCTCATCATCACCTGCAAGCTCAAAAGCAGTGGAAACACAGGGCATAGTCTCATCGAAGGTAATCTCACAAGTCTCCATCACTCGGTTAGTCTCAAGGTTAAGTGCACGATAAGCACGAGAGTGAGTAGAATAACCAAGAAAGATACCGTCAGAAGACCGTGATTCAAATTTATCCAACTTACCGCCCTTTTTGAGAATGAAACACCTGCACCCAAACACCCGTAGGTGACTTACCTTGGGTGGTCTCCCAAATCGCAATTCATAAGAGGTCTTTTTCTTGAAAGCTCAGAGAAAAATGCGATTGGAAACATAGCAAGCAGAACTGAGTGCTTCGGCCCAATAACACCTAGGAGTCCTATGCTCATCGAGCATCGTCCTGGCCATCTCAACAAGAGTCCGATTCTTGCGCTCAACAACACCGTTCTGCTGGGGAGTGTGAGGTGAGGAAAACTGGTGATCGTGACCCAAAGAAGAGCAAAGAGTTGCAAAGTGAGCATTCTTGAATTCTGTGTCATTGTCACTGCGAATAGCTCTCATGGAATTCTTAGGTAGCTCATTTGGCAATCTCAAAATCAGATCTCGAACCAGTGGAAAAGCCTCATCCTTACTCTCCAAAAAGAACACCCAAGAGTACCTCGAGTAGTCATCAACGACTACAACAACATACCACTTCCCTCCCTCCGACCTAACCCAAGCTAGACCAACTGTGTCCATGTGTGTTGACACAAAAAGTGACGTACTGTGTCTCACACACAGCAAACCCGAAAGCGTGGCTTCAATCGGGTGCCCGGGTGCTTCGAGAACCGAAAATGTGCCAGTCAGTTTGACCTGAAACTAACAAGGGATGAAAGTCATTAGATATAAACTGGAACGTATCGGATAATACCAGACAATTCCATATGTACGGCCCTGAAGCCACTTACAACGACATACAACTATGGAAGCTATCTACCAACAAGTTTTATGGAACGTTCAACTAAAACAGACATAAAGTACGTAAGCCACCGATTGCCGAATGCGCATGCATGGGAAAAGGACGTACAAACAAATCATAGTTGACTATAGATTAAAGCATAACCAAGCTCGGTAATCAGACGAATTGGGGTCCATGATGAAGGAAACACGTAAGCAAACATGATTAAACTAATCTAAAGCCTGCATCTGCCGCACGATACCCAGCGTCATCAAAGCTTAAACATGGATAGCATGCATGAACCCACAACACGTAACAATCTAGATTGAAACTAATTTGACTATTATAGATATAAGATCTATTTATAGGAACATCATGAAAGTAACAACTCATTGTAACATGAATAGATCTGTATAAATTAACAAGAGCCGAACCGTGTTAATCTAGATTGGGAAAAAGTGTGTTTGCAAATATATAAAGATTATCTAAAAACATGCAAGACGATAACTTAATGAATCCAATAGATCTTGCCAAATCTACGAGAGCCAATAAACATCTTGCTTATGCTAAGGATATCGAGCAAACACCCGCCGCACGGTATTTACTTGTAAACGAAATATAAGTAAAGACTTCTTGATCATCAATCAAGGATCCGCCGCACGATCATTGACAATAAACAAGACTACTTGCATCAACATCTAAATCCACCGCATGATACTAGACATGATAACAAGGTTGCCAAGACTTGCAAAGGTCGACAGATCGATGCTTCCTCTCGAAGAACTCAATGACACGACAAAAGGACTAGAAGTTGGCATGGGGCCGGCTGTATTGATTTGGTTGTGAACCCCTTTTACAATAGCTAAGAGCTTATATTTATACCCTAGCTATGACATGAGTCCTAAGAGGACACGGCTACGAAATATTAAAGGAAGAAATACAATATTTTGACTTTGGTTTCCTTCGGAGTCTTCATTGCCTTAATTATCGCATCTATCGTTACCAATTCGGCTTTCACTTGCCGTCTTTGTCACTTCAACGAACAAACTGCCTCTCTTTTCAATGTAGCCGACCCATCGTCCAATTGCCTAATCTTTGGATATTAGCCGATCGCACAGATTTTACCGAATACCCTGAACACCTGTCTTCGGCAGTCTTCCTTTACACTAGCCCACCTGCCATTCTAAGTATGTCAAAATCCAGTGTTAACACATGCCCCCTCAATTTCGGGATAAAAGCCGTTTATTCTGAAATTGACCGTAAGCTTCCTTTTCCCCTTAGGTTTATATTGTTCAACGCCGCAGCCGCAATCCAAGAAATCCACACTTCGACATCCTCAAATCTGCATCGAACCCTCAATGGTGACTCAGGACGAGATCCCAGAGGTAAAATTCCAACTCATTTTCTCATGTATTCGGCAACCCTTGATCGGTTTTCCTGCTTCTCTCCTAACTCATTTGTTTTCTCGATTCCTCTATTTCGAAGGAATACAAGAATGAGATTTTGATTCCTTATGCTGCAAACCCTGATTCCTACCTCCTTGGTCCCATGGGCATTCCTGACCCAACTGAAGTTATTGAGAAGGAAACCTTGAGGATTCCTTTCAAATCTGGAGTCACTCCGCCAAACCGATGGCCAAACACTTTCAAAACTTGGCCGCTTCCCTCAATAGCCGGATGGCGAAACTGGTACCGGAGGATGTTGGATAAGGCTAGCAGCAGCTGGGATAGCCAAGATATCACCCACTGTCTAGAGTTATCTCTATCGGAAATGCCCAGAAACGAACCCCTCCTGATAGCAGTCTCTCACTTCTGGTCTGACGCTATCAATGCTTTTGTCTTCGGCCATGGTATGATGACTCCCAGTTTGGCCGATATATTCATGATAACTAGCCTGAATGTATCCAAGCCAGTACACCCTTGCCAGTATAAGGGTAAAAGCAACCAGAGAGCTGTCGAATCCGGAGGTGGATGGGTTGGGTATATTCAGACTTACATGGAAGCAGCTGGTGCTATTTCTGAAAAAGAAAGCAGAGCTTTTATGAACATGTGGCTATCCAGGTTCATCTTCTGTGGAAGATCCAACGAGCTAACCCTAAATCACATGATAATGACTGAGGATTTGGCTGCAGGCACACTAATCCCTCTTGGTAAATATCTTTTAGGATCTGTTTACCATATGATGCATCAAATTACTGTCCAAATGTACCATGGCAAGGATATCTCCTGTGTGAGTGGCCCTGGTTCATTCAGATGTGGTTGCAACTCTATATGCATCAAGTAGTGTCTGTACCTCTTCATAATTTAAGCTTCCCTTCGGTTAATTATGCCGAGGGTGATCCAGCAACAATCAAGAGCTGTCAAACTTATGGAGAAGCATCATCATCCATCAACATTGATATGGATATTGGTCACCTCTTCAAGCTATTCTTCAAAGGTTTCAATAATGTGCTCTGGCTTCCCTATAGAGAAAATGATGATCTGACCTTCCCTTACAAATTCAGCTATGAGTCTGACTGTTTTGATAAGGTATCCACTGAGATTTTCAACTCCTTCATCAAGCCATGCATCCTGCCAGCCGAATTTCATCATGGGAGAATGGTGCAGCCTACCTATGAATTCTACAATCCCAATATGGCATCCAGACAATTAGGATGTGGATAGCTGCCCCCAGGACTTTTCTTCTCATCAATCATAAGATACAAGGAGCTGATCACTAATGAAATAGAAGCCAGAAAAGTTTTTGAGCTTGGACAAGATTTGCCAACATATGAACCTTCCCCATTTGGACTAGTGGATGATGCCCATCCCCTCTTCTCTGCTTGGTGGCAAGAGTGGCATAACCACATCTTTAACATACCAGTTCACCCTTTGTGCCAAGATTTGTATCCTCAATTTGCTCCTGATATTGAGGTAATCTCATTGCACTGGTTATCTCCTGTTTCTAATTTTATCTCCCATTCTAAAATCTGGCCATGTACAAGATTTCGAGCCTACTCCTCCTAATAAAGTAGTGGAGTATTATAAAGCTAGGCCTAAACCTGCATTGGGCTATAATGCTCCCACTTTAAAAACCTTCATGAAGACCCCTGTAGTGCTAGTTACTGCCCCTTTAGAAGAAAAGGGTAAGAGGAAAATACTTGAGGACATTCATGTGACCAGAAAGGTGAGGTCCAAGAAAGTTCAGAGATCTCCCAAGGTATGAGTTTTATTCAGTAATAAACTTTACTTTGGAATAAAACTGTCTGTTCTCATATTAACCATATTTATTGCAGCCACATGTCGATATCCCCAGATCAAGCAACGCTTCACAGACAGTGGACATTCCGCTTACTGAAAATGTAGAAACCCAACCATCAACAGAAGTTCATGAAACTGAGGACACTGAACTGATGAAGCCGAAAGCACTGATGCTCAAGAAACTACCGAGCGCATTGGTAGTATTATTTGGCTAACCATCTTCCTTTTTACATACCAACCAATTCCTGCTCATGTACCTGTATTGTTGGACAGATAAAATTTTATACAATTTAGCAGGAGAACACTCTTCTGGTCCGGCTCCAGATTCACCTCCTCAGGGCACCCAGTCAAGTCAACCAGGCCAAGGCACATCACATCCTGAGGTTCAACCAACCCAGCAGGTAATACACTACCTTTAAACCATTCTTTTCAGCAATTTTTACCCAATCAGCTAACACTTCTTTTTTAAAGAATACTGCCAAACCAACCACCAGCTTTTCCTTCACTGTCAAAGATTTCATCAGTGAAAAAGGGGAAGAAGCTACCTCCCAGCAGGCTTTATCAGAAGAAAATCATGTCCGGCTGCAGGACATAGCTCACCTACTGAATAAGGACATTAACATCCTGGTCCAAGATTCAGATCAGATAAAGGATATCCTCGAGCTGATTAATCAAGATCTCCCATTTGCCCTCAAGGCCTCTTTGGAGTCTGCAGCCAGGCTTGATGACTATTTTGGTATGGTGAAGAGAACAAATAAGAATATAGCCTCCAGTACTGCTTTGCAGGATAGCAAGTCTCAGAAGAAAGAAGAAGCTAAAGTTGTATACTCCAATCTTTAGGCTGCTAAAGATTCGCTGGTGACTCTAGAATCCGAGCTGAAAGTCATGAAGGATGAGAGAATCAGATTAGAATCTCAATTATCTGAACTGAATGCTAAAATCCAATCTCATGAAGCCAAAGTGACAGCTCTGCCGAAATCTATACAAGCAACTTCATCAAAGATGTCAATCATTCTGAAAGAAAATCAACAACTCAAGGAAAAGCTATCAAACATCCAAAGTTCTGAAAATGAAGACCAAAAGGTATTGGATGACGTTAGCCGAATCAAGACCGAGGCCCTGGATGCCATAAACCAGCTTCTGCATCGGTAGAGACATAGCTTGTAATAGATTAAGTGCAGCACATTTTGTTCTTGAACAATTGATTGTCATCATTGTCTTGCCTCTTATATACTCCTGCTTGCATGATAGTATAATTGGCTCTGTTGTTTTTTCCCGATCACAGCATAGCCGATTCCTCCTTAACTTTCAAATAACCGATCGTTGTCAGTTTAAGGATATAGCCAAGCGACCTTTGATATACCTGAGCCTAGCCCATTCCACCAACGGCCCATTGAATGGGAACAACCCTAACTCGCCTCTTGGTATTCTTACTCAGCCTATAAATGAACCTCCCTTCCCCTGTCAACGGTTCCAGTCAAACATTCTTGCCTTCGTCTTCACCCCTTCTGCTGAAAACCAATCCAGAGGGAAACCCTAACTCATACAATAACAATGGCGGGATGCGACAACTGCGGCAAGCGTCTTGCCGAAGGAGCACCTGAAGGGAGCCGAACATGGCGCAATTGGCAGCGCGGGTAAGAATCAGTTTCTTGCCCCCTTGCATCTTTGCTCTCTCTTCTAACTCTGATTTCTGTTCTTCATCAGGATCAGTTCCATCTCCACTAGCCACAACATTCCTTTCCCCACGGCGGCAGCAGATCAGCCGGGGAGTCCATTGTCGGTTTCCTCTGGGTCTTCAGACTCCTAGCACTCTCAGCCCTGGGACTTAGGTTCGGGGTCGGATGCGGATGTCGCCTACACCCATGCTGAGGTGGCCAACTTCAGGCGTGAGAGGGATGAAACCCGAGGAGAACTGGAGAAGATCTCCAAGCAATATGGTGTCGATCAACTCGAGTGGGAGGACCAGCGGAAGCAGCTCTGCGACACCATCACGGGTTAGCCGAAAACAATCATGTTTTACCTTCTCTTTCAATCCCGTCTGCTTATCCGATTTGCATCTTTGTTCAGCGCTTTCTGCAGAGAATGAGCGCCTGAAGGCCGCGGCGAACAGGATCGCCGACAAGGTCAACTCCCAAGGAGAGACCGCCGAGGCACGCCTTGACAATGCGGACGACCGCATCAACCAGGTCGCGATCCATGGTGTGCACCATGACGTAGCTCTAGAGCTGTCGGCAATGACTACCCAACGCGGTGAGGACTTCTCTGTCCACCCAACCGGCTTCCATGGCCATGTGCCTCCAGAAAATGTCGAAGTCATCGATGATCTTCTGGAGAGCTATGAAGATCATGCGACCGCCCTTGCTGAAGTCACAGACGCCTAGTCGGTCATCAACAGGCTGTTTGATGAGTAGTTTGTATTTAGGAGCTTTATGTAAAAATAACCTTGCTCTGTGAAATATTCAAGACTCCTACTGGTTTTCTCCTTGTTTGAATTTTTCTGAGCACGGCCAATATGGAAAATGCTTGCACGATGCGTTTGATTTTTTTCTCTAAAGGCGACACATACTGTGTCGGCTATTTTCAAAGCTTATCACAGAATTTTTCGGCTGAAGGCGATATCACTGTATCAGCTAACTGTGCATAAGTTTCTTTAAATCCGTTTATGCACCAACCTCAACACTGGGATGAAATCTCTTAAGAAACCTTCCATTGATAGCTCTAGCGAATTCTTCTCCCAATAGAGTTTTCAAGATATACGCATTGCCAGGCGCAGACTTTACCACTCGAAAAGGTCCTTCCCAATTTGGAGACCTTTTGCCGAATGCTCTGTCCTTGGTCCCGATCGGCAATACAGTTTTCCAAACCAAATCTCCCTCTGCGAATTGTTTTTCCTTGACCGTCTTATTATAATATCTGGCAACACGTGCTTTATTTTTCTCAATATTTTCCAATGCTTTGAGACCAACTAAATGCAAATCTTCCAGTTCGTCCATCATCAGATTCTTGTAATCTTCTTTCCTCAAATCGTTCTGCAACGTAACCCGTCTTGATCCTGATTGCAATTCCCATGGTAGCATAGCATGATGCCCATAAACCAACTCATAGGGAGATGCTTGAGTAGATCATGGCAAGCCATTCGGTAAGCCCACATAGCCTCATTAAGAACCGAATGCCACTTCTTCGGCTTTTCATCAATTTTCTTCTGAATAATTTTGATCATGATCTTATTTGATGCTTCAGCCTGGCCATTGGCTTGCGCATAATAAGGAGAAGAATTGTACAATTTTATTCCCATCTCTTCGGCAAAATCACAAAACTCGGATGAAGTAAACTGAGTCCATTGATCTGTTGTTATGGTCTGAGGAATCCCGAATCTGTGAATTATATGATCCTTAACAAAATTGACCATGTTTTCTGATGTAACCTTCTTCAGGGGAATAACTTCAACCCACTTTGTGAAATAATCTGTGGCCAACAGCACAAACTTATGTCCTTTGCTAGAAGGGGGATGAATTTGACCGATCAAGTCTATGTCCCATCCTCTGAACGGCCAAGGCTTGACAATTGGGTTTAAAGCCGACGCTGGGGCTCTCTGAATATTACCAAATCTCTGACACTCTTGGCATCCTTTATAATATTCAAAACAATCCTCAAGCATGGTTGGCCAAAAATAACCAGTTCTCCTTATCATCCATTTCATCCGGTAAGCCGACTGATGTGCACCACACACTCCTTCATGCACTTCATACATCAGCTTTCTGGATTCCTCTTGATTCAAACATTTGAGGAGCACTCCATCCATGGACTTGTAGTACAACTGGTCATCAAGGAGCACGAACTTAAGGGCTTTGTACCTGAGCTTTTGGGAAACCCTCTGCGATGGATTTTTTAAATAATCAGCAGTTTTGTTTCTCCAGTCATCAACTACCCGATCTTCATCCAAAGCATGAATTTCCTGATCCTCTCGGTATCCTGAAGCACTTTGAGCCAGTCTGTTTGCTTCTTCATTCTACCCCCTTGGGATATGATGCAAGGTGGCTACCTGGAAACTTTTTAGAAGGTCTCGGCACTCTTCATAATATCCTTTTAACATATCACTCTTGCATTCATATTGGCCGATCAGTTGGTTAATTACCAGCTCAGAATCCCCGAAAACCTCAACAGCAACAGCCTTTATTTCGACAAGCAGTCGGAGCCCTCTAAGCAATGCCTCATATTCTGCTTGATTATTAGTAACCAAGAATCCAATAGGGATGTCATACTCAAAGGTCAAACCTCTAGGAGAAATCAAGAGAACACCAGCTCCACCACCTTTGCTACAAGATGAACCATCAAAAAACAAAGTCCAGGGCGCAATGGTCACCATCTTAGTAGAGGGATCACGGTGATGGGGAACAAAATCAGCAATAACCTGACCTTTTACTACTTTTGCCTATTCGTACCTTAAATCAAATTCTGACAAAGCTAAAATCCATTTGCCAATTCTTCCATTTAAAATTGGCATCAATAACATGTGTTTTATCACATCGAACTCAGAAACCACTAAACATTCGACATTTAACAAATAATGTCGAAGCTTAGTACATGAGTAAAACACACACAAACAAAGCTTTTCTATAGCCGAATACCTTGTATCTGGATCCAGCAGCTTTCGGCTAAGGTAAGCTATCACTCTTTCTTTCCCTTCAAATTCTTGCATGAGGGCCGACCCTATCGTCAGGTTGTCGGCCGCTACGTACAATTTAAAAGGCTTGTCAAGTTGCGGAGGTACCAACACGGGTGGTGCCTTCATGTACTCTTTGATCTCATCAAAAGCCTTCTGTTGTACGTCACCCCACACAAACTCTTGATCCTATTTAAGCTTCAATAGTGGAGAGAAAGGCAACACTCTTTCTGACAAGTTAGATCTGAATCTTCTCACAAAATTAATCTTGCCCAGCAATGATTGCAACTCTGTGAGATTGGTTGGAGGTACCACCTTGTCCATTGCATCCATGCTCTTCTTGCCGACTTTGATCCCTCCTTTATGGACTAGAAAGCCTAAAAACTCACTAGCCGAGACTCCAAAGGCACACTTATTCGGGTTCATCCTCAAACCATGCTTTCTAGTGCACTCCAAGGTCTTCCTCAAATCGGCCAAATGTCCTTCATGGTTTCTAGACTTGACCACCTCGTCATCAATATAGATTTCCACAATCTTGCCGATCAACTCGTGGAAGATGTAGTTCATAGCTCTTTGATAGGTTGCACCGGTATTCTTCAAACCGAAAGTCATGACAATCCATTCAAACAAACCAATATGACTAGGGCATCTGAAGGCTGTCCTTGAAATATCCTCTATTGCCATGAAGATCTGGTTATAACCAACATTACCAGGGCATCTGATGACTTCATAACCAGCCGATGCGTCGACGAGCAGATCGGCAACTGGCATCGGGTAACCATCCATAGGAGTAGCTTTGTTGAGATTTCTAAAATCAATGCAGACCCTCATCTTTCCATTTTTCTTGTATACCGGGACTATGTTTGAAACCCAATCTGCATATCTGCATGGCCGAATGAAGTTTGCCTCCAATAATCTTTCAACTTCCTTCTTTACATCGGCCAGTACCTCCTCTTTGTAAATCTTCCGGGGAGGTTGTTTGAAAGGACGGTATCCAGGCTTGATCGACAATTTATGCTCGACGATAGAACGATCCAACCCTGGCATCTCTGTATAATCCCAAGCGAAACAATCTTTGAATTCTTTTAGTAGGTCTATCATCTTCAACCTATGCTCTTGGTCTAAATTTGCACTGATAAACATCGGCCTTGGTTTAACATTATCACCAATATTTATCTCCTCTAGCTTATCGGCCGACATGAAGCCACGTCCCAGTTTCCCCTTTTTTACTCTATTTGTTCATCGGGGAGTGAAGGCCAAAGACATGTAAGTGGGGCGGCTACAGGGATAGGAAAGACTCGTAACTAGGGTTATGATCCAGAAAGATTTCACATACTTCCTTTTCCTATTCAGAAATGTATGTCGTAAAGCTACTGGAATCAATTCTGTTTTTCTTCAACACTTCGTGCCTCCCTGGTTCAGCGAAAAAGGAGACTGTGGATTACTTTTCTGCCCTGGTTGTCCAACAAAGAAAGATTTCTGCTATTTTCCCCCAAGAAGATATCCCGGCTATTTTGGCTCCGCCCTTATGCCCTGTGAGTTGGTGATACCAGCTAAACCTAAACTCAGTAAGGGTTGCCCAACTATATATAACTAGCCAACTTCCTAGCGTGTAGTCTGATTAGCAGAATCTGGAGTTGATTGGGGGAAACCGATACTTCAGGCTACAGAGGCAAAGCTACAAAGGAATGTCAATATCTTTACTTATAATTCTATATCGGAATGACGAGGCCGAAGCAGCAAACAAAGCAAGCTTGGACGGAGCGCTTTGATCACTCCGACTACCTGTTAGATATAAAGCCCGTCTCTAGTCAAAAACTTTTCTACAGCTAGACACTGTATACGATTCTACTGTGGTATGTACTTCCTTAGTGGCCTCGCCTGGTGGCTTGGGCTACGGTCCTACCAAGTACTTCATCGGAACTTGGTTCTATTGATGGATTTGTGGAGTTCATGCCATACCTTTCAAATGAGCATTTCAATATTGGTTCGAATCCTATCTCTCCCAAGAACGAATCTCTTTGTTTTGAACCAAATCCAGGGGCTGTAGTAAGCAAACTGCCTAGATAAAGCAGGGTTTAATAGAATCGAAATAGAAGGAGAAAGCTATCCCTCAGACTAGGTAGGGCAGGAAAAAGAAGGTCACTAGATTCTCAACTCAAAGAAAAGTACTCGTCTGTTGCATGCGAATCAGATCATTTGTTTTTACCTCAATCTGCCCTCGGAGCCAGCCAGAGCAGTGGGAAAAAAGAGAAAAGCAAGCAAGGAATAGTTGGGACAATGAATATTCGAGTTTCCTACCAAGGCAAGTTTTTATAGACCGGAGCCAATCCTAGCCCAAACTAGGATCTCTATACGCATTTCGAGAAAATAAGATGGGGCTACTTCACTTCCTAATTAATAAAGTAGGAGTGAGTACGGAGGTACTAGACCGTGATTCTGGTCCTGATGCGGACACACCTGTCGACAATAGAGAAGGGATTCAATTGAGAGCGGATAGCAAGATCAAATGAATGGATACTCTGAGATAGAACGATAAAAAGCAAATTTGATTAATCCTACAAAAGCCTTACAAGGTAGGTAAACTTTATGTAGTATCTGCTACAAAAAGAAGGTTAGAGAACAGGTTCCATCTACTTTATCCGCTTTTGGGCATGAAGAACATGATTCTTTATCAATTTATAAGAATCGTTAACCGCAACTCTCCTTTTCAGGCTTGGATTGGTTTTTTGATGCAGTAGAGAAGCTGTTTCCTTTGAACTTGGTCCATCGGACAGATATAGACATGGAGAAGCTTTTCAATGTAAATCTTTCACTACTTTGTTTGGACCTTGCTTCTTCACTTAATGCTTGCTTTCCGTCTTGCCTTTGCTGGGCCTACGATAGGCTGTACTCCAATACGAAATAAGATGTACATGAAGGTTGGTGAAAAGCAAAAGAAGCAATTGGTTCTCAAATGCCGTGACGTCACCTAGCTTTATTCCAAATTGATCATTCTATTGGTATGTATAGTGTCTTTCATCTGCTTTTTCATTCATTCTGCCCACAGCCGTTAGGTATTATGACAAAAGGAACCAACATGTTGCTCCTGAATCTACAGATAGAGAAGAGGGCACGTCTCTTTTTCTAGAAGTCGGTCTATGTTCTTATTCTTAATCGAATTCTAAAGAAACGTCAGTTTCAAATCACTTCCATTGGGATGAGCGGGTCATATATGCCTTTTGGCTTTCACCTATGTTATGTATTCTCTCACAATCACTCCTAGCAATAAGTGAAAAGGCGGCTATCGATAATGTCCCAACACCTCCTCTTCTTTGTCTACTTCTCCATTAGAATTTCTGACTGGTTCACGCCTGCTTGTGTATTGGTTATAACCTCTGTACTGTATTTTGTTTGGCTTAAATTGCCAAATGGTGAGACCAGACCCCATGAAGCTTCTAAGTCAGATGTAGATTTGCAAGAATCAGATTTACCAACGGGAAGAACGCTTAGTGTATCCGCGGTGGGTGAATCTTAGGAAACTCGCCTTGTCCGAACAAAAGCGGGAGGTAGGTAGGTGGTAGTTAGAAGGATTCCTTCGGGGAACTGCTTCTTCCTCTGGATTCCCTTCTTCTATAGACAGACCCCCGGCTAGGGCAGCAGCGTTTTAAAGAAATGCGAATAGTTTGGTTTTCAGTGAGCCCGCTTCTTAGTGATAGGTTTCTAAAGTATCTATCGCTATGTGCCCCTCCCCGGAAAAAAACAAATAGGCTTGGGCAATTATCAGCTTAGGGACAGTAAATAAATAGGGATACCCGCTTCGCTTAAAACGCTTTTTAAGTAGAAGCTGAGCCATTACCTGCTAGCATATCCCCCACCAGGACTCTCCCAAAAGCAAAGCTAAATCCGTTCTTTAATTGAATACCTAGAGACCCGAAAGCTCCAGCCCAAGTTGAGGCGCAGTAGGAGGGATTTCTGTCACCATTATTTATGGACCACGTAAACATACTTTTTTAGTTTAGATTCTTATGCTGGACCAGCAGCCCTAGCCTGGGACACCACTGTGCGACATAAAGATCGGATCAAGTTATGATTTTATCATTAAGAAAGAGTACCCGAGAAGAATAGATATGATCCGGAAACACTCTTATTCGACGAGGCGTAGAGCGTTTGACTTTCTTCTTTACAATTTCCTTAATGCACATGAATAAGAGATTACAACACTTAGTATGAGCATATCGGCCTAGCTTCTTAGCCATAAGAATAGTTCTACCTACCAAGTCAACCCTACTCTTGCCCACAAGAAATTCTTATTAGATACTAAATTCTTCATTGACTCCCCCCAAGCAATTACCTATGCCCTCCCTAGCTTATCCATAAGAAGAGACATATCTGAATAGATAGTATTAGACCACTTCTCACAAGCCCAGTCATACATAAAGGAGGATTTCTTATAGGCAAAAAGAAAACACATCTATATTGGCGTCAAGAGTTACCCAAGTCCGAAGTAATGCGTCTTTCTATCTAGTCCAACATGCTTACCCAAGACCCAACTTCTTCACTACTTGACCTACTTTCTATAACTCCCAGACTCTGCTTATTATGCCTGAAGGAGCGTATTTAGACTGAATAAGTAAATAAGGCGCAGAGCGATAGAACATCTCTCAGTTCACTAAGGATGAAATACTCTTGCTAGCTTTCTATCAACCACACTTCAATCTAATCTTTGTCTCCACCCTTCCGGTTCTGTAGCTAACGAAAGGAGTTCTTTCGCTAAGAACAAGCAATGGCGAGCTACTGCGAAAGTTGTTGCGCGTTAGTCACGCACATACGTTTTCTTGGTTGAGTGAACATCGGAATTCCACGGGGAAGAATTGGAATAGGAATAGGTCAAAGTGCCCATGTTACAGAGGACGCCGTGCCTATTCTTTTCTCATCGAGTTCTAGAGGAATGCAATAATAAAGAAAGATCTTTATTTTCTCTTTCCTTCCTGCTTAGGAAAGTTCGAGTTGCGGGCCTCAGAGCCAATTCCTTAAGGAAAATCTGGTTTCTTACTTTATTTGTGTGGGGACCCATATTTAAATATGTTCAATTAACCTCACACCGGACTTTGTCACTTTGAAGCTATAAGGTATCTCGTACAAATATGCAGGAGTCAGGACTCATCTAACTACTCTTTCAACTATCCCTACTCTTACTTAAACTGTCCACCTAAGAAGTCATCAAATGGTAACACGATGTCGGGTGTGGCAAGGATCGAAAAAAAAGCATTAGCTCATTCGTAGAGAGAGAATGAGAGAAGGTGGATAATGGTTAGGGATGTAAGTACTATAGTTTGGTAGGTTTGAATTGTGTGGCCAGGGGTATTGGTTACGATTCCAGTGGTCTTCAGGCGAGTTGACAAAACTACCCCTATGCGAAAAGAATGAAGTTGATGTGGTTGTTCCAATTTATGAAATTGACTTGCTCTTCTCTCGATTGAACCATTGCAACCAAGGATTGAAAAAAACTTCTATTTACTCGATGGTTGCTGTTTCCATATGATAGATTTTTCCTACGGAAATGTTTCCTTTTTTGTTAGAAACCCAGCTCTTTCCTTTCCCTTCCTGACCATGAAACAGGCTAGCGCCTTTTATGAACTCTTATCCAAAATCTCTCATCAATCAAAGTCTGTTCCTTCTACTGCACCTCAAGCACCTCCGGTTCAGGTCTTTTATGATTGTGACCAATTTCCTGGCCCGTTGGAAGGCCAAAGCAGCCCAAGTGATTGATCTCTCCCCAGAAAAGGAACAAGTTCGGATAATGATGAATAACATGAGTAGGCAATACCATGACTATTTCGATTTCCAAGCGATGACCACGCTCTTTGATTGAAGCAGCCACTCGTATTGAAGATGCTATCTACAATGGGACTCATGGATCACAGGTCAAAGAGGCAGATCCAAAAGGAAAGAAGATAGCCCTGGGGGAACAAGCAAGAACAGTGAAGTGAATATCTCGTCTGACGGAAAACCAAAGACACTGAGGACTTTCACTCCGTTCGGCATAACTCTCAGTGGCGCCTTGGAAAATAAGCTTAAGAAGCATGCTGTACTTCCTCCTTCCAATATAAACATGATCGAGCCAACATTGTCGAGTTTGTAGTCTCTGACTCCCTCCTTATTACGCTAGCCGGATAAAAGGGAAAAACCGATGGTAGAGACATGACTGGAATCCAGGAGACTAACGAGATTGAGCCCCCACCTCAAGTTCATATGCTCTGGTGGGATGATTTCAACTTTTAAAGAACTTTGTAAATGAATGATTTAAGAACACAGACAGAGAGATATTTACTTTTTTCACATCTGTAACTACATTTTCACATTTCTTTTAAAAAAGATGTAGAACTGAATAGCGTAGCTGTTTTGGCTCGCAATAAAGCAAGGGTCCTGATCGAGCAAGACTACATCCTATCTATCTACCTCTCCAAACACAATATCTTGAGTACCTATGATGGTGACTACATCTGCTGGCATGTGATGTTTCGACATAGAATCGAGTCCTTGTGAATGGGCAAAGCCAGGTGCTCTTATTTTACAACGGTAGGGATGATTACTCCCATTACTGACAAGAAAGACACCAAATTCACCTTTAGGTGCTTCAACTGCGGTATAGGTAGAAGGAGCTGGTACGGAAAAACCTTATGTATAAAGTTTGAAATGGTGAATTGAGGTAGAGTAGACCGATGATCCGGTAGTCATTTGGCCGGCTATGGAAAGAAAAAGCTTGCATCTGCTCCCCCTAAACTATAACAGGTCCCATCTCTCTCCAAACCTAACGTGGTAGTTTCCCATCATAAGGCTTTCCATCTATAGATTGATTGAGCCATTACCCACCAAGGATCCCATTCGTTCAAAACTCAGTTGACTGCTTCTATAGATAAGGCAGAACGTCCTTAGTTCAACATTATAGCACATAGTATCCGACGCTACTATAGCGCTTCGCTAACTCGAAGCGCCTCGCTATGAGAATGACGCTTCGCTAACACTCGGCTAAGTCATCGAACCCTCGCGCTGACCATTCGCTTTCTCAGTAGCGAAAGCGCTTCTCTTTGCCCCTTAACTTAATCTTAATAAAGTAAGTATTTGGAAAAGAAAGAGATTCTTGGTTTTATTGCTCCCGCTTCCTCATCTGCGCTCGTCAAGCCAACTTTGCTTTTTGGGAGATGAAAGAGGAAGCAAACATTTCAAAATGATAGCATCGAAGATATCTATATACACAGGAACGCTTATTCCGGACTGCATTCTAGAAAAAGTTGCCTACTTGACAGAAAGGGCGGGCACTCTCGGCTCGGGGGTAGGCACTCTCGTCTTTCAACCCCACCGTCACTTTGAATTTAGTGGGGCACTGTTTACTTACAGCCTCTACGAGTTGCAAGTGAATGGGACTGGTGTGTGTGAACGGAAGGGTTCATCAAGCCATTTTATTTTCACCCCTAAACAAAATAGGAAGAGGGGTACTTGACTAATAGGGGGCAATCGCATCGCACTTGACTGTGAGGGACCTCTTGATACCTTATGTTCACTTCCTAACTAGTAGCCAGTTTCCTGTCGCGGAAGCCTTTTCCCAGTGCACGGAGCCGAAGGTGTTAGTGCTTTCTCATGGGGTCAATAATGCTAATCCCTCTTTGGTAAGAAGATAAGAAAAGGCGAAGCCTTCTCTTGGTTTCCCAACCTGTTGCTTCTAAAGGCTGCCCTCTCTCGGCTGGATTTTGGTCCAGCCTACTACAAGGATCCTGTATCCCGTACATCGTCTTTCTCCCTCCTGGGTTCCTGTGGTTCCTATGTCGCCGCGTTTCCCGGTCCTTTTCTTTTTTTAGTGCTTCGACCCGAAGCGATAGCTTGATGCGTTTTCCGTGGATAAGATGGCAGTGCTCCAGCTCACTAAAGAATGGGACAGCAGTGGTCTGTCGGCAAGCTCGTTCTGATCTTGGACGCAGTACATTAGAATCCTGAAGCACCACCACGAACGCTACCGCGCGTGCGCCTGCGGTGCGGTAAGGCACCACCCTGTTGTGCCAGCAGCCAACTCCGGCATGTTAGCTTAGTTATCCTCATCAAGCCACAACCTTGATGTCTAGCTTCCCAACTGGTAGACGGTTCCCTTTCCCTTGGATCAATGAAGAAGGGAGAAGTCAGTTGATTCTTCCAAAGAACCGGAAGCGAAGCGCTATGCCGGGGCGAGGGGACGGGAAAAGAAACTGCTCCGAAGAAAGATATTGGGGTTCCCAATGCTTCTCCATGCCCAACGAGATGCGCCAACCTCGGGATGCTTTACTCCTAACCCCACGATGGTTCCTAGACAGAGCTTAACCTAAGTCTCGGTTAAGAACGGTGATGATCTACGTTTCACACGGCGCACGATTCCATGGATAGTTTCATTCGAGATCGTGATGGAGGACATAGCTTACGATCATCGGCTTTGATCATTCCACTAGGCATTTGATTAGGACATTGCACAATGATCCGAACACTTTGTCGCATCTCTTCGATACGAATACAGTAACGATCATAGCGATCTCCTCTGGTACCTACTGGTACGTCAAGATCCGATTGGTCATGAACACCGTAAGGTGCTGCTCTTCGCGAATCCTAGCATACCCCAGGTTGGGATGGGTAGGCCCACCACTTCACTTTTTCACTTTCACTTAGGCCCGGGCCAAGTCAGTGGGGGGACCCTGTCGGGCTCCTTCCCCCCCAAAACAAACTGTACGTGGGAGTTTCCCTTCATACGGCTCAAATCATTCTCAGATGCCCCGAGAGGCATCTTTCCTTATGATCTGGTGGTTCACACGCGCGCAAACGAGCATCGGCCGCAACAGCAAGGAACTATGACCAATAGAGTCAGACACAGAGCGTCATACTTCTTTATCTTGTGATGGTTGAGGAGTTTCTTTGGGTGCGGGACGCTTGCGGAGTCTGTACCTTCCGTACCACCACAGGTCGTTCTTGGGCAGATCCTGCTCCTAAACATAAGGGAGGGATAGGGGGAAAGGGGTCGGGCCTATCCTATAAATAGGGTTGTAGAAAGACCACGTATTTTCATTCGACGTTCCGGGGCGCCCGATTCGATCAACGAATTTGGCGAGCTAATCTGCTTTGATCCAGGATAAAGCCCAGTCAGCCACCTTTTCGGTGCAGGTCACGTGACCTACAGCTCGGCCTTCGCTTTTAGAGACTTCCTCTACCCACATCTCTATGTGCCTGCAGCACTTTCATATGGAGAAAGATGGGCTTACCATGTTCCATCAATAGCACCTAACCTATGCCGATTTTGGCGGACCGTGCTCCACCCCGGTGAACTCATGCGGTTCCGACGTGCCCAGAGGCCAGAGGCAAATCCGTTCACGATCCGTAGGACCAACACCATTCGAAGGTTGACTGCCCGCCCCGCCTAGAATAGGAATCTTTGACTGGGCTTACACACATTCGCTCACATACGCTGTCCCCCCTCAGCTCACCCTAGCCCCGGGTACGTTGTCTCCAAGGCTTCACACAAAATCTTCACTGACAACATATGCATGCTTTTGTAGGGTCGGGCAGAACCGTTGTTGCCTGTGGGAACTTCCCCCATATTGCTATCAATGTCTTCATGTCGCACGACCTCTTAACATTACACCACTGAATCCCCAATCCTTTGCTTGCTGTGCAGTGACAGTACCAATATCCACTAATCGTTGTTTCCAGATACGGTTATCGGTTGACATCTCTTCTAATTCATCGATACGAGAAGCAAATTATTGTGCGGAGGAATCAATATCTCGACATAAGCCAAGAGGCAGATCTTGTGCCACTCCACCAGGTCGTATGAAATTGGCATGCATCCTAGCTCCCGGGACTCTTTCATAGAATTCCAACAATTTCTCCCGCTCCTCAAAAGCCCAAAGGAACGGAGTTGATGCTCCTACATCCATAGCATGAGTAGTTGAAGCAAGTGAATGATTTGAAATTCGAGTTATTTCATAGAATAACACTCGTATATATTGAGCTCGTAATGGTACCTCACAATTCAAAAGTATCTCTACGGCTGAAGAATGAGTGTGTTCTTGGGCCATCGTAGAAACATAGATAGGGTCAACGACGGAACGAACAACGAAACTTTACGACATCTTTTTCGTACACGTTCACTTGCATCACATACACAAGTGCTCTTTGAACCGTGCAATAAGGTCACCCATAACACGGCTCTCCCACTGGAGTTACCTTAGCCCCGGGCCATGCTATTCCATGATATTGGAATAATGGCAGCCTAACTACTTATTATCATCGTCTTGAAAGCTGGACGCCTTTTGAATATGAGTGGGGCTCCTAGTCTAGGCGGCGCCTTCATGGAGCCAAACCGAAGGAAGAGCAAAAGGGCGAGGCCACACCCGGCTTCGAATAGGAGGGGGGCTTAGCTCTGGATCCCGCCTGCTTGCAGAAATGAATGGATCAGAAAGGGGGCTGGGTTCTATTTCCAGGCCGGGCAGGAGGTGAAGGCCAGAAGAAGAAGAGAAGTGCGCCTTCCCGGTAAGGAAGAGGATAAAAAGGTGTTGTCATCTATCTCGACCTGTTTCCCGAGGCGTTGGAAATGAAGACCGGCTCATAGAATCACTGGCGTGCTTTCTCTGCCCCATCATTTCGCCAACAAAGAAGTCATCCTTGACTTGACGATTGACCATTCCATCCCTACCGAGCCGCCTCTTCGAAGTATTTACCTCTGCCTTTCTTTTTTTCTCCAAATATAAAAGAAAAAATATAGAACCTCGTCTGTGATTTAATCGGCCCTAAGGGACTTTACTCGACCCATTCTCCAGTCTCCCGCACTGCTCAAGTGTGCGACTCTGTATGAGGACCTCCTTCCCTTTTGCTCTGCCCACTCTCCGTTCACACGGTTATTAGAGCGGAGGAAGGGTGGGCAACAGGTACCACGAGCCCTCTGTCCCACACATCTATCAAGAAGCAAGTGTAGTTCACCGGTTCCACCGAATGCTCCTATCTCTCGGCAAAGATCGTGTGAGTGTGCAGTTATGCTTCGGATGCTTCGCCGTGGAATAGATCGACTCTGTTCCCCTTCTTTTCCGGTGCACTAGCTTTATATCTCTGACACACAAGGAAGGACGTGGTGGGAAGAAAGCAGCCCTAGCCTCTGTCCGGTCGATCATTCCGCTGGCATCTTGCATTCACACCTCCGTTTGACTGCCGCTCGGGAATGTAGTTGTAGATACGTGAGTCTTAGTGGGTCGTTGGCTCCACCTCTTATCTCCTTCTACGACATGCTGTAGTCGTCGCCATATTCAATATGTCACTTAGTCATATCTGCCTCGCAGCGGGTCAGCACCCCCGAAAGAAAGGGAGGGAGGACTTCATTCAGTGACTCCGCGATCGCCCTCTGAACGATCAAAATAAGGTAAAGCTTGAAGATAAGTTTTGTACTCGATTAATTTCTCAGTCCCTCTAGTCGGGTGGGCGCCGGCCGGCCGGATCCCCCTGAAAACCGTACGTGCGGGTCTCCCCGCATGCGGCTCACGCCATTTGAGGTGGCCCAGCCCAACATTCATTCGCTAATCCTGTAGTGAAATTGAGACCGCTCGACCAGCAAGAGGATGCGCGTTAGCTTTCGCGCTAGTTTCTCAATCCCTTGCTTGTTTGGAAGCTAATTCGCGTGTAGGCAGCGCTGTCTGTCTACCGTTGACTGTATCTATTCATTGATACATTGGCTCGCTCCCCCCTCTTTTTCCAAGAATGAATGAGCTGCTCGGACCTTCCATTTCCATCAAATGACCCGGCTTCCACCTGGCTCTTCCACCGTCCGGGTTCCCTTTCCTCCCTATGCTCCCTTTTCACCCATACAGACAAGCCACTATTGGTTTACTGAATGAGGGTGGGTAGACCGAAACGCTCAAGTGTTGTTATTTACTTCCTTCTATAACATAGATTGTCCACTCTTATGCCCCATGCATAAAAATGGCTTGTGCTTTAGAATAAAAGAATCAAAAAAAAGTAGGTGGATCGGGATCGCTATTACGAGTATTCGAGTTCTTGTTTTCCTTTCCTTGGAAAGGGAATTATTTCATGAGAAGTGCACCGGTAGAAATGTGACTAAATATGATCTTGATCCATAGCTCGTCCACTTTCTTGATAAACGACTCGATGCATTTTCTCTTCCTTGCCTCTGAGACTGAGACATATCAAAAAGATCTATTACTAAACGGAGATTGGGATCATCCTGTGGTTACCGGATGATGGGAATAACTAAGCAGAAATTAGGAAATGAGCACGAAATGTCTATAAATGAATTTTCTCATTATTTGTTATTTCCGGGTCTTTTCGTTGCATTCACTTACAACAAGAAACAACCACCAGCGTTTGGTGCAGCACCTGCATTTTGGTGCATTCTTCTTTCTTTCCTTGGTCTTTCGTTCCGTCATATTCCAAATAACTTATCTAATTACAACGTATTAACCGCTAATGCACCTTTTTTTATCAAATCTCAGGGACATGGTCTAATCATGAGGGTAGTATTTTATCATGGTGTTGGATCCCAAGTTTTTATGGATTCCTTTTTTGTTACTGGGGTCGACCCCAAAGCCATAATGTCTCAAAACGCAGAGGCTATAGAGAAACTTTGATTTTTTCCTTTGTCTCGAACTTCGTGAAGAACTCCATTCTATCTCTCCAACAAAAAAGTGGAGTTGCGCCCCAGTTGTACACTCCCTTCGTTCGGAGAACCCTTGTTGATTCTGAACTTCGTTCGCAAAGTAAGCGTCCTTTTAACGGGCCAGCCCTTTTTAATGCGCCACTTTACCCAATTTTGAAAATGAGCTTTGCTCTTCTGGGCGCTCCCGTGGTTCGCGAGAAGGAAAAAGGACTAATATTTTGTTACATCTGGCACGAGATGAAAAAGAGAGAGCTTCGTCTATCGATGAACAGCAGATTGACGGAGCTCTTGGCATTGCTTTGTTTTTCTCTCCTTTCCTATCAGCGAGTTCCGATCCTTTTGTTCGAAATTTCTTCGTTCGTACCGAACCGCTTGCAGAATCAAATCCTGTTCTACAAGATCCTATATCAGCTATACATCCTCCTTGCATTTATGCCGGAGACGTCGCCAGTGCTATGGGCTTTGGGTTATGTAGATAAAAAATGATGAATGGGATTGTGGCACTCCACTCGCCGCCAATGCGGAAGGATGCCGCCGAAAAGAATGGAACGCTGCTTCGCTCTGTTGGATGCGTCGCCCATATAAGAAGCTCACTCTTTACCCGATCATTCAAACATTTTGTGGGCAGCGCGCCTGCTCTATTGTTGCGTAGCAATAGAAGCCTGCTCATGCTGCTTCGGCGGCGCTTTTTCGCCTTCTCTTCGCTCTGGGCAGGAGCGCTAATGGACATGGGGAGGGAGCAGGCGAAGCGTGTTGTCGTTCGTAATGGAAAGAAAGACACCACTACTTCGCCTCTTTGTTGGACCGCCGACGCGAACACAGTGGTCTCTGACCAGGACCAGGAACCAATTCGAATTTGGATCTTGACATGTTGGTTGTTTTTAACCGTAGGCATCTCGCCAGGAAGTTGGTGCGCTCATCATGAATTAGGTCGGGGTGGCTGGTGGTTTCGGGATCCCATAGAAAATGCGTCTTTTATGCCTCGGGTATTAGCCACATCTCTTATTCATTCAGTAATTCTACCCCTTCTTCATTATTGGACCTCGCTTCTGAATATTTTGACTCTTCCATGCTGTGTCTCAGGAACCTTTTCAATACGGTCCAGATTGCTAGCTCCCGTTCATAGTTCTGCTACAGACGATACACAAGGAAGATTTTTATGGCGGTTCTTCCTTCTAATTACAGGCATATCTATGACTCTTTTTTACCAGATGAAGCATCTTTTTTACCAGATGAAGCAGGAGGCATCGGTCCGTAGAACCTATAAAAAAGAGATGGTTGTGGCGCGAAGTACTCTTGTGCACCTACGTCACTTGGCTCGCACGCAACCCCGCCCCATTATGTTATGGAAGAATTTCGCTTCTTGCTGGGGCTGGTTATTCAGAGCCAGCAACTGGCTGCCGGATTTCGTCCCGTCCGTAGCGCTTCGGAAGTCACTCTGGCGTGGCGCTGCTGGATACTTCTGATCAATAGGAATAGGAGGAAAAAAATCTTATGATGAGCATCTATTGGAGTCGATCATTTCCAAGATCTAATTCTAGTTTCTTATTATGTAGTGGAAACGCCTTACAATCTTCAGTTTTACGTTTACGCTTAAGGGAAGAAATGTTCTTGGTGGATGCAGGCCTTGGTACCCCAAAAATTTGTATGCAAGATGAGCTTACAGGACTGCCAATCAAGCGAGCCACCAGGTTTGAGAATAAGGTGGGATCCAACAATGTAGTGGCTGATGAATCATTGATCAAAAAGCAGATTTTTGAGAGAATCTTCATCGATCTAGTGGCCGGTGAATCACTGATCAAAGAGCGAGCAGCCGCCAGGTTTAATGATTTTGTGGGATCCCTGGATGTAGCGGCTGGCGAACCACTTCTTCTTCCACAAAGATTCAGACAAAACCGAGCTTGGATAGAACTGAAGAAGATTTGGCGAACGAAGAAAAAGGTAAAAGGGTTTCAAATTAATAAAATAGAAGGAGGTTATTCAGTAGCCATCGCAGGTTTCATTACTTTTCTTCCATTCAAATTCAAAAAAAGCTAAAAAAAGGATAGCGAATGCTCGATTCACCATTGATAGCTTTATCCCTAAAAGGAGGGATATTGTGATAATAGCGGCGGATTCAAACAAGAACTTAATGAAAAAAAAGACAAGATAGCAAAAATTCTGAATAATCCGAAGCCCACCTTAATCCATTTTGTTGAGGATCTTGCACTTATTCCGGCCCTATATTTACATAGCCAAGAAAGGCTCTGGTGATCATGAGCGCCTATCGCCCTGGCACGACACTCTAAAATGCATGTTGGGTTGGGCCAGCGGGAAGTCCAGCTTTGGGACGTTGCCCCTCCCTCGGATGAAAATAGATCTCGTGGAGACGGGCTTGACAAAAGTCAGTTAGCAAGTGGATGTTCCATAAAAAAAAGAAACTAGGATTCTTCCGAACTCAACTCCGTGGCCAAAATCATCTTCTCACTCTGACCCCCACATATCAGATCCCAGATGCCACCCAACGATGATGGGACTTTCGCGCAGGGAATTTTCATTCGATAAATACTCCCCCTCTTGCAGCGAGAGCCCACTCCTACCTAAGGAAGGGGCTTGTAGATCTATATTTGGATTAAGGGGCGGTATGGATGGAAGAGCGCTTCTATTGGTAGGCAGTTGCTGGTCGAGGAGGCTGCTCTCTCTATCTAGAATGAAAAGAGGAGAGAAGTAGCACGCACTGGAGTGGGAGTGGTTCCAGTGCCAAAATCGCCCTTTCTCTTATTCGTACTAAGGGGGAGGAGGGCTTATCTTAATATTCCATCTTGTTTGTTAGCTGACAACTCCATCCATCTTGCTTGTGCTCATTCTATCACAAAAGACATTTTTTACTTTTGCCATATGGTGATCATACTTTTTTCATACAATTGGAAAGTCTACCGAGGGGGACAAAAACACGGTGTTTCCTACTTTTGTCACTTTGAAAAAAGTCTTTATTAGGGAAATCGATGAGTAGGCGCGCAGCGACGGGGTTTCCTACTTTTAGTATTCCACCATATGCCTCGTTTTTTTACTTCGACTATTGGTTTTTAAGGCTGTGAATTAGCAATGAATCCTGACAACTTCAACTCTTAGTTATACACCCACCTCTACTACATAGATAGTAAAAGTGTCTGCTTCTTGTACCAGTCATTTATGTGTCGTAATTATACTCAATTGTCCAAGAAGACTGCACGAGACACCAAAACACACCAATGTTGTTTTTCATGTACTGCCTCTCGATTGTTGTCTCCACATTTCTTCGCCAAAAGGCTTTAATTCTTCCCATCGTACACTACATCCGATGCTTTAAGTTCAACTGGAAATGAAGAAGTATACCTCATGATGGGTTGACCTGCCTGTCGACTACAAGAGAGACAAGCTCACTTGAGAGATCTTTCCTTTCAATCGCCATTGGAGAAAATAAGACTCCATTGGTGCGGATGGGAAGCAAGTGTGAAGCTCCTCAGAGTTTTTGGGTTCCTGTCTTCATGTACCGAAAGGACAAAGCTGGACGATAGGAGCAATACGGGTAGAAAGTAGTGCTTTTGCTATAGGCTGGCTTAAAATGTTAGCAGATCGGCATGAACGGCTTTCTGCTTAATAGGCAAGGGATCGTCCGCATAACTTAATAGGTAAGCAGAAGGGGAAATCTCCCCACTTTGAATATATAATACAATATTTAGATCGTGTAAAAGATCATAAATCTGATGATGATAAGAAGATCGAAGATGATAATAAGAAGATAGAATCTCATGAGACAAACAAGACTCAAGCTGTTAAGGAAGATAAGAATCTAGATAAAATGAATAAGGCAGTTCATAGGAAGAAGAATAAGAAGGGATATCACTCTCGCTCAAATCACTGCACTCACCGATCTTACCGAACATGCTATCGTCCTTCCCACCTATAGCAAAGCCTACTCCCGTGCTACTAGCCCTTTTGCATTGGCTAAGCATCATCCCCAACTGTGGCTCTCGGCAAGACACCCAGCTCAAGATGAACCGAAGGTATGTGTTTTCTTCCTCAGTACGCATCTTGTCGTGTCTGCACGACGCGATCTCAAGCTCCAAAACCTCAAAGCGATCCGACTCTCTAGTGTTATCTGAGCTGACCTTCTCTAACACAGTGAGTGATCTTAGCATCCTTCTATGCTAGCTCAGAACGCAAGCCTAACCAAGACTTGCACGCACCAAGTAAGCTAGGCCTAGCCTTCAACTCACTGACCTCCTCAAGTAGAGTGCCATACTTGTCCTATAGAGTGACAAGATCCGACATGTGAATGGCGCAAGCATCACACTCTACCTCCTTGGTAACCACCACTGACGCCTTAGCAAAATCTAGCTCATGAAGCGCGCTAAGGTACTTCGCCTTAAAGTCGTTCCTCTCACAAGCGGCACACTTGAGCAACGCATCTTGACTCATCAAGGTGTCATTCAGAGACTCAATATCGAGAGAGAGGGACTCGATGGTGGGTGATACCTCGGGTGTGTCAGAGTCATAGTCGTAGACGGGGCCATCCTTGCGCTTGCTGACCTTGCCTTATTCAATCTCCATTGTGCAAAAACCACCGTGCTTGGCGTCGGCGTAGAAGCATAGGCCATTGAGCTTGTCCTCAACCTTTCCCTTCGACTCATCATCGCTTGAAGAAGCACCTCCGTCGGAGGAGGCATCGATGTTGCTGAGAGAGGCGAGGAAGGCTCGATGCTTGGCCTTCACCTTGTCAATCACCTTCTTGGAGGACCTTCGGTGGTAGCCACCCTTGGGCTTGTGCTTGTCCTCGAAGTGGTGCTCACGCTTGTCCTTGCTCTTGGTGAAGTCACCCGCAGCTTTCTTGGGGCAGTTTGCGATGAAGTGATCCTCATCACCGCAACGGTAGCACCCCTTGGCTGAGCCACCACGCCGACGGTTCAAACGGTTGTTGTGAAACCGTGAGAACTTGGTGATGACCAAAGCCAGCTCATCATCTCCAAGAGCCTCCACTTGATCTTCTGTCACAGAAATCAAAGACAAAGCGAACAAAGAGTGTGAAGGGTCAGAGGAAGAAGATGTACCGCCGGGGCCAGAAACCAACGCCATAGATGGTTTCGACGGGTTTTCAAGCTTGGCCCGGGTCTGGTAGTCAATCTCTGAGGACTTGAGCTCGCTGAACAGCTCGTCCATGGTCAAGGCATCATAGCCCGGTGACTCCTGAATGGCGGCCACCTTCATCTCCCATACCTTCCGATCCAGAGCATGCAAAAGCTTGATAGCCATCTCATGATCATCATAAGGCAAGTTGGCTCGATTAGCACACATCTTGTTGATAATAGATTGGAAGCGAGTGAACATCCCGTCAACAGATTCGCCGGCCAACTGAGCAAAGTTCTCGTACTCTCTACGCTACGTGTCGAAGAGTCTGGACTTGATCTGAAGGTTGCCCTCATGATATCTCAAGAGTGTTTGCCAGATCTCCCGTGCCGTAGTGAGACTCGAAACCCGCTCAAACTCTGGAAGAGACAAACAAGAGAAGAGAATACTACAGGCTCTTGCATTTGACGCATGCTGCATAACCTGGGCATTGGTGATCCGAGCCTCAAGAACCACGTAGTTCTCATTCTCACAAATCTCCCAAAACTTTGTGTCAAGCCCTTGGAGGTAAGCGGACATGTGAACCTTCCAATAGGCAAAGTTGGTTCCATCAAAGTAAGGAGGTTTACCAGCACCTCGCTCCATGTCGCCTTCGCGGATCAAGAACCGTGTAAGGTGTATTGATCCTTAACCGGCTCTGATACCAATTGAAGGACCGGAAACGGCGACCAGGGGGGTGAATGGGAGCCTCAAATTTCTCTCGAAATATTCGGGCCACTCTTCCCAAAAACAAACCCAACAAGGAAGCTTACTCCACCAGAAGGATCACGACCCTAGAGAGGGTGGATACCTATGGTGATGACCAAGAGGTACAGCGGATCTTCCGGAAACCAAAAACTAAAACCGAGACACCGATAGTGTGGCTCTCAAACCCTAGAGAGAAGAGAATAGAGCTCACCAAACAATACTTATGACAACTGGTCTCACAAGTGCTTCATCAAGTTCCCTGCGTGATTACGAAACCAACGCAACAAACGGAACTCAATTTAGAGTCCGGTCGAGGGAGAAACGACCAAAATAGCGACGAAGAAAATTCTGAAAACCTTGCTGGAAGGGCGACGGACGCTGGCGATGGACGCTGACAGAGGGCGACGGACGCTATCCGACGGGCGATGGACGCGAGTCTGACAGGAGCATCCGACGCTCAAAAAAACAGCCCAAAACAGCCCAAGGCGACGGACGCTTGGCTAGGGGAAGGGCAGCGTCCGACGGGATGATTTTCAGCGTCCGTCGGGAGCGTCCGACACCCTCAAAAACTGCACAGTGAACCCGAAAATCGTTTTCTCTCCTCCAAATCTTCCCAAAACTCAACTAAATGAACTCAACTGCAACCAAATTTTGTAAGCATGATCCTTGTGCAGTTGGGGGGCTACCCCAAAGAAATCATCATTCAATTTGGAGAGGATAAACGGGAACACTCGGATTTGGGGGAGAAAAGGCAAAACAAAGAACGCCGCAAAGAAATCACTCGATCTACGCACTCGTGAGGTTTGAGGTGAATTCCTTCAGTGCAAAGATGCTCCTCACGAATCCGAACAACTTGGTTCAAGTGGATTTTGCAAATCTACTCTCAACAAAGAGAAATCAACTCGGGAAAAACACAGAGCAAAAGCAAAACGCGAAGAACACAAGCAACCGGGGAGACTCGATCAAGAAACTAACCGTGCCATGGCACTCGGAGAGTCGGGCCTCCGATTCCCACAAAAAGATTCGAGTTCTTACAGAGGTTGGTGAAATCAACCTAGGGATCTCATGAACTAGAGAGAGGGTAGAGAGAGAGTTGGGGGCAAATGATTAGGGTTCAAGAGATGGGATGAGGGATACCCCTTCACCCCCTACTTATCGGGATTTGGCTATTTCCCAAAGACCCCCTAGATACATTGAGTGAACTACCTAGCCTAAGCATTGCAGTCCAAGCTCTGGAAAATATCTCCCGCATTTTGAATGGACGGTCCCGCTTCCTGCCGGGAGTTGCCATCGCCTCGACGCAACCTCCAGGATTCCGCCACATGCCATCTCCGCTTCCTCGGAAGCTCCGCCTAGGTTTTGAGGCCCAAACCCAGGAAACCCGCCACCAGTAGCTTTCGGCTCAACTACCAAACATGGAAACCGTCCTCGGATGGTTTTGAGGCCCAAACCACCAAAACCGCTCGACTCGAGCCACCTTGTCCTCGCCCGGTCGGACTCCGAGTCCCATGAGCCTCCGCTCTACCCGCTCGTCCACTGTCTTGAATCGGTCGACTCAGTCTACCTCCATGTCTTCTCGCACTTGTCGGTGCCAAGTACTAGCCACCACAGCTAGTCCGTCGGCGCCCATGGTCCCTCAGTTCGAGCCCCGCTTCCGCCCTTCACCGCTCTCAGTCCATCGGCACGGCAAGCCTCTACTCGACCTTCTCCACGCCATTGACCACTGTCACTAGGCATAGCACCTGCAAACCACAAGCCGATAGACAGGCACACATTTGGTTTCGCAAAGGGTTAGAATCAAGCCACTCAAACTGAACCGCTCAAGTGTTGGGCAATCACTCATCACAAAACTGAACTACATGGGTACTTACCCACCATGTGTTCACAATCTCCCCCTTGATGAGTGCATTGTCAACACAAGTGCATTTCAGATTTGAGCCACAAGAAAAAGCTCTCCAAATGACCAAAAAGCTGAGAAAGCCAAAACGGGGTCACTTGAGAGAAGCAAAGCGAATTCAAAACCTCGTTCCCAAAGACATGGGCAATGGCTCGACGCAACCAAGCAAAACAAAACTAGCCCTCAAGAAGAGGCAGAAAACGGGCTCAACACCGCTAGCAAAACAAGATACCAATTGAAGCCTATCAAAGCTCAAGAAACCAATTGAAAACACCATGGGAAATCCAAAGATACCAATTAAAACACTTAACGTTCAAGAAGCACTCGAAAGCTGTCAGAGCCAATAAAGCAAGCTAGACCCTCCAGAAAAGGCAAAGGCTCAACACATCTAGCAAAAGCTCCCCCTGGGCAAAAGCACACTCAACATACTAAATGAGCTCCTTAGGGAAAAAGAAGCACACAAACTCCCCCTTGACCAAAGGAGCTCTAAACCAATGAAACCAATGAGATGCACTCTTTCTCCATCTTGGAAGTCGATGGATGAAAATGGAATGAAATGCACATCTCTCCCCTTGTTGACACATGTAGCTCATCAAACATCAACAACTCAAGATTCGGCTACAAATGCCATGAAATGCAAAATGAGTGCAAAAGCTTCATACTTAGAGCTAAGACAATGAATAGATGCTCTAAGTGATGTGATCCTGTGAGAATAGGAAAAGCTCTACGTGCCCAACAAAGACTCAAGTTGAGCTTAAGATCACTTTAGAAGCTATTTTAGTGAGCATATCATGTGAGAGAAGAGAAAGGGTATCACCTCCTAGAGACAACTAAACATGACAAACAAGATAGGATCTATCTCAAGAAATCTCATGTATAGCAAGTAGAACTATCCCTAGCAAAGTTCATACAACAAGCCAATGACCCAACTGAATGAATTTTCCAAATTTCAGAGTTTTGCAGCCAATTTCAGTTTTAGGCACATTACAAGTTGTATGCGAGTGGTTGTAAGCAAGGTGATGTCACTGCTTACCAACCGGGCGAAGTCAAAGGACTTGACATACCGGTTTTGGTCATACACGACACCGCTCAAGTATCAACCCATATGGGAAGCAGTCTCGAACACACGGTGAAGTGCTCACAATGCAGACCCAACTCGATCTTTCCAATTCACAAAACAGAGAGCAATTTCATTTTAGATATTAATCATGGTGCTCAAAGGTAGTGAATGAAACAATGAAGAGCCATAGTTACAAGCTATATACAAGACAACCAAGAAGGATCTTCAAAAGCCTACACATGCTAGTGCCATTTCAGAGGTGACATGGGGAATTTAAATTCAGTTTTAAAGCTTTTCTAACTTAGCTCTATTGCATATCATATAGATCAAAAAGAGTCTAAGTTAGGCAACACCATAGACACATAAAGCACCTCAAACAGAGCATAGATTCATTATATTGGCTATAAGTATGAAGCTTAAAATGAACTATGTCACAAATGCAAATGAGATACACAATGCATTGACACCAACTAACACTAACAAGAAACCAATTTAGAAGAAGGACAAAGAAAAGACAAAAAGAAACAAAAAGAACTATGAAACACAAAACTTTCCTCTTCTAAAAAGGAAAGCAAACACCCAACTCGCCCCGAAGGCGAGAAAACGCAGCTTGATCCAACGGCTTTGTAAGAATATCCGCAAGCTGGTTGTGGGTCTCGACATGCCGGAGGTCAATGTCGCCCTTCTCGTAATGATCTCGCAAGAAATGAAAGCGGACCTCAATGTGCTTGTTCTTTGAATGAAGCACGGGATTTTTGTCCACACTAATTGCACTCGTGCTATCACACAACAGAGGCACCTTAGTAAGCTCAAGACCGAAATCTCTCAAAGTGGCAATCATCCAAATCAACTGCGAGCAACAACTAGCCACAACAACGTACTCAGCTTCGCACGTCGACTGTGCCATGCTAGACTGTTTGTGAGATGACCCGAGAAACTGGCAAGTCCCAGAAGTGGACTTCCGATCAAGTCGGCAACCGGCAAAGTCGACGTCAGAATAACCGCAAAGAACAAGAGAGGAAGAGGTGGAGAACCAAAGACCAAATTCGGGAGTGAAGGGCAAGTACCTCATGATGCGTTTCACCGCCTGCTTGTGCAAAGTCTGTGGGGACGCCTGAAAGCGTGCACACAAACAGACATCGAACTGAATGTCCGGTCGGGTCACCGTCAGGTACAGAAGCGACCCGATCATGCTGCGGTACTCCGTCTAGTCCACCGCCTCTCCTTCCTCGTCCGCATCCAAGGCAGTCGTAGTCAACATGGGCATAGAAAGAGGCTTTGCCTCACCAATGTCAAACTTCTTCAAGATATCCTTCGTGTACTTGCCTTGGTGCACAAACGTCCCTTCTCGGGTTTGCTTGATTTGCAACCCGAGAAAGAAAGTCAACTCTGCCATCATGCTCATCTCAAATTCCCTGCTCATAAGATCTGCAAACTTGGCAACAAGAGCATGAGAAGAACCACCAAAGATGATATCATCCACGTATATTTGGACAAGGAGAGTGTCTTTGCCTTGCTTGAGGAGAAACAATGTCTTATCTACCGATCCCATTTTAAAGCCCTTAGCAAGCAAAAAGGTTTTTAGCCTATCATACCATGCTCTAGGTGCTTGTTTCAAACCATACAAAGCTTTGTGAAGTTTAAAAACATGATTTGGAAACTTGGGATTTTCAAAACCGGGAGGTTGTCTAACATACACTTCCTCCTCTATGTAGCCGTTTAAGAAAGTACTTTTAATGTCCATTTGAAAAAGTTTAAAACCCTTAGAAGCCACAAAAGCTAGAAGGATTCTAATGGCTTCTAAACAAGCTATGGAAGCAAAGGTTTCCTCATAGTATATTCCCTCCTTTTGACAAAAGCCTTGAGCTACCAACGTAGCCTTGTTGCGCACTACCACCCCATCCTCACTTTGTTTATTTTTGAAAAACCATTTGGTACCTATGGGGTGGCAACTAGGTGGTGGAGGAACTAAGACCCAAACGCAGTTTTGCTCAAAGTTTTCTAACTCCTCATGCATGGAATTAACCCAATCCGGATCCATCAAAGTGTGTCCAACATCTCAGGGCTCAAAAGAAGCCACAAAAGCCGAATGAGCAAAGTGAGAGAGATAGGACCTGTACCCCGTGACTCGACGGTCAATGTCGCTGATGATGTTTCTCCGGCGGGTGCTGCCGCTGGATGTGTCGGGGAGCCTGCCTGGACGAAGTGTCCTCCCCCTCAACAGCAGCTGGAGCTCACTCAGGTGCAACAGGCACGGACTGAGGAAGCTGCTCGAACTGCCCCCATGTAGAGGAATTAGTCGGGTCAGGGCCATGAGCCGAAGTGGATGTCGCAGGGTCGACGGGGGCAGCCAGTGGAGTTGGCTCGGGATCACCCCGGTCGGCGTCGTCCTGCTCCTCCTCCACAAAGATGATAGTGTTCACCTCATCATCACCTGCAAGCTCAAAAGCAGTGGAAACATAGGGCATAGTCTCATCGAAGGTAATCTCACAAGTCTCCATCACTCGGTTAGTCTCAAGGTTAGGTGCACGATAAGCACGAGAGTGAGTAGAATAACCAAGAAAGATACCGTCAGAAGACCGTGATTCAAATTTATCCAACTTACCGCCCTTTTTGAGAATGAAGCACCTGTACCCAAACACCCATAGGTGACTTACCTTGGGTGGTCTCCCAAATGGCAACTCATAAGAGGTCTTTTTCTTGAAAGTTCGGAGGAAAATGCGATTGGAAACATAGCAAGCAGAACTGAGTGCTTTGGCCCAATACTGCCTAGGAGTCCTATGCTCATCGAGCATCGTCCTGGCCATCTCAACAAGGGTCGGATTCTTGCGCTCAACAACACCGTTCTGTTGGGGAGTGTGAGGTGAGGAAAACTGGTGATCGAGACCCCAAAGAAGAGCAAAGAGTTGCAAAGTGAGCATTCTTGAATTCTATGCCATTGTCACTGCGGATAGCTCTCATGGCATTCTTAGGTAGCTCATTTTGCAATCTCAAAATCAGATCTCGAACCAGTGGAAAAGCCTCATCCTTACTCTCCAAAAAGAACACCCAAGAGTACCTCAAGTAGTCATCAACGACTACAACAACATACCACTTCCCTCCCTCTGACCTAATCTGAGCTAGACCAACTGTGTCCATGTGTAAGAGCTCGCCGGTTCGAGTGGTCATGATCTCAGTCACAGGAGGATGGGAAGCAGCAACCATCTTGCCATGCCTGCAAGGATGGCAAACCAAATCCTTCTCGAACTTCAGCTTTGGCAATCCTTGGATAAGGTCCATTGAGCTAAGCCTTGCAAGCAAGTCAAAACTCAAGTGTCCCAATCTCCTATGCCACTTCCAAAGTTCGAAAGAAGAACCGGCAAGAAGACAACAAGAAGGTCCGGAAGAAATAGAAAAATCCACACGAAAAACCTTCCCAAAAGGTAAAATCTGGCAAACAAGCTCACCACGAGAGTCCAAAATCCGAGAGAGATTAGGATTGAAATTCACTTCAAAACCGTCATCAAGGAGTTGCGAAACCGAAAGAAGGTTAAAATTCAAATTCGCAACCAACGCAACATCCTTGAGGACAAAAGAAGAGTTCACTCGGATCGACCCTTGGGAGACAACCTTACCTTTACTCTTGTCCCCGAATGTTATATACTCGGTGTGGTGCACAGGGTCGAGGCTGGAGAACCACTTGGCACTTTCGGTCATATGGCGTGAGCATCCGGAATCCACAAGCCAAGTCTCCTCCAGTCCTCCTTCCTACATCAATAAAAAGACATAGGGTGAGCAAACGGTGCAACACTAGGTTTAGTAAACTGTGAAGGATACCAGTGTTGTCCCATTTGCCCAAAGAATGGGTTAGGAGAAAAACCAAACATCTCCTGTCCCATGGGAGGATAGCGATCACCACGATAGGGAAAACGTGGTCCGCTAAGGAAGGGAGGAGTAAAGCCACCGCCACGAGGCCCGTAGTCGTATGGGTCACGACCGGTACCCCGCCGGGCACGACCACCGCGTGGTCTCGCCTCCTGAGGCCTAGCACCTTGAGGCATTGTACCTCTAGGCCTAGAAGTGCGCCTCTGAACTTTTGGTTCACGCACCCCAACTCATGGGTGGTACATGTCCCTGTTGTTCAACTCAACCTGCCTCTGATCATCTCTCTTCCTCCTATAGCAAAACTCAGCCAAGTGCCCATCCCGCTCAAAATACTCACAATGGTACCTCACCACACTCTTGGTAGGCACTCTCTTGTTGGGTTGGGTGGCTCTAGATTTCTTAGGAAGGGGATCACTAGAGATGTCGGGAATTGTATCAAGTGGGTTGCGAAGGTGGTTCGGTTTAGCAATCCACACTTGCTTCTGTGGAGTGGTTTTGGGTGGCTCTTCAAACACGCCATCTCTCACAGGAAACTCAGAGGGGTTGGTAGGCTTAGGTGGAGTGATCTTGGTAAGCTTGGGAGTTGTGGTGGGTTTCTCATTCTTGCTCAAACCACTGCACTCACCGATCTTACCGAACATTCTATCGTCCTTCCCACCTCTAGCAAAGCCTACTCCCGTGCTGCCAGCCCTTTTGCATTGGCTAAGCATCATCCCCAACTACGGCTCTCGGCAAGACACCTAGCTCAAGATGGACCGAAGGTATGTGTTTTCTTCCTCAGTTCGCATCTTGTTGTGTCTGCACGACGCGATCTCAAGCTCCAAAGCCTCAAAGCGATCTGACTCTCTAGTGCTATCTAAGCTGACCTTCTCTAACACAACGATCTTAGCATCCTTCTGTGATAGCTCGGAACGCAAGCCTAAGCAAGACTTGCACGCACCAAGTAAGCTAGGCCTAGCCTTCAGCTCACTGACCTCCTCAAGTAGAGTGCCATACTTGTCCTGGAGAGTGACAAGATCAGACATGTGAATGGCGCAAGCATCACACTCTACCTCCTCGGTAACCACCACTGACGCCTTAGCAAAATCTAGCTCATGAAGCGTGCTAAGGTACTTCGCCTTAAAGTCGTTCCTCTCACAAGCGGCACGCTTGAGCAACACATCCTTACTCATCAAGGTGTCGTTCAGAGACTCAATCTCGAGAGAAGGACTCGACGGTGGGTGATACCTCGGGTGTGTCAGAGTCGTAGTCGTAGTCAGGGCCATCCTTGCGCTTGCCGACCTTGCCTTCTTCAATCGCCATGGTGCAAAAACCACCATGCTTGGCGTCGGCGTAGAAGCATAGGCCGTTGAGCTTGTCCTCAACCTTTCCCTTCGACTCATCATCGCTTGAAGAAGCACCTCCGTCGGAGGAGGCATCGATGTCGCTGAGAGAGGCGAGGAAGGCTCGGTGCTTGGCCTTCACCTTGTCAATCACCTTCTTGGAGGACCTTCGGTGGTAGCCACCCTTGCGCTTGTGCTTGTCCTCGAAGTGGTGCTCGCGCTTGTCCTTGCGCTTGGTGAAGTCACCCTCAGCTTTCTTGGGGCAGTTTGCGATGAACTGATCCTCATCACCGCAGCGGTAGCACCCCTTGGTTGAGCCACCACACCGATGGTTCAAACGGTTGTTATGAAACCGCGAGAACTTGGTGATGACCATAGCCAGCTCATCATCTCCAAGAGCCTCCACTTGATCCTCTATCTCAGGAATCAAAGACAAAGCGAACAAAGAGTGTGAAGGGTCATAGGAAGAAGAAGACGTAACGTCGGGGCCAGAAACCAACTCCATAGATGGTTTCGGCGGGTTTTCAAGCTTGGCCCGGGTCTGGTAGTCAATCTCTGAGGACTTGAGCTTGCTGAACAGCTTGTCCATGGTCAGGGCATCATAGCCCGGTGATTCCTGAATGGCAGCCACCTTCATCTCCCATACCTTTCGATCAAGAGCATGCAAAAGCTTGATAGCCATCTCATGATCATCATAAGGCAAGTTGGCTCGATTAGCACGCATCTTGTTGACGATAGATTGGAAGCGAGTCAACATCCCGTCAACAGATTCGCCAGCCAACTGAGAAAAGCTCTCGTACTCTCTATGGTACATGTCAAAGAGTCTGAACTTGATCTGAATGTTGCCCTCATGATATCTCAAGAGTGTTTGCTAGATCTCCCGTGCCGTAGTGAGACTCGAAACCCGCTCAAACTACATAAGAGACAAACAAGAGAAGAGAATACTACGAGCTCTTGCGTTTGACGGATGCTGCGTAACCTGGGCATCGGTGATCTGAGGCTCATGAACCACATAGTTTTCATTCTCACAAATCTCCCAAAACTTTGTGTCAAGCCCTATGAGGTAAGCGGACATGCGCACCTTCCAATAGGCAAAGTTGGTTCCATCAAAGTAAGGAGGTTTACTAGCACCTCGCTCCATGTCTCCTTCGCGGATCAAGAACCGTGTAAGGTGGATTGATCCTTAACCGGCTTTGATACCAATTGAAGGACCGGAAACGACGACCAGGGGGGTGAATGGGAGCCTTAAATTTCTCTCGAAATATTTGGGCCACTCTTCCCAAAAACAAACCCATCAAGCAAGCTTACTCCACCATCAAGATCACGACCCTAGAGAGGGTGGATACCTATGGTGATGACTAAGAGGTACAACGGATCTTCCGGAAACCAAAAACTCAAACCGAGACACCGATAGTGTGGCTCTCAAACCCTAGAGAGAAGAGAATAGAGCTCACCCAAAACTACTTTTGAGAACTGGTCTCACAAGTGCTTCATCAAGTTCCCTGCGTGATTATGAAACCAACGCAATAAACAGAACTCAATTCGGAGTCCGGACGAGGGAGAAACGACCAAAACAGCGACGAAGAAAATTCTGAAAACCTTGCTGGCAGGGCGACGGACGCTGGCGATGGACACTGACAGAGGGCGACGGATGTTGTCCGACGGGCGACGGACGCGAGTCCGACGCTCAAAAAAATAACCCGAAACAGCCCCAGGCGACGAACGCTTGGCTAGGGGAAGGGCAGCGTCCGACGGGATGATTTTCAGCATCCGTCGGGAGCGTCCGACGCCCCCGAAAACTGTACAGTGAACCCAAAAAGCGTTTTCTCTCCTCCAAATCTTCCCAAAACTCAACCAAATTAACTCCAACTGCAATAAAATTTTGTAGGCATGATCCTTGTGCAGTTGGGGAGCTATCCCGAAGAAATCATCGCTCAATTTGGAGAGGATAACCGGGAACACTCGGATTTGGGGGAGAAAAGGAAAACCGAAGAACGCCGCAAAGAAATCGCCAGATCTACGCACTCGGGAGGTTTGAGGTGAATTCCTTTGGTGCAAAGATGCTCCTCACGAATCCAAACAACTTGGTTCAAGTGAATCAAAAAGAGAAATCAACTCGGGAAAAATAGAGAGCAAAAGCAAAACGCGAAGAACACAAGCAACCGGGGAGACTCGATCAAGAAACTAACCGTGCCATGGCACTCGGAGAGTCCGGCCTCCGATTCCCACAAAAAGATTCGAGTTCTTACAGAGGTTGGTGAAATCAACCTAGGGATCTCATGAACTAGAGAGAAGGTAGAGAGAGAGAGTTGGGGAAAATGATTAGGGTTCAAGAGATGGGATGAGGGATACCCCTTCACCCCCTACTTATCGGGCTTTGGCTATTTCCCAAAGACCAACCTAGATACATTGAGTGAACTACCTAGCCTAAGCATTGCAGTCCAAGCTCCGGAAAATATCTACCACATTTTGAACGGACGGCCCTGCTTCCTGCCGGGAGTTGCCATCGCCTCGACGCAACCTCCAGGATTCCATCACGTGTCATCCCCGCTTCCTCGGAAGCTCCGCCTAGGTTTTGAGCCCAAACCCAGGAAACCCTCCACCGGTAGCTTTCGGCTCAACTACCGAACCCCGAGTTTTGAGGCCCAAACTCGGAAACTGTCCTCGGATGGTTTTGAGGCCCAAACCACCAAACCGCTCGACTCGAGCCACCTTGTCCTCGCCCGGTCGGACTCCGAGTCCCATGAGCCTCCACTCGACCTGCTCGTCCACCGTCTTGAATTGGTCGACTCGGTCTACCTCCATGTCTTCTCGCACTTGACGGTGCCAAGTACTATCCACCACAGCTAGTCCGCCGGCGCCCATGGTCCCTCAGTCCGAGCCCCGCTTTCGCCCTTCACCACTCTCAGTCCATCGCACAGCAAGCCTCTACTCGACCTTCTCGACGCCATTGACCACTGTCACTAGGCATAGCACCTACACACCACAAGCAGATAGACAGGCACACATTTGCTTTCGCAAAGGGTTAGAATTAAGTCACTCAAACTGAACCGCTCAAGTGTTGGGCAATCACTCATCACAAAACTGAACTACATGGGTACTTACCCACCATGTGTTCGCAGTTGTTGACATGATCAACCCTTCTTGGGAACCTTTCAGGGTTTTGCTTCTTGTCATCTTCCTACGAAGGAAACTTCCATGAGTGTATGTCGAATTATGCAGTCCATATAAACGTGAGTTCTTGACGGTTTCCGAGTTGGTTTTGCTTCTGACTGAAGTCTGCTTGTACACTCCGACTTGATTTGTGTTTACTTTTGTCGTGTTGGACTTGGGGTTGGCGTGCGGTAGTGTCTCCTTTTCCGAGTCGGTTTCGTATCCTTCTTCGTCTGCCAGTTTGGTTAGTTTTGAAATCATCAGATTCTGAATTCCCTGGTTTAGTTCTTGAAGATCTTGATCCGTTCCTTCTTCTTCTCGGAGTCGGCTTTGAATTTTTCCGTTGTCGTCAATCTTGGAGATCCATGATCCGAAGAAAAACGTGGATTCCGTTGATTTCATCATCTTGAGGTCGTGGTCCACCAAGCTTTTCGAGAAAAAATTCGCCGAAAGACCCTACCCGGCGCGCCAGCTGTCAATGTTTTACCACCGATAGCCTGCCACGGGGTTACCCAAGATAGTAGTCCGTGCCTCAGCGAATAGTGAAACCTTGGTGGTTGGACACACAGGGACACACGGTTTATACTGGTTCAGGCTCTCGATGATGTCGAGTAATAACCCTACATCCAGTTGAGTAGTCTGTTATTGCTCTTGATCGTAATACAAGGTGTTGTGTGTCGCTCCACGTATCGGGTGTTGTCTAGTATGTAGGAACTATCTTTGGGTGATGCCCCCACCAGCCCTTTATAGTCTAGGAACTGACTGAGGTTATTCTAATCCTACTCGATTACAAACTTAGAGTCCTAAGCTATGCTTCGATCTTGCTGTTCTTACCGAGTAGAATTCGGTCTTTTTTGTTCGTCTTCCTTCGTGGGTCAGAAAAAGGAGGCCCAAGGCTCAGGCAAGCCAGTCTCTAGGTACCCTATAGGATATCCCATCCACAGCACTCATCTCAGCTCCAATCATTCAACCCCCTGATTGGAAGCTCCCCTTTGAAATAATGTGTGATGCTAGTGATTATGTTGTCGGTGCGGTATTAGGCCAAACCAAAGATAAGAAGCATCATGCTATTTCGTATGCTAGCAAAACCTTGACAGGGCCACAACTAAATTATTCAACAACTGAAAAAGAGTTGTTGATCGTGGTGTTTGCTATAGAAAAGTTTAGATCTTACTTAGTAGGAGCAAAAGTAATTGTCTACATAGACCATGTTGCTGTTGACACCGTTTTTTGTACGTGTCAATATGAACCGGATACATTGATCGGTAGAAGGGTAGTTACACCGATCGGTAGAAAGATGGTTGCTTTTCCTTATCGACATCAGAATCCCACAATCGGATTGCCGATGAAAACAGAAGATTGAGAAAACAAAAGAAGGTATTGGCTGATCAGAAGGGTGTTGTCGATGGAAACAGGAGAACATTGCCGATCGGGAATATTGCCGATGGATACAGGTTGGTGTGGCTGACGTCAGCAAGAAGTTGCCGATGGCAATAGAAGGAGATTGCGGATTAAAAGAGTTTGCCGATGGAAAGTTTCATCTCAAGGAAAACGGATAAGGAAACTAGCGATTTTATGCTAGTATTATTGTTTTAGTTTGAGTCCGACTCTTGCACGAGTCGTTTTATTTCCTTAAAAGTAGGAGTTTTGTTTAGGTATGAGTCGTGTCCATGTATAACTCCTTTTACCGGCGTATAAATATGTACTCAGCGGTGGTATAGAAAAAATCAATCAATGAAATACAAATCTATTACTTTTATCTACTTTTCCAACAATCTACTTTTTTCGTATTAGTTCTAGTTTATCTACGAGTTCTTACGACGTCTCGACGGGCTGCATCTACACGACCTCCATCGCCTTCGCAAGTTCCGCGTTTTGATCAAATTGAGCTTTGACGTCCGGGCGTATCGTTGTCGTCTCGTTCAATCTTGTTCTAGTTATCGTCCTTGTCGATTAACTGGTCAAATCGACTGGCACACCTTTGGATATCGAGTTCGGGTATAAGCCCGAGGTGTTTGCAGATCTGACGCTTTTTATGTCAACACCTCTTTTGGCACACCCGGTGGGACCCTAGATACATCTCTTGATCAAGATCATGGGTGGTTCTACTGACGTTGATCCAAGGAACATCATTGAAGTCTCCGAAGCAGATTTGAAAGATGATCAGAAGCAAGCTATGGAGCAGGCTGTGTAGGAGTACAAGCAGCTATGTCTGAAATCCTTCAGCCTAAACAGGAGCGGTGACGCAGTCCAGAAGCAAGATCTGCCGTTGCCTCGGCAGGTCACTTTCGATGCCAATCCTGGTAAGTTGCAAGATATGGTTAATTCTGCGTTAAGTCAAGCGCTCATTAGCCATTCCAATGTGTTGTCCAATACTGTATACAATGTTGTCATGCAATATTTAAAAGAAGGACAACCACCCAGGTATGTTGGTACAACGTATCATCAACCTGGATCGGCATCTACCACGACTTCATCAGTGGCTCCAGCATTCCAACCTGTGAATCCTTCTACCGATGAAGCTACACCACCGAGATCAAGCCCTGTAGGTGCCGTTCGGTTGAACACCGATCCGGTGGCATCGGCAATGTCAGGACATATAGTCTAGAGTTAGCCAACTCCCGCTAGCTAGTGGGGATACGGCATGCCTCCGGATTCATCTGCCGATGCTAAACTGATCCAAGGTAATAGTGCATCAGGAAAAGCCTCTATGGAGTCGATAATATCAGCACAGACGATGAGTCCGATAGTGCATTACGCTACGTCTTCTCCAAATGCACAGTTGCTGCTAGGAGATCTTCAGATGGCAATACCTAAAGTGCCTTACGGGCAGATGCAACAAGATTTGGCAGTGATGAATCGTCCCATGATGATGGAAAATCCCCAAGCTGGGACGTCAGTGCACCAAGGAGGTCAATTTGTTGATTATTCCAAAGTACAGGAGCAGCAGACGCCGGGTAGTTATCAATTATCGGCAAGTCACATGCCGATGACTTATAATCCTGTATGGGCCAGTCTAGTTCAGCAACAGGTGGTACAACCTGGATACCAAGTAGCGGGAGCACAACAGTACCATTACCCAGCAAGCTCTCAAAATGAAACATCGGTATATCAACCGATGAATATCATGCCGCAATATGCCCCAGTGAGCGTCCAAGGTTATACATTGGCGAATCAACCGGTGCCTAATATTCAGCAAGATGGTGTTGCGCCTATACCAATTGGATCAACTTATCTAGCGCAAAGGCCAGAAGAAATGTATCCGTCGGCCCAGCCAGTTAATATTCAGCCGATCCATCGGCAGGATCAGGATGCGTACTGGGTCGATAAAATAGCCAAGGTGATGAAAGAGCAGTTCGGTATCAAGCCTAAGGTTAATACGTACTCTTATCGAACGTCGTACCCTCAGGCCTACAACCTGATTCCTCTCCCAAATCGGTACAAGGTACCGGATTTCATAAAGTTTTTGGGCCAAGATGATACATCGACGATGGAGCACATCAACCGCTTCATTATCCAATGTGGAGAGGCAGCTAGCAAAGATGAGCTAAGGGTGAGATTGTTCTCGTCATCCTTGTCTGGATCGGCGTTTACGTGGTTCATCTCACTTCCTCCAAATTCTCTGATTACTTGGGCCGATCTAGAGAAGCAGTTCCACCAATACTTCTTCTTTGGCGTTCATGAGAAGAGGATTACCGATTTGGTCAAGCTTAAATAGCGCAATGACAAATCGGTAGAAAGCTTCGTCCAGAGGCTTCGGGATGTAAAGAATAAATGCTACAACTTAGTGCTGGATGATCGACAATTGGCAGATCTAGCCTTCTAGGGATTGCTGCCGCACATTAGGGACAAGTACGCATCTCAAGAGTTCGAGAGTCTGAGCCATCTCGTACAAAGAGTTGTCGATCAGGAAGTCAAAGCCTTCGAACCTAGAAAGACTTGGAACAAGAAGGTGTCCTTCATCGAACAGGAAGAAGAGTCTGAATCAGATGAATGGACAGATGTCGGCGTTGCTAAATGGGTGAAGGATAATAAGCTGATATCCTGTCCGTTTGGTCAGAAGGAGGCTGAAAGATTTGCTTTCGATACTGCTAAAGTCGATAGGATATTTGATCTGTTGCTTCAAGAAGGGCGGATTAAGCTAACGCCTAATCAAGTAATTCCATCGGCTGAAGAGCTTAGAAGGATGAGGTACTGTAAGTGGCATGATGCAACCTCACACAGTACCAATGATTTTAAAGTCTTTAGGCAGCAGTTGCAGTCAGAAATCGAATCTGGGTGAATCAAGTTTGAAAATTCTAGAGCTCAGAGGCCGATGAAAATTGATCAGCATCCGCTTCCAAATAATATGGTGGAAACCAGTAGGAAAGTCGAAGTGCTGACGTCGGAAGTAGCCAAGAAAAATTCATTGGTGGACCCCGAACATCAAATATCTATGCAGGATGTAAAGGGAAAGAAGATTGCCGATGAAAGAGAAGGTAAAAGAAATGCCGATGACGGTAGCAGCTCCAGGAGGCCTCAAAGACGTGCGTCGTATGGCGTTGTAATCACGCTATTGACACAAAAAGCGTCAGGATCTGTGAACACCTCGGGCTTATACCAAAATTTGATGTCCAAAGGTGTGCCAGTCGATTTGACCAGTTAATCGACAAGGACGATAACTAGAACAAGATCTGAACGAGACAATGGCGATGCGCCCGGATGTCAAGGCTCAAACTTGATCAGGATAACTAGAGTAGAGCTGAACGAGACGACAGCGATGCGCCTGAACGTCAAGGCTCAGGTTGCTCAAACGCGGAACTTGCAAGGGTTGACCGAGATCGAAGAGATGCAGCCCGTCGAGACTTGAAGAACTCGTAGGTAAACTAGATCTAATGCGGTAAAGGTAAATTACTGGTAAAGTAGATAAAAAAAATTGATTTGTATTGATTGGATTGGATATCTTTTTCATGTGGCCCTTGGGCACATATTTATACTCCCGTATGGGGAGTTGTACATGGATATGACTCATACCTTCCTAAACAAAAACTCCTATTTTTAAGGAAACAACTGACTCGCGCAGGAGCCGGACTCAAACAATAATAATCTTTTCCTAAACAAACACTTCTATTTTTAAGGAAATAAACGACTCATGCAAGAGTCGGACTCAGACTACCATAATAACACTAGTATAAAAAATCACCAGTTTCCTTATCTACTTCACGATGAAACCTTCCATTGGCAGATCCCTTCAATCCGCAACTTCCTTCTATTGCCATCGGCAGTCTTCTGCTGACGTCAACTACCACGTCATCCTGCGCCCATCGGCACTATCTCTTTATCGGCAATATCCTTCAATCGGCAACTCTTCACTCTCATTGGCAACTTGCTTTTACCAATCAACTCTTATCGGCAACAATCCTGCTTTATCGTTCAACTTCCATCGGCAACAAACTCATCTTCATTTGCAGCATTCACTCTCATCGGTAATCTTAACCGATGACTTTCTAATGCCGATAGAAAACGGTCACCGATCAATGCGAGTCAACCCATTTGACATGTTGAAAAACGGTGTCAACACATGCCCCCCAATTTCGGAGTGTAGAATATTTTACGTGCCGAAATTCTCTCTACTGCAATCTTTTCCTCTAAAGCACTTGCGTGAATTTCTCAATTACTGCACGCGAAAATCACAAGTTACCAACAAAACCCCGCGACTCCAGCGCAAACAGTTGCAAATCCAATCATATCCCCTCGATCAACATGCAAATCTATTGCATACCCTTCCATATTTCCGCTCAGTGCAAAGAAAATTCCAAAATACCCCTGACCAGGCTTATAAAAGTTACCACCATCCAATCTATTCTTCATCCCAAGCTCGCATTCACTTTTACTCCCTCATTTCACCAACACTTCCGAAGAACACTCCGATGATCCTCAAGCAGCGGCGTCTCCTTCCTTCATCAGAGCGCGAACCACAAGAATCCCTCCTGCTTCAATGGCGATCAACTTCAATGTTCCTGAGGTGACTCCTCCTTCCTTCGCTTTGCATCTCTCTATTTCATTTTTTGCATTGTCCCATAATTTTCCTTTTGCTTTCCTTCCATTTTCTGAATCTAGGAACTGCGCAACAAAATAGTGATCTCTCTCGATCAATCACATTTTCACTGCCTGGGCCCAATGGGGAATACCGATCCTACTGCGCTTATCAATGCAGAGACCAATCGCATCCCTTTTAGATCTGAGTGTTTCAATCTAGGGTTGTGGAGGGATGCTTTCCGCTCATGGCCCAAACCCACCAAAGGTTGGAAGAATTGGTATCTCAGGATGGCTAGAACACTGCAAGTTTACTGGGCAGAGCGCAGCCTGGACCAATGCATTAAGCTTTCTATTGCCGATATGGCGAAGAACGAGAACATGATGATGGCTGCTTCTTACTTTTGGTCCGACACAATGAACACATTCTTGTTAAGACATGGACCAGCCACCCCCACTCTTGCCGATGTACACATGCTTATCGGCCTCGACGTCTCCTCTGCCGATCCCTCCAATCTTTTCGGTAGGAAACCCGAACATTGGGTAATCACACGCAACATCGGCGGCTGGATTGGATATATTCGAGAAAACCAGAAGACTGGATCGGTAGGTCAGAGGGAACACGCCATCTTCCTGAACATGTGGTTGGAAAAGTTCATCTTCTGCGGCAGAACGGTTGGACCCACTACTATGTACCTTCCCGCAGTAGAGCTTCTGTCCGATGGAGCAAGACTTCCTCTTGGCCGATACCTCCTTGGTTCGGTATATCACCTCCTTCATCAGGTATCCAGAAAGCTATTGCTAGGCGAGCCCATCGACAACCTCGGCGGTCCATGGTGGTTGATCAACATGTGGTTGAACGCACACATGCATAAAGCCCTCCAGTTCGACTTGTTCAATCAACAATTTCCAAGGGACATATCGGAGGACTATGAATTTAGTGATGATGAATCGGCAACCCGTTTCCCACTCAACTTTGGGGAGGCCATCATTGTATTGCCTTGAACCGATGCCAATGAGGGTCAGTTCAGCATGTTCTTTCAGAGACTTTACTGTGGGATTCCAGCTGCAGAATGGGTCTGGTGGCCCTATATTGATCAGGACAACCGATTTCCACTTTCCTTCAATCTTACCGATGGAAATATACCACAAAATGAATCGATCATGAAAGCCACCATCATTCCTCGGGCCATCCCAGTTAACATCTTTGGGACCGGGAAGAATACTTCTCCAACTTATGAGTTTTACTATCCATCGGCAGCAACAAGACAGTTGGCATTTGGTCAGTTGCCGATCAAGTTCAGCTATGCCAACGTGATAAAACCAAGAGAAGTTATTTCTAGTGCCATGGACTGGAATAGGATCGTCAATCTTTCTCCCCATGTCAATACATCAAACATTGATTAATCTTCTTGGGCACCAACATCCTTCATCACGGAGTCATACAAATCCTGGTGGCAAGAATGGAAAAATCAACTATTCCTCAAGTCGTTGCATTACTATCGGCATTTGATTGACGCCGATCACATCATTCCCGATGATGCAGTAAGTTCTTCATTCTAATGCATCTCTTATTATTTACTTCTACTATCGGCATCTGACCCTCTTTTACTAACAGGCTGACGATCCAATCCCTCGAACGAGCAAGAGCGGCAAGCACTTCAATCTTCGAATGATGAACCCCATATCAATCATCGGCAACAAGGCTCCTATGTTGGCTGCTTTCACCCCTCAAAGGGCACCAAGGGTCACCCTCAAGTCCAAGCCGACAACATCTAGCACCACTACTACGCCATCGGCTGTTGCCGCTGTCTTGGCGCAAGCTTTCGCAGTAAGTCCTTATTTCATTTATACCGATTACAAACCCTTATCGGTAATGTTTACTTTATTTAACTTGCACCAAATATCTTTTGCAGGCAACGGGCTCATCGGCAGTTGCTTCAAATGTACAAGCTCCTCCGACTCATGCTGCCGACGCCCCCCGAGCTTCACAATCGAAACGCCCCGGTTCACCAACTGCTGCTCCAAACAAGAAGAAGCGCTTGAGGCTAGCTACTCCACCCATATCACCAACTCCTATCGATACACCAACACCAGAGCCAGCATCGGCGTCCATCCCTGATCAACCATCGGTTGAGATTCCCAACCAGGGAATAGTACCATCACCACATGAGTTGGATGAAACAACAGAAACAACACCGGCATCGGCACCAGCTATTCTCCCAACAGAGGCAAGTTCATCGGCAACCATTGCCGATCCTCAAGACCGCACTATGCCAGCTTACTTTCCAAGTCCCAGGCAAGATATCCGCTTCAAGATGGTAAGCCGACTGTCATAATACTTGCAACACAAACTCATGCCCGGCAAGCCCTAATCTTCTTCTTTTTCAGGCCCAAGACTCCCCAAACAGCCTATTCTCTTTCGCTATCAACCTTCCAGAAGATGGCGACGAAGAAGAAAGCTCTGCCCAACCAGCAAACGCTATATCGGCAGAAGTGAAGGCCAAACTTGAAGCGCTGTTATCTTTACTGCAGCAAAGCACATCCGAACTAGTCCACGACTCCAACGCAGTAAGGATAACCTTCAAAGAAATTCAAAGTCAACTACCCACCGATGTCGAGGAGACACTTTTCCAAGCAGCATATCTCGAGAGCAGACAGCTTCCATACCGAAAGGCTTCACACCGCATTGCCGATAGAAGTGCTCAGGCGGAACTCGAAGAGGAAATATTCAAGTTCAAACAGATTGCGGATGAGAAGCACAAGGACATCGGCCACCTAGAAGCTTCCAGCGTCGAGCTCGAACAAGAGATTACTCATCTATCAGCACAAAAAGAAAAGCTGCTAGCCGAGTTGAAAGAAGTCGACGAAGCTTTAAACTCGGCTAACCAGAAGAAACTCCAACTTCCCAGTGTCGCTATAGCCTTGCAACAAGAGAGGGATACCGCTGCCTGCGAGGCCCTGACATTGAGGAAGAAGACCAAGCCGATTGAAGGTTCGTCCGATGACGATGCTAGGGAAATAGAGGAAGCAAACCAAATTCGCATGCGTGCGATTTCATCTATTCAATCCCTGCTGTAATTTATACTGTGTCGGCAACTATTAACCTAATACTTGATTTTGTCTGAAACATAATGTTAACATGATTCCTGCCGATGTTCTGCATGACTCTTATTCCATCAGCATTTACACCTTGTATTCTTTCATGCATCCACCCAGATACTGGGATAATATTTATTTAAATATTTACCGTTGATTGCTCTGAGAAACGCAACCCCTTCGAGGGTTTCCAAAATATAAGCATTACCAGGAGCAGACTGTTTTATCCGATAAGGACCTTCCCAATCAGGAGACCACTTTCCAAACTTTGAACTTTTAGTCCAAATTGGTAAGATCAGTTTCCACACCAGATCTCCATCGGCAAACTCCTTTACCTTGACCTTCTTGTCATACCACCTAGCAACCCTCTTCTTGTTTTCTTCAATACTAATCAAAGCTCTCAGCCGATAATTCGCTAGATCTTCCAACTCATCCTTCATAAGAGTACCATAATCGTCGGCTGTCAACTGATCTTGAGAAAACAATCGTCTAGAACCAATCTTAATCTCCTAGGGTAGAACAGCATCGTGCCCATACACCAATTGGTAAGGTGAGACTTTAGTAGCACCATGGCATGCCATCCGACAGGACCATAAAGCTTCATTCAGCACAATATGCCACTTTCTAGGGTTTTCTTCAATCTTGCACTTGATAAGCTTGATAATTCCTTTATTAGTTGCCTCGGCTTGGCCATTAGCTTGAGCATAATAAGGGGAAGAGTTTAAAACCTTAAATCCCATACCGATAGCAAATTCTTCAAACTCCCCCGATGTAAACATCGTCCCTTGGTTAGTGGTAATAGTTTGAGGAATACCAAATCGGTAAACAATATGCTCTTTTACAAAGTCTATCATGTTAGCCGACGTTACCTTATTCAAAGGGATAGCTTCAACCCATTTTGTAAAGTAATCGATAGCAACCAGAATGAACTTATGTCCTTTACTTGATGGCGGATAAGTCTGGCCGATGAGATCAATAGCCCATCCTCTAAACGGCCAAGGCTTGATTATGGGATTCATTGCCGATGCAGGTGCCCTCTGGACATTACCAAATTTCTGACAATTTTGGCACCCTTTGAAATATTTGAAACAATCTTCAAGAATTGTCGGCCAGTAATATCCATTCCGTCTAATCATCCACTTCATCTTGAATGTCGATTGATGCGCTCCACATACCCCTTCATGAATTTCGCCCATTAACCCTTTCGATTCTTCTGTACTAAGGCATCTGAGCAAAACTCCATCAATGGTCCGATAATACAATTCATCATCAAGGAGCACATATTTGGTAGCTTGAAACCTTAACCGCCTCTCAACCTTTCTAGACGGGTTTCTCAAGTAATCGGCAATTTCCTTCCTCCAGTCATCGGCAACCGTTACCGATGTCATTACTCCTTGAATTGGCTGATACCCTGAAGCATACTATGCCAACCGATTAGCTTCTTCATTATATAACCTGGGAATGTGTTCAAGGCGGTATTCTTTAAATTCTTTCAATAACTGCAAACACTTCTCATGAACCGCAATTAAAACCTCGCTTCAGCATTCATATGTTCAAATCAATTGATTGATCACCAACATGGAATCACCGAAGATTTCAACAGCATCGGCACGTACTTCCCTGAGTAATTCCAACCCCTTCAGTAAAGCCTGGTACTCAGCCTGATTATTAGTCGAAGTAGCAATAATCAGCAAAAAGATTTCATATTTTTGTCCCCGAGGTGAAATTAGGACAATGCTGATGCCTGCTCCTTCCTTGCATGTAGATCCATCAAAGAATAAGGTCCAAGGAGCAATCTACATGGCGCTTACTGCATTGCAATGTTGGGTAACAAAATCAGCAATCACTTGACTTTTAACGGCTTTAGCCGATTCATACCTCAAATCAAACTCTGATAGCGCCAAAATCCATTTGCCGATTCTTCCACTTAATATCGGCATCGACAGCATATACTTAACCACATCATCTTTGCATATGACGGTGCATTCGGCCGATAGCAAATAATATTTCAACTTAGTACAAGAGAAGTACAAACAAAGACATAACCTTTCGACGGCCGAATACCTGGTTTCAGCATCCACCAATCTTCTACTCAAATAGTAAATCACACAGTCCTTTCCTTCAAATTCTTGGATTAAGGCTGACCCGATAACACTGTCATCGGCAGACAAATACAACCTGAAAGGTTTCCCGTGTTGAGGTGGAACCAAGACTGGAGGATTCACCAAACATTTCTTAATCTCTTCCAAAGCTAGCTGCTGCTCTTCTTTCCATATAAATTCTTGATTGGCCTTCAATTTCAACAGCGGACTAAAAGACTTAATCTTTCCGGATAGATTAGATATAAATCTTCTAATAAAATTAATCTTGCCGATCAAGGATTGCAACTCAATCTTATTTGTGGGAGCAACTACCTTGTTAATTGCATCAATAGATTTTCTGCTGATCTCGATGCCTCTCTGATGCACCATAAAACCCAGAAACTGGCTTGCCGATACACCAAATGCACACTTGTTAGGATTCATCTTCAAACCATGCTCCCTTGTGCATTCCAGGATTTTTCGCAAATCGGCAAGATGCTTCTCAAAATTTCCAGATTTAACCACCACATCATCAATATAGATTTCGACTATCGTGCCGATGTACTTATGAAAGATAAAATTCATTGCTCTTTGATAAGTAGCACCGGCGTTCTTCAAGCCAAAAGTCATTACAACCCACTCAAACAAACCGACATGACCTGGACATCTGAAAGCAGTCTTGTTTATGTCTTCCTCAACCATGAATATTTGATTATATCCAGCATTACCATCCATGAAACTAATGATTTGATGTCCGGCAGTGGCATCAACCAACAGATTGGCAACTGGCATCGGATAACCATCCATCGGTGTAGCCTTGTTGAGATTCCTGAAATCAATACAAACACGAAGTTTTCCATTCTTCTTATACACAGGAACCACATTAGAAATCCATTCGGCATATCAACATTGCCGAATAAATCCAGCCTCAATTAATTTTGTAATTTCAGCTTTAATATCAGGTAATACCATAGGATTGCATCGGCGCGCAAGTTGCCGATGTGGTTGGAAACCAGACTTAATAGGCAACCGATGTTCGACTATTGATCGGTCTAAACCAGGCATCTCTGTATAATCCCAAGCAAAACAATCTTTATATTCCTTTAATAAGTCAATCAACTGTTGTTTACATCGGGAATCTAACTTAGTACTAATAAAGGTTGGCCTGGGCCTACTGCCATCGCCGATATCTATCTCTAGTAAATCATCGGCGGATGTGAACCCTTGTCCCAGTTTTCCATCATCGGCGAATCGATCCATTAAAACTCTTCTTCAGAACCAACTGCTTGGATCGGTGTGATTCTGTAATCAGTGACCTTGAGGAACTCTGTATCCCAGGCTTCACCTGATATGCACTTGGTATGCTCATAAGTCTCTGATTCTGCCGATGCAACTGTTGATGAGGTTTCACTCTGGACGACTTCAATTTTGTCTCCAACCCATTACACAAGGCTTTGATGCATTGTGGAAGGGATACAACAATTAACATGGATCCAGTCCCTCCCTAGGAGCAGGTTGTAGGTACCTTTGCCACTGATCACGAAAAACATTGTCGGCAAAGTTTTACTGCCGATGGTTAATTCAACACATACGGCTCCCATAGCTGGTGACACATTGCCTTCAAAATCTTTGAGCTTCATGTCTGTCTTCACCATATCTTGGTCACATTTCCCAAGCTTCCTAAAGATGACGTATGGCATTATATTGATTGACGCCCCTTCATCCACCAGCATCTTTGTCATAGGCTGCCCATCTACTTTGACTTTGACGAACAGAGCCCTTAGGTGTTGCCTTTCATCATCGGCAGGTTTCTCAAAGACAGCTGTCATCGGATCTAACACCAACTGTGCCATCTCAGCAGCTTCTTCCTCAGCATCGACAGGTGCCATGAATTCCATCCGCAATATGACGACCATATTGATTTCTACCGATGGATCCCTATCCTTGCGCTTTGGCCTCCACTGCTTGACTGGAGACTTTTCCCTTGAAGGATTTTCACTGTCATATAAATCTCCTTGGCGTTCGCGCTGAATCCTTCTTTTCTGAGTCTTTTTCAAACCTTTGGGGCACCATTGAGGAAGCTTAGTTTTCCAAACATGCTGGTACTGTTTTTCACCGCTTATATCGGGACCACGTCTTATGTTTGGAACTCTAGAGAATATCGCCTCATCGGGTACTCTTGCATTGGCTATCTCCTCAAGCTCTTCTTGACAAATACGCTTGCCAAGCCTGTCATGTACGCTGAGCTTGCCCCCTAGTCGATCATGTGCTAATTCTTTTCTTCTGATCGGGCCGCCATAGCCTGATGTCCGATCGTCAAAATAAGGTTTCTTTTCTGACCGATCGGCAGGGTAGTACCCATTGCACTCAGGACAATTATCGGCAGTAGGTAATTTAATACCTTCTTCCTAGCAATGAACGAAGAAGGGACACCTCCAATGGTCCTTGTGCCGAAGCCACTCTTGACACCTCTCTTCCTCCTGCCGCCGATATCATTCTTCCTGCGATTGCCGATAATCTTGTCTTGGCCGCCTATGCGTGATTATAACACTAGGAGCCCTCTTGGCATTACTGCTTTCATCGGGAACTCTCTTGCCCTTTCTGTCATTGGCAAACTTCTTCACATCATGCTCAGCTACCTGATGGTCTGGATCCACCGATGCATTCTTCCTGGCAGCTTCCGATGTTATTTGGAAATGGATGTTGGTCAATCTTCATCGGCTTCCGGGCTTTAGTATTTCCAAATGTGATTCGCCCAGATTCAATTTCTGATTGCAACTGCTGCCTAAAGACTTTGCAATCATTGGTGCTGTGTGAAGTTGCATTGTGCCACTTGCAATACCTGATACTTCTGAGCTCTTCGGCCAATGGAATTACCTGGTTAGGCGCCAGCTTGATCTGCCCTTCTTGAAGTAATAGATCAAACATCCTATCGGCCTTGGTAATGTCAAAGGTGAACCTCTCGGCTTCCTTCTAGCCAAACGGACAGGATACCGACTTCTTGTCCTTAACCCATTCAGCAGCGCCAATGCTCAGCTCTTCATCTGACTCAGAATCCTCTTCTTGCCCAATGAAGGCCACATTCTTGTTCCAAGTCTTCCTGGGCTCAAAAGTTTTAACATCTTGATCGGCAATCCTCAGCACCAGATGACTTAGGCTTTTAAATTCTTGAGACGCATACTTATCTTTGATATGCGGCAGTAGTCCCTGGAAAGCCAAATCTGCCAGTTGCCGATCATCAAGTACCAGGTTGTAGCACTTGTTCTTTACGTCTCGCAGCCTCTGAACAAAGCTTTCCACCGATTCATCATTACGCTGACTCAGCTTGACTAAATCGGTAAGCTTCTTCTCATACACGCCAGCGAAGAAGTATTTATGAAACTGCCTCTCCAGATCGGCCCATGTGATTATAGAGTTCGGAGGCAGTGAAATGAACCACGTGAACGCCGATCCAGACAATGATGATGAGAACAATCTCACCCTTAGCTCTTCTCTGCTTGCAGCTTCTCCACACTGGATAATGAAGCGGTTGATGTGCTCCATCGTTGACGTGTCATCTTGGCCAGAGAACTTGGTAAAATCCGACACCTTGTATCGATTTGGAAGAGGGATTAAATCGTATCCCGGAGGGTATGGCGTCCGATAAGAGTATGTGTTAACCTTGGGTTTAATGCCGAATTGTTCCTTCATCACTTCGGCAATCTTATCGGCCCAGTACGCATCCTGTTCTTGCTGACTCATTGGTTGGACGTTGATCGGCGGAGCCGGCTGATGCGCCCCTTCGGGTCTTAGTGGCAAAGCGCTTGGAGTAATTGGTGCATGCGCAGTACCAATCATCTGAACATTATCCATTGGCTAATTGGCCGATGGGTAGCTTTGCACACTCACTGGATTATGTTGTGGCATTACATTCATTGGTTGTTGTACCGATGCTCCACCTTGAGCGTTTGCCAAGTATTGATACCCGGATTGTACCACCTGATGCTGAATTGGTGGTGGAGCAGTCCAACCAGGATTGTAAGTCATCGGCATATAATTCACCGATGGCTGATAGCTAACTGGAGCGTGTTGCTCCTGTATTCTGGAGCAATCAATAATTAGACTACCTTGAGGCCTTGGTACTCCAGCTTGAGGATTCGCCACAACCATAGACTGACTCGTATTTGCAGGACCCTGCTGCATCGGTAAAGAACTTGTCGATGGTGGCATTAGAGGCATTTTAGGTATCTCCACTTGAAGCTCTTCTGACGGCAATTGCATACTTGGAGCAGACGGAGCATAATGCATCACAAGATTCATCGGATGTGAAGACATTGCCGATGCCATAGGACCGCTCCATGTTGTACTGTTACCTTGGATTAGATTGGAATCAACAGATGGATTTGAAGGCATACCGTATCCCCACCAATTGACGGGAGTTGGCTGACTCTTAGCTGCGGGTCCTGATATTGCCGATGCCGCCAGATCTGTATTCAACATAATGACGCTTGCAGGGCTCGATCTTGGTGGCGTAGCCACATCGGCAGACGGATCCACAATAGTGGAAGACTCCACTAGAACTGCCGATGGGTTTATAGATGCCGATCCAGGTTGGTGATACGCTGGACCAACATTACGGGGTGTATGTCCTCCCTTGAAAGATTGCATGACAGCATTGTATACAGTATTGGACAGCACATTGGACTAGCTAACTAATGCTTGATTTAAAGCAGAATTAATCATCTCTTGCAATTTACCAGGATTGGCGTCGAAAGTGACCTGCCGCGGCAACGGCGGTTCTTGCTTCTAGATGGCTTCGCCTCTCCTACTTAGGTTGAAGGACTTTAGATATAATTGCTTGTACTCCTCCATAGCCCGCTCCATAGCCTATTTTTGATCATCTTTCAGATCAGCCTCGGAGACTTCGATGACGTTCCTCGGATTGACGTCGGTATGATCACCCATAGAATATGTATAATTGGTCCCGCTTGGTGTGCCAAAAGAGGTGTTGACACAAAAAGCATCAGGATCTGCGAACACCTTGGGCTAATACCAGAATTTGATGTCCAAAGGTGTGCCAGTCGATTTGACCAGTTAATCGACAAGGACGATAACTAGAACAAGATCTGAATGAGACAACGGGGATGCGCCCGGATGTCAAGGCTCAAACTTGATCAGGATAACTAGAGTAGAGCTGAACGAGACGACAACGATGCGCCCGGACGTCAAGGCTCAAGTTACTTAAACATGGAACTTGCAAGGGTTGACGGAGATCGAAGAGATGCAGCCCGTCGAGACTTGAAGAACTCGTAGGTAAACTAGATCTAATGCGGTAAAGGTAAATTACTAGTAAAGTAGATAAAAAAATTGATTTGTATTGATTGGATTGGATATCTTTTTCATGCGGCCCTTGGGCACATATTTATACTCCCGTATGGGGAGTTGTACATGGATACGACTCATACCTTCCTAAACAAAAACTCCTATTTTTAAGGAAACAACTGACTCGCGTAGGAGCCGAACTCAAACAATAATAATCTTTTCCTAAACAAACACTTCTATTTTTAAGGAAATAAACGACTCGTGCAAGAGTCGGACTCAGACTACCATAATAACACTGGTATAAAAATCACCAGTTTCCTTATCTACTTCACGATGAAACCTTCCATCGGCAGATCCCTTCAATCCGCAACTTCCTTCTATTGCCATCGGCAGTCTTCTGCTGACGTCAACTACCACGTCATCCTGCGCCCATCGGCACTATCTCTTTATCGGCAATATCCTTCAATCGGCAACTCTTCACTCTCATTGGCAACTTGCTTTTACCAATCAACTCTTATCGGCAACAATCCTGCTTTATCGTTCAGCTTCTATCGGCAACAAACTCATCTTCATTTGCAGCATTCACTCTCATCGGTAATCTTAACCGATGACTTTCTAATACCGATAGAAAATGGTCACCGATCAATGCGAGTCAGCCCATTTGACATGTTGAAAAATGGTGTCAACACACGCACAGGAGGCCACGACAGGAATATGAGTGTTCGCGAGAAGAGCAACATCGGCAGCAGGAAGAAGAGAGACGCCAAGAGTGGTATCGGCATAAAGATCATTGGAAATGCCGCTTCTTCGTCCATTGTTGGGAAGAAGGCATCAAGCTGCCCACGACCGATAATTGTCCTGAATGCAATGGGTACTATCCTACTGATCGGTCAGAGAATAAGTCTTGCTTTGAAGGTCAGGGATCAAGCTATGCTAGGCCGATCAGAGGAAAAGAATCAGTACATGATCGGCTGGGGGGCAAACTTAGTGTACATGACAGGCTTGGCAAGCGTATCCATCAAGAGGAGATCGAAGAGAGGGCTAATGCAAGGGTTCCCGATGAAGAGATATTCTCTAGAGATCCAAACATAAGTGGTAACACAAGCCGACACGGTGAGAAACAGTACCAACCTGTTTGGAAAACTAAGCTTCCTCAATGGTGTCCCAAAGGCCTGACAAAGACTCAAAAAAGGAGAATCCAGCGTGAATGCCAGAATGATTTGGGTCATAGCTCTTCGAAGGGAGAACCTCCAATTTGGGAGTGGAGGCCAAAACACTAGGAGAGGAGTCCATCGGCAGAAGTCAACATGGTTGTTATGTTTCCCATGGAATTTATGGCACCTACTGATGCTGAAGAAGAAGCTGCTGATATGGCTCAGCTAGTGCTAGATCCGATGACAGCTATCTTTGAAAAACCTGCCGATGATGAAAGGCAGCATCTGAGAGCCTTGTTTGTCAAGGGCAAAGTCGATGGGCAACCGGTATCAAAGATGTTAATCGATGGTGGAGCGTCGATTAATATAATGTCGTATGTCATGTTCAGGAAGCTTGGGAAAGGTGACCAAGACTTAGTCAAGACGGATATGAAGCTGAAAGATTTTGAAGGCAATGTGTCACCGTCTATGGGAGTCTTATGTGTCGAATTGACTATCGGCAGTAAAACTTTGCCGACGACGTTTTTTGTAATCGGCGGCTACGAGACCTACAATTTGCTTCTGGGAAGGGATTGGATTCACGCTAACTGTTGCATCCCTTCTACGATGCACCAAAGCCTTGTGCAATGGGTTGGAGACAGAATTGAAGTCGTCCGGAGTGAAGTCCCGTCAATTGTTGCATCGGCAGAATCGGAGACCTATGAGCAGACCAAGTGCATATCTGGTGAAGCTTGGGATACAGAATTCCTCAAGGTGGCCGATTACCAGATTACACCAATCCAAGCAGTCGGTTCTGAAGAAGAGGTTTAATGGATCAGTTCGCCGATGATGGAAAACTTGGACAGGGGTTTACGTCAGTCGATGATTTGCTAGAAATAGACATCGGCGATAGTAGTAAGCCTAGGCCAACTTTTATTAGTGCTAATTTAGATTCCCAATGTAAGCAACAGTTGAGTGATTTGTTAAAGGAATATAAAGATTGTTTTGCTTGGGATTATACAGAGATGCCTGGTCTGGACCGATCGATAGTTGAACATCGGTAGCCTATTAAGTCAGGTTTTCAACCACATCGGCAACCAGCGCGCCGGTGTAACCCTACTATACTACCCGATATTAAAACTGAGGTTACGAAGTTAATCAAAGCTAGATTTATTCGGCAATGCCGATATGTTGAATGGATTTCTAATGTGGTTCCTGTATATAAGAAGAATGGAAAGCTTCGTGTTTGTATTGATTTCAGGAATCTCAATAAAGCTATGTCAATGGATGGCTATCCAATGCCTATTGCCGATCTACTAGTGGATGCTTCTGCTGGGCATAAGATTATTAGTTTTATGGATGGTAATGCTGAATATAATCAAATATTCATGGCTGAAGAAGATATATCCAAAACTGCTTTCAGGTGTCCAGGTCACGTCGGTTTGTTTGAGTGGACGTAATGACTTTTGGGTTGAAGAATGCCGGTGCTACTTATCAAAGAGTGATGAATTTTATTTTTCATAAGTACATCGGTACGTTGGTCGAAATCTATATCGACGATGTGGTGGTTAAGTCCGGAGACTTTGAAAAGCATCTTGCCGATCTGCGGAAGATTCTGGAGTGCACAAGGGAGCATGGGCTAAAGATGAATCCAAATAAGTGCGCATTTGGCGTATCGGCGGGTCAATTCTTAGGGTTCATGGTGCATCAAAGGGGCATAGAGATCGGCAGAAAATCTATTGATGCAATTAATAAAGTGTTTGATCGGCAAGATTAATTTTATTAGAAGATTCATATCTAATCTGTCTGGGAAGATTCAGTCTTTTAGCCCATTGCTGAAGCTAAAGACCGGACAGGAATTTGTGTGGGGAGAGAAGCAGCAATCGGCTTTAGAAGAAATTAAGAGGTATCTGGCAAATCCTCCGGTTTTGATTCCACCTCCACATGGGAAACCCTTCAGATTGTATTTGTCTGCCGATGATGGTGTTATCGGGTCAGCCTTGATTCAATAATTTGAAGGAAAAGAATGTGTGATTTATTATTTGAGTAGAAGGATGGTGGATGCTGAAACTAGGTATTCGGTCGTTGAAAAATTATGTTTATGTCTATACTTCTCTTGTACCAAGTTAAGGCATTATTTGCTATCGGCCGAGTGTACTGTCATATGTAAGGATGATGTGGTCAAGTATATGCTATCAATGCCGATATTGAGTGGAAGAATCGGCAAGTGGATTTTGGCGCTATCTGAATTTGATCTGAGGTATGAATCAACTAAGGAAGTAAAAGGGCAGGTGATGGCCGATTTTGTTACTCAGCATTGCGGTACGCTAAATTCAGTAGAGATTGCTCCTTGGACTTTGTTCTTTGATGGTTCCACATGTAAGGAGGGAGCAGGTATCGACGTTATCTTGATTTCACCCCGAGGGAAAAAGTATGAAATCTCATTGCCGATTATTGCTACTTCGACGAATAATCAACCTGAGTACCAGGCATTACTGAAGGGGTTGGAATTGCTCAGGGAAGTGTGTGTCGATGCCGTGGAAATCTTTGGTGATTCTATGTTGGTAATCAATCAATTGGTTGGAACATATGAGTGCCGAAGTGATATTTTGATTGCATATCATGGGAAGTGCTTGCAGTTATTAAAGGAATTCAGAGAATATCGTCTTGAACACATTCCTAGGTTGCATAATGAAGAAGCCAATCGATTGTCGCAACATGCTTCGGGATATCAGCCGATTCAAGAAGTAATGACATCGGTAATAGTTGCCAATGACTGGAGAAAAGACATTGCCGATTACTTAAGAGATCCGTCTAGGAAAGTTGAAAGACGGTTGAGGTTTCAGGCTACCAAGTATGTTCTCCTTGATGATGAATTGTATTATCGTACAATTGATGGAGTTTTGCTCAGATGCCTTAATGGGGAGGAATCGAAGAAGTTGATGGGTGAAATTCATGAGGGAGTATGTGGAGCGCATCAATCGGCATTCAAGATGAAGTGGATGATTAGGCAAAATGGATATTATTGGCCGACAATTCTTGAGGATTGTTTAGAGTACTTCAAAGGGTGTCAAGATTGTCAGAAGTTCGGTAATGTTCAGAGGGCACCTGCGTCGGCAATGAATCCTATAATCAATTCTTGGCCGTTTAGAGGATAGGCCATTGATCTCATCGGCCAAATTTACCCACCATCGAGCAAGGGGCATAAATTTATACTCGTTGCCACTGATTATTTCATGAAGTGGGTTGGAGCTATTCCTTTGAAGAATGTGACATCGGCAAACATGATAGATTTTGTGAAGGAGCACATTGTTTACCGATTTGGAATTCCTCAGACTATTACGACTGATCAAGGGACCATGTTTACGTCGGGGGAGTTTGATGAATTTGCTATCGGTATGGGGTTCAAAGTGTTGAATTCTTCTCCTTATTATGCTCAAGCTAATGGTCAGGCTGAAGCAACTAATAAGGGAATAATTAAGCTTATCAAGCGCAAGATTGAAGAGAACCCTAGAAGGTGGCATGTAGTACTGAATGAAGTTGTGTGGTCATATCGGATGGCATGTCATGGTGCTACTAAGGTTTCGCCATATCAGTTAGTATACAGACATGATGTTGTCCTACCTTGGGAAATTAAAACTAGTTCTAGACGGTTGTTTTACGAGGACTAGTTAGCAACCGATGAGTATGATATCCTTATGAATGATGAGTAAGAAGACCTAGCGGGTCATCGGCTAAGAGCTCTAATCAGTATCGAGGAGAACAAGAAAAAAGTTGCCAGATGGTATAACAAGAAGGTAAAGGTGAAAGAGTTTGTCGATGGTGATTTGGTGTGGAAACTGATTTTACCGATTGGAACCAAAAGTTTGAAGTTTGGGAAGTGGTCTCCTAATTGGGAGGGTCCTTTTTGGATGAATCAGTCTATTCCGGGCAACGCTTATATTTTGGAGACTCTCGAAGGAGTTGCATTTTCCAGAGCAATCAATGGTAAATATTTGAAAAAATATTATCCTAGTATCTGGATAGATGCATGAAGTAATACAAATGTACGTACCGATGATAAAGTCATTATGCGAAACATCGACAAATGAAACTTTATATTACAAGAACAGTCGTCAAGATCATGGTTATCGGTACAACAAATTACAACAGGGTTTGAATAGATGAAATCGCGTGAAGGCGAATTTGATCTGCTTCTTCTATTTCCCTGGCGTCATCATCGGCAGAACCCTCGACTAGCTTGAACTTTCTCCTCAACAGGAGGGCTTCACGAGCATCGGCATCTCTCTCTTGTTGTAAAGCTTTGGCTAGTTGTGCTTAGAGCTTCGTCAACTTTCTTCAGCTCAACTAGCAGCTCTTCTTTTCGTGCCGATAGACGCGTGATCTCTTGCTCGAGCGCGCTACCAGAAGCTTCCAGACGGCCGATGTCTTGATGTTTTTCGTCTGCAGCTTCTTGAATTTCAGTATCTCCTCTTCGAATTTTGCTTGAGCAGCTCTATCGGCAATGCGTCGTGGAGCTCTTTGATATTGTAGTTGCCGACTCTCGAGGAATGTCGCTTGGAAGAGCAGTTCTTCAACATCGGCAGGCAATTGGTCTTGGACTTCTCTGAAAGCTACCCTTACTGCACTTGAATCTTGGATTAGTTGAGACGTGTTTTGTTGCAGTAGGAGAAGCAGTGCTTCAAGTTTGGATTTTGCTTCTGCCAATAGAACGATTGGAACATGAATAAAGCTCTCTCCTTCTTCGTCGTCATCTGGGAGACTAACAGCAAAGGAGAATAAGCTGTTGGGAGAGTCTTGGGCCTGAAAGGATAAGAATTGAAATTTGTCAGTTAAAAGCTTATATATCGCAGAGTTATGATGAATGTTCCCAGTTTACCTGCTTTAGAGCGATTTCTCGCCTTTGGCTTGACGTAGCTGACGCAACCGTATCTTGAGGATCGGCAAAAGTTGCCGATGAATTTGCCTCGGCAGGAGGGACGGTTGGTGCTGGTGCTGGTGTTGAGGCCGATGCTGCTTCCATTGTTGTAGCTAACCCCTGTGGTGATGGGACCGTTCCTTGGTTGGGGGTTTCATCCGGTACTGATGCTGGTGTCGATGCCGGTGTTGTTTCCGTTGTTGCAGCCATCTCTTGTGGCGACGGTGCTGTCCCTTGGTCAGGAATCTCAGTATGTGGCTGCTCAGGGATAGGTGCCGATACTGGCTCCAGTGTTGGTGTATCGACAGGAGCTTGAGGAGATGCAGCTGGAGCTGATGGCTTCTTACATTTTGGTCGGGGAGCAGCACTTGAAGAGCCTTGGCGTTTTGACCCTTGCACTTGGGGGGCATCGGCAAGTTGAGCCATAGAGGTTTGTACACTTGGGATGGCTGCCGATGAACTTGTCTACTGCAGAAGAGAATTTGGTGCAAAGTGAGTAAAAAATTGTCGATTAAACATGTTATGATCGATACAGATAAATGAAGACTTGTTACCGTCAAGTCTTGTGCCAAAACGGCGGCGGCAGTGGTAGCGTCATCGGTTGGTAATGGCCGAGTTCTGATAGTTACCTTGGGAACTGCCTTGTGATGCATAAGGGCGGACAATGAAGGGGCCTTACTGCCGATAGTCGATGTAGGGTTCATCGGTCGCAAGTTGAAGTGTTTGCCGCTCTTGCTCTTTTTAGGGATCAAATCATTAACCTATTGATAGAGGGTTAGTTACCGATACATTTGAAAAGTTAACGAAGTAGTATCGAAAATAAGCTTACCGCGTCATCGGGAATGATATGATCAGCATCAATCAAGTGCCGATAGTAGTGTGATGATGGAGCAAATAGTTGGTCCTTCCACTCTTGCCACCAGGACTTGTATGATTCAGTAATGAAGGATGTCAATGTTAGTTACATCGGCATGAGGGGAGAGAGTGACAATTTTGTTCAAATCCATAGCACTGGAGATGACCTCTCTTGGTTTTATCACGTTGACATAGCTAAGTTTGATCGGCAATTGACCGAATGCTAGTTGTCTTGCCGCTGCCGATGGATAATAGAACTCGTATGATGGATGAGAGTTCTTCTCGGTCCCGACAACATTAACCGGAATAGCTCGGGGGATGAGGGTGGCTCTCATGATTGCTTCATTTTGTAGTATATTCCAATCGGTAAGGTTGAAGGAGAGTGGGAATCGGTTGTCTTCATCGACATAAGGCCACTAGACTCGTTCTGCAGCAGGGATTCCGCAGTAGAGTCTCTGAAAGAACATGCCGAATTGGTCAACGTTGGCATCGGTTCCTGGTAGCACTATCATGGCTTCCCCAAAATTGAGGGGGGAACGGGTTGCCGATTCATCATCGTCAAAGACATAGTCTTCAGATATATCTCTTGGGAACTGTTGGTTGAACAGATCAAATTGGAGACATTTGTGCATATATGGGCATTCAGCCACAAGTTGATGAACCACCAAGGACCTCCAAGGTTGCCGATGGGTTCGCCTAGCAGTAGTTTTTCCGATACTTGATGTAGGAGGCGATAAACTGAACCAAGGAGGTATCGGCCAAGGGGAAATCCTCCATCGACCAGAAGCTCTGCTACAGGAAGATACATGTTGGTGGGTCCGACTATTCTGCCACAGAAAACGAACTTCTCCAACCACATGTTAAGGAAGGTCCCTTGGTCCTACCGATCTGGTCTTCTGATACTCTTGAATGTATCCAGTCCAACCGCCGATGTTACGTGTGCTCACCTGACGCTCGGACTTCCTACGGAAGAGGGTAGCAGGATCGACAGAAGAAACATCGAGGCCGGTGAGCATATGTACATCGGCAAGTGTAGGGGTGGCTGGTCCATGTCTGAATAAAAAGGCATTCATTGTATCGGACCAGAAATAAGAGGCCGCAATCATCATATTCTCGTTCTTGGCCATATCGGCAATAGACAATCTCATGCATTGGTCGATATTGCGCTCTGACCAGTAGAGTTGTTGTGATCTGGCTATCCTGAGGTACCAGTTCTTCCACGCTTTGGTAGGTTTAGGCCAGGAACGAAAGGTGTTTGTCCATAAACCTAGATCGAAATGCTCGGATCTGAAACGGATGCGGTTGGTTTCTACGTTGATGAGATTGGTTGGATCGGCATTCCCCATTGGGCCTAAGCAGCAGAGATGTTCTTGATCAGTAGGGATCACTATTTTGTTGCGCATTTCCTAGATCCAAAAAGTAAGAAAGGAAAGGGAGAAGGGATTGTAAAGCGATGTAGAAGGATGAAAACTGCGATACATACAGCAAAGAAAGAAGGGAAATTACCACGGAAGCCGTAAAATTGATCATCATTGAAGCAGAGTTCTTGCAAAGGTCGTGCCTCCTGATGAAAGAAGAAGAACCGCCGCTGGAATAGTGCTCTTTGAGGATGACGTTGGGATGAAGGTGAAAATGTGAACCCAGGGTAAAAGAGAGGACAGACGGTGGTCTTTATAGACCTAGGTTAAAGGGCGTTTTCGAGTTTTCTTTTCTGACTGAGCAGGAATATGGAAGGATATCGCGTTGATTTGCACAGTGATCGAGGAAATTGTAACTGTTGGTGCTACAGTTGCGGGGGTTGTTGGTAATTTACAGTGACAACGCGCGGTAATCAAAATGGCGGTGGTATTTTGGAGGGAAAGATTACAATAGAGCAAATTTCGGTTCCTAAGATATTTTATACTCCGAAATTGGGGGGCATGTGTTGACACCGTTTTTTGTACGTGTCAATATGAACCGGATACACTGATCGGTAGAAGGGTAGTTACACCGATCGGTAGAAAGATGGTTGCTTTTCCTTATCGGCATCAGAATCCCACCAATCGGATTGCCGATGAAAACAGGAGATTGAGAAAACAAAAGAAGGTATTGGCTGATCAGAAGGGTGTTGCCGATGGAAACATGAGAACATTGTCGATCGGGAATATTGTCAATGGATACAGGTTGGTGTGGCTGACGTCAGCAAGTAGTTGTCGATGGCAATAAAAGGAGATTGCGGATTGAAAGAGTCTGTCGATGGAAAGTTTCATCGCAAGGAAAACGGATAAGGAAACTCGCGATTTTATGCTAGTATTATTGTTTTAGTTTGAGTCCGACTCTTGCACGAGTCGTTTTATTTCCTTAAAAGTAGGAGTTTTGTTTAGGTATGAGTCATGTCCATGTATAACTCCTTTTACTGGAGTATAAATATTTACTCAGGGGCAGTATCAATCAATGAAATACAAATCTATTACTTTTATCTACTTTTCCAACAATCTACTTTTTCGCATTAGGTCTAGTTTATCTATGAGTTCTTACGACGTCTCGACGGGCTGCATCTCCACGACCTCCGTCGCCTTCGCAAGTTCTGCGTTTTGATCAAATTGAGCTTTGATGTCCAGGCGTATAATTGTCGTCTAATTCAATCTTGTTCTAGTTATCGTCCTTGTCGATTAACTGGTCAAATCGACTGGCACACCTTTGGATATCAAGTTTGGGTATAAGGCGGAGGTGTTTGCAGATCCGACGCTTTTTGTGTCAACAGCTGCTCTTAAGTACTTGCTCACTAAGAGAGATGCTAAACCGCGCTTAATAAGATGGATCTTGCTACTCCAAGAATTTGATCTTGAAATAAAAGATAAAAAGGGAGTAGAAAATTATGTTGCCGATCATTTGTCTAGAATGCAATTCAAAGATGCACAGAATTTTCCCATCGACGATTTCCTCAAAGATGACACACTCCTCAAGGTGACAGACTCCAACTCCTAGTATGCAAATATAGTCAACTTTATGGTTGCAGGCCATGTACCACCAGGGGCAGATATGAAGAAATCAGTCCAGGATAGTCGAGTACATCTCTGGGATGAGCCATACCTCTATAGTGTATGCAATGATGGATTGTTAAGAAGATGCGTACATATGGAGGAGGCAATCAAGATCATCGAAAGATGCCATGGAGCAGAATACGGATGTCACTATGGAGCATTCAGAACTCATGCCAAGATTTGGCAAAGTGGGTTTTTCTGGCCAACCATGTACAAGGATACCCATGACTATGTCAAAAGATGTGCAAGGTGCTAGAAGCACGGGAACATCAATACCCGAGATGTCATGCCACTCACCAACAACCTACAAGTCGAGCTCTTTGATGTATGGGGCATCGACTACTTGGGGCCCTTTCCTCCATCAAAAGGGTATGAGTATATCTTATTGGCAGTGGACTATGTGTCCAAGTGGGTAGAAGCATTACCCTGCCGTAAAGCTGATGCAGCCAATTCAAAGAGAATGTTCCATGAAGTGATATTCCCCAGATTTGGAACCCCAAAGTTAGTCATAAGTGACGGGGGATCTCACTTCATTGACAAAGGCTTCCGCCAGTTCCTCACTAATCAAGGAATCCGGCACAATGTTGCAACTCCATACCATCCTCAAACAACTGGTCAAGCAGAAACATCCAACAAACAAATCAAGAACATTTTGCAGAAGACTATAGAAGAGATGGGTACCGCTTGGAATCACAAGCTACTTTGGGCATATCGGACCGCATACAAGACCCCAATTGGTATGACACCATACCAACTTGTATACGGGAAGACATGCCATTTGCGTGTGGAATTGGAATTCAAAGCACATTGGGCAATCAAGAAATGGAACATGGATTTGCCAGCTGCTGGAAAATTCAGGAAGATGCAAATCTCTGAATTAGAAGAATGGAGAGAGAAAGCATACCACAATGCCAGGATATACAAGGAGAGAACCAAGAAATGGCATGACAAGAGAATCAAGATCAAGGAATTCAAGCCAGGGGACAAGGTCTTGCTCTTAACCTCAAGATTCAAGCTCTTCGGTCACGGGAAGCTGAAAAGCAAATGGGAAGGGTCATACCTCGTCGTCAACACCACAACTCATGGAGCGATCACACTCCAAGACGACGACGGCAAAATCTTCAAGGTAAATGGCCAACATCTTAAAATTTTCTATGAGCATGAAATTCCTGAACAAGAAATTGATATGATAGATTTTGTTCTTAATCCAAATTAGAACTAAAATCTACATGTTTTAACTTTTTTGTTCAAATTCCAAGATTGACCTTAGAAATGGCCTAGAATTAGCCTTGACTTACCCCTCGAGAAAGGTCAGCCCACTTGGCCTTTAAAGGCGATCGGCCGACCGTCGTTTTGGGCCAAATAGCCCGAAACTTCACTAGCTAACTCACCTGACCCGCACAAGTTCAGAACCTGGCTCGGTCGGTCGATAGCTTTCAAAAAGTGATTGGCCGATCGTGGTTCAAACTCGTTCAAATGCCACGTTGCACAGGAACGTTGGGCCAACGTTCTCCCTCGGTTTTCATCGCGATCCGAGCGAAAAGGAAGGCCCTGAACGTTGTTTCTCCTCTTCTTAACCCCCTCTCCTTCTTCTTCCTCCTTCCACCTTGCTTTCTTTCACAACCAGCAGCACCATCATCACCCATTGCAGTCCTTCACACCTCCTTGATCACCATCATGGCTCCACCACGCAACAATGGCAAGACACTACGTCAAAATAGATTTTGCGCAGCATTGCAAAAATAGCCTTAGTGGCGGACACCCTTCCTGCCCGCTGCGGTTATTCCCTACACCGGCTGTGCTCGGCCGGGCGGTTAACCATTTACCGCAGCGGGCGGCCTAAGTTGCCCGCTGCGGTTACCGCAGCGATCACGTTATGCCGCCCGCTGCAGTTAATCGCTATTAACCGCAGCGGTCAAATAACAATGTCCGCAACGGTTATTTATTTTCTATATAAGCTACAGTTCGACCTTCTTCTTCCTCAAGTCTTCTCTCTTCCAAACTCGTGGGGGGAGAGGTTTTGCCCTATTTTTTAACCAAACCATTGGATTTCGGTTTTGAGTGTTGTTTTGGAGGAGAAGGACATCATAAGAGGTATTTAAAAGGTTCCCATGGTCTATTTTCTCTCTTTTCCTTGCTTTTTGACCTCTTTGGATGATCTAGATCTAGTTTCATGGAGGAAGGAGAGAAAGCTTGTGTTTTTTTATCTAGAATCATAATATTAGGTGACTAAAAGCTTTTAGAGGGTTCCCATGCTCTTTTCTCTCTCTTTTTTCTTGCTTTTTGAGCTCTCTAGCTATAGATCTACATCTAGATTAGATTGAGGGAGGAAAGAGAAAAGCTTGTGTCTTTTTTATCTAGTTTTATAATTTTATATGCCTAAAATCTTATGTTGTTGATGTGTACGGTTTGCAGCCAATATGGATAGGTCAGAATGGATGTACAAGATTAGTAGGGTACTTGATCCGCGGTATCTCAGCGAAGTGAGAAAGTTTATTGCCACTGCGAGAGCTCACCATGACCGATTGAAGCGGAGGACAATCGTGTGTCCGTGTTCTCACTGCAAGAATCTGACAGCCTTCACCAACGATGGCCAGGTGCAATCTCATTTGATTCGGTTTGGTTTCGTAGAGAATTACACAGTCTGGACTCAGCACGGTGAAAGTGTCGACCCCAGTGTGTGTGGTGCATCTGGAGTGAGCTCGGCATCGACGACGGTGCACCAAGAGCCACGAGCGCCACACGTCTCATGTTTAGATACAACAACGACAGCCTGCAACGACAACAACGATTGTGATTATATCACGGTGGAGGATCTACTCGAGGACATGGAAGATGATCATGGTGGTCAGGAGGACACCGTGCAGGAACCCGAGGATGTGTAGCTTTTTGATGATTTAGTGAAGCACATCAATGAGGACGACGTTGTGTATGGTTCCCCGAAGTGGTTGGAAAATTTCAGAGAGATGAAGCAGGCGTCACTTGATCCTCTGTATCCGGATGGTGGTGAATGTCCGAAAGAGTGCACCGTGCTCCGTTTTATCCTCCACATGTTGATGATGAAGGCCCGACATGGTTGGTCTGACAACAGCTTCAATGAGCTATTAAGTTACCTTGCTACAACGTACCCGAAGGGTAACAAGTTTCCCGTGAATACTTATCGGGCAAAGTTGATTCGTCCAGTGTCGATGAAAGTTCAAAAGTTCGATGCCTACCCTAACCACTGCATCATGTATCGGCCGGGCACTAAGTATGAGGCCATGACGAGCTGTCCGCACTGCAACGCAAGTCATTACAAGAAGAATGCTGGTTGTCGTGCGGATGCAGACGGCGACGAGTTGTTGCGAGGTGTTCCGAAGAAGAAGAAGGGGGGCAAGAAGAGCACTGTTGCAGACAATCGCATCGCGGCTCAGCAGGACGAGGAGGAAGAGGGCTACACGCAACAAAGAAGCCCGGCAATGTCGGTGTGGTATCTGCCTATGATCGGCCGTCTGCGTGCACTATTCGGAAACCCAGAGGATGCCAAGCTGATGTCGTGGCATGCATCAGATGACCGCAAGAAGGATGATGGCATGCTTCGGCACCCATCTGATGGCCAACAGTGGAAAGATTTTGATAAGGCATATCCGGAATTCGGCAACGAGTCAAGGAACATTCGGTTCGCGCTCAGTACTGACGGGATGAACCCTTTCGGTGAGCTTAGCAGCTCGCACAGCACTTGGCCCGTCATACTAACCATGTACAACCTACCTCCCCATCTGTGTCAGAAGCGCAGGTATCTCATGCTGACCATGCTGATCTCAGGACCAAGACAACCCAGTAACGATATTGATGTTTTCCTAGAACCATTAATGGAGGAAATGCAGGAGCATTTGATGTTGGGGTCGAGATGACTGATGTGTATCGCAAGGAGAAGTTCACCCTAAGGGCCATCATATTTGTCACGATCACCGATTACCCTGGTCTCTTCTCACTGTCAGGGCAGATCAAAGGGAAAATTGGTTGCGTAAAGTGCATTGATGGGACATGCCACCATTACCTTAAGGCATCGTACAAGACAGTTTACATGAAGCATAGGTGGTTCCTAAGCAAAAGTCACAGGTATAGAAGACTTGCTATGAATCAATACTTCAACAATCAGGTAGAGCTGGGTGAACCATCGGCGCAAACTTGCTGGGGTCCAAAGGTGTATGAGATGGTGAAGGATATGACTGCCATCGAGTTTTGCAAGAAGAAGAAGCCATCAGAGGAAGGGACAAAACAAACAAGAAAGCGAAAGAGGGTCAACAAGACAGACGAGGAGGAGGAGGAAACACCAGTACATGTTCCTTTCAAGAAGAAGTCTATCTTCTTCAACTACCTGTCATACTGGAAAACACTAAACACACCCCATGCCATCGACTGCATGCATCTCGAGAAGAATGTCTTCGAAAGCACGATCGGTGTATTGCTCGACATCAAGTTCAAGACGAAGGATGGTCTCAAATCATGGATGGATCTTCTCCATCAGGGCATCAGGCATGACCTTCACTCGAGACCGCCTCATAATGGTAAAGTTGACATACCAGGTGCAGCATATAACCTAAGACGCGATGAGAAGATATCTATGCTCAACTTGTTGAGGGGTATCAAGGTACCGACCGGTTTCTCCTCAAACATCAAGAGTCTCGTCTGCATGAAAGACCTCACAATGTCTGACTTCAACTCACATGACTGCCACGTCATGCTGACGGTATTCCTTCCCATCGTTATCAGGGCTATCGTCTAGAGTATGTGAAGATGGTAATCACTCAGATGTCATACTTTTTTGACCGCATCACACAGAAGGTCATCAGCAAAGCTGAACTGGTTGCCTTGAAGGAGTTCATCGTGGAAACCCTTTGCCAGCTCGAGATGTGCTTTCCCCCTTCTTTCTTTGACATTATGCCTCACCTAATGATACACATGGTTGATCAGATCGAGCAACTAGGCCCCGTGTACCTGCACCAGATGTGGACATACGAGCGGTTCATGTCGACCCTAAACAGATATGTTCATAACCGTGCTTACCAGAGGGCTCTATGATCGAGGCATACACAACCGAGGAGTCCATCAACTGGTGTATGAGGTACATAAAGGATGGGAGGGCGATAGGATTGCCTGTTCATCAGCATGAGGGTAGAACCTCCGGGAAGGGGTGCACAGGACGGCAAGTACGCACCGATATACCATACAAAGATGTGGAAGAAGCTCATTACAACATCCTTCATTAGTTGGTGAGCATGGACAAATATGTTGAAAAGCACCTAGATGAGATTCGCGCTACACATGATGGACAACGCACGGAGGAATGGGTCCAAAAACATCACAAGAGCAGTTTCATAGTGGCTTAAAGAGCAATGCATCCCACTGGAAGGAAGCCCTGATGAAGATACGGATACCGTTAAGAAGTTGATACAAGGGTCGTCCACTCAAGTTACGACTTGGCAAGAGTACGATGTGAAGGGGTACAGGTTCCACACAAAAGATAAGGACAAGAAGAGCGCGTCACAGAATAGCGGTGTTCGATACGAAGGAATCGATGGGGCCACAAACAAGAGGACACAATGTTATGGACAGGTTGGCGAAATATGGGAGCTTGACTATGGAAAAGACCTTCGCCTAGGTGTCTTTCGTGTCGACTGGGTTAACTCGAAAACAGTTGTTGTCGATAGATTAGGGTTAACCACAATGAACCTCAAAAGTACTGGATATAAAGATGATCAGTGGGTACTTGCTACAGACGTCGCGCAAGTGGCTTACTATATCTACCCAGAGGACACAAAGATGCACGTGGTCGTGTCTGGAAAGCAGAGGATCATGGGAGCTAATGGTGTCTAGAGTCCAGAACAATACAACAACTACGAAGAGCTCCAACTTTTCACCGATCTACCAACGAAGGTCAAGGCTGTCGAGGATCGTTGCAACAAGAGCGGTATAAAGCCCTGGGCCCGCCCCGATGGTGAGGTGTGATCCGTGAAAGAGCCAGTACCAAAATGAGATGTAATAAAGTAGTGGAGAACTTATGCAAAGAAAGGTTGTATGAATTTATGAGTTGACATGTTATATGGGCAATGGTTATAAAAAGCTTGTATTTATATTTATCAAAATGACATGTAATACATTATTCAAGGATAGCATTTACAGCAATTTAGCTATTTTGGTGCAATTTATCAAAACTGGAGAGTAAACTGGAGAGTATGCAGCTAGAAAACTTAAAGTTGAAAACTTGAGAGTATGCAGAAATTGGTTTACCGCATCGGGCGGTGTAAGGTGCCCGTTGCGGTTAATGGTTTACCACAGCGGGCGTTGTAAGGTGCCCGCTGCGGTTAATATTTATCGCAGCGGGCACCTTATAAGGCCCGGTGCGGTAAACGACTTCTATATATAGGGGATGGACCCCGCTGGTTCATCTTCATCGTCTTCATCGCGGTTAGGGTTCTGCATATACACGAAGTGCTGCCCAAATCCGCCGCCGCCGCAGCGGCCGGTGCTCCTCCCCACCTCTGGTGCTCCCCACTGCCGCCGGTGCCCCTCGGTGCTCCTCCTCTCCCCGGCCGCCGGTGCTCCTCGCCTCGCCTCGCCTCGGTGCTCGGTCGTCGGTGCTCCTCCTCTCCCCGGCCGCCGGTGCTACTCTCCTCGCCTCACCTTGGTGCTCGGTCGCCGGTGCTCCTCCTCTCCCTCTGCTCCATCCCCTTGTCTTGCCTGGTTCTCCTCTCCCTCTGCTCCATCCCCTCGGTTTGGCTACGATGATGCCCCAAAACTCCTCTGTGATGCCTATGATTATTTGCTCTGTGATTATTTCCCTCTGTGATGCTGTGAGATACTGCCTGTGATGCACCGAGGATGTGACGAAATTTTATTTTTCACTGATCATATGCCATTGAACTGATGAAATGAAATGTTATTTTTAAGTCACTAAACTGATGAAACCTGATTTTCACTGAGCAAAGTGTCTTAGGTCAGTGATGTTTTTTCAATTTGGGAATGACGATGGCTATTTGTCATGACTCTCATCAAACCGTGGATCACGTCCATACCTAAGCAAAAGCATAGTCATGTTGTGCTGATGGTTAGGTTAGACGTGTGCCACGGTTCCATGATTGTTATGATTTGAGTTATGCAATGATGTGAAATTGATGGCTTACTACTTACTACTTTGTACTCTACTACTCTACTCTACTTACTACTTTCTACTCTACTCTAGTACTTATGCAATGATGTGAAATACTACTTAAATGTTGAGGTAGCGGCGGCTATGATGATCAAATACCCCCTCCTAAACTTGGATGGCTCGTATAATGGGTTGAATCTGAGCCAACTTGTACTTTTATACTTTATCTCATGGGTCTGAGCCAACTTGTACTATTTCTACTTGTACTATTACTACTTGTACTTGTACTTGTAACCCACCCCCTACTTGTACTCTACTTGTACTTGTACTCAACTTGTACCCCTACTTGTACTCTACTTGTACTTGTACCCCTACTTGTACTCTACTTGTACTTGTACCCCTACTTGTACTTGTACTTGTACTCAACTTGTATATATGGTACTTGACTTCACTACTCTCTACTTCTCCTACTTCTCTACTATACACTCTTCTACTTCTACTTCTGTACTTCACTACTTGTACTCTACTACTTACCCTACTATGAAGTACTTCTACTCTAGCACTACTTCTACTCTAGCACTACTTACCCTACTACTCTACTTTCACTAGTTACTCTACTTCTACTATTCTACTATACTAGTTAATACTAGTACTATACTACTTCTTTGTACTCTACTACTTACCCTACTATGAAGTACTTCTACTCTAGCACTACTTCTTCGTACTCTACTTGTACTACTTACTACTTTTGTACTCTACTTATACTACTTGTTACCTCTAGTTTGACTTCAAATGGCGGCAGAGGACCCACTCAACGAATGGAGGGACCCTACCCCTAGTCCACCTACTTCAACTGAATACGCGAGCCAGGTGTCCATTTCACCACCACAGCCAAAGAAGCCCCGTACCGCTGAGGACGATGATCCTACCTATGATGCAGAGGTTGAGGGTGATGATGACTCTGCCGATGGTGAGGGTGATTACTGCATGAAAGGGAGCGCATACGAGTATAAAAGAAGAGTTCCACAGATTGAACGAGCAACTGCCAGCTCCAGACGTGAGGTAGAAGCCTGTTGTAACTACTTATTTGAGATGTACAAATCAGTGTGTCATAGAATTAATGCTCAAACCCTTGAACAGATCCCACTTACGCCTCTTCAGTTGGAGTTCAATGAGGCAGAAGGAGTGCCTCCCACTCCCCCTCCCTCGACGACATCATCCTCAGCGAAATCTAAGGGGAACAAAGGGAGGAGGGGGGAACATGGGAGGCACCAGAGGGATTTGACTGACGATGTCCACAGGATCCTTGAGGTGGGGCCAGAGGGAAATCCATTGCAGCCTCTTCAGGTCATCGGCCGATACAGCAACCAGGTGGGTTGCATAGTGAGGGAGACGGTGCTCATCAATTGGCCGACCTGGCACGCTGTCCCAGACGATATCAAGGAGAATGTCTGGGGCGAGGTGACTAGGAAATTCTCCTATCCAGAAGGCGCCGACATGGCCAAATGCAAGGAGTGGGCACTGCATGTGGCGTCCTGTTCATGGCGCAACTTCAAGTCCATGCTTGCTAGGGATTTCTTTAATAAGGAAAACTCACCCATACACAAATACACCATGGTGAAGGCGCACGTATGGGACGAATTCGTTAGGTTGAGGAGTACACCTGAAGCAGAGGAAAAGAGCGCCAAGTTTAGCGTGATGGCGAAGAAGAACAAGCAACCCCACCACTTGGGCATGATTGGCTTTGCTGGTCATAGGCCTTGGTGGCGGGCACAATAACAAGCTAGACAGGAGGTAGGAATCCTCGATCCCTACGAAGGGGTTGATGGTAGGGCAAAAGACTTCATTTTGCCCGTATTCCGAAGAGGCTCAAGCCAGGCGCGACTAGGTTCAACGAGCCTCACTTCGAGGCGGTGGAGCAGGTTGTCATCGAGGCCAGCAAATCCAAGGACTCCATCGAGGTCCGCAGAGGACACGACATGCTGACCGAGGTCCTTGAAACCCCTGAGCACCGTGGTCACATTCGTGGAATGCAGTCCAAGATGAGTTGGTTGTCCGTTGAGACCTGGAAAATCGACTCTACCAAGTACCAGTCAAGGGAAAGGTACAAGAAAGAAATCTTTCAGAACGCATACGAGGAAGGCGTGTCCGAAATGATTAGCCAAGGAATAAAGAAGGCCTTCACCAGCAACGACCCCGAGATGGTGGCTATGAGGTCAGATATGTTTCGTCAGGCTGGTCTTCCCGCACCTCCGAGTCAAGTTCTAGAAAGACGATTGGTGCAAAGGCTACAAGACATCCAGCAATCCCTACATGTCCAGCTCCATATCCCGATCGGGCGATCAGGCAAGAAGCTATTTATCGCAGAGGGAGTTGTACTCTCCGTGAACGAAATTGCGGAATTCAACATAGATGACATCCCTGAGAACTATGTCGTCGTGACCCCCGCCTGGATTGCGCCAAATCATGAAGATTATGAATTGGATCATCCTAGCTTACAGCAACACCGAATTCTAGGGACAACAATGGGAAGCGGAATCTTGTGGAATCAAGAAGACGTTGAGCTCGTCCCGGACACACCAAATCCAACGCCAACCACCGGCGGATCACAACCATCAGTTGCCGGATCTTGTCCCCCTGAACCGGAAGATCTGAATGACAGCGGAGATGGTGACAAGGACGATGGTGGGGACAAGGGCAAGGGCAAGGAAAAAGGAGATGGTAATGGTGATCCATTGAGAAGTTCAGCTGCGGACCCACTTGCAGACCCACCGGGAAATGGAGATGCACCTATGGGGGACCTTCCTTTGGACCCACCGAGAAGTGCAGATGCACTAATAGAGGACCCACCTGTGGACCCACCGGGAAGTGCAGAGGCACCAATGGGGGACCCACTTGTGGAGCCAGCTGTTGACCCACCGGGAAGTGCAGAGGCACCAATGGGGGACAAGGAAGGGCCAGAGGGGCAACAAAGCACGGAGGAGGCACCAAGGAGCCCACCAAGGAAGGATCCAGGCATGAGCGCCAAATCGTTGTCGTACACTACTACATTCGAAAGGTATGGTATCGTGATGCATAATATCATGTTCAACTTTCTATCCTAGCTATAAGATGGTAGTAACCTTTACTATACTCTCTTAACCGTTCTATAGGCCTCCAAATACTAGCCGACAGCTATTTCTGGAGGACGAAGACTGTCCTAACATCTATGAGCGTGGAAAGTTCTTGATTCCTAAGGCACAGCTCATAGATGAGGAACTATGGGAAACAAGGAGATTTCATAGGTGGCATATGGAAGCTGCAAAAGTCGGGATGTCAGGTTTTACAATCAAGATTCCCCCCAAGTACTTCCACTTGCCCGACACTATTACTCTCCCTGTAGACTTCCGCGACATGTGGCATCTATTCCGGGAAGAAGACCTAGATGTTGTCCAAGTCACCCTATTCAATCTGTAAGTCTCATTGTCAGGTTCATAGATTTCAGCAATACTAATGGTCAACTATATACTTAGTATGACTCGATGACTTCTCCGTGCAGGACGTCGGTGATAGTAAGCAACAAAAAGAGACATTCTGCTCTCTACCTCTCTCCAATGCATATTGCTGAGAGAGTCATCAAAGGGTACGAGATAACGGATCCAAAGTTGACAGCGCGGCAGAGGCAATAGAAATACGACGAGAATATGAAAGAGGAGAAGAAGAATTTGTCAAGGTACATAAATGGAGTGATGAAGAAGATTCACTCGGATGGGCCGCACTATATCAAGGCGGCTTACCACTTTGGGTAACTCAAAATTGTACATAGAGCTAAGTGGCTAGGATCATAAACTTACATCGTCGTCGTAACCTGTATTTTGTTTGAATGGTGTAGTAAGGGCCAAGTCGATGGACATTGGGTTGCATTTCTCATCTATCCTCAAGATGGTAGGGCAGTAATATTTGACTCGTTGAGGGCAGTAAATAGAAAAGGGTACAAGGCCTTCAAAGATTGCTTGAAAACGTAAGTCACCTAGCTTATTGATCATTTAACGTTTTCTCGTACGTATTCAAATTGTTTCTAACTAACACTAATGCATTTCGTACAGTGCTTACAGGGAATACCTAAAGGAGCCCCAATGTTGGGATCGAAGAAGTGAAAAGTTCAAGAAGAAACATTCGTACCACTTAAAGATCCGACGTGAATTCCCCGTAAGTATTCCAAAGATTCAGTCATGTTTTCATATATATGTATTGTTTCTAACATTTCTGTTTCGATCGTGCAGTGCACTAAACAACCATATGGATCAAAGGCATGTGGCTAGTACACCTGCGCACACCTGAGGCAGTGCAAGGAGTACACCAGCAGCTGGAAGAAGCTCAAGGCGGGAATCAACGATTGGGAATGCATTACGAGAGACAAACTTGCTTTCGAGCAACTCAAGGCTGACATCTGTAAGTTCCTACTAGAGAACTGTGTGCTAGAAGGGCAAGAATTCTTCGACGATGAGGGTGACCTAGTGGTTCTACCTGAGTTTGAGAAGTTCAGGAAGTGGGACACCATGCTCCGTCCCACGGATTACAAACACCAAGTGGAAATTTGAATTTGAAATGTAATCCTGTGTTTCTTTTGTGCATATGGTGGATGACAACAACTTATATGTTCTTGTGTATGGATATTTGGCTATGTGAATTTGAATCTGTGTATGGATGTTCAATGTATATATATGATGTTTATCTCTGCTATGATTTATATGAATTCTGGTTGTTGTATGAAATCTGTAAATACAGCTCCAGATTCTGAAACTGCATTTTTATTTTTTTTAATTAAAAAATTTAATTGTGGCAGACATTGTAACTTGCTCGCTACGGTTAATACATTAACCGCAGCGGTCGGCGTAAGCGTCCTCTGTGGTAAATAGCATTAACCGCAGCGGGCGTTGTAGGGTGTCCGCTGCGGTTAATGCTATTTACCGCAGCGGGCGCTGGTGACCGCCACGGTTAATGCTTGATTAACCATGGCCTTATCATCGCAGCGGACGGCTTTGACCGCTGCGATAAACAGTTTTTGACCGTCACCGTTAATAGGTTTTGACGTAGTGAGATGCCCATCGTTCCCGTCAATGGAAGCCCCTCTAAGGATCAAGACAACATCAACATCGACGTCATGGCCATTGAGGTCCTCGAAGTCGCTCCTCTAGCCATGGCACCACCGCTGGCACAGCCGACAACCCCTAGGGGGGTCGGCCGACCGACTCCTGGAAGTCGGAGCGGATGCGGAGCATCGCCCGATTGATGTCTCCGCGCCGCAACGTCAACAAGCCCGCGGCGCGACCAGTGATGCCCAAAAGGCCAATCACCGGTCAATTAGGGGTGAAGAAGCACGGGCTACACCCACCCCTAATCGCCATCGACATCGCCATGGATGCACCTCCAGAAGGCACATGGAGGACCAGGCAGAGGGAAGGTGCTCATCCCTCCTCTCACCTCCGAGGAGCGGAGGGAGGAGGTGCACAGATCTCTTGAGACAGAGGAGTCTCACAAGTCCGTCCGGCGGACTAGCAACCCGTCGTCGATCTCCGGCCCTCCCGGCCAGTTCGAGGATGAAGATGAAGAAAGTGAAATGGAGAAGCTGTTGCGCGTAATCGCCAGGCTTAGGGAAAATAACACTAAGTTATCAGAGTGGACAGCGGAGGAGAAAATGGCCTGCCTGGACCTCGAGGATAGCTTTAACGATCTTCGCATTAGCACTAATGCGAAGATCAAGCGTCTAGCCCAAGCAATCAAGAGAGAGGATCTCTTTGCCCCCCCCCATCTCCATAGATCACTAGTCCACAAATAAGATAGGCACTTAGGTTTATTTTTCCAATCACTTTGTTCATTTCCCTTTCATCAATGTATTTTGTGCCTACCAAAAGTTTGAATTAAATAAAAAAAGTTCGGTTCTGCTGGTAGTTTGTCCAGCAAAGCCCCTGCACTTGACTTGTTTCTCTCAATGAATTTAGCATGCCCCGAAACAAGTATGGGGGAGGTCGGTCGACACTCCAACATATCAAAACAGCAGAATGACCATTGAATCATGTTGTACACGTCCATGACACGCACCAGAAAAAAATTGGACCGAAACGACCACTTTTGTGCATCGGCCGATGCACTTTGGAGGCCAAAATTCAGAAAGATCAGAGTACATCAACATTCAGAGGTAAGAGACCCAAATGCAGAGTTCGAAGTGGCCAACTGGCCCCGAGGAGCGGTCGGCCGACCGCACTTAAAGGGCCTAGACCCACCAGCCAGCATCCCTTCGACTCCAAACATCTGTCCTGACTGGTTTGCAACGTCTCTCCCCTTTTCCTCTATGTTTTTCATTTATTTACTCACTCTCCCTTTCAAATAAAAAAAATAATTTCTTCATGAAATTCATCACTTAGTTTAAATTCCTTTTAATATTGAATAAAACAAGAGATCGCATCCAAATCCAAAATTAAAATTTTGAAAAGTGACATGATCTATGACATTTGAAGGGTAAAAGCGTCATAAAGACAAATTATTGCTTTTTGCTTATACTAGTGGGAAAATACCTTGATAGGAAGATCATATGGACTAAGTTGTTGATTAATGTGATATAGTCTCGGCTCATGATTCATACCCTTTCTATTTAAAGTTCTTGGAGATTAATTTTTGAAAATGTCATAAAACCATAATGTCACTACTCCTCTATAGTGAGAAAAATCCTACCAAAGCCATAAATATTTATGCAAGTTCAAAACCTTCCTCATATGCTTCTTGTATTTGCTTTGAGTTTTGTCAAACCTTGTGACCCTTGTTGAGAATTATGTCATAGTTCAAAGATCAAGATCACGTACACGCCACATATTTCTGCTACTTCTACACTGGAAGTACGCAAAAACATGCTTGTCCATTTATATGATCCATGATCATCCAATAAATACTCTAAAAATAAATGTTATGATCTCTCTCCAATTTCTTAAAAATAGATATGGCTATAATGAAAAATAATATTGAGCAAAGCTCTAAAAAAATATATGATGATGATAACCATGTCTCAAGTAATCCTAAAGTAAAGAGAGCATATACATAGTTAAGGAGTACATGTTAGTCATATACCTTTGTCCACACACATGCACATCTTGATCTAGGATTATGACGTTCTTCTCCTTGGATCCTTGTTTTGACTTTACAATATAAGTGATACAAGTTTGCTACATTGTTCATCCCTACCTAAGCTCCAGATAAGCCTTTTAGAAGTAAGGGATATAAGAGAAGGCAATCTCTTTACGCCTTGGTAAGGAATCATACACTTTGAGTGACTTAGAGTACTATAAGAGGAGTAAGTTGACTTATGAGATTTCTTTTGAAAAATTTATCAAAATCTCCAAGTACTAAAATATGATTTGGGAAGATGACTTTGCCTTGAGAACTGTTCCATTTCTCAACCTCTCAAGAATATATGTTAGCCAATACCACATATCCCATTAGTATGAAAAAATGTATTGAGTGAATCTTTATGCTTGCTTTATTCTTTGAATAGCATAGTCTTGTTATCTTTTATCCTTTACTCGAGGACGAGCAAAGAGGTAAGTATGGGGGATCTTGTTGATGGTAATTACGAGCTATTTTATTACCATCAAAATACTATCAACAGCCTCATAATCGAAGGAAATTAAGCATAACCTGAACATATTGTGCCAAATAACTAGTTCCACATGTCCCTTGACTATTTGATGCAGGTAATGACAAATGCAGTCTTTTGGGAGCCAGTGGGCCCACTTAGGGGGTCGTCCGACCAACCTGTGGGGCCACAAGGCATCCCAAGCCCCCATGATCCAGGAACCACCCTCTAGATCACTCTCTAACCCTTGGATCCAAATGTGTTACCTCTCAATGGTTCAGATTCACATCACGAGGATCCATGGGCCCACATCAAGGAGATAAGCATGACAATCAACTCAGAACCAACATCCAAGGCATATGACAGGTGGGACCAGTGGCCAAGAGGCAGAGGTGGGCCATAGACCACTATAAGTGGTCGATCGACCTAAAGGTGGGGCCCACCAAACCACCACTTGGTCCCTGACTAGTGGGCCACCATCTCGAAGGTGCAGGAGGGCCCACATGGCAGTATGGGTGGTCGGTCGACCACCCATATTGCGGTTTCACCTCCCCAACTGCCTCACTAACTCCCCACATGATGGAAATCATCACCCTTGATCCTTAGGCGGTTATGAAGTCGGTTGGATCCAACGGTGGTTGATGAAGGTGACGCGGATTGCTGATGTGGCACCGGAGTAGCCCTACTCCACCTCTAGCTATAAATAGACCCCTAGAGCTCCCTATTCATTTCATGCCTCATTGGAGAAACACTACTCCTTATTCTCTTAGCGGAGCTCTCTAGTAGTGTTATGCTGGTTGGAGGAGAGTGAAGGAAGTCTTCTGGAGAAAGCCACGGGCCTGTCGGGAATCTTTTATGGAGTTCTTCCTCAGCGGATGTGAGTCTCTTGTAAGTTTACGCTTGTAAGTGACTTCTTCTAAGTTCTTTATAGTATTCAATAATCTAAATCTGGTTTAGCTGTTATACAACTTTTCACGCTTGATCATCGCTTTGCTCTGAGTAAAGTGCTTTAATCTTAGGCCAAGGTTAAAGTAGTAAGATTAGTGTAGACGTGGTGTCTAAGCTTAATCTTACCTTTGTAAACTGCTTATCGCGCGGATTGTTTGTGGATGCTAGTAGAAAGTGACAGATCTATCTAGTCTTTGTATTATTACACCACGCATGTCAGATAAGTTCTTAAAAGGTAAGGCTTCAATACAACTTGACGGCGCGGTCCGGTTAGAGTTTTACCCTCTTTCTGATCTATCCTGTCACCTCTTGCAAGAGAAGGGCCGATAAGGCCAGTATAACCAGCTATCCCTTGTTAGACATTTGTGCTATATTTAACCTCTCAACCCAATTATCATAATCTCCCTTGATCCATCATAGGACATATCTTTATTCCTAGTTAGATTGCTTATCATTCCCTGAGGAAAATACGATACCTAGAATACTCCCGGTGAAGTGCTACACGGTATAATCTGTGCGCCTTGCGGATTTATCCAATAGACATAAGAAATACCAACAGTCCCACATGTCATTGATGGTTTTTGTTGGTTCTGAGGTATTTGTCACGTTGATCTCCTTGGTGTGGGCCCATGGATCCATGTACTTTGCATGTGAGCCATTGGGAGAAAGCACAGAGTGATCCAAGGGTTGGAAATCACTCTGAGGTGCTTCTCCTGGATCCTAGCCGAGGGGGGAGAGCTGTTGGGCCCATAGGGTGGTCGGCCGACCCCCTATGTGGGTCCCACTGGCTCTCCTTTGCTCCATTTCTTCAATCCTACAATCAAACACTCCATGGACATGTGTAACTTGTTATTTGATAAAGTACGCTCATGATATGTTTGTTTATCCTTGATCTTGAGGTTGGTGGCATCATTTTAGTTATGTAAAAGTGCATCATTGTTGGTTCCAACAAGATCCCCCAAGCTTAACCTTTGCTCGTCCCGAGCAAACCATTAAACTTAGCTCGATGGATCAGGAGTTGCTATTATGCTTCATATTTCAAGAGTACTAAATCTACAACAATCATACTTCTCTTTTCAATGGAAAAATTAGCAATAAAGACTCACCCATATTACCTTAGTCCTTCATGGGGCTTATAGCTTTATACTTTGTCTTGGGAGGTTGAGAGATAGAACAACTTGACTTGAGTACTGGTTTTCTCATTCTTTCACAAGTTTCATATCAGAGGTTTGCAAAGTTTTGTAAAAGAAAGACTTAGTGTTCCTCAAATGGTACTCTCAAGTCGCTCACAAGGTGTATGATTCCTAACCAAGGCACATATCAAAGTTTGCCTTCTTTTTCATCCTACTCTAAAGGCTTATGTGGAGCTATAGGTAGGGATCAAAGATGTAGCAAACTTACCTTGCATATATTGTAAAGTCAAATTCCGGATCCAAGGAGAGAAATGGCATACTCTTAGATCAAGATGTGCAAGTGTGTGGAAACATGGCAAATGATCAACACTCCTATATTTGGATAATCTCTCTTTCCTAACTTATTATTTTGAGACATAGCTATCTTTTTAATTTTTCTATGAGCTTGAACATGCTCATCATATTATATTTTTTCATGAGCTTTGATATGCTCAAAATTTTGGGACTTTAGAATGCCCCTGAATTTTTCATAATTTTGCATAGTCTATGTATCATTTACTAGCAACATATTAGAGAGAGTTTTTCTACTAGAGTATGGAGTATGAACTATGTGGAAAATGTAAGGCATGTTTCTGCGTACTTCCAGTGTAGAAGCAGCATGTATATGTGGCATGTACGTGATCTTGATCTTGGGAGCATGATAAATCTCTCAACAAGGGTCACAAAACTTGACCAAACTCAACACAAAGCAAGCAGCTTTGTAGAAAGCTTATATCAAGTAAGAGCATGTATGGCTTTGGTAGGAATTTTCACCATTGAGGAACAAAAAGTGTTTTATCATTTTAATAAATAAGACTCCGATAGACATTCTTGCTTAGAACAATATTATAGCAGCTTTTATCTTGTCATATCATGTCTCACAACAACTTAGACTTAGTTACAGCATTTGCAACCCACAAAAGTTTGAGGTTCATGATGGTTTCTTTTAAGCCAAGTAATCCATACTTAGAGAAATACTAAGTTGTAAACTAAGTACTAGAGAAACATTTAGCAGAGCAACTATTCATCATTTCCATAGGAGATATTAATTTTCATGGAACATGTGAGAGTAGAGAGAAGTCTTTTTATTCTTTTTATCATATTCATTTTTTTAGATGCAAGCAAAGATAAGCAGGAAAATGCATAAAGATAAATGCTGAAATTAAAAACATACCTTAGTGGGGGAGGGAACCTCCCCCAAGCTTATCCTTTGCTCAATATGGTGGTGGCGGATATGGATGTAGTTGCCACCACGAGTCCCATTGTCGGTGTTGTTCTTCTTGCAATGCTTGGATTTGTCCGGCTGTTTGTTGGGCAATGCGTGCTGTCTCACCATGCTCAACACGCAACTCACCAAAAGTATTGGTGAGTTGATCAAATTGTTGCCGCCGTTCACGATGCTCCCTATCTCATGTGGACGAGAAGGATGCTCGTGGTCCTTGCTGACGTGGTGGTCGAGGAGGCATGCCACTAGAAGTGTGCATGGGATCGGAAGATGCATCGTATTCCTCCTCGCCAACAGCTCATCGGGAAGTACCACCTTGCTCAAGATGAACAAAGTATAGCCCCTTCTAAGCTCTCTTGTCTGAACCTGCAAAACCTCTTTTCCCAATTCCTTGATCTAGATCAAGGGTTATCTTATGGGTCATATACAACTGACGTTGCCTATTTGGAAGAGGCACCTCAATTGTATGGCCACTGTAAATCATTTTAAGTTCACCATTGGGATCTCTTTTTAATATTTGAGCAGTTGTAAGATATTCTTCCAAAATTACTGCTATAGGAGCAGAGATGTAAACAAAGGGGTAAGTGTCATTTAGCAGGTTCATCGATTCGGCAAGACGAGTAATTAAAGATGTGAATTGAATAGGTTCATTACTCTCAATTGAACTTTGCCAAAATTCGACCAAGCATTTTACAGTAGAGATTTGAATTTTGTTTACCATAGAATAAAGCAACTTTAATTCCATGTCACTTAGCATGCTAGCATTACTTCCAGGGAACAAGGTCATGCTCATACAAAGATGCATGAAACGAAGGGTTGGATTATGAATTTCCTCAGGTTTGGGATTTGAGCAATCATTTAGAGTAGAGATAGACATCCAAAACTTTCTTTTGTTAAACCTACACATGGCAAGGTCTAAATCAAGCAAGCATGAATCATCAAAGCCAAGAGCAACATTTAGATGACTCCAAGTTAGACTAAAGCTTTGATTAAACATGTGAAAAGATATTCCATCATTAGAGCTTTGTAGGGAACACAAGAACTCTATGGTGAGAAACTCAATTCCAAGTTCATCTACTTGCCAAAAGCTAGACCAACCGATGGTAGAAAATATCGTGTTGAATTCAGTGGTCATACCTGCTCTGGAGAGAAGTATTGGGTTTAATATCTTTGTATGCTCAAAAGATCGATCCCGAAGAGAGAGATATCGCTAGTGATGAGGACATCACCAGCTTAGATATGACCATGCCAACCACTTCTATACCAAAGGTGAAACCATTCTATATGAGGTTTATGATTGTTACATTTGATGAATGGGTGATGCACTACGAAGTGTGTATGTTTTCATTTTCAGAATTGCTTACATGGATCAAGGAAGGGTTAGATTGCATATGGAAAGCATGGATGGTCAATGAAGTTGATTGGGGACCAAATCCAAGTGTTCCTAACGTTCTCCACCAAGCCACCACGTCATATTGGATCCAAGGAAACAAAGAGTCCAAGTCCAACACGTTTTGGAAAGTTCAATTCGGACTGCAGAAGAGTCCAAACTTGCGACGGTTGCCACGACTTCATACGGACTCCGATTGGAACGTTATAGGACTTTTTGGAAAGCTTATCAAGTCTACTTTCCAATGGGTCCGGACTCATACCTATATCCTATCAGATGCGTGCGCAGTAGACAATTTAATACCGAGATCTTTTCTGCCGACGGTGCTGCGTCACCCTATTTTGGGCCGATGGCCCGTGTATCAACTTGAGTCCATTAGGGACTCATCCTAGGGTTGTAGGACGACACCAGGACCCTTGTGGTCGTCCTACCTCCTCCTTATATCCCCCTAGAGCCGCCACAAACAGATTGGGTTTTGTTTAGATGAAAGTTTAGCTGCTGCTACTTCCTTGTAGACGCGTGTGTCGACTAGACCATCCGTTCTACTTGATTCGGAACCCCACCTTCATGAGTATCATATTTGAACATTTATCTCTTATTTGCAATTGAGTGCTTGTTCTACTTGTTCTTGCTTGTTCTTCGATTGCTTGCAGGAATAACCCTAGTGGTTTGGTTGGTTGTGATCCGCAAGATCGTGAGCAACCGCTGGATTTGGTGTATCAATCGCTAAGGCGCAGCGTCCTTGGATGGTTGTAGTCGGATCGTGAACGTCTCTCCAGTCAAATCGTAGTTATCTATCTAGTAAAAGGCACAAAGGGTTTATAGGATTATGGGAAAACAAATCTACTATTTTTATTGGTTGTTCTGGACTATAGGAAATTAATAGCAAACTGAAATCTCTCACCGATGAACCTTGCTCTGATACCACTTGATGAGTGTGTGGATGTCCCGATCTTTCGGTGGAGATAGATAACTACGATTTGACTGGAGAGACGTTCACGATCCGACTACAACCATCCAAGGACGCTGCGCCTTAGCGATTGATACACCAAATCCAGCGGTTGCTCACGATCTTGCGGATCACAACCAACCAAACCACTAGGGTTATTCCTGCAAGCAATCGAAGAACAAGCAAAAACAAGTAGAACAAGCACGAACAAGTAGAACAAGCACTCAATTGCAAATAAGAGATAAAGGTTCAAATATGATACTCATGAAGGTGGGGTTCCGAATCAAGTAGAACGGATGGTCTAGTCGACACAAGCATCTACAAGGAAGTAGCAGCAGCTAAACTTTCATCTAAACAAAACCCAATCTGTTTGTGGCGGCTCTAGGGGGATATAAGGAGGAGGGAGGACGACCACAAGGGTCCTGGTGTCGTCCTACAACCCTAGGATGAGTCCCTAATGGACTCAAGTTGATACACGGGTCATTGGCCCAAAATAGGGTGACGCAGCACCGTTGGCAGAAAAGATCTCGGTATTAAATTGTCTACTGCGCACGCATCTGATAGGATATAGGTATGAGTCCGGACCCATTGGAAAGTAGACTTGATAAGCTTTCCAAAAAGTCCTATAACGTCCCAATCGGAGTCCGTATGAAGTCGTGGCAACCGTCGCAAGTTTGGACTCTTCTGCAGTCCGAATTGAACTTTCCAAAACGTGTTGGACTTTGACTCTTTGTTTCCTTAGATCCAATATGACGTGGTGGCCTGGTGGAGAATGTTAGGAACACTTGGATTTGGTCCCCAATCAACTTCATTGACCATCCATGCTTTCCATATGCAATCTAACCCTTCCTTGATCCATGTAAGCAATTCTGAAAATGAAAACATACACACTTCGTAGTGCATCACCCATTCATCAAATGTAACAATGATAAACCTCATATAGAATGGTTTCACCTTTGGTATAGAAGTGGTTGGCATGATCATATATAAGCCGGTGATGTCCTCATCAGCTGGTACTCTAGTTGGTCAAACCAGAGTCCACTTTGTTGATCATAGGTCCTCATCGGGGGCACCATGAATGCCCCAATATGAGGTGCCTCATCTGGCACTTCTTCCTCCTCCTGAGGGTGTTCTTCGGTTTGGACGTTCTCCCAAGTATATCGGGCAGAACCTCCCCTTCTTCTTCCTTGGGAAGTATCCTTGGATTGGTGGGAGCGTCGAGATGAGCTCCCACTCAGGATTTGCTTTGCTTTCTTGTAAGCAGATCTCAAGGGGTTCTTCATCTTTAGAAAGGAAGAGAGACACAAGGACAAGACTAGGACAAGGTTTTCTAGAGTGGATTGCCTAGCTTGCCTTGTGGGGAGAAGTTTGAGCTAAGAGAGGCTTGATGAAGACAAGATATCTTCTTGTGGACTAGCGAGAGCAACACTACTTCTCTTGAGAGCTAAGAACTTCTCTTGAATGAAGAGAGGAGAGAGCAAGGCAAGGAGAATCTTGAGCTAGAACTGGATTCTGGTTGTGGTGTGAGGGATTGAGCTCTCCTTGCATGGGTTTTTATAGGGGAAGGAAATGGCACCATGGGGTGGTCGGACGACCCCCCTTGGGCATGCCCTTGGGTTCCATGATCACTAGCTTTAGGAGATGCCTTACACAAAGCAAAAGAGAGAGGAGGAGGTGACCAAAGGTGGTCGTCCGACCCCCTAAAGTGGGGATTCCACGCATACTTTTTCTAGTGCTTGGTGAAAGATGAAAGAGCCTATGTGATCAAAAGCTGAGCTAAAGTGCTCAAGATTCTCCTCTTTAAACAAAGAGTAGTGGGGGACAAAGGTATGTCATGCTTTGATCAAAGGTGATTGATGTGTTTTCTTTTTCAAAGCATGATAAAGTGAAAGTGAAAGGTGTCATGATTCCCCACTTTGGACAAGGAGTAGTGGGAGACAAGAGTGTGTCATGCTTTAGCAAAAAGTGATTGATGTACTTTCTTAAAGCATGACAAAGATAAAGGGACGTCTCCTAAAGTGAAATCTGAATTTTGAAAATCTCACTACTCAACTCATGAGATGCTTGGACAAAGGATGGTGGGGAAGAGAGAGATATGACCAAAGGACACCTAGGGTGGTCGGCCGACCCCCTAGGCCTCCATATTTTTTTTCTTTTTCTTTTATAAAAGTCACATTGTGTTCCCCTTTTAAATAATCCAAGATAGGGTGCATAGGGGTGGTCGGCCGACCCCCCCCCCCCCCCCTATGGATCTATCTTTTGTCAATTTTTAAAGCTATTCTAATATCAAGTTTTATTTAATCTAAACTTTATTATTTTTCTTCTAAATTTTAAGCATGATAGAAATTAAAGAATTTAACTAAATGCAGAAAGGGAAATAAGAAAAATAAAGATAACTACCGACGTACCTTTCGGTGAAGGTTCCTTGATTTTAAGTCCTCAGAGTAGGACTCTCCTTTTTGTTCATTCCTCGGGTGCACTTGATGGCTCCAGAGACGGAGACCGTGGTGTGTGCACCTCTTTTGCTTTCCAACCATGCCTTGGATTGGCAGGTTCGTCCTTCTTGAGTTCATTGATCTTGGTCTCCGGGTATTGCTTCTTTTTGCGCGGAGCTTGAACTCTTCTTCTTGGTGGTTGTGCTTTAACCTGTTTGTTAAATTTATAACCATTGAAAGCACATTTTACCTTGTGACTCGGGAACTAGAAATGGATCTGGCCCGATCCTACGTAGATGATCGCGTTGGTGGTGTTGAGGAAGGGCCTTCCCAAGATGACGGGGACATCCACATTGGCTCCCATGTCCAGGATGATGAAATCGGTGGGGATGTACTCGTCTTGGATGTTCACCAAGATATCCCTCGTAAGTCCCTCGGGAAACCGCATTGTTTGATCTGTCATCTGCAAACAAACACATGTAGGGAGCAAGGGTCCCCCTAATAGATTATCATATGTTACCTTAGACATGATGTTGACACCCGATCCGAGATCGCAGAAGGCATTGTGAAAGGTTTGTTGTCCGATTGAGCACTTGATTATCGGACGACCTGGATCTTCCTTCTTCATGATGAAGGGGGGATCGAGAAGATAGCCCCAATAGGAGTGAAGTGGAGGCTTACCGAACCTCGTTGCGACCATATTCACATGCTCAATTGAATCCTCTGGTTTCCCAATAATCTTATCTTGTTCTATAGATGGCATAGCTGCTGCTAATTGAGCTAATTGGGTTTCTAGCATTTTATTAAAATCAATTGATTTTTCATAGCAGTGGTAAAGCTATCCATTTTCTCACCAAAATTTTCAAGAACTTTATCAGTGACAATCATCTTTTTATTTATACCATCATTAATCTTAGATTGACCAAGAACAAGATCTTTTAATGAAGACTGGTTATTGTAAGAATTGTCATTATTGTAATTTCTATTACCTTCATATACCTTGGTAGAAGGGACGTGAGTTCCAGCTTCCTTGTTGTTGGGGTCGATACTCGTTGTTGTTGTTGCTAATGAAGTTCACGTCCTTCTTCGATGTCTTGGGGCAATTGTTGCCCGAGTGATCATTTCCTCCGCACACCTCGCACCATGGATCAACTTCAATAGCTTGTGTGGCGGCGATGGGATAGATGGCCTCACGTTCCTTCTTGGAACCTTCTTCTATCTTCTTCATCAAGAGGTATATCTTGGCAGAGAGCATGTCCACCTCATTGACGGTGTGCATACCTCTCTTCTTTGGCTGGAGTCGTTCCTCACCCCATCCTTGGTTGAGTACCATCTTTTCAATGAGGTCCTTGGCATTCCTCACGGTGTGTTGGAGGAATGCCCCTCCAGCGACGGGCCATGCTAGACAGCATGTGGTAGAATCCTTGAATCAGGAGCCAGTCTTCTATCCCATGATGAGGACAGGCACGAATGTACTCCTGGAGACGTTCCCATGCTTCGGGAATCGTCTCATCAGATTGTTGTTGGAAGCTTGAGATCTTTCCATGAAGAGCATTGCTTTTGCCCGTCGAGAAGAACTTCTTGAGGAATGCATTGGCACACCTCTCCCAGGTGGTGGCTTCTTCTTTGTGGTCGTAGAACCATTGCTTCGCCTTTCCCAATAACAAGAATGGGAAGAGGCAAAGATGAATAGCATCAGGCATCACTCCTTTGATGGTAAACGTGCCACACACCTCCATGAAGTGCTGGAGATGAGCATTAGCATCCTCATGGGGCTTCCTGCAAAATGGATTGTCTTGCACCATGTGGATCAAGGCGGGCTTCAGCTCGAAGGTGGCATCCCCGATGTTGACTTCGGGACCCTGAGCTACGTGGATAGCGGACGGAGCCGAGAAGTCAGAGATCGCCTTCTGGGCCATGGCTTCCTTGAGTGGTGGTGTAGAGCCTCCTTCCTCGAACAGATTCAGGGTCGAGATGAACCTCTAAGCTGGGACTTGACGACGTCTAGTCCTCCTCAACAGCTGCTCGGGATCTTCGAGATAGTTTCCCGATAGTTGGAAACCGCTCATACATTGTCTGGCTTCACAAGAAAGGAAGACACAGACAGGGGTAAGCCCCTATGACTAATTGATAACTAAGTTAACGAGAATCTCTGGATTCAATCTAATTAAAATTTCTTGGCTAAGCTTTCCCCGGCAATGGCGCCAGAAATGTTTGTTGGTATTTCTTATGACTATTGGATAAATCCGCAAACACACAGATTATACCGTTGTAGCACTTCACCTAGGAGTATTCTAAGGTATCGTAATTTATATTTTCCCAAGGGAAAGCTGGGCTAGAAATAATAATCAGAGAGAGATCCTAGAGAGCACCTCAACTTAGTATCAACTAGTATAGGGGGTAAACGATATATGTGATAGGAAGAGTTGATGAATGAATAATCCAAGGTAAATGATACTTAGAACGGACTAGATAGAATAGCTAGGTGGGAGGACAACGAGAGAGTAAAGGGACTCCTGTGTAATTCACTCTACTTCAATATACTTAGCCAATTAACTAGTCTAAACACTATAGTTTGTCTCCTCAACACAAGTATGCTAGGCGAGGGGATAGATTAGTAGGAGGACAAAACTCCTACCGGACCGCGCCCTCTTCTTATGGGGGTCTTACCTTTTAAGAACTTGCCTAAGAACAGGCGGTGGAATACAACGACTAGACAAGGCTATCACCTCTTGCTAGCTACCACAAACAATCCGTGCAACAAGCGATAACCAAGGATAAGATGGTGTATAAGCACCACTCTTACACACAACTTACTACTCTCATTACGATCTATAATCAAAGAACCCTATGACAGGCAATGATCGCATACGGGAAAGGCCACAAGGATCACAGACTATGGATGTAAAGGCTATTAAAGGACTATAGGATATAACAAGACTATAACAAGTATAGTAATGCTCAAAGTAAATACTAAGTAAAGTAGAGGAAAAGTAATATATTGAATAAGATAAAGTCTTACAAATAAGAAAAGATACAAGAGGTATACCAGACTTTCCAGAAGACGACTCCGGAAATCCCGAGCGCAGCTCGACTCAACTCTAGCTCCCACTCTAGACTAACTACTAGAACAATCTAAGGAATAGAGCTTGTATGCTTCTTCACCATCTGTAGAGAGGGGGGTATGAGCCTTTATTTATAGTGGGAGGTGGAGTAGGGGCTACTCCAGCGCCACGTCATTGATCCAGGGGGCTTCAATCCTCCACCCTTGGATCCAACCGACCTTGAACCGCCTTTGGATGGATGGTGCCGATTTCCAACATGTGTTAGTGGATATGGCAGTTGGTAGGAGGTGAACCGACCTAGGGGGTGGTCGGCCGACCCCCCCTATGGCCTGTGGGCCACCCTCTGGTCTTCTAGATGCAGCCCCACTGGTCAGGGACCAAGTGGGGGCCTGGTGGGCCCAGATGGGGGTCGGTCGACCCCCCCTTGGGGGCTCTTGCCCACCTCGGCCTTCCATGTGGTGGTCCCACATGTCATTGATGGTTGTTGTTGGTTCTGAGGTATTTGTCACGTTGATCTCCTTGGTGTGGGCCCATGGATCCATGTACTTTGCATGTGAGCCGTTGGGAGAAAGCACAGAGTGATCCAAGGGTTGGAAATCACTCTGAGGTGCTTCTCCTGGATCCTGGCCGAGGGGGGAGAGCTGGTGGGCTCATAGGGTGGTCGGTTGACCCCCTATGTGGGCCCCACTGGCTCTCCTTTGCTCCATTTCTTCAATCCTACAATCAAACACTCCATGGATATGTGAAACTTGTTATTTAATAAAGTATGCTCATGATGTTTTTGTTTATCCTTGATCCTGAGGTTGGTGGCATCATTTTAGTTATGTAAAAGTGCATCATTGTTGGTGCCAACACTTAGTCCGAAGCCAAGGTACTTACTGCATAGGTTTTGAGCTTCTCTGACGTGCGTCGGACTAGCCGTCGAACAATCCGTCGGACTAGTCTAGAGCTCCTTCAAGGGCTCGCTCTCAACTCACTGGCCACCGGACCAATCACCATTGGTCCGGATCCCTTCGGACAGGTTGTCCGGAGCTTCTTCCTCAGCACTCTGCCTAAGGCAGGCCGTTGGACCTCTTCCAATGTTCCAACGCCTCCTAGGCCAACTGGTCCGGAGCCTCTTTCACCCCCCTTCTTCACCTCTTTTCACTAAGTCTCTTGAAGGGGTTTTGCTCCTACCATCTTAAGGGCTATTTGTAGGGTCTCTAGGACAGGTTGTGACAAATGTGCATACACCAACATTCCCAAACTCTCCTAGATCAAGCTATTAACCTCATACCCCCCTTAATAGTACGGTCAAAGGAAAAACAAAGTCCTAGTTTATACTTAGTGCCCTTCTCACACCTTGTGGCACTAAGAGCTAGCCTAGTCTTCACCTTGTAGCTCCATCCTTTGAAACCGAAAACAAATTCCATCTTGGGGGCATGAATACCATTAAGCCCATTCATCTAGCATCACTTATGACTTAACTCAATCACTTTTGTCTCTGCAAAACACACGTTAGTCATAGTGACCTAGCATTGTCGTTAATCTCCTAAACACATGGGGCCATGATTCTACACATGTCCGACGTCGCAACCTAGTCGTGAATCGAGCTCGGGCACGAGTGCGAGATCCAGGAGTAGTGAGCAAGAGCAGTGGGAGGATGGATGGTGTGCTAAAGAGACAGGGAGGGCATGTATTTTTTGTTTTGCAGGATCCCATTTTTATCTACGAACATGTATTTATTTCATTTTAATATCATTTTAAATCGATATATTTAGACATGCCTAACAGCACATGCCGTTATGTTATGTTAGTGCACCTACTAAACCTACTATATATGAATGTTAACATGTAAACAGCATGACATGCAGTGAATAGTAAACCGATGTTCTTATTACGTGTAACAATGCAAATGGATATTAGACTGATGTTCTTATTACATGTATATTATACCGATGATCAATACATGTTAATGCATGACCATACCATTATTGAATCAATACCTGTTAATGCACGACCATACCATTATTCTCCACAACATAAGACATAAATTGAAACACAAGTTCAATAGTTATTGCAATTTGGCTTAATTAGATGGCACTTGGAGGTTCTCTATAGATTATAGAAAGTTGAATGACATCACAATCAAGAATAGGTCCACATGCCTATTATAGAGGAGATATTGGATGAATTGACTGGTTCCAAATACTTTACCAAACTCGATATGAGGTCTGGGTATCACCAAGTAAGAATGCTGCCAGTTCAAAGTCATGCCCTTTTGCCTAACAAATGCACCAGCAACATGTCAATGTATTATGAATCAGGCATTACAACCATTTCTTAGAAAAATTGTACTGGTATTCTTGGATGATATAATCATTTACAGTAAATCACTGTGTGAGTATCTCTTATTCATCTGGAAACGGTACTTCAAACCCTCAAACCCTCAGAGAAAACAAATTATATCTGAAACAGTCAAAGTTCTTTTGCTCAAAGTCAGTTGGAATACTTAGGCCACATTATTTATCCAAGGGTGTCGCCACTGACCCAGAGAAGACGTCAGCTATGCTACACTGGCCTGAGCCCACCAATTGTAATAGAAGTGAGAGCATTCCTTGGCCTCACATGCTACTACAGAAAATTTGTAAAAGGATAAGCATAATGGGAAAACCCCTAACCAATCTACGGGTCCCATATCCACCCAAACCCAGTCCCATATCCACCCAAGAACCCAGTCCCGTATCAGTCTGTAATTACCTTATTCCACTTTGTATTCAGTCTGTAATTGCAGACGATTCAGCTTCGTCTAAGTAATGAAAATTTATATTTTCCCTAAAAAAAAAAAACAGTCCCGTACCCGCCAAAGAAAATATTATTGAAACAGCAGGGACTCAGGGTTGCTCCGGCACGGACACACCCAGTTTCCTGGAGTTGCGAGAATGCACTCAACACTGATGACAAAGAATAAACAACTTTTTTTTCACATCTTGATACAATTGTCGATCCAATGTACAAGTATGTACAGAGTGGTTTTGTTGATAGTATTCGGTAAACACTGATTAAGGCATAGAGCCTTTGATGTGTTGAAGAATGGCCTTACTGTACAGTTGCGCTATTGCTTCCAACCAATTCGTGAAGGGCACAAATTCGAATGTATTTACAAGGTGAGGGAGGGTCTGCAAGAAAGAGAACTATTTTCCAATCTTGTCAAACAATTCTGACAGAGCTTTGTACAGAGGAGAGGCTGCAGGCGGCCTCGCCATTGATCCTAGAAGGATATCAGATGCCTTGACAGGACCTCCATAAAATCGTGCGTTTTCAGTATCTCGAGTTGATACTATGCTGCCATTGAACGCACAGCCCACAAAGGCACCTGGAAGAAACATCATACAAAATAAGTGGTTACATACAAAAATACGAACGAGTGTCAAGTATTTGCAATGAATGAAGTAATGCATCATTTCACTGTAATCTTAAATGGGGCCAACAAACTACTATTTCCTCAGGAGTTTCAACAATTGATTCACTGCTATAACAATTGACACCATAAATATCTATCAAAGATTGGTCAATCATGCATATTTCGGTTTCTGAAAGCATCTTCTATACAATTCCCAAAAAAAAAAAACTATCTTCTATACAGTTACTTTCTTAACTTCGCACCCCAATGGTTTCAGGAATCAGGACACGTCAACTTGGTCTTCTTTTTTTTTTTGTGACAGAAAATTGTGCTCCCAACTTCCTAAACCTTATCATAAGGCATTTAGTATAGCTAATACATACATTCCTACATAAGCCTTATGAAACATGGCCATGTTAGCCTGTAACTTGCCATCTGCTCATCTCCTAAATGGCAGCAAAATTCAAATGGAGAGAGTATCCATTATACCATCAGCAAAATAAATCAGTCTGACATATTGCCTCTAACTGTAAATAGTACCTTGAAAATCTGCTGAATTACTGTACTGCTATGACCTCTTGGATCCCAGTAATCTAAAGCTGGTAATAATTCTAAACATACCTTTGCTACAACTGTATGTATAACATGCAGCATAACCACCATCGCCAGCACGAAAGTCAGCCTCAGCTACACGTCCAACATGGCCAGCAGAAGCGCTAACACCAGCACCAACAGACAGATGTGCCTTCCCACTGAATGTTCTGATAGCATCCGTGTTCCTCAGAAAAATAATAAAGTCCGCTATCTCACCTCCAGCCTGATGAAAGAGTCAAGCAGATATCTTATATGTCAGATGGTGTAAATTGATATAAGAAGTCCTTCCATGTAAAAAAACACACATGAAAAGCTTGTATCACCTGAGCCCCATATCCAATACCACAGGTGGAGATTGCTGAAGGTGGTGACCAGGAGCCATCCGCTCTTCGAGCAACAACCAGCCCAGTGCCAAGTTTGTAGGTAACCATCATCCCAACCTTCACCACAGTAACTATAGCAAGACCTTTTGATTGTCTAAGAATAGTATCAGGGACAGCCTTCTCTGGTTTCAGTATTCCCACCTGAAAATACATGAATTCGTCTTTGTAATGGCTCAGAATAATTAACAGAACAATCAGCAGCCCCACAGACAGTAACATCATTTCCAGCATTTCATAAGAATACAATGACCAAGTCATTTCCAATAATAAAATTTCCCTGAACAACTAAGTTGAGCTTAAATAATCTAGAGTTACTAAAATGCAGATTGGGGAACTACAAGCAGTAATTTACTTAAGAAATTGATTTTAACAGTTGCCTAAGCATTTTTTTTTCTTTTGCATAGGTTCATTTCAGTGATTAGACTAATCACATATCCAGATTGTATTATTGCACTAGAAAAAAATAATTTTCCAGTGTCCCATATCATATTTTACCCACAATATCTCAATTAGTCCAAACAATTATCCAACTAATTACTATACAAACAGAAAACAACCATATTCGATGACTTGTGAGACACACTTCCCTACAAGGTTTCTTGACATCAATTAATCAACACCAATGTAGGAATGCTAGATTTGTTGTAGTGTTATCAAGATATTAGTATTTGCCTATTTGGTGTGAAATATTGGTCAACACTAGTCTTTAACACAATAACACTTGATAAGAATACAGAAGACTACATGACAACGAAAGTAGCCAAAAAGAAGACAATGAGAAAAGGTATCATAATAGAAGTAGTCAATAATTAAGGAGAAAAGAGGTATACCTTACAGTAACTACGTAAAGAATTTGCAGCCTTGTATATCTCATATTCCATTGTGTGTGCCCAAGGGAAATTCAGCCATGACCTCAAGGTACTCAGGTCTGTGACATCCCGAGTTGGAAGTTGTGAGGCCCGACTGATCTGATTCATCAATTGAGGTTGGATACTCTCTAGACGTACTCCGCAGACATCACAAACCCTCTGAGGTTCTGCAGTCCTAAATTTTGGAGGCATCAAGCTTCTACCCTTTGAACAACCATTACAGAATACTCCACCGCAGAAACGACAATGATGGCGAGAGCATATTATTGGATGAAATCGCATGCCACAGAGCATGCACGAGGTAGCAGCACTGTCAGGCAACCACTTAGTTGGCTCTGTCTCAAGAAGCTCATTCGCAATACCAGCATTTGCATCCGCAAGTGTTTGCGCCATATCTTTCCAAGCCTCTTGAAGAAAGAAGTTAGACACCACTGACATCCCACGTCTCCCAAAGTCATATGTTGCGGCAGATACCACCTTATCCTTCACCGCAACAACCATGTCAGCAAACACATCCCACATTGTCATCTCAAAGTTCTCTTCATCCAGCTCCCAGCTGAACTCTTCTTCTGGGAAGTACCTGCCATTGCAACCGAACCCCCTGTGCCACTCCTCGCGGTCCTGCGCTGTCATTGGCGGGACAGAAACAGGGACCCAGATGCCAGTATGCTCATGAAGCGGGTTAATGCCGTTTACAGGTTCCGTCGCGATGGAAGTTTCAGTTGCTTCAGTGTTGCATCTGTTAGCAATGGGAATGCAATCAGTATCAAGGCTGTTGGCCATGCCGTTTTTGGCTGGTAGCTCGTCTGCCTCTTCTTGGTCAAATATGTGGAGTCCCTATATCAGGAAAGAAAGCAAAATTGAGTTATGGCACAAACTCAGCGTGGGAAAGTTGAATGATTGATACTAAGGGCCTATTTGGGACTGCTCCGCTCCACGTTTTTCAGCTCTGCTCCACGTTTTTTAGCCAAACGGTTTCAGCTCCACGCACACAGCTCCAGAAAAAAAGGTGGAGTTGTGAGAGAGGTACTCTACAAACTCCAGTTTTTTGTGGAGCTGCTCCACAGTGGAGTTTGCAGAGGAGAGTTTGTGGAGCAGTCCCAAACACACCCTAAGACTTGAACTCAAGTCATTAGTCCACTCCTATCAATAAGGCTCTAGCCACATGCTTAAGACAAAACCTAGCAAAGCAATTTTGGATTTTTTTTTTCCACAGCACAAGACATGCGCGCCCTTGAAAACTAAACTTTTCGCTCATCGCTTAGACCTATCAATTCGAACATCCTAACTTCGCGCCAAGCAGCGCTCCACATATTCCCGAAATTCCCCAATTTACGCACCCAACGAATCAATCTACAGTTCTCCTCGCTCCTCAGCAAGACCAGCTCAGCTGAAGGACGCGTACACGCAACCAGACTTAACAGGGACGAAACAGGCAGAGAGAACGGAGGGGGGAACTCACCGCCAAGCCTTCGACGCGGCCGCCGCAGTCGTCGTCGTCGTCCCACCTCGCTGGCGAGTCACCAGCGCTGACCCTGCCGGAGCGGCCGCCCGCGGGCCGCGGCGGGTCCATCGGGCTTTGGAGCCGCTCGGTTCCGGCCATGGACCGCTTGGTCGGGTGGATTCGCCGGCGATCAGGCGGAGCAATCCGGGAATCTTGCTTCTGTTTCTGGTAAAGGAGGCGCCTTTTTCTGTTGCCGCGGATTGTAGTTTGGGTCGGAGTTGATTGGAGTTAGAGTTGGAAGAGGAGATGGATGTGGAGAGCGAGACGACAGAATGAGTTGAGAGTTTTCCGGGAATTATAATTGGGGAAAAATTGTCGTTCCGTTTACGTTAATGACACGTTGGCCCAATAGTGAACATTTTTTAAAAAAAAAATTGGCCCAATAGTGAACATTTTTTTAAAAAAAGAACTAAGTAGTACACGTACTGTAGCTGTTAGTTTTGCTAAAAAAAACGTACTGTAGCTGTTAGTAGGCGGACGTGGGATTTTGGGCTGACTTTTTCTAGAAAGTCCGATTTTCCTCCTGCATCAAAATGTTGCACTACTTTACCGCTCCTTTAATAATCTACGCTTCTTACACAAGTGGTCAAATTTGGACTGACATATGATGGCTAGTAGTTTGAGTTAGCAAGAAATATATGTATATCGGAAATCCTAAAAAGCAAACACGTAGGATCTGGAGCCACAGTCGGCACACCCTTCACACCGCACATGCACCTCTTTTTCTCTCTAACACACACCGGCGACCTTCTCCCCGCGCCCGCGGCCCACTGCCTTGCCATGCCCACGCGCGCACTAGCCATGGCAGGTCTGACATATCTGACGACGGTGGATCCACGCGAGGTAGGCCTCTTCCTCCTCGATCTCTGAGCTAGGATTTCAGCGAGCTCTTCCAATCATCTGTTGACTTCAATGAACTATAGAATGGTCGGAGGGGGTAGGTACATAGGGCAGATGATGGGGATGGTTGGCTGGCGATTTAGGGGAGTTGGTGCAATTGTGGCGGTAGGACCAGGTCACGGTGGGGTTGCCATGGCTGGACTACAATGGAGGTCGTCGGAGTTCATCGTGGCAACATACGGGAGGGGGAGAGGAAGGAGGAGGTCATCGCCGGCGGTAGGGTCTCACTAGAGCTCCACAGTTGCGGCCACAGCAGCGAGACTCTATCGCCGGCACCAGGGCGGTGGGAGGTAGTGGAGGGGGGTGGCGTCACTAGATCTAGAGCAGGTCAGGGTGAGGAAGGAGGGGGTGATGGAGGTGGGATGAGGGGAGAGGAGAAGAATGCTGGCAGGGGCATCCATGGGCCCGTGCGGACTGTGTGACCAAACTACCCATTAAGTGGTAGGCGACGTTCCCGTCGACAGCGAGACGCCTGTGGTGACTTCGTGAAATTCAAGATTTGCCGGCTCAATCCTTCGAAGGTGCTCATAGGGGTAGAGTTTGTGTACGTATGTTCATAGGGTTGAGTGTGCGTGCGTGTTGAGTGTCTGCGTTGTACTGTGTAATCTCAAAAAAAAGAGTCTGGTCCAAATGATACAAGTGCTCTCGTGTTTGTTTTACCTATACAGAAGAATGCAATGACCTTGGACTCATAATATGGTAACATTACCGTCAAACGTGCGTAGTGCAGATGGAGAATCAACATGTGCGGCTGAAGGAGGTGAAAACTCGACAACCTCTTGGGACGGTAAATCCAGCGTGCGCGTGAGCGCTTCAGCCAGTCTCACCCAGAAAAAAACTAACTTGAACTTCGTTTCCTGAGAGCCATGAGAGACCGGGTGTTTTGCAGCCCGCGAGCCTAGCTCGTTGATGGGCCTAGCAAATCAAACAACGCAAGTTGCAGCTCACAGGCTTAGTCAGGCCTCCCGGCCAGAAATCAAACTGGCCCTAAGTTTCATAAGTATATAATATTTTTAGGCTTTGTTTTAATTAGTAAATCAGTCATAGTTGTCTTCTTTGATCCATAAACGTGGCCTAGTGGAGCATGAGTCCATGATCCCAACCTGCTACTTCCTTTTTTAAGAGAAAATGTATGTTGGCGGCGTCTAATTTTTTTTACGTAACATTGTACACCCTTCATCTATTCCATGCTCTCCCTATGAGAATCAAGACATAGTGAAGTCACATTTCTTCATCCATTCCATGCTCTCCCTATAAGAATCAAGACATAGTGAAGTCACATTTCTTAGGGTTACGTAATGTCGTCCACCCTTCATCTATTCCATGCTCTCCCTGTGAGAATGAAGACCTAGTGAAGTCACAGTTAATGCAATAGATGAAGGGTGTACGATGTTAAAAATACACATGCATTGCATGCGTATTTTTGAGGAGTGAAATAAAACGTTAATGCAAGCTTAGGGAAGTCAGTTTTTTTTTCTCGAATATGCATGAGAATACATATCATTATACTAAGAAAGGAGTAAGCAAAATAAACGTACAAAAAAGGCCGAAGCCCGAGCACGCAACGCTACATTGTGACAACAACACCCAAGAACGCGACAGGTAACGGCCTATCCTTCCGACACAAGACTCCCTAAGTGAATCGCTCCAGCCTGCACCCATATAAATCCGCCTGAGTCTTGATAACCTGCAGCAACTCGACGACAGGAGAAACAGATTCCCTAAAATATCGAGCGTTACGTTCCGTTCCTTCCACAGCTGCCAGGACACCAACGCGAAGAGTGAGTCAAGGCCCTTCCTCTGGGAGGTGTTTGTAGACCGGCCCGCATCTGCTTCCACCATGACCGCACGGTCGTTGCGGCTGGTGGTTAGGGAAGTCTGTTAACGCTTCAGATATGAAAATGGAGCGTCTGTACAGGCCAGAGTGTATGCTTGTTTCTTTTTAGTAGGATGGAAAAGCTCCATTACGTATGTGTAGGAGATCATGCCGTGATTGTCACAGGAAAACTTGTCTTATCCATGCGTGATCTGTGATTACACATGCACAAGTTTTACGTATTCATGCATAGGTTTACCTATTCCAATTAATTCACGCATCCGCAGGTTTATCTATTGATGCGTACGTGATCTCCTCACACGTTTATTTATTGGCGTGTGATCATGCGTGATCTAGGGCGTGTTTGTTTCAGCTTAAAATCGGAATCGAGATGAAAATAAGCGAGAATCCCACCCAAACACCTTTAATTGTTTTAGATTATCTGATAATTTAGAGGTGAAAAGAATCACAGAACAACTGAGCTGGGCGTTCTGGGGACCGCGAGCCCAGCGCCGCGTTTTGGCCACCGCGAATGCTTTTCCACCCGGTGCCCCTCCTGGCGCCCTTCCCGCGCACGTGCCTGTAGGCGAGTACTAGATGCCGTGTTGACTCCTTGGGTTGGCCTGCGCTCTGTGGTTTTTTTTAGCAAAACCTGCGCTCTGTGGTGAACAGCAAGGCTAGAGATGTTACCTTGTCATTTTTCTTTAGAAAAATAATTCTAGAAAGACACTAGAAAATACACATATGTATCCCTGAAACAGAAATAAACCAAAGCCGTTCATCAAATCATCTGGTCATCAAATTTTTGTGCATGTGTTCAAACTTTTGTTAATTTCATGTTGTCTTCATATTAGTTATTATCACAAATGTTTTATTATATGAAAACAAAAAATTAGTATTATAATTTTTGTCAACATGTATTCAGTGAACAAATGAGGTGTCATCAACCTAAGGGGTATACAAGTCATTTTACGCTCACAATAGACAATCTATAGATAATAATCAGGATTGTCAAACACTCTCGATTATTTAGACAACAGATTTTTTTCATCACAGCTTATCAGAAAATTCTGATCAGATTAAAATTAATTCTCAGATAAGCGTTCCCAAACAGGGTTATATCCTTAAACAGTTTCAGTCAGCAAGAAAGCAGTCTGGTAGTCTTAACGTAGTTCAGAGGCAGTGTAGCGTGTCCATCCCATTGACTCCAATAATCCTGCTGCTAACAATCAGTTTTCACAGATCAGTAAGCTAGTCCAGATATTAGATCGTTTTATAGAAGACAAAAAAAGTGCATGTCGTCTGTCTAACTTACGTGATGAAATGGACAACTCGAGAGCTTAGCTTATTGAACGCCCGCCCCTTGCAAAATTTTCACCAGTCACCACCAAGCCGCCTTCGATGCGGCCGCTTCGGCGGGGTCGATCGACCTCCGCCCGCAGGCCTTGGACACGGAGGCACCATCGACCGTCGTCGTCCCACTTCCACCTCACGGACGAGTCACCACTCACCAGCGCTGACCCCGCAGGAGTGGCCGCCCGCAGGCCGCGGCGGATCCAGGTGGCGGGGCGGTGGAGCCCCTCGGTCAGATCGATTCGATTCACCGGCGATCAGGAGCACGGATGGAGTGGGCCGACGCGAGATTTTGGGCTTACTTCTTGCCCTCCTTTTACTAATGTATGCAATCGGGCTGGGCCTCATGCTTCATGGACTTGAACCTTTTTCCTTCGACACATACGTACGTGCGTGTATCAACCTCGCTAATTCCGTATTACTACCGAATAGTACCGTATTGTTTCCCTAGAAACAAAAAAGCCGGATCAAATAGGCCGTCAGATCACACGATTCAGAGTTGGGAGGAGGGGTGCATGGGCTTGAGCCAGCGTTTAAAAGCCCATACGGGTGTATCCTTAAGGAATGTGTGTGTGTGTTTGCTGGGCCACCGCCCGCCCCATTCTGAATCTTATATAAAGCCCGAGAAGCTGGGCCACCTTGTGTGGGGTGGGCTTGGAGCGCTTGAGCTCGCCTCATCTCCCTCCTTCCAACTCTTTTTACTTTTGGATTTAGATTTTAAAAAGTCCAATTCAGTCAGCTGATTTTCTACCCTAATAAACCATAAGGATCTGTTTGGTACAGCTCACAAAGCTGTTTTTTTGTTAAACACCTTTTTTTTAAATAGCTTCACTCATAAAGCTATTTTTCTTCCCCTCTCACAAAGATATGAAGTGGGGTGAAACTGAAAATAGTTGCTTATCACAGCTCTCTCTGCCCCTTTCTCTCTTATATCCAAGCATAAAGTTGTTGGTGAAGTTGTTTTGCCAAACACTTTTTCCAAAACAGCTCAGCTTCACCTAGAGAGTTGCTGATGAAGCTATTTTCTAAAAAAAACAGCTTTACTAGTGAAGCAGAGCTGTACCAAACAGGCCCTAAGTTAATATTTTTTTTGTCAAATAATTTAGTCTGTTTTTATTTTTTGGGTTTCGAAAAATCCAATCCCCTCATATGTTCTCTCTAAAAACTATAAAAATAGTTTTTATTATCAAAATCTAATTTGGTCATCTATTTTTCCTTCATAAAGTGCAAAATTAGTCTTTTGACCTCCAAGCTCTTTGTTTTTACATTTCGGGTGGTTTTAATGGAGGTTTTGCTGATGTGGCGCCATGTTAATGGGGCTAAATCAAACTATGTTGAAAATCCTAAAATCTAGTTTAGTTTGAGAAAAATCAGAGAAAATTTTGTGTTATCTCAGAAAATGCTTTATCTTGTGGTACCTAGTTTAAAATTGTTCAAATATTTATGGACTCATTGATTCTTATTTGCTAGTAGAAGTTCTTGTTATATATTACAATTAGTCTATGTTCATCATTCGGACTACATAGAAGCGCTAATGGAGCATTTTCAGGACCATATTGGACACTAATCCTGCCCTTGATAAATTTTAAATGTAGTTTTGTTAACCTACATGATTGCATGAACCATGCCACACATATATATACATGCATGGATGCACCCTTCATTCAATATGTTTACTTATGTTTTACAAACTATTAAATTTAATTCACTTCTAATGCAACAAAATATGTAGCATAGCATGACAAAAAAAATCTTAATGGTAGGGCACAATTCATAATGTTTGTGCAAATAGAATCAAGTGACACAGACATGATTGAGTGACACTTATGTTCATAGTTCATACTGAATAAATAAATATTATTAAGTATGATGTGTTCACATAACACTTGTGGTCATCAAAGTCACTTTGTTGTTAACATTGACCAATTATAATAAACAATGAGAGCATGCATGGAGCCGTGTAGGCATATATAACTACTTTGAAAATATATCGAGGGGGCAAGGGACCAACACCCACTACAGTCGAGACAAATGCTCTACTATCACTTCTACGTTGTCCATATGATCACAATCAATTAATTACAATAGATAATGAGAGTTTATACTAGAAAATAAGCCCCAAATGAGTCTATTAATATTCAAACAATTTTAAGATAGGCAACATAAGATAGAGCATGATTTTTTAAACATTTTATTTTTATGAATTTTTGAATATTTAAAATTATTTGTAGTCTAATTTACCCCTCTAAACTTTCAGTATGATTTACCCTCTTATGATGTGGCTAATTAAGGTCCCTTTGGAACACAAGATTTTTCCATTCTTATGTTTTTTCTATGAAAAAACTATTTTTTGTGAAATTCCTCTTATGATATGCCACATCAACAAAACCACCATTAAAAATACCTTGGGTGGCTAATTAAGGTCCCTTTGGAACACATGTTTTTTTCCTTTCTTATGTTTTTTTTTGTGAAAAAACTATTTTTTGTGAAATTCCTATATGGTTTATGTGAAATTTCACAAGGAGAGTGCCCTAAGTATGTTTGGAATTGGTTATAACTACACCTGAATTCTGCTTTCAAATTTGGAAGGCTACAAAGAACCAACCAAATCATGTCCAAAAGATCAACCTGAAAATAATCCAATAGTGTTGGCTCTTCCAACAATGGTGTGCATGTTATCCTAGGAAAGATTAAAAGGAATTGTCGTTTTTTTTTTTGCAAATTACATAGTAGTACAACGCATGTACACTCACCCCTTTGGGCGCACGCACCAAAACCCTACCCCTATGAGCATTTTTAGAGGTTGGACCAACAAATCCTCGAGATTGATGAAGTCACCATGAGTGTCTCGTTATCGACGGAAATGCCGTCAACCACTGCAAGCACAATGGCGTTAAATCTGAAATATTTGCTCCCATGGGAGTCGAACTCAGGATCTGAGATGCGAAGGATATTGGTGTTTTTTCATATTCATTAGTTTTTATAAAAGTCCTAAATCAGGTTATTAGTACTTAATATTTTTGGTCATGTTTGATTCATGCCAAAAGTTGTCATACCTATCATTCGACAAACTTTTTGGTAGTCACAGAAAGTGTGGCGAGGAAAATGAAGCTAAACTTATGACAAAGTTTGTTAACAAAATAAAATGAGTCTATGACGTGTGGGATATGAGATTAAGAAAGTATGGCATGTCATAGGTACGACAACAAACCAAACCCATACAAAAAAAATTGTGGCACGCCTGAATTGTGGCATAGCAAGTTATGTAGATGGCCTTGGAGATACTCTTATGCCACATATTTGTTGAGGCCTGCATCGTGACTGCTGATACTAATAAATAATGGGGGGCTATGTTTCATCTGATTTTCTTGTCAAGATGCATGGAATCTTGGACTACCATGACCTAGAAAGATTGGAAAAATTATTCATAAATGAGAGAAGAGTAACATCACCCGGCCTATCAGCATTTTTTTCAAAAAAAAAATCCATCCTATATTGTGAATATTACACTCACGAACATTTTAGCTGATTCTTTTAGAAAAAAGAAAACAATACTGAACTTTTGTTCGAATGCCCAGGTTTTTGAGTACGTAGTTTATTTAGTCATATTCCAGAACATAGCCCTCTACTACGTACTGCCTACTCATGCATGCAAATATCTCTACGCATGCATGTCATCACACAACACAAGTGACCAAACTTGAGTTGACATGCTGAGCAAGAAACAGTCTGGCAGGCTACTTGACCACCACCAAGATTGAAAGGTACACACAACGAAATGCCGCGAACAATGTCCGTTTGCTTGCTTGGTCTGGCCCGTTGACTCCGATCCTGCTTCTAGGCGCGCAAGCTAGATCGCTCAGTTTTTTTTTCCTGAGATCAGTCGTTAGTCCGGTAATAAGAAGACCAAAGGGCTTCGCACCAGTACGTTCTGACTTTGATGATGCATGAAATCGACAATATAATTAATATTCATAGACTTGGACGAGTTACGACCTTGAGAACTTATAGGTACATACGGTGCTTTGTTAATCAACCCTCTCTAGCAAAATCTTCTCCTTATTATTATATCACACCGTCGTTAGTCAGTCGTATATGAACATAATACGACGTTGATAGACCATTAGACCAGATCTCATTTGCATTATACTCCTTTTCCATCTCAAATTATAAGACGTTTAACTTTTTTTTACCTTAATTTTGATCATTCATCATTCAAAATATCACTTCGTTAGTCGTGCCATGCTTTATTAATAATTTTTAGAATGATTTAATTTAAATATATTTGTATAATTTTTTTAAATAAGATGAATAATCAAACTTGGAGATAAGAAAATCAAACGTCTTTATAAATATGAAAAAGTTGTATTAGGATTATTGGTGAGAAATTAAATTTAGTTTGCATTATCGCCGTATGTCCGTCCAGGTTTAGAATTGTTCGAGATGATGCAAGAAACCGAGGCATAGTATATACAGTGGCGGATCTAGTGGGGCTGGGGTGGCTGCAGCCCCTCCTATGGTCTCTCATTACTCCATTAAATATCTATAAATTTCATTCATTTCTTCATTAAATCTCTATAAAATTCACTTATTTTTTCATTAAATTTCTATAAAGTTCATTAAAATCTTCATTATCAATCAAGACATAAACTTAGAGTATTAGTCATAAATCATCATTGTCAGTCATCATCTTTATTACTTAATCTCCCTTTAATCACATCCTGGATCCCAATGAGTATATATATATTGTCGGGATTCAGGAGGTGTGCAACCACGAGATAACACACCTCGACGCCGGTGGAGAGTCCGGCCAGCCGCCGTCCGCCGTCCGCCGGCCGGGGACGTACAGCCGACACCGCCACCGTTGTAGTACGCAAATTCGATGCACGCGCGTTGGACTACGTCACTCGGGATTACGCTGCTGGTCGCCGCCCACACGTACAGTACGCCATGTCGTTCGTCACGCTGATGCAGCATTTTGCGAACGGATCAGCAGCAGCCGACCGACACTTCACACTTTGGTGTAGACTTGATGTGTTGCAAAATTCAAGACCCGTGCACGTGGAAAAAAGATCCAACTCCAAGAAATAAAAAGCAAGCCGGCCGGCAGCTACTTTGACCGGCCGGTGACGTGATCTTCGTTAACGCGCGCCTTTTCCGCGTCTACAACTACTAGTACTACATTAGTAGTACAAGACAGTCAGCATGCTAGTAGGACTAGACCTAAAAGCACACCGAAAAACAGAAACAAGCTCAAGCCTGAAAAAAAAGGGTCTGCTTCTAGTTGTACTTGCTTCTGCTAACCGTACGTTATCTCTGATTTCGTAGTGAACTTTTTTTGGTCCTACACTTCAATTCCAGCCATTGTAAACTCATAAAAAAGAAACAAGGTAGTTTTTGTTTCCACCCACTTGGATCGAAGAAACTGAGCACAGTTGACATGGCAATGGCAATATATAAGCAAGTACTATCTTCATCCTAAAAAGGATGACGTTTTATCTATGAATTTGGACTCCGAATTCATAGCTAAAATATCACCCTTTTTTTTTTTGGAACGGAAGGAATATTCCTTTTTTTTTGAACGGAAGGTAGGAATACTCAGGATTCACATTGTTCGTCAGGGTGTCCAACTTTTTGTTTTTTTATACGTTTTTATGCCATGTCAACTAACGAAATTGTCACTCCCACCACTACTACAGAACATGATATCAGTGGCGGTTCAAAACTCCCCTTCAGTGGCGGTTTTTGAACCGTCACAACCATCTCGGTAGTGATGAGCTCATCACATCACTGCCAGTTATGTCAAACCGGCAGTGATGCTTGAGCCATCACTGATGGTTCATGTGCCCAACCGACAGTGAAGGGTAATATATCACCGTCGGTTTTATTTGAACCGGAAGTGATATTATTTTTATAATTTGTATTTTATTAATTGTTTTATTTTCATTTGGGGTTTAGGGTTTAGGGTAGAGGTGATGGGTTTAGGTTTTAGAGGTGGTCGGGGAGGTGTTTGCTATCGAACCATTTGATATCAATGTGAAGGTGGTTGTGGACCAGCGATAATACAAACCCATCAACATTTATATTAATTACAAAAGATCCAAACAAAACTTAAAGTACCAAATTAATTGTCGCATCAATTGAAAAAGATCCTTCCCTGTACACTATATTGAGAAAGATCCTTCCCTGTACATTATCTCGTCGAGAATAAGCTTTGCTATCTCCTCTTGAAATCTTTTTATCTCAAAATCTAGCAACTTGTTGTGCTTTTGTTCTTTACGTTGTAAATTGAAGCAAGATGATATTGAGATGCACATACGTAAAACAAAACAATAGAAAATGAGACGCCTACGTACCATAGAATCTCCGATTCCTAGTTTTGCGCCAAAGTAGCAAAGCATTGCCCACATCACATAGAACCCACATTCGTTGTTCCTCATTGGTTGATCTTTTGCATCCTGGGCTCCACATTTCTCCAATCAGGTAACGTATTTATTCTATGTGACAATGTAAATGAAGTGTCAAGGCTGAGGACATCCTGGATATTGATTGGAAAGTATTGTGATGTTGGGTTCACTTACTTATTTAGCACTTTGACTAGGGGGACGATAAGAGAAAGTAGAATTTTCCTTGAGTCCCACACCTCGATAGTTGAATCTTTAAGAGTTATATCTATGAAAACGTAATGGTTGCTGCAATCACATAGTCCATGTTATTGAATGACATATCAAGAAAAAAAACACTTGGTCGAGAACACATACTCGCAGTTGTAGGTTAGCAGTACGTTTGATTTCTGGTGTTTGAACATTCTTTCAAATTCAATCTTCAAACTTGTTGGTACATAGTCATTTGTGAGACCGGCTTTGCATGTTGTCTCATTTACAAAGATGGGACCAAGAAGTCAAAATTGGACTTTCGCTGGATTAAGCACCATTTTGCCACACTACTGCAAAATAAACATGGATATATTCAAATACAGATCACATAGTTTATTATAACGTTGTTAGGGTATGGTACTTACAGAGTCCATATCATCATAATCTGCGTATCGAGTGGGCGTCGTTGAAAGAGTTGAAAGAGGTCTTCATAATAAATAGTATGCACAACTTCTTCAGGATGATTAAAAATCATTCCGAAAGGGATGCATACTTCAAATGTTGCTATGTATTTGCTGGTGTTACTGTCCACGATGTAATAATCATGCAACTATCGCATGTTTGTTGGCAAATCTCTATACTCTTTTTCTGTGACGACCATAGGCTTGCCTAGTTGAAACTTGTATGCAACTGTCGTCGTTTGAAATTCACTATTTCCGTAATAGAGATCTGTGGCTCTCTCCATGCTTATGCCCATGTCCATGGACAAGTTCTGTATCTGTAGCAAATCTTTGGTGTGTATTTCTCTAGCTCTTTTTTGATTACCCACATTATCGCTTTTCCTTTCAAATTGGGTCTGTGTGTAGCACTTAGGTCTATAAGCCAATCGTTCATACAAGGCAATTTGGGTGGCCTTTTCTGCAAGCTTCACTCGTTTAATCTCGTCCTGGGAGCTTTAACTTCTGCCTTTTACTTGTCGTCTTGGGAGCTTTACCAACCGAAGTTGATGACCTCTCCTGTTGCGAGGTCGAACCTGATCTAGCGCTAGGTCGAGATCCCAGTCATTTGGACTTTGAAGCTGGTGGTGGTGGAGGAGGAGGAGGGGTCTTCTCCTTTGACGGTGGAGAATGAGTCTTCTCCTGTGACGGTAGAGGAGGTGTCGGTGGATCTTGAAGAGGAAAGAAACCTCTTGGCGGAGGCGACTGGGATGATTCACTGTCATCCTCATCATCCAAAGATGGCATTACCAGGTTGTTTTGACCCTTGGATTAGTAGTAGCATCTGGATGTATGACTGTTTCATACAAAGCTAGGGTAGAAGGTTGTATATACATAGCGTCACTGGCCAAGTGCTATGATTGGTTCTAACCTGGTCAAACAGATTCATCTCATCTGTGCTCAAAGCTAACCACAGATGTCTTACCTCTCCACCGATGTTCTTATAGAAAATAGTGTTGATAGTCCTCCAGTCCGACCCATCGGTGGGGTGCCTTAATATTGAATCTTTCTTACGCTCTTCGTCATGCCAACGGAACAGCTTGGCTGACTTTGCATTAGCAAACAACCTATGCACTCGTGAAGCTATAGGAAAATACCACACGGACTTTACGGGCCCTTCTCTGGTCTTGCTTCCTTCATTTGATCGTCCTTATTTGTATCAGGGAGCTTTACACTTGGGACATACATCCAAGTCTTTGTATTTCTCTCCATGGTACAATATGGAGTCGTTGAAACACGCGTGGATTTTCTCAACCTCGAGGACAATTGGGCAAATCATTTTCTTGGCTAGGTAAGTCTTTTCTGCTAACTCGTTACCCTTCGGGAGCAGTTTATGTAGTATACCTAATAAGTTATCGAAGCCTTTATCACTCAACACATTCGTTGATTTGAACTCCAATAGCATGATGTTGGCTTCCAGTTTGCTTATTGGGCAGGTCGGATACAATGGTGTTTTTGCATCCTTTCTCATGATCTCTAGTTTTTTCAACTGTGAAGCACTAAAGAATCCCCCATGCACATCATGTAGAAGTTGTGAAATGCCATCATTTTCCTCTGTGTCGTTAGCTAATGTATTCATAAACACATCATCATTGGTAAGCACGTGTTCTGTGTAATCATGAACATGCAATAATGCATTCAGGGATACACTAGGCATGGACACATCATCATTGCTTTATTGTGCAACATTTTGACCAACCTCCCCATGCAAAGTCCAAATCGTGTAGTTTGTCATGAACCCCCTTGTGATCAAGTGCAATCATATATGCTCCATGTCGCCCCATTTTCTCGTATTCTTGCAGTCTTTGCATGGACATAATACAAGTTGTGAGTCCCCAGCATTGGCTCTAGCTCGCTTGATGAAATCGTCGATGTCCGTCAAGTACTGTGGGTCTGTACATGACAGATCGTACATCCACCCTCGCGTCATGTCTGCATAGGTAAAATGGACAGGACAGAGGAAACATAGGAACATATTAATAAGAGCATTTCTAAACAGTATTATTTGATGAAGCACATAAGCATAATGTATGATCTGTCATGGATATTTAGGGTTTAGGGTTTGAATAGGAGCCTATTTGAATAATATTATTTGAAGCACATGAGCATAATGTATTCTTCAATATAATTTGAAATTGGTCGTGCTATAAAAAGTGAGACAATAAATAGAAAACATTGGAGGCTAAATCGTAAACAAGAACACCCTTTTTTTATCTACAATGTAGGCGCTTGTTTAGTTCCCTTCCAAATTCCAAAACTTTACAATATTCCACATCCCATCGAATCTTTAAACCCATGCATGGAGTATTAAATGTAAGTAAAAATATTACTAATTACAAAGTTTATCTATAATTTTCGAGACGAATCTTTCGAACCTAGTTACTCACTGATTGGACAATAATTACCCAAAAAACAAAGTGCTACAATTTTTTCAAGTAATTTTGGATCTAAAAGCTAGGAAAAAATGGACACAAATTGCAACAACCCTCTTTTTGATCATGAACAATAGTATAGCTCCAAAATATGGATTTGCACACAAAAGCAATGTAAACCTACAATTCTAAAGAAGTATGCTTGTTACTGACCAAGAGCTAGAAGATGTGAGCATCCAAGAGCATCCAAGAGTGAAGAGGAGCCGCAACTGTTCTGTTTCTGTTGGGACAGAGGAGGAAGAGGAGATCGAGATATTTATACAATACACACTTCACTGTCAGTTCCAGCTACGGACCGGCAGTGAAGCTCATCATCACTGCCGGTTCCAGCCACGAACTGGTAGTAATGAGGCAATTCACTGTCAGTTCTGTCCCTGCCCCTGCCTCTAATAATTAGGGGGCTGTCAGAGCTTGAACCGGCACTGATGAGGTATCATCGCCGGCCCAAAGAAAACCAACGGTGATACCCAATTCTGTAGTAGTGCACCACTATCATCATTAATCAATGGTACCACCACTACTATAGAAAAGTTTTGTTTAGAACACCGTGTTTCGTTAGAGAGGCGGTTGTCATCTCATCTGTCCTGAAATAGTATTTGAGGCGCATATACGCCTCTAGAGACGAAGGTATTTCTACCACTTTAGAAATAGATTATCATAGGACAGTTGGTATTGTGAACACCCTGAAACAACTACGGGAAATAGGTGTCCCAAAAAAAAATTTGTGATTTATTTTTCAAATAAAATTGAATAAGGACAAATTTTATATCAAAATTATTAAGCTCGATGAGATCTAAAACTTTGTGTTTGACAATTAGTTGTTATCTAAGATAATAAAGAGACTTTAAATAAGAGAAATACAAGAATTAGAGGGAGTACTCCTTGATTAAATAATCCTAATTGTTGTGTCTAGAAGACATCGAGACCATTCTAGAAGAATGTTCAATAAAATTTTAAAGATTATTATTATACTCTTTTTCCTATTATGAGTTTTTCTAAAATTTCTCGTAGAGGTTTTAACCAGGCAATGTATATGCAATTAATAAGAACAGTATATATGTATTCTTTTCTTCATAAATCGTTTTTACTAGTACACAGAAGTACTATAATGGCGGTTGAGAACCCATTTACACTAGCGTTTTTCAGACCGGGCAGTGAAAATGGGAGCACTGTATAGGCGGACACTTTAGAACCGCAAGTGACTGATGGTTCAGTTAAGTCAACCGAATGTAGAAAGAAAAGTGTAAATCAAGTTTTTAAAATAGGAAAAAAAGATCACATTTTTTCGTGTAAAATCTCATACCCTCCTCTACCACTTGACTCATAACTCACTTGTGTATATATTCCGTTTTTATTCCCTACATATTATACTAAACATAGTGTAAATTGATTGTTTGATGTCCTAAACAAATTCAAATGAAAAAGTTATCAACTACAAAGTTTTGTAACTTTGCAAGATCTACAACTTTTATTTTGATAGTGTCTCCATCCGAGGTCATTTACAAAATTTGAATTTCAATTTAAAAAATTCGAACGTAGTTTTCGATGACAAGATGACTTCAAATGGAGAAGTTGTCAACTACAAAGTTTCATAACTTTTTTAGATCTACAACTTTTATTTTGGTTGTTTTTCCATCCAAAGTTGTTTGAAAACTCAAAAAAAAAACAATGTTCGATTATTTTTTGTGGCGGATTTCTTAAGAAACCGCATGTAGAAATCACATTTTTACAAACGGATTCTTAAGAAAACTGCATGTAAAAATCAAGTATTTATAGCCTGTAAAAATATGATTTCTATAGGAGAATTTCTTAAAAAAAACCACACGTAGAAATCAAGTAATTTTATAAGCAGATTTCTTAAGAAACCCGCATGTAGAAATCGATTTGTAGTGTCGGTTCAAAACCGTTTTATTTTTACTGATGCACGGTAAGAAAAACTGTTTGTACAACTATTGAACACCGTCGGCATAGAGCTATTTTGTACTAGTATTTTTTCCATTAGGTTTTCGGATGAAGTTTTTAACGAGTCATAATATTATGGTAATCGCCCAAGTGAAAGTGTTGTAAAACATACAAACTTTGGAATATAGAAATATAGAAGAAGGAATCCTAATCTCAGTCTGTTTGTCACATAGGTGCTTACCAAACTCTAGGATATATTTGAATTATATATACATGGAAGATCCTCTATTGTAATAATCAAGACCCAGAAAGCAATAAAAGAATAGACCCATAATTGTTCTCTTATGTTTACTTCTGCGTTTGCGTTATTGAAAGCGATAAACGATTCAACGTCAATGACGTGTTCTACAAAAATTGTAACATTGATTATAAAATTTATTTGATTTAATTCAGATCAGGTTGGCTCAACCACAATTAAATCCACGAAACATAGTTAATTAGCTCAGTATCTCTAGCAGGGGTAGCCTAGGAGACAGGATAACAACAAGCTAGCTGTACATGTGTACCGTTATGATGCACGGAAATGTTTGATAGCGCTAGTATTGTTAAAACCATGAAAATATAGTACAAAACATGGAAGTGCCCCTTCATGTTTTTATTTCCTTGTAATCTCTTCCCATAAGGGGCAGACAAAAGTATTGGGGTCACTTGATCGTTGATCGGATAATGTGGTGACCCAAACGCACATGATTGATCTGAGTCTTTTTTTTTAATGCGCGCACTCGATTCCTCTTTCCAAAGGGATTACCTATTTGATCCGATCCTTTTCTAGGTCAAATCAAACAAAACTATATATATGTACTACCAGTGGCTATTTTCGCAGACATGAAAACAAAAATATATAGTGTAACGCAAACGGAACACACTTTCCGTGCACACATTGCTTGCTTGCTTGCTCAGAGGCCGCGTGGATTGATAATATTGCAGCCTAGCACGCACTAGACATTTTATTTCAGTCACAGAAAGAGAGAAGGCATTTACGTCTTCTCCTTCTGGTACTTGTTAATTAAGATGCATACGGAGTATGATCACCCACACCTGGCTGTAGCTTTCTGCAGGGGTCAAATCGATCTGCAATTCATGCCAGAGGCGGCGTCTTGAGGTACTAGCTTGGATGGCCATGGCCGCCATGGGGTGTAGTATTCATCTAAGGATGTGTTCGATTCGAAGAGTTGATGAGTTGGCCATAGAAACTGAACTCTTGTGTCCTTTACCATTTCCGGCTCACCAAGGACGATTGCATTGGTCCAACAAATTGGGCTGACGTAGCATCATTAAAATCTGGACCGATTGTGAAGTGCCGCCTACGTGCATGGTGTGTGGTAGTTATTTGTGTGTGCGCGCCTACATTGATGGAATACACGTGTGTAATACTGTATATATCACTGACGACAGATGCACTTTCACTCAGACAAAGCGATAGCTTCATCATCGCCACCTCAAATAATACATGTCTCACGAGTCCACAAATCACTTTCGAGGAAGTCAGGAAGGGATGGAAAATGAAAATGTACATCCAAATTATCCGATATCCGTATTCACTAAAACTTGTGATATGGATATCCGTATTCATCTATGTATCTGTTTGCAATTTGGATACTAAATGGATACATCCCAATTTATTTTTGAATATCTTTTTCTGATTCCAAATCCATATTCAACAATATCCGGCAATATCTGTATCCGCAAAGAAAATAAGATATCATGAACCCATTTAAAAGTTTTCTCTCTATAATGGGTGATCGATTCTTTAATTTTAGAATTACTAATTGTGCAGGAAAACCATTTAATAATACATCTATAAATAACTTTTATTGAAAATATTAAATTAAATTTTATTATGTTTTTACTTAGATTAAACCTAATATATTTTCTCTTGTAAATTATTTTAATACTTTAGTTTATTTATTTATTAAAACTATTTTATATAACTTATAATTTCATGATAAATATTTATATAAATATAATATTGATTGGTTAATTTATATATTTAATTATTAAGTATTTATTGATAGCTATATTACTTTTATGAGTTACTATATTAAATTTATTATCCATTATAATTAGTTTTCTTTGGTATTGGAGATTATTAGAAGTGTACTTTCATTTAGTTCGCTTTAGTATCCAAAATTGAAATCCGAATCTGAGACATCCGTTTTGTATTTGTATTAAAAAAATATTTGTATTCGTATTCAAATTAAAATTTAGTAAAAGGTGACATGAAACCCATTTTCATGCAATTCCAATCCGTTTCCATCCCTTAACTAGTAGGTCATAGGAGAGACAACCCACTAGATAGTACTTTCTACATTCTAAATTATAAGTTCATTCTAGTTTTTCTAGGTCTATGCACCTAGACACTCTCTCCGTCCACAAAAGAATAATACAACTATAAGAGTTGTGCTATTTAAATTAGTTTAAGTTTCATTAAATTATAATAAATTGTATTAACATTTGTGTCTCTAATAAAGTTTACTACAAAAAAATGTTTTATATAATTAATCTAATGATATTTATTTTATAACTTTATTCAAAGTTTAAATTGTTTGGTTCTTTGAAAGGCGAGAATTACATTCTTTTATAGACGGAGGTCATATATATTGTGTTGAGATATATAGTAATAATTATGTATCTAGATTCTAGACTATTCAGAATAACTTATAATGAACACAATAATTATAGACGGAGGTAGTATATATTGTGTTGAGATACACGGTGGAAGAATATGTAATCCCTAATATATAATAAGCAAACTTAGGATTGTTATTCTTATATTGTTCACTCAATTTTAGTTAATTTTAAGAGGTTTTTGAAATTTTCTTGCCAATTCAATTTTTCGAGCTCCTATTAAAAAATAGACTCTATCAATAATCGAAACATCCTAGGAAAACACATGAAGCTTCCAAGTTATAGTTACTACTTTGGAATTTTGGATGTGGAGAAACTGTTGATCATATATTCCTTTGCTACAGTTTTGCTAAATACTGTTAGGATTCTTAAAATCTAAAAAATCCAAATAAATTACAATCTTTTGAATTTCTCGAATTATTTAAGAAAATGTCATTCAGTCTTTCTTCATGGTGATTAGCATCTAATTATGATCTAGAGCACTTTGAATATTTTCAATGCCTTTATACTTCATAAGGCAAAGGTTTCTAATTGATGATTGTCAGCAAAAGTTTGCCACGACTTTTCATATAACAAAAAATTGGGTTGCTATTTTTACATCTATTTTATAATTTCTGAAAATGATTTACAAGGATGAACCACCTTACCAATCATCCCTAGAAATGTGAATGTCTCATTCATAGAGGTGCATTGGTAGAGTCAGCTGCAAAAATAGTCCCTAGATTGTTCCTACAAATTGTTGTTGTTAATGTATAATTTGGAACAAAGGGAATATACAACTTTTCTTTCCAATTTACTCCCTTGTAAAACTCTTCTCCATGCCTTACCCATGTTTTTTAACAATATTTTAGTAGGTGTCTAACCATCCTATGAAAAAAGTTAATTTTGACCACAAAATTTTAAAGTAAAAGACACATTATTGATAATATAATTTTTGGTTTGCTAGTACATTATTATTATGCATAAATTTTCATATTTCCAAAGACATTGCTAGCTATCAGAGACCATATTTTGATAGTCTAGAATACAACTATATTTATGGTTAATTGAAATTCTTTGTCGATATGCTATCCCATCACATATTGTGCAAAGAAGATAATTCTCGACAAAAAACACTCCCCTTGATCACTAATTTTTTAGATATATTCTTAAAACCCTTCATGACTTTATTAAGGAACCTAACTAAACAAGGACTATTTAAAGTGCAATCGATGTATAACATTATGTGAAACAAGTTGCAATAGTACCTCAAAATATTTTTATGGAAATTAAAATTACACCTTAAAATGAAGATACCCATTTGGCTCTTGCAAACAAGGGTCATTTTAATAAAATATAACACTAAAATAAAATTGAAGAGATGACAAATGTTGTATTTGCAACAACAAGGAAACTATCCAACACTTATTATTTGATTATCGTGTTGCAGTTTTTTTTGAAGACTCATTTACGTCGTGTTTGGTTTACAACCATAACTTGTATTACTGAGGACTGGTTGTAGAAAAGTTGACATGAAAAATGCAGTGTCAAGTTTGTGTGAGAGCTATCGCAATTTATTGGTCCATTTGGCTTTGGAAATGAAATGGTTTTCGAGAAAAAGATTACTTTCTTATTCCCACTTTATGTTTAGAGGCACTTATTAGACACTTTTAGGGGAATTTTTTCAAAAAAGAGTGGCATGCCAACTTTAAGATGGGCATTCTAGAGATGGTGGATATTTTTGCTAGGAATGAATGGCTATTTTTAATTAACGTGGTGTTTAGCTGGTGCTTCTGCTATTCGTGTTGCTCTTTGAGAGCTTGTCTTTCATAGCTAGAGGCTAGAACTGAATGATGAATGGTTGTGTGCATAGCTTATATAGATGAAAGGATCAAGATTCCTAGATCAGGTGTGAATTAGGCTTCTCTAAAAATTCTTGCAATAACTAAATCCTAAACTTAGCCCAGTAACCTCTAGCGTCTAAAAGTATTGACTCTTGATTCTAGCACAAGAGTTTAGCAACCTAGAGTTCCAATTTTGCTCTAGCATGGAAATTCTATAAATATAAATGCATGAATTGAAATGCTCAAAGTAATGGAGGAAAGGATCACAATAACATTTTGCTAAGGTATCGAGGAGTTGACACTTCCCCTAATCCTCGTTCGAGCACCCACGCAAGGGTATCACTCTCCTTAATATGCGCAAGTATCAAGTGCTCTCTACGGCCTAATTCTTTGCCACTCCGACATGGTGAATTGCGCACAATCGTTGACAAGATGAATAGGGTTATCCACAAGCTTCATCAGATGATCACCACACTCTCATTCTTCATCAAACCATCTAGGTGATGTCGATCACCAAAAGTAACAAACACAAACTCACATTTGATCTAACCAAGGCTAATGAGAATGGTGGATCCACACTTGCTACTCTTAAAGCACTAGTGAGGTCCTTAAAATGAGATTAACAAATTACAACTCACTAGACTCTTGCTCTCCTTTGGACTTCTTTGGATGTGTTCATCTGATCAAACGAGTAAGAGAGGTATGTTGGAGGAGTGGGATAAGTATAGATACCCCCACAACCAAACATACCCACCGGAATTCAAACCTATAGTTTAAGTGACAATTGAACAAGTCCGGTTGGTAGTCAACGACTACATGATGCTAGCGTCACCACGATCATGACATGCGTCCAATCCATATTGATCGAACATGTTCGATCATCAATTGCACTCTCTAGGACCTCTCTGCATGGTGACCAAACTCTGGCCAATGTTTGGTCATCAAATACCTCTCTAGAACCTTACTGTGTAACGACTAGACTCTATCCTCGCGTGTGTCTAGTCACAGCATGCAGTGCGTATTGGAGACAAAACCCTAGTCACAGTCATGCCTGGTGCACTTTGCTTCAACGTTTGATGGCTTAACCTAGCCTCTCTATACTGACTGAACGTGACCGATCACATCGACATTAGTGTTCAGTCAACTGTAAAACACTCCATTCACCTCCAAAATCAAACTTCCTTATGAATTAAAGTTGTTCCAACTAATCTTTGGGTCAACCCTGAGATATGTATTGCTAAGTTTGATAAGTGTGCACCACACCTAAACCATTGGACTCACCTGTTCATACCCCTTTATAGTACAGTCGAAGGAAAACCAAAGTCCTAATCTACTTTAAGTGTCTCTCAACACCAAACGACACTTAGAACTAGATCATCTTTAACCTTGTCATTAATCCTTTGAAAATAAAAATGATATCCATCGCTAGGGGTATGAAAACCATATTTAGAACCAGAACATCTTTAACCTAAGTCAATTTGCATCTGTAAAACACACGTTAGTTATAATAATCTTACATTATCATTAATCATCGAAATCCACTAAGGCCTAGATGCTTTTAATAGAGACCAGAATAAATTATTTATGTTCTTAAAAAAATCAAGTCATTCAAATTTATGGGATTTTTCAATGCAATCTACACATATAACTTACATATTTGAAAAATAACAATCTACTACATCTGTCCACAAAATGATGTAACTATAGGATTTATTCAAGTCAAACTAGCTTAATTTTGATCAAATTGCTAGCAAAAATAATATTAACATTTATGTTTCCAACTAGACTTACTATAAAAATATATTTCATAATTAATTTAATGATTCTTGTTTTGGATCATAAGTTGTTAGTAATTTTATATATTCGATCAAATTTTTAAATCGTTTGTCTCCTCAAAAGTAGGAATTGCATTCTTTCGTGGGCCGAAAGAATAATAGTAAATTTTCTTTACAGTTTTTAAGGTTTGATAAAATATTATTGTAAATGACTGGAAGTAGTAGTATAAATTTAGCAGTGTTGCTTTTATCTGCAACAAACCTTGTCACATGCGTGTGTTACAGTTGGGGATAGGAGGAAGAACCGTAGTAATAGCTAGCGCTGTTGGGGCTTGCATTGCTTGTTGAATAATGATGGATTGTGTCGATGATCAGGTGGCGGTTGAGATCGATGGATCCAGCACGGAAAGTAGTGGCCGAATAATAGTCCAGATCTTGAGCATGAGACAGTGAGATACTCCCTCCGTCCCAAAATATGTCTTTCTCATTTTCCGAAAAATAACTTAGATTAATTTTATATAAAAATTATTAATATTTATAATACATAATCAATATAAGTAGATAGATCTTTTGACCTTGTTTTTTAATAAATTTTTTTAATAAATTTATTTGGAGACACAAACGTTGTACATATTTTGTAGTTAAAGTTGTGACAAAAAAACCCAAAACGACAGTATATGGAAGGGATCGGAGTACGTAACATGACCGCGCGCATTAACGTTCTCTGTTCATGCGTACATATATGTATGCATACATATACACATGCATGTTTGGGACTTTCATCAGAGAGACACACAGGGGAGATTAACCTACTACTATATCTAGTTACAGTATAAACAAACAGATACCGTTGCGCTTGCTGCAGACAGTAATAAAGGTGTTAAAAAGGCGTATGAATCTATCTTCCAGTTGAAAACAATACTGTTCTTTCGTTCCGCTTTTCTGCTTTTTTACTCGTGACGGTCCATCTATGACCTATCTTGTGCTCTTTGCTAGCAAAAGTGCAGCACGCGTGAGTGAAGAAGCATCTGATCTCAGTGACCGGCGAAGTCAAAGAACAGGATCAACATAAGCTGCACACGTGTGGTGAATATTACCTGCCGGACGTATCTTTTCACGGCCGGCCGGCACTGTTAAGCTTTTGCAGTTAATTACTGCCGGCTATTAGCTTCAATCCATCACTGATCTGATGAGCAAGTCTTTAAGCATGCATGGATCGAGCCGACAGAAAAGGCAGGGTCACCATCACATTAACATAGATAACAACGCGTCACTAATCGGGAGGAGGAAAAGGGCATGTAAACGCGAGAAATTCCCTGGGATACCAAATGATGAACATTCCGTTGCAGTTGCAGCAGCAAGCAAAAGGAGATGGATGAATGGATGCATGAAGCAGCAAGTCAAAAAGGTCAAAAAGGAGTTGCTAGTTTGCAAGCTAACGTGGCGCAACGCAACACACGCGGTTGCTGTGTGCAGCTGCAGCAGCACCAGTGTTGCCCGCGCACACGTTGGTAGTCTGGTAGAAATAGAAAGTCGACGACGATGACTTTATCAAGTTTAAAAGGTCAGATCGATTTTGAGAGGTGTCGGCACGCACCTTGCTTGTTGATCATCACACCGGTGGTGGCTAGCTAGCTAGCTAGCTGCACATTTTCGAAATTAAATGTTGGGATCGATACACCAGCGTCTACTCTGACCTGATCTCTCCCTGTGTGATTTGTTTCGATCTGCAGCAGAACCATAAATGAATAACTAGATCAGGGGAAGCAAACCTCTGAACATACAGATAGGCATAAGTGTATTTTAGATTATCATCCAGAAACTATCAATTCATTTCAATCTGTATGTTCAGAGGCTTAATTAGCTGCACAGGCAGTCGATCGATTATTCATTGCATTGGACCCTAGCTGGCTAGCTAGCTTCATTTGCAGCAACACTGTTGATCGTGTCCAGGCACAAAAGCAATAATAAGAAAATAAATATACATATTGTTGCACTAGACATGAAAATATTCCCTATTTACCATCGGAATATGACATGGCTGCTTCTTGTTTAGCATCTAAAGATAATCTTTTTAATATAACATTGTGTTTATTTTTAGTTCCTATATAGCACGTACTGTCATTAGATGTAGTCTCTAATACCGTCAACTACAAGGAAAAATACTATTTTACCCGTCTTTCATCCGAAGCACCGCTGTTGACATAAAATGTGACGCATTGTGTCTCACACACAGCAAACCGGAAAGCGTGACTTCAATCGGGTGCCCGAGCGTTTCGAGATCCGAGAACGTGTCAGTCAGTTTAACCTGAAACTAACAAGGGATGAAAGTCGTTAGATATAAAGTGGAACATGCCGGATGAGACCAGACAGTTCCATATATACTGCCCTGAAGCCACTTACGACAACATACAATTATAGAAGCTATCTGCCAATAGGTCTTATAGATCATTCGGCTAAAACGAACAAAAAACACGTGAAACGTTGATTGCCGAATATGCATGCATCGGAAAAGATACGTTTGAACGAACCGTAGATCACTATAAGGTAAAGCGTAACCAAGCTCGGTAAATCAGCTGAGTTGGGATTCATGATGAAGGAACACGTAAGCAAAACATGATCATACTAATCTAAAGCTTGTATCCACCGCACGATACTTAACCTTATCAAAGCCTAAACATGGTTAACGTGCATGAACCCGCAACACGTGACAATCTAGATTAAACTAGTTCAGCTACTATAAACATAAGATCTATTTGTTGAGATAACATGATAACTATGATTGTTAAAACATAAATAGATCTATTAAAAAGAAAAAAGTCGAACCGTATTAATCTAAATTGGGCAAAAGATTGTTGCAAATATATAAAACATATAAAGCATGCAACACGTAGTAACTTGATGAATCTACTAGATTTTGCCAAATCTAATAGAGCCGATAAGTATCTTGCTTTTGCTAGGCATAACAAGCAAACACCCGCCGCACGACATCTACTTATAAACGAAACACAAGAAAAGGTTGTCGTGGCCGCAGCAAGTTTCTGGTTATTTTCGCGCGAGACCCTCTCAAAACCCTACCTGGGTACGACATATCAGTAGCTTTCATGCGGTGGATGAAAGCTCACGAAGCTACCAAACTTCGGATCTTGATGAAAAATAAGGTGACATGGTAGTTTTAAATATAGATAGTAAATTTTTTTGTCTAAGCTGTTTAGAACTCTAGTTTTTTAGAAAGAATTTCTATTTTAGATAACAGCTAATTCTTATAATTCAGAATGTACTTAGTTTCTTGGAGTTGAGTTGCTCTTGGAGTTCCCGGTGAGCTAGCAAAGCAACGCAAGGGCCGCCAAGAAGCCAAGGGTTTTTTTGTTGGCCCTTCGGCCATCCTGCGACCCCTGGGACGGGTCGATACTCAAATAGACTACTGATGGAATGGAAGCAAATTAAAAGATGACTAGATGATCATCTGTGTGTCGTGGTGTCTACTGGTACTCCATTATCGATCGTCTTCCAACATCCACAACGTCTAACGAACTGTAGGGAAACCGGAAAAAAACAAACGCTCCCAGATTTTTTCTTGTCCCGTGCGTCCGCCGGTGTAACGACGCGCGGCCGATAAAAGGCTTTCAAAAAAGCATCATGCAAAACTAACTTTAAAAAAAAAATTCACACGAAGTTAACGTACAGTACGTACATGAACCTATTAAAGACGGCCAGCACTGTTCGTTGGCGCGCCATAAAGTGTTGCTTGCCGCATGCTCATCGACCCCTCTCGCAGAACTGACGCTAAACATTGAATTGCATGTCCATGTTTCTTTTTTTTTTCACGAATCGGTTTGGATCATCAGGCCCCGTACAGTACCACCATCTCCCCCCCCCCCCCCCCCCCCCCTTTTTTTTCTCTAGCTGTCTCTTAACTGTCCGGTCGATTAGCAATTCAATGGCCGAAATTAAAGTGATACGTAATTATGGGAGGGAGGAGGCATCCAATCTTATCGTACGCCATGTCGCCTTGTGTGTCAGTATGCCCCCTTCCTCAAAAAAAAAACATTACTATGTCACTATGTGTACACTTCAGCTCATATTCTGTGGTCTGAATTTTTACCTTTAACTTACACAAGTGCGCATGTATGTAGTATGCTGTTCCTCCAGGAGCAAAAAATGTGGAGCTGCCAAAGTTTACACGTACTGTTGGTGATAAGCTCTACTGACGAAAAAAAAAACAGATTGCTTGCGGAGGCTCCGGTTTTTTCTTCCCCCGTCTGTTAGGTAGTTTCTCCCCTTTGAGTTGTGAGCAGCTCGGTCAGTTGGTCATTTGAGCCCTTGCATCACGCACGGTCGTTGATCCAGATTTTAAGTCGTCCACCACCGGAAGAAACACCACTGGAATGACTCTGACCGGTAATCTCTTCTTCTTCTTCCGGATAATATATAATACTCCTCCTAATTAGCATTAAGGGCAAGTACATTGGTGTTGTCTCATAGGTCGTCTTGTATAATGTCACGTAATTTAAGATGACTTAACAGACCACATATACAATGGTTGATTTCTTAAGTTGACTCGTAGTAACTCATGATTTCTTAATTTATGCATGGAATAAAAATTAATTTATGAGGTGTATGGTAACAACAACTCATACAATGGTGTAATAGTTGTCTCATAGTCCTAAATCCTAGCTCATGAGGTGGTTGTTTTGCGAAACAACCACCTCTTTCTCTCTCACATTTCTCTTTCCTTCACCTAAGCAAAAAATCCTACGTGGCATTGTATGAGACCGTTGAGGTGTAGCAATGTACCTGCCTTAATACTAGTACCAGTAGATTACAGTTAAAAAAAAGGAGGGGGGGGAACAAGATGCTGGGCCCACCAAGGAGAAGGCCGAGTCAATCCAAACGGCATGGAAAGCGATAGCCATAGCCAGAAGGAGTGGGCTGGGCCTGGGCTTGGCGCCACCGCGCCAATAAATAGGCGCCCGGGTCATCGGCCAACTCCCATCGCCCCCTGCCTGCCTGCTCTCTCCTCACTCCAACAACTCATTTCAGATCGGATACATCAACTAGTAGCTCCGGCCGTGCTTATATATATCAGTGTTTCTCATCCCATCTGATCTGATCGAGTCCCAGCCATCTATCCTTGAGCCCTCCCACTCCCCTGGTAGTACAGGGTACAGGCGGAGGAAGCAGAGGAGACAGCCAGCTGCTGCTGATCAGAGAGCGAGAGATGGCCGGAGGCGGCGACGACCAGACGAACGGAGGAGGTCACGACCAGAGGGCCATGGAGGAAGGCAGGAAGGAGGAGTACGCCGACCAGGGCTGCGCGGTTGTCTCCGTCCCATTCATCCAGAAGGTAGGTACTGTGAGATCGATGAGATCTGGTGCCAAAACTACTCCACCCCGTGTTCTTCTCGCCTCGTCCGGCCCGGCCGCCGCTAATTACTCTCTCTCTCTCTTTCTTCCTCCAATATCAACATTCATCTTGCGCCTCGGTGTCAAACTACCTCTCATTTCCGATCCGGATCTTGAGTTTTGCTGCATTTCATTTCGCCTCGATCGTCTTTCTTTATTGGTGTCTTTAAAATTAAAATACGGTGGATTTTTTCCTTAAAACGAGTCTAGTCTGTCTTTTTCTGTAAACATCGTACGTCCACCCACTTAAATGTACGTAATGCCTGTCCACGTCTTGTCTGCATCTCATGACAAAACGAAGTTCAAGTCGTGTGCCCGAATGGTCATGCACATCTATCCATGGCTCTATCTATATTGCAGATCATCGCGGAGATATTGGGCACCTACTTTTTGATGTTCGCGGGATGCGGCGCGGTGACGATAAACGCGAGCAAGAACGGGCAGATCACGTTCCCAGGGGTGGCGATCGTGTGGGGTCTAGCGGTGATGGTGATGGTGTACGCGGTGGGCCACATCTCGGGGGCGCACTTCAACCCGGCGGTGACGTTCGCGTTCGCCACCAGCGGGAGGTTCCCGTGGCGGCAGCTCCCGGCGTACGTGCTGGCGCAGATGCTGGGCGCCACGCTCGCGTCCGGGACGCTGCGACTCATGTTCGGCGGACGACACGAGCATTTTCCCGGGACGTTGCCCACCGGGTCTGAGGTGCAGTCGCTTGTTATTGAGATCATCATCACTTTCTACCTCATGTTCGTCATCTCCGGCGTAGCAACAGACAACAGAGCGGTATTTAATTAATACTGATTATCGGAGCACATCATATATCGTCTGTTGTTGATTTCCTTTATACATACTAATTTACATGCATGTTTATATGGATGATGATGCAGATCGGTGAGCTGGCAGGGCTGGCCGTGGGCGCAACCATCCTGCTTAACGTGCTCATTGCCGGGTAACTACTGCTCTACTCTTCATGACGTACTAGTACTTTACATACATATACATGCCTCAAATACCTATTTTTTTCTACAGTATACTGTAGTAAGTTGCAGTAATTAGTTGTAGGTCATTTGCATGAAGAACTAATAGCAGCATGCATGCTGCATGACAACAGCCGGGTTGTCATCACAGGAATAACTTTAAGCTTTTTAACTTTTCACACTGCGTTCGTGCACAAAGTGACAAACTATCAACCAGACAGTACGTGTTTTTTCCAAGTCAAAAAAAATTTCAAAGACTACTAGTAGGGTTTTGTTGTGGCTGTCTCTGTCGGTAGCAGGGGTTTTATGGAGGCCATAAAGACCGTCATGTGAGTGTAGTCATGGCGTCCTAGCAGGAGCAGCTATAGCAGCTTTCAGTGTGGGTTGGTGAAACACCGGTGCGATGCCATTAATGTGAACGTACTCGTCTCCTCCTGCTCTCCGGAGGACCGCGTGCGTGTGTGTGTGTGCAGACTGCAGAGATGCAGATGCAGATGCAAATGCACTCTCTTCTCTTCTCTTCTCTTGTGAACACTGCCCTGCCCAATACGACTGAGCCGCTTCTGACGACTTGTGTGCAAGTGGAATAGTCGTAGCACTCACTAGTAGCATCATATCATCATAGGGTTTAAAACTGAATATTCCTAGCTACTTAAACTCACTATTAACCTTTTCTTTCATTTTTTTACTGTTATTAGTACAATATTTTTCTACTTGTTATTATTAGTAAACAACAATAATTTTATAAATTAATTAAAATTTTGTAATTTTTATAAATTAATTGAAATTTGGGAAATTAACTCGTACTAGTACCGCCCTTTTCTTTTCTGACTGACTGATATACTTTGAACCTTTCCGGTGGTGGAACAAGAACGAAAACAACAAACAAAAGCTTTTTTGCATTGACAATCAAACCCATCCATGATCGGATCCTCCATGTGTGTGCTTTTTGATAACAAACAGGCCTGTCTCTGGCGCGTCGATGAACCCGGCCCGGAGCGTTGGCCCGGCGCTGGTGAGCGGGGAGTACAAGTCCATCTGGGTGTATGTGGTGGGCCCTGTGGTGGGGGCCGTGGCCGGGGCGTGGGCCTACAACCTGATCCGCTTCACCAACAAGCCCCTCCGCGAGATCACCAAGAGCACCTCCTTCCTCAAGAGCAACATCAACAGGACCAACTCCGCCTAGCCACGTTACCTCACCATGCTATGCTGCCTTCAGGATCGATCGAAGCTGATGAGCTGCATATATATCGATCCCCTGCTATCATCCATGGCCGGCCGACGTGCCCTGTGGATCGGAGGAGGGCTAGCTACTCTCTGCTACTTGCTACTGCTAGTATATATAATTAGTTCCTGAGTGCGTGATTGTGTGTGTGTGTGTGGATGGAAACATATGGAAAGTTAAGGTACCTAGTAGTAGTACGTACTATGGTTTGTTGTTGGAGCATTCATGTCGACGAGGCACAACACAACCCAACCATGAACAACCATGCATGTGAGGAAAGAAGGACGACAGCTGCTACGCTACGTGAACCATTTGTGTCTTGGATTCCGGGCAACTCTGGTTGGTCTACCCCGTGAATGTGCTTAATTATAAGCAATTACTGCATTGCCATGTGCGCCGCCTATTTTTGTTAACTCAATTAGTCGATGTGTTGATGAGATATATGCGTCCCTGTGCTTAGGCTCTTTGGTGTCTGTTCGCTTGATCGTTTTTGCGGTTGATAAACCGGCGGATACTGTTTTTAAGATGAAACGGTGTACGTATCTATATCTAAACAATGTATATCAAGTACATGTCAAAGTCTATCTATATCTATACCTATTAATAAAGAACAAAATTTTCAGGCTTCTTTTTTTTCGTCCAGCCCATTCAATATTTGACTAACAGTCCGGTCTACTTGCTCGTACGGCTTCCCTTTTCTGAATCATGGCAAAACTCCCCTTTCGTCATCGTTTAATAGTGCAATACTTTTTAAAGCACCCATCTCCTATCTCACCATATGAGTCCCAATCGAATAGGACTAAAAAAACTTCCAAATAAATATAAGCAGATCTCTGTACGTCATGAACTAGAGATTCAAGTTGAATAAAAAAGGAGCTCTGATTCAGCTTGATTTCCTCTTGTTCCCAGATCTTCTAAGTCCCTGTGTGAGACGAATCATGGCAGCCTCTTTCTTACCCAAGTTATCATGCCGTAAAGGTTTCCAACTCAAACCAAACCGAGACTAATAAATCAAAACCAACACATCCATCCAAATCCAATCGAAACCCAAATCATACTAACTTTGGACATCAATAGAAAAAAAACTCGCCGGCCACGATGCCCGCGACGTCGCATCGCTTAGTGCGCCCACGCCACCGGCCCGACATGTGTGGCCACCGTCATCTGCACCCTTCTTCTAGACCAGAGTCATGCAGCCGTCTTCTCTGAGGGCACGAGCTCGTGCGACTACCATCTCCAAGCACGCATGAATATGGCAGAGGGACCAGAGGACGACAAGTTAGGGAGGCTGCTGCCCCGACCCCGAGTGGAAGCAAAGAGAGGAGAGCGGCAAGCTCCCTGAGGGAGAGGGCGGCGTGGGCGAGGCAGGGCGATGACAGCGCCAGCTAGGGCGGCATAGAGCCATAGACGAGGTTGACACGAAGGTACGGGTGGCGCTGAAGCAGGACAGGGACAGCAGCGGGCACCGAACGGCGTCCTAGACTCCTAGCGGCTGACGCGCTCGCCCCCGGAACGAATCGCAGGTGCAGTCTGACGTGCGCAGGTGAGTTTTTCATTCGTGACTCTTTCCTTTTCTTTTCTCTATTTATTTATTTATTTATTTATATCCCTTTCCTGTTTGGTACGTATGTTTCTCTTTTCTTTTATTTTTATATTTATTTATTTCTTTTTCCTATGTTGTTTTATTTGTATTTGTATTTTTTGTTCTTTTTTATTTTTTTATTTATTTTTTAACAATGTGTACTTTTATTCTTCCGATCACTTTTTTTATTTTAATATTTATTTCCCTAATTATATATTTTATTTAGTTTTTCTGTGTTCAAATATGGCTTTGTACTATTTCTTTTTTACTATAATTAATTACTTCATTATTTCTATTTTTTACTTTTTATTATACTTGTGATGTTCACGTAGTATACATATGATGTTCTATGATATATAGTGATGTTCGTGCAGTTTTAATATGATGTTCTACGATGTATTCGTGATGTTTGATATTATTTTTTTATTTTTTATTTAGTATAATAAATTACTTCACTAATTTATTATCTATTTATTTTTATTTTTTATATTTTTATATGTGATGTTCACGTTGTATAAGTATGATGTTCCATGTTTTTTTTATGTTCGTTCAGTGTTAATTGATGTTCGATGATTATCTATGAATGCATATTCAATATAAGATAAATGATTATTAATTTTTTTATCGAAATATATCCATGTGAGGTCTTGTTTTGAAGAGTTTATTATAAGGAGCACGATGATGTAATCAAATTTTAATTATGATACTTAGTTTATCAGCTATAACTTTTTTTTTTACTTCAAACAAACATTATAATGTGCTGACATCAGCTATTTTGGATCTACTGTTGCTTTGAATTGTTGTGTGGTGCTCTACTGCATGCTGTTGCTTTGAATTGTTGTGTTGTGCTCTACTGCATGCTGTTGCTTTGAATTGTTGTGCGGTGCGTGGTAAAGTCTGGCCCAAGGAAAAAAAAACAATTGAATTCAGCCCATCTATTACGGGTAACAAATTATTTAATCGGGGGGTCGGCTGCTAACCGCACCCGCTCGCCCCTGGACTGTGGCCAGCGAGCTCGCCCCTTGACGCCGGCTTCCCCACGGCCGGCGCGCTCGCTTCCGAGGCCGCCGAGGCCGGCATCCTCGACTCCCTGTAGCCAACGGTGCCCTAGCGCTAGCACGCTCAAAGGTGAGGAGAGAGAAGCCGGCACAGCTCAGCCGGCCATTGGTGGAAAATTCCTCACGTTCGGCTGCGGGCTGCACAAGCGAGACGAAAACTACTATGTTCGTGCGAATGTGCGGTGAAAGGGATAAGATACATATGGTGAAAGAGATAGGATGAGACAGGAAAGGGAAATAACAAAATAATTGAGGCAAAGAAAAGGGAAAAAAATGAGGGTGTTATACTCATTTTACCGTTTTCAATAGAAATTAAGCAATAAAAAGGATTTTTAATCGAAATTGAAATAGGATAATAAGAATAGAAATGAAACAATCATGTGTTGTCGATATTAATCCACAACATATGATTTAAATGAACAATCAAAGATGAAGCATCTGATTTGGAAAAAAAATCATTTGCGGAAACATCTTTAAGAGAAAAAACACACGGGAAAAATTGGACGTAAGACGTGAGGCTTCTCAAGCGGTATCTAAGATGAAAAAAATAGTGATCGTGGACTCAAAAAATCAGACGAGTAGTAGTTAAGACGGAAACAAATTGGACGCCGGGCTTCGGTGTCCGACATTGAATCGGTAAGTTTAACAGAGTATACAAATGAATAATATTCTATTTAATCACACGTTGCAATGCACGGACAATTTTGCTAGTATATCTAAAAACAACATAATGTCTTAATTTAAAATAGAGGGAGTACGATACATACTTTATAGCTCTAGCCTTTACCTAGTCCCTTGAGATTGGAAAATCATGTTTTGGAAATTGGAATCATAGGAAGTGTACTCAGCCTCCACCTATATGGCTTCATCTATTTTGGTGGTGGTTAAGGATTAAGTCAAAATTCGTTCTCTCCAATCCCTCTTGGGAAGGGGATTAACCGAAAAATATCTATCCTAAATGGAGAAAACATATGGTATGAAAGCAGTATATATGTTCAAAGGAGGTTTGGATCACCCGCCAGGCCGCCATCGATACGAAGGCAGACAATGGACATGGGTGGGCTTGGCATCCACAATCTGATCACCTTGCATTGGGCTCCTCAATCTCAGGAGGTTAAGTTGGCTCAATCTTCGCAAAGGGCGCGCATGTAACAAAAATAAAAAACTAACCCAAGCCATAGATCCGGCTTTGTACTTGGTTTGTTCTATCGTGTAGTATAAATAATAAGTAACGTGTAGCGCTCCTGTGTATTTTTTAGAAAAAAAAAAGACATTATGACGAGTTAACTTTGGGACCCGGTATGAAGCTAGCCAGGCTCGTTTTCAGAAGTCAGACCCAAAAGTGCCAGCACTTGTATCTTCTTATACGTTGCAAAGGATGGTCAGGATATAACTTTACTATGCCCTTGTTTAGTTGGCCTCAAAATTCCAAAAGTTTTCAAGATTCTCCCCATCACATCGAATCTTTAAACGTATGCATGGAGTATTAAAGATAAGTAAAAAATATAACTAATTATACAGTTTGTCTGTAAATCCCGAAACGAATCTTTTGAATCTAGTTGCGACATGATTGGACAATAATTATCAAATAAAGCCAAAAGTGCTACAGTGTCAAAATTTCTAAAGTTTTCGGAACTAAACAGGCACTATATAGTATATATCCCTAAATTGAAATTATGTCGAGACCACAGTAGCCCAAATGCCCCAAGAAGGCAACAAAACGTACAGGACTGAATTCTAGACACTGTTATTCATGGAGCCGCGTGATTGTGCGATGTTGATTGCCAAGTCTTCACTAAATTAGATCCTCGTCGTCAGGGTAAAGACCTCGAAGAGGATCTCAACGCAAACAATCTACAACACTGAACACACTCTAGACCACTGGATTGGTATTTGGTAACGTGTTTGTGCAAAGGAGAGCTCCGTTCAGCAGCCTAGCGCCTGACTGCCTGTTCTAGCAGAACGACTCACATTTTTTTTTAAAAAAAAAACAAGAAAACAGCAGGAGAGAACCCCACTGTTAGATTTTACTAGAACACAAAAACAACAACTGAAAGATTCCAGCTAAGCCCGAGCGAGTCCAGAACAGAAGAAAAACAAAGAATGATACATAGGATTCAACCCAGGAGAAAAACATATTGCTTGTTTTCTTTATTGGATAAAACTTATCACCAAACTTCTTGTTCTTCTAATTTGGCTACGTGCGTGTTGAGAAAGAAAAATCGCACAATTTTCATCAGCATGCTCAGTACATTTCCATTTAAGGGCAGTATGCTTCACACGTCTTGCATTTCACATCTGCAAGTTACACTGTTCATTGTTCCTCTTTTTTAAAAAATGGTTGGCTCCAAAGCAGCAGAATAAGGAGGTATCCAAAATATTGCTGACGTTGGAGACAGTACTGTGATCAATCACCATGGGTTGTGGACGATATTCTTGAATGACAGTTAAGTTGACAATCGAGAGAAGACAGCAAATAATTGCATTACAAGCATGAAACCCAATGTTTGCCTATATGTACAACTTCAGCATCGGGCCTCCAAAAAAATACCGACACCAATACACTGTCGACCTACCTGGCTAGCTATTCTCGATGCAGAAGTTCACAGCTTCACAGAAAAGGAGCTCGAAGATGGGAGGTAGCCACTGTCCTTGCTGCTGTGGGGCATGACCGAACGATCGCTTGAAGGCGTTTCAGACCAATTTGTTTGGCTGTTATTTACTGAGTGCTGGGACCAATTGTTTTGACTGCTCTTTACTGAGTGCTGGGATTGAGCGATGTTGAGTCGTAGATCTTCTCTTAGATCAGCGTCAGAAGGTACAATCTCGATGGGGATCTCTCCACGAAGCATCTTCACCACTGAAGACATTCTTGGCCGCTGGGTTGGTTGTGTGCTTGTACAGAGGAGAGCTACATTCAGCAGCCTCAGTGCCTGTTCTTGGGAGTAGTCAGAGCCGAGACGCTTGTCCACCATTTCCAGGAGCTTCCCTTGCTGCTTCAATCTTTCAGCCTACGGTTTACAAACAAATTTAGTAAGGCGATTACTTGAACACTACACCATCAGTGCAACTATCAACAAAAGCAACGCATCTTCAACAGTGGCTTTATGGAAGACAATTCTAAAATAACTTTGCCAAGTAAGATGAATTAAACTTTATTGTGTTAATTTTGAATATTGTACCTTGAATGACAAAGAAGAAAGAAAGAAAGGATATCAAAATATAATACCAAATCAAGAAGATGCAGATATTCTTCATTTGACATGCTGTTTGTATTGCTCATTCCACTAACAACCTCTAGAGCCACCACTCCATAACTGTAGATGTCCGCTTTACGTGTCAAGCAACCTCTTGTGGCATATTCAGGAGCCATATAACCACTAAACGACAACCACCACAAAATAGGATCAGACATAGGAAGCATTAACCTCACATGCAGAAGAAATTGTTATACAGTTGTAGTAGCAACTCCTTTAGAAGGTTAAGCAATTTGGCTGCAATAGATAATTAAAAAAATCATCAGAAACTAGAGAAATAGCTTACACAGTTCCAGCGATCCGAGTGCTCACACGTCCGCATTCATCATTCAGTTTAGCCAAGCCAAAATCTGATATTTTAGGTTGCATCTTTTCATCAAGAAGAATATTTGATGGCTTAATATCTCTGTGGACGATTTTTAATGTAGATTCTTCATGGAGATAGACCAGGCCTTTCGCAGTTCCAAGGCAGATGTTGTACCTTGTTGGCCAATCCAATTTTAACTGATGTTCAGCGCGGCCTAAGAAATGTCTTATTATTAGAACAGAATGTACTTACTAGCTTTTGAGTGTTGTATAAATTAAGACTAACTCATTCCAGAGCAGGAAGTGCAACTTTAGAAATTTATGAAGGCTTACCCAAAAGTGCACGGCCAAGACTATTATTTTTCAAGAATTCATATATAAGAAAGAGCTGATCCCCATCAATACAACAACCAAAGAGCCTCACAAGATTTGGATGCCTCAGAGCAGATATTATTCCTATCTCATTTAAAAACTCGCGGTTTCCTTGGCTCGACTTTGAAGACAGCTTTTTAACTGCAACTATAGTACCATTTGCTAATGTGCCCTGAAGACAAAGTGTATTAATAATATGTGGAGTAATTACATAAATGCACCAAAGAGAGGAAAGAAAAAGGAACTAAAATGCTTGTTTTGCAGCTAGACTTGATCCCCCCTTAACAATTACTTCCTAGATCTGTTTATTGGAACCTTGACCCCTTAAGTGTGCCAAGATGAGTTGTTTGCCCTCAACAATTAACAAATTGTCCATCCTTTTGTTTTTTTAGTGACCGTCCTTTCGTTCTTGAAAACAAAAAGGATAGCAAATAATGCCTTTTTGATGTCAGAAAACTACCAGCAATATAGATTGTCAGGGAAATATGTTTCCTTCCAAGCTCTATATATTTCTATATTATAATGCTGGGTATTTGGCAACTGAAAAAAGTATGGCTCATCATCAGTTTATGTGAAAATATATCAATAAATGAGGTGATGAAGTAAACTGTTTTCTACATGCCACCAGAAGAGGATATTGAAGTTTTTCTCGAAAATGAGGATATTGAAGTTCATAGTTTTTACCTTGTAAACAGGTCCAAAGCCACCCTCACCTATTTTATTTGCAGGATCAAAATGTTTTGTTGCAGATTCGATCTCTTCCAAACTAAAGAAATACTGTGTCCGTGTTTGAAGCTCTGAAGTAGTAGTGTTCCTTCCTTGGTATAAGAGCTGTCTACCTATGATGACAAATGCGGTAAAATATGAATACTTGGTGACAGAAATACAGCAGTGACTAAACTACCTGATTTAAAGATGAGATTATCTCTCCAAGCTAAGACCTGTGGTTAAAACTGACCCACTGAACATTGCACATAGATGGTACCTTTGAAAACTAAAAATATTTTTTTGTAAATATGAAACCCCCACAAAAATCAAAATGAAGTAGGCCATGGCTTAGATTTATAAGCCTGACAATACTAACCTAAAGCTGGTAAAACAGCACTTAAACTATCATTAAGGTACGCAAAGCAACCCAACATGGAGCTCGGTTCATTATACAAATGTGTAGTCACCCCTACTTCATGATCGATCATGTAGAAACATCAAACTGCACTATCAATATCAAAAAATTTCTAAAGATGGATCATCAGTGCACTGCAATATGCATAATACCATGCATGAAGAGTTAAGGCCTTTTTAACAGCAAGATAAGAAAAATTATGTGATCTGAAGAGTTAAACTAGTACTTTTATATGTTTGTTGTTAGCAACCATTTTGCAGGTGCGAAAAATGGAGCGTTAAGTAGAAAGAGCTGACAAAAAACAATTGCAAGGATGAGAGAGAGAACAAGGCGTGATGTTCTCCATTTTTTCAACCAATGTGTATTTGACAGTATATGAATGTCACCAAATTTCCTGTGTGATTAAGAATTTATATCCTATTCAGATTCAAATTCATGTAGTAAATATGGTAACAAAAGAACGATAAATGGCAAGTGACTGACTTCTCAGTGGACCTGATAGTGATGTGGATAGAGTAAGAGATGTCAAGACGAGCAATTCCAAGATGTACAAGATCAAATTGGAAAGATAGGAGAGTTGCAACTGTTTGCCAAGCTTGCAACCTGTACAATAGAGCACCATCACTGGAAACAACTAAAGTGGACAGTCTAGAGCCTGAGAGATGACCTAGACGACTATGCCACTGCGTAAAAGTAGTGGTATACGATGTAGCTGACACAGAGGCAGGAGAACTGGACGACTGGATAGATAAAGTGGGTGAAGGAAGACGCAAACAGTAAAGCTCCAAAAGGCCCTAAGACTCATGATGCCCTGGCCCACAGAAGCTCCAGTACGAGATCCTGAGTCAACCTCAAGAATGGTACAACAGTCGTGGCCAGTGATCTAACTAGCACACATCAAGTGCATAGCGAGCTTAGGAATATGCAAAACAGAAGGGACATGAAAAGATGAAGTAGAAAGAATGCCACATCCAGCGATAGGAAGAGACATGCATCGATGGTCTGAACAATAAAAGGCGAACTGGGATATAACATCGAAGACAAATGAGTCGAATCAAGAGTCATGTGAAAAGATTTTTTTTTTCGCGACCGGGACTTCACCCGTATTTCATTAAGAGGGGAAAAACATGTTTGAGTACAGCACAAAGGTCGCAAGGAGCCAACTTTGCTCAACCAAGAAGACCTAGACTACTGGATACACCGTCGGACTACTATGAAAAGAAGGAACTGAGCGAGAACGAGCTCAAGGCCGCACCCATCGGCGCAAAACCTCCAGCAACCCAATCCTCGGCCTCCCTAAGAATTTCCAAGCAAACCATGGCCGCTGTCTTCGACGCCTGCCTGAAAACCCTGCTGTTGCGCTCCTTCCACAGTTGCCAGGCGATGAGAAGGACGATCGCGTCGAAGATCTTGACTGAAGCATTGTCTAGCCGAGCTCTCTGCCTTAGCCACCAAACAGCAATGTCCTGTTCATCGTCCGACAACAGGCTGCCGAGGTTCAACTGCTGAAGAATCATGAACCAAACCTGCTTTGAAAAACTGCAGTGAAGCAGGAGATGCGAGCAAGTTTCCGGAGCTTGGTCGCACAGCGCGCAAGCATCATTTTCTTGCAGACCATGGCGGGCACGACGCTCGGACGTCCACAGGCGCTTATGCAGAACCAACCAGAAGAACAACCTCACCCTTGGTGGCGCCCGGACGCGCCAGAGCTCTTTGGCGCCCAGTAGCTCAGTAGAGCCATTGAAGAAGGCTCTGTATGTCGCTGCCGTAGAATACTTGCCGTTTGAAGACCATTTCCATTTGAACTGATCCGCCTGGCCGATCTGTAGGTGGACGTTCCATAGAAGTGCCCAAATACGAAAGAAATCCCGTAGGACCTGCACTGTTGTCGCTCCGCGGACATCCCTTGCCCACTGATGGTTTGGAAGTGCATTTGAGAGGAGACGACTACGACCAGCTCTGGATGAAGCGAGGAACAGAGCAGGCGATCAAGAAACCACTTGGATATATACCTGGATGATAAGAGTAAGAGTAGAACCAGAAGCCTGAACAGTGGTCCCATGTGCTGAGGTCTGCGCTGCGTTAGTAAGACGGCCAAACAGGGCAAGGATCTCCTGCTCAGCGGCAGACACTAAACTAGTGTCATGTGGAGTAGAAAAGCGTCTCTCTTTGCTCTTCCAGTCACGCTTTTTCTTGTGGCAAGTCCACTCGTCATGGCCAAGCCGTTTACAGTAGCCACAAAGAACACCAGAAGAAGTCCTCGCCGCCACTAGCGAGGGAGGAGGCATCGAGGAAGGTGGTGGTGAAGACACCTGGGAGGGCGTGGCAGCTAGCATAGATGGTTGCTGCTGAGCACTGCTTACACTAGCAATGAGAAGGCGTGTCTCCTCAGACCGTAGCTCAAGAATTGCTTCGGAAAGCGATGGACATGGACGACGAGTTAACAACTGTGTCCGAACACTTGCAAACTCAGGATGTAGCCGAGCGAGAAACTCATGAAGACTAAGAGTCTCTCTCTGGTTCCGGTGGCGCTCACAGCAACGGCAAGTACCAGCACTGCCGAACTCAGCACCCAAGCTATTTAAATGATGCCAGATAGTTGACATTTGACTGAACAGTGGAGTCAAGCTGGAGAAGGAACATTGCATCGTTACAAGTCCTGTAACTACGGCGAAGGTGAGCCCACATGCCCACATCAGGTATGTAGTAGAGAGGCCCCTGAGGGACATCCAGAGGTCGACCTCAATGCTCACAACCAAGATGGCCTTGGCACAGGCTTCCTCACGCAGCCAAGTCTCCTAGACACCAAGATCAGACTGGTAGTCCTCCATCTCAGTCTCAAACACCTCAATCCACGAAATGTAACTGAATTGATATGGAGATGTACAAAGTGCGCATGTGGCAAAAGGATAATAAGGAAGACAAGAACGCCCTAAACCACTAAATACTTTTGAGCAAAAAAATCACTAAGGGCTTGTTTGAATGTAGTCGTATCCACCTCAATCCACGTACGTTTGAGTGGACTGAGGTGTAACTTAAACTATTTTCCACTCCAATCCACTTCAACATACATGGATTGAGGTGGATATGAGTGCATCCAAACAAGGTGTTAGAATAGGCGCCCTTTGGGCTGGTCAGGACCCTAATCGGCGCAGGACTGTTTGGGTTAGATAGATATGGCAGGCCAGATAGATACGGATACGGCAAGGACTCCTGATCCTTATAGGACTCTGGACTCTTGATCCTTATAGGATTCTGGATCCTTGCCTGTATATATATGTAATTGTACCTTGCCTCATATCAATCAATCCAATCTATTCCTGATTATACTTTCCTTCATGGTAATTAGAGCCTAGGTCAATTTTTTGTCTCTCTTCCGCTGCCCTAACCCGCGCGTCGGCTCCCCTTGCCGCGTGTTCCTTCCGCTGCCCGCACGCCGGCTCCTCGCCGTGCTGCGCCCCCTTCCCTCCCCTTGCGCACGCCCGCGCAACCAGATGGCGACAACGCCTCCCTCCCCCAAGGGCCCCAAGGGCCAGCCCGTCGATACCGAATCCTCTGCTACCTTCCAGGAGGCTGACATCGCGCAGCAGCAGGCCGAGGCTCAGCGCCTGGAGCACGAACGCCTGGCTGCGCGCGACGCCGCCCTGCTCCGCGCGAAGGAGGCCGAGGAAGAAGCCGCTGCTGCCGCCGCGGAGCGTGACGCGGCCGCCCAGCGCGCGCGCGATGCTCTAGCTCGCGCGGCTCAGGCCCGCGCTGCCGCTGCAGCCGCCAGCCCACCCACGGGGCCCTCTGGTCCCCCCCCTGGCAGTGCCCCTACACCCGCCGTCGATCTCCATGCCGCCATGCTTCATCATGAAGTCGTGGCTCTGCTGCAGCTCCACTCCCAGGCGGTCGTCGTCAACAACATCCGCAATCACGTCACTACTCTCTTGGACGTCGACTCCGGCAACTTCAACCAGTGGCGTGATCAGTTCTTGCTCATCCTTGGCAAGTTCTCCCTGCGGGATCACGTCACCACGGAGCCCCCAGTCCCGATTTCTCCCGACTGGGATCGGATGGATTGCGTCGTCAAGGCGTGGATCATCGCCACCCTCACCGACGATCTGGCAGAGATCATCTCCGCCCAAGGCTCCACCGCCCGCCATGCTTGGCTTGCTGTCGAGTCTCAGTTCCTCGGCAACCGGGAGGCTCGCTCCATCCACCTGGAGACGCGTTTCCGGAACTTCGTTCAGGGCGATCTTTCTGTCACCGAGTACTGCCGCCAGTTGAAGAAGATGGCGGACGATCTCAACGCCCTCGGCGAGGCCGTGACCGACCGGACCCTTGTCCTCAACGTCATTCGCGGCCTAAACGAGCGTTTCAGTCATGTCGGCACGCTCCTCCGTCGCGCACGTCCCTTCCCTTCCTTCCTGGAAGCACGCGACGACCTCATCCTCGAAGAGCTCACCTTGGCGAACAGGAAGGACGCTCCCGCCACCGCTCTCGCTGCCACCTCTACGCCCAACACCTCCAGCAGCACTCCTGCGCCCTCCGGCTCGGGTTCCAGCAATGCTGGGGGCAGCTCCAAGCCCTTCAACAACCGCCGCAACAAGCGCAACGGCGGCACCAAAGGCAGCAGTAGCGGCGGTGGTGGCCAGGGGACGCGACCTCCTGCTGGTGGCAACCAGCAGCAGTCCACCAGCGCGCAGCAACAGCAGCAGCCTGCCCCCGGTGGTGGTCGCTCCTGGCCCAGCTACTACAACCCCTGGATGGGCTCGATCCAGATGTGGCCAGGAGGCCCCCGCCCTCCGTTAGCACCGATCCCGGTGCCCCCTCACCTCCAGGCGCAGCAACAGCAGGCGCACCAGCAGGCGCTCCTCGCACAGCAGCAGCAGCAGGCCTTCGTCACCCACAGCCAGACTGCTGCCCCTGACGGTGCTGCACACTGGGTTGCCCCCGGGTACTACAACCCCGTGGCTGGCCTTCCCTCCTGGGATCCGACGGCGCTTGCCTCCGCCTTCAGCACCACGTCCCTGACTCCACCTTCGTCTGGCGACTGGTATTTCGACTCAGGTGCTACCTCCCACATGACATCCCAGTCCTCCTCTCTTTCACATATTCTTCCTTCGCGGTATCCTACTCCTTCATCTATTGTCGTAGGTAATGGTTCCGTCATGCCTGTCACTGCTACTGGTTTTACAGAGTTGTCTCCTTTGCATCTTAATAATGTTCTTGTGTCACCACAACTTATTAAGAATCTCATCTCTGTCCGCCAATTTACTATCGACAATAATTGTTCTGTGGAGTTTGACCCTCCTGGTAGTTCTGTGAAGGCTCTTCTCTCCCGGACCGAGATCGTCAGGTGCAATAGCTTCGGGCCGCTGTACCCTCTGCGCCTACCTCCAGCTCACTCCCTTGTCGCTCAGGCTTCTTCCCGCTGTGGCACCGGCGACTTGGCCACCCTGGTCATGAGGCGTTGTCCAAACTTGCGTCCAGCACTTCGTGCCATATTAGTGATTGTTCAGATTTGTGTCATGTTTGTCAGTTAGGGCGTCATGTTCGTTTGCCCTTTTATCCGTCCACCTCTCGTGCGTCTAGCAAGTTTGATCTCATTCACTGTGATCTGTGGACCTCCCCGGTTGTCAGTGTCTCTGGTTATAAATATTACTTGGTTATACTGGACGACTGCACTCATTACTTGTGGACATTTCCTTTGCGCCTCAAATCTGACACTTTCAGCACGCTGGCTCAGTTCATCGCCCATGTCTCCACTCAATTTGACACACGTGTCAAGTCGGTCCAGTGCGACAATGGGAAAGAGTTCGACAACTCGAGTACTCGCCACTTCTTCCTCGCTCAGGGCATCCATCTTCGCATGTCCTGCCCCTACACCTCTTCTCAGAACGGTAAAACTGAACGCATTATTCGCACCATTAATAATGTCATTCGCTCACTGCTCTTTCAGGCATCTATGCCTCCCTCCTATTGGGTGGAGGCCCTCTCCACAGCCACTGTCCTCCTTAACATATTGCCTACCAAAACTCTCCAGCTCTCTACACCCCACTTTGCATTATTTGCAAAGCTGTCTACGTATGATCATCTTCGGGTTTTTGGTTGCAAATGTTATCCAAACATATCTGCCACCACACCTCACAAACTCGCTCTCAGGTCTGCTCTCTGTGTCTTTTTAGGCTACTCCTCCCACCATAAAGGATACCGCTGCCTTGACCTTTACAGCAATAGAGTTATCATCTCCAGGCACGTCATCTTTGATGAAACGGCCTTTCCCTTTGCTGAACGTCATGGTCCTAGCACCCCGGCCGACCTTGAGTTTCTTGATTTTACTGATGATGTGGTGCCAGCTCCTATTGGACCCTCGCCCACTTTGTTTCCTGCAGGCACGTCTCCCAGCACCTCCGACGCTCCTGCTGTCCCTGCCGGTCCTCGTGTGGCCGACCCTGGGGCACCTTCTGGCGACACCAGCGCCCCTGCCGGTCACTCTGTGACTGTGCCTGGGGCGCCCGAGGCTGCTGATGACTTCCCGGTGCCGACGCTCTACATCCGACCGGCGCTCCGGTCACCGGGGCCTCCTTCCGCGCCACGTGCGGCATCCGCGACGGGGCCTTTCTACGTCCCGCCAGCCCTTCGTGCTGGCGCGTCGTCACCTACGTCGTCGACGGGTTCAGCGCCACCACAGGCGCCCCGCGGGCCTCCGCCCGGATTTCCGCCTCTTCGCCCCGAGCGCCTCTTCGAGCACCACTACAGCCGCCAGCCTCGACCTCCACCTGTGCCCGCATCGCCAAGTACTACTGCTGCCTTGCCTAAGGGTGTCGTTCCTGTTCGCCCCGTGAGCAACCATCATGCTATGGGCTCGCGGGCGAAGAGTGGTTTTCGGATGCCGGCCACTTATCACACCGTCTCGCTCTCTCCAGTGCCGAAGACTTTCCGCAGTGCTCTTGCCGACCCCAATTGGCGAGCGGCTATGAAATAAGAACATCGTGCCCTTTTGCAGAATGACACCTGGGCTCTCGTACCTCGCCCCCCTCAGGCCAATGTTGTCACTGGCAAGTGGATCTTCCGGCATAAGTTCAAGTCTGATGGTTCCCTTGAGAGGTACAAGGCCCGCTGGGTACTCCGTGGTTTCACTCAACGTCCTGGTGTGGATTTTGAAGAGACTTTCAGTCCGGTGGTGAAGCCTGCTACTGTCCGCACAGTGCTCTCGCTGGCTCTTTCACGCAACTGGCCCATCCACCAGCTCGACGTTAAGAATGCTTTTCTCCATGGGACTCTGAATGAGACAGTGTATTGCCAGCAGCCCTCTGGGTTTGAGGATCCTACTCGTCCTGCGTATGTCTGCCTGCTCAAGAAGTCCCTCTACGGCCTCAAGCAGGCCCCACGTGCTTGGTACAGTCGAATGGCTACCTACCTTCTGTCCATCGGTTTTGTTGAAGCTAAGTCAGATACATCACTCTTCATTTACCATCGCGGCTCCGACACAGCTTACTTGTTGCTCTATGTGGATGACATTGTCCTCACAGCTTCCTCTTCTGATCTTCTTCGGCGGATCATCTCAGCCCTGCAGCGAGAGTTTGCCATGAAAGATCTGGGAGAATTGCATCACTTCCTCGGTATGCAGGTTCAGCGAAGCAGTGCTGGTTTACTCCTCTCCCAGCGACAGTACATGTTGGATATTCTGGATCGCGCTGGTATGGCAGAATGCAAGCCTTGCTCTACTCCAGTTGACACCAATCCAAAGATTGCTGCAGCTGACGGGGCCCAAGTGTCTGATGCCACAGACTTTCGCAGTCTTGCTGGCGCCCTACAGTATCTGACATTCACCCGCCCGGACATTGCGTACGCCGTTCAGCAAGTGTGCCTTCATATGCACGCCCCTCGAGAGCCTCATCTTGCTGCCCTGAAGCGGATTCTCCGGTATATCCGAGGCACACTTCACCTTGGTCTACTGCTGCGACCATCTTCCTCTACGGATCTTGTCGTTTACACCGATGCTGATTGGGCTGGTTGTCCAGACACTCGCAAGTCCACCCCGGGCTATGCGGTGTTCCTTAGTGATAACTTAGTCTCCTGGTCATCCAAGCGGCAGAACACAGTATCAAGATCCAGTGCTGAAGCTGAGTATCGCGCAGTGGCTAATGGAGTTGCAGAAGCCACCTGGCTGCGACAGCTTCTCATCGAGCTGCACACGCCCCTTCGGCGCGCCACGCTGGTGTATTGTGACAACATCAGCGCAGTCTACATGTCCTCCAATCCAATTCAGCATCAGCGTACCAAGCACATTGAGATTGATCTTCACTTCGTTCGAGAGCGAGTTTCCATTGGTGATCTTCGTGTCCAGCATGTTCCTACCACTTCACAATATGCGGATATCTTCACCAAAGGGCTGCCTTCTTCGGTCTTCACGGAGTTTCGGTCCAGTCTAAACGTGCAAAGTGGCTGACGTTTGGACTGCGGGGGTGTGTTAGAATAGGCGCCCTTTGGGTTGGTCAGGACCCTAATCGGCACAGGACTGTTTGGGTTAGATAGATACGGATACGGCAAGGACTCCTGATCCTTATAGGACTCTGGACTCTTGATCCTTATAGTATTCTGGATCCTTGCCTGTATATATATGTAATTGTACCTTGCCTCATATCAATCAATCCAATCTATTCCTGATTATACTTTCCTTCACAAGGCCTAAGTATGATATATGCAATCCATTAGAGGACTTGGTCGTAGAGGCTGTGACAGTGGGCAAGGAAGATGCCGCAAAAGTGGATGACAGTGAGGTCTGCTAAGGATGAGAAGGGTGCTGCAAAGGCTAGTTGCAATCTTGATCCCTGCTTGAAAATCATGGAAAACGGAGAAGGATGCAGGGTTAAAACCAGCACAACCATGACTAGTGAGATGCTCCACATATAAAAACTACATAGCACTGGATGAGTGGAGGTACCTCAGAAAACTGGGGAAAATTGGTATATCCTGATGGCCCCTGGTGAGTTAGGCATTGAAGCAGGTTAACCAGCTGAGTGACCTCATTCTGGGTCAGCAATGAAGATGAACCATCAGAAGGTTCAGAAGACCTCACCTTGGAGCAACTGCTTCCCCAGTTGTTCTTCCTCTTGGAGCACTTATAATAAGTGTGACTAAAGTTCCCACAATGGTCGAACAGAATGTCAACAAAAGAAGGATGTTAATTTCATTGACTAGATCACTGTTTGTCATTGTGATGGCGCTTCATGCAGCAAGCACATTTTCCACAAACATCTGGGAGTGGGACCAATGGATCGATCTTGCACAAAACCGGTCAAAAAATGCTTCCAAAGAATTGTCGTCCTGTTTTAAGTGCCTGGAGATGCTGCAGCAGGGAGTAGTGGATGGCATCGAGCTATCGACAACCGGCTGGTATAGTGCTGTAACAGGTGGATGGGTGGAGGTACCAGATGCCTGGAGGGTGTTCTCACGTCTGCTTGGCACTCTGCTGCAGCAGGTGGATGATGTTGGCCTCAACACTATGAACCAGGACAAGCATGGCACGAGCATCATTGGCGTCCCATTGCTTGTAGGCATTGAGAGAATTTTGATAGGCCTCGAAGGCCTTATTGGCAGCATCTGAGTGATCACCTTGGTAATAGGCCTCCTAGTTGGTATGTAGCCGATGGCTGGAGAGGAGGAACAGGGGCAAGAGGGCAGGGGCTCTCACCGGTGATGTGCTCCCAAGACCAAGGGCGCTGAGACTGATCCTCGCTAGTTTTGCCCATAGCCTGAAGTTTGTCCCATTCAGATCCAGCCTAACTAAGGGCCCCGGTATCTCAAATATAGACGTATCCGGTTTCTGCTAAGAAGAGTTCATGCCTCCAGGGGCCGGCGGCGTGGCAAGGAGTAGCAGCGCAAATTCGTCACTTGGTCCAGCCGTTCAGGAAGTGGCACTCCAACAAGAGCAGCAGGGGCATCTCTTGGATTGCAACAGCAGGGCAGTGGACGCCGTTGATGGCGGCAATGTTTTTTTTTTTTTGAACGGGGAAATACAGCAGGGGAAGCCCATACTGTAGAATTTTATTAAATAAAAAACAGGAACCTGTACAATTCAGTGTTTACATAGGAAAAGTGAGTACAACTGAAGGTGATATTTTATCCAAAGAAACTCCTGTACATGAGAAAAATGCTATACACAGAAATTTTATGATATACTTACTCGACACATAGTCACTGATACTCCTACATATGCATGCAGAGACAACAGGTCCATATAGAATCAATCTGTCACTATATCAGTTCTAGTTGAAGTTGCCCATTTGTTTTTTTAAAAAAAACAACCATGCTAATACAAAATAATAATTAATACTATGAAGTATGTTGAACCTTATATAGTGAAAACGATGGAAAATTATAATAAGAAAGATGGACTCACTGTTTCCTTTTATATTCTTCTTTCGGAAGACTTTGAAATATAAAGCTATCAGAACTATAACAGCCAAACATGCCGCAGCTATTACTATGGCAACCACCACTCCAGTAGATACTCCACGGTGGTTCCTGCCCACTGTACCGAAACAAAGTTAGCATATGACAAGATATGATTACCTCGTTTTGAAAACCGAACATAGAAGTTGCCAACAGATATGGAGTGAGTGAACTACTCACTCTTTGTCACTGATATGGCTGAGATCAGTGGACCATACACGCCACGGTAAGGTATCGCTGTGGTGCCTTTGCCTCCCCAGTAGAAGTGGATTTCCAGTGTTTTGTCGCTGATGTTGGTTGTAAAACTTTTGTTGATCGCACGATGGACACCACCAATCTCGTCTTTGATGTTAAAATCCCCCAAAACTTTGACACCCTGAAAAGTGATTACAAAGTTCAGGTAGCAATACATTAGAAATCAAAGGAATTGTGTATTGATATTTCATAAACTTGTCAAGTAGAATCAAACAGATTCACTCAAAGGTTACAAAGTCAGGAAGGGATAAACAGCTTGAAGAGTAGTTGTTACAGCAAAACCAACAAAATTAAGCTACTCAAACAAAATGAAACTTTAACATGTGTTATTTGTAATCTCTTATCCAAAATCTGTTGTCCAAAAGTTCAGTACAGTGGTTCATTTAATCAGTATAATTGTAATACAGCAACTGTTTCAGATTACAATCGCCTGTCCTTCACAAATTGCTTATATTTACACAACTTAATTGACCAAAGGCAAGTGTGACAAACTAGAGAAGTGGTAGTACTATGACAACTAAGATGCCAGACTGAATGCGAAAGGCTGGGAACAACAATTGGTAGACACACATTACCTGGATGAACACATCGAAAACACGTTTGCCATTGCTGGAATAAGTATGATCTTCTGTGAACACAATTTCAGCAAAGTGAAGTTTTACCATATATTCACCATTCTCCATGCAAAGGCCATAATATTTCAGTGACAGAGGTGAGAGGCGAGCTTCAGTGTAAAGCTCTGGGTAAGCTAGATTTAGCTTCGATGTGTTTCTAGCAATATAGTCAGCATTCTCATTGCCCACAAAATCACCAGTGCTACTATATGCCCATTTCTTATCATCAGACACATAAAACATTGATGTTCCTATTTGAGACGAGTCATCCTCATAGGTATTCCCATAGGCCACAACACTTTTTCCACCGCAGTTGATGAACAGGGAGGAATCTGAAAAAAAAAATGAAATATTCAGTAATATTAGATATTTAAAGTTTTGAACTCAGTTATCAAAATACAAACTGCTGTATGTAAGTAAACTTACAGAGTGGTCTGGTTACGCAAGGAAGATTCTTTCTTAAACATGGTTGCAATCTTGCAAAAAAAAACAAATAATCATAGAGCAATTAGAATTCTTTTCCTTCATGGAATCTTGATAATAGAAAATATTGTCTGGACATTTTCTTTTTTGTGTATGATCTTACGAATTGTTATTTGAAGATGAAAAGCTTGACACCATATTTCTGAAATTACAACATGCAGGTCATGAGCACCATAAAAACCGAACTTAACTCTATGTGAGGATCTTTAAAAATTACATACACATTTGCTTGCTGACATTCAGATGGAGGGTTGCCCGTGAAGTTATTATACGATATATCCCTGAAGAGCATTGATCATTGTCATGGAACAAGCAATCAACAAGATAAAAGAAGATTTTGAGTGCTTATCATTCTTTAAGAAGTTATGAAGTGATTTAGTTGGAGAATACACACATGTTTACTTTATTGCTCGCCTTGTTTTTCAACATCCAAGCAGGCAAATCTCCAGTCAGCATATTGTCAGTCAGGTACCTAATATTTTGTATTAAAATTAGGCTCCAATGGATGAAACTTAATGCAGGATAGAAAGCTATTTGTGTACAACATCAATAAAAAAAATTGAGAAGTTAAAAAATAATAATATCCCAGAGCGAATTTCTCACAGATATTGTAGTGCTATCATTGCTCCAAAATTTGGAACTTTACCAGTCAACATGTTGAAGCTTAAATCCCTGAAATTAGTACAATTCACAGAAACTATGTAATCAGGGGGTTTGTGATGATGTGCATCAAAGAGTTACTGATGATCAAGTTACATTTGCAGAAAAAGAAAATGTGTACCCAATAATAGGCAATGCACTTGCATTACTCATGCCATCCCCAGAACTAGCACATGCACCCCATATATCTTTTTTTCTGTTATACCCATATTGATGATTGGACGTTGCCAATGACAAAATTAAATGAAGTCGAAGCATAGTACTTACAAGACTTTCAGGTACTGCATTTGGCCAAGGTAAGAAGGCATTTCACCATATATGGAGCAATTTCTTAAGACCCTGTGAACATAAAAGAAATTCAGTATTCTAGTGGAAAGGATTACTGGGTGGCCTGGTAATAAAAAATGACAAAAACATAAACTCACACTTCTGTAAGGTGTAGTGCATTTTGTAAGGGAGGAAATTTCATTCTTGGTCCACTCAAATCAGTCACCCTCCTAATGATGCATTACCTTTGCTCAATCACACTCTTCTTTAAGTACCAAACTCCCAATACAAGATAGAAACACAAGTGCTAAAAAGATAAGGCAGCAAAGATTCATACAATTCTGTCAAATTCTTCAACAAGGAAATTTCTGGAGGAATAGGCCCACTCATCAAAGTACCCTGCATATCGCTAGAAAATGAAGCGACGAGATTAACATGGAAATGGTAGAAAATGAATGAGATCTTTCCGATTCACTTCAACTGAAGAATATAAAATGTTTTTTTTAATTAGGGAGAAACTAACATTCTGTTGACGCCCTGCCAGTTCTTTATGAAACTAGGTATTTTCCCTGAGATACTGTTCCCATCAACACGACTGCAATTTTGTAAAAAGCAAGTTAGAACTTTTTGGGAAGCAAAAACATTAAACGACAATTATGAATGGAACATACAAATCTGTCATGTTTGTGAGCCTGGAAAAGGTTGAGGACAACTCTCCTGTGATGTTATTCGCAGAAATGAAACTGTAAGAGAGAAATGATTCAAGATACCCTGGACAATAATTAGTGACAAATAAATAATAAATTGCATTTGAAAATGCACTCATGGCATTTGAAAACAATAGAATTAACTAGCATGTAAAGGGAAAGAGAATTAAAGAGGATTCCTTGCATTTTGGTTATACTACTTCCTTACAAGGTTATGCTGACTGACATATACACTATAGTTGTTGTGTTGTATCAAAGGAAAAAACACCACATGACTGTGGAGGAGGTTGTAAGGGATTATTTTACGAATCCCCCCCGCCCCCCTCCCCCCAAACACACACACACACACTAAAGACAAGGCATAACCAGAAGAATTGTGAGAAATAAGTCAATTTATCAAGTTGAGGCATTTCTATTTTTATTTCAAATAAAACCCTCAAGACAGAAAAAGACTCCCTCCCTATATTATTATATCATAGATTTCCTTCTAATAAATAGAAATAGGAAAAAAAGACTCCCTTTTCTTCCTATTGATCGAGACGTTGGCGTGCTCCCCTGTCCTTCCACCCTTCTTGGCAGGAGGGATCATAGCAGGGAGCGACTACTGCAGTATCGGCCTCCTGACCCCGTAGGGTTAGGCTCACCAGCCGACTGATAGCAGCCAGATGTCCGCCTTCTCGTACTCCCCCTCCGGCAGTCATCACCAAGACCTAACGAAAGATCTCTCTCTTCCTCCCTTTTTTAGAATGGATCACCGCCTTTGTTCTATACGGAACGGACTGTCTCCATTGCCCTCAGCCTGTCGGTCGGCCCGGGCGCCCAGAGGTGTGGTATGTACTCTTAGAACATATCTTTGGATAGTCACAGCAGGACACACAAGCACCTCAGCAAGAAACTAAAACCCCAGCGACAAGAGACAAAAAACGACCCATCTAAGATGGTTAAAGCCTTAGTCTGCAGCAAAATCGAGATATTTGGGCTAGTGCCATTAAAGACAGTCATTTTGGTGCTTCCAGATTTCCTATGAGACACAGATGATCAAGCTGTTGATCCCCTCTGGCCCTTTCGACAGCCTTTTGGCACACCCTTCACAGCTTGGCACCACCAGGTTGAGAACTTGTTTGAGGTTGGCTGAGAAGCACCTGAGACCAGGCCGAGCTTCTGTAGGATTTTATATACCAAACCTGGCGGGCAAAGGCGCAGGAGACTAACAAGTAACAAGTGTTGTACAGTTTCTTTTCTTGGTCACAATGGGGGCAAGTATATAGAAGAACATTTACACATCAATGATGTAAAGATGCTACTAAAATACAGTGACTTCACCAAATCCATGACATGCCAAGATTCGAAGTTACTGCAGGTTTTCTCAAAAATACTTTTAGAAAAAAAAACTACCAATTCAATTCTAGGAACCTTGGCTTCAGTTATCACAGATAAACAATAATGTAACAAGAAACTTTCCTTGACTAAGTTTTAGCAATGGATTTTACAAAAAAAGGTCTAGGTACTAGAACATTATCAATTGGAAACAAGGGCTTACAATCTCTGCAGACTAATGATGTTACCCAGCTCTGGCGGAATAGAACCCGCAAGCTGATTGGCTTCTAGTTGCCTGCGGAAATTAGTTATTAGGTTACTGTACTTATCTCTTTTCTTCTTTCAGTTTTACCTGCACCAAGATGCAGGTACTTGCAAACTGTAAAAGACACACATACGAAACTCACATAGATTTCAACTTGGGCATGCGTCCAAGCTCCTTCGGTAGGGTTCCAGATATGCGATTTCCCTGGAGAGACCTGTAGTCAAACAAGAATGCTGAATAAAGCATACATGAATACTTCTGGCAAAACGATGGGAGCAGTGCGAGGCGTACAGATTAAAAACAGGTAGGTCAGCCCATGAAGCTGGAATTGGTCCTTGAATGAAGTTGCGTGACAAGTCACTGCAAGAAATGCAAACTATGTTTTCCTGATTTGACTGTAAAAAAAATTCAGGTAAGCTTGGTTAACTTACAGATATTGCAGATAAGTAAGATTGACAACTTCATCTGGTAGAACTCCACTAAGGTTCAGCCGCATAAGCTCCCTATGATACGTACAAACACATGCAAATAAAGGCATTCAACTTAGAATGAAAGACAATAGAACCATACTGAAAGAATCTGGATGAGAACCATTTTAGAGCAAAGAAAATAGCAGAACACTGTTGCATGTCTTACAGGCTGATAACATGGCACTCGGTGTGGTCGTTGAATGAACAGTCACATGTCACATTACTGCTAATCTTCGCACTACTGCTAGGCGAACCAATGACATTGAGCCAATTTCCTGATCCGCTGCATGGATCCACGCTAAAATCCCAATCTGCTTTGTTAAGCTTGCGGGCTATACCCTTGAGTGCTTCAACTGGAAAGGCAAAGACACTTCAAGTTTCAGCCAAATGCAGAACGAAGCTAGTACGTACGAAATCTAAGGTTGTTAACATAAGCATTTCACTGTGCTTCCCTTTCCCTGGAAAGCAAAAGAAAATTGATATAAATGGTGCCAGAGTAAACATGAAGCACCCCCCCCCCCCCCCCCCCCCCCCCCCACCACACACACGTCAATAGCATTGCAAAACCGTTGCCATGGTCAACCCAAAACAAGACTAATTGTCTTAGGCAACGGCGCTCATGGTCAATCATTCGGAGCAATGCTTTGCCGGCGCCAACGCAATAAGCAGCTTGCATTCTATTACTCAGCCATTTGGTCGAACACTTGGCAGGCACCCACTCGTTGGACCAGAGGCAGGGAGCAAGGTGGTCAGACACCTGCCAACAGCTTTGCTGCTGCTTTGGCATGTCCTACGGCGCGCAAGTTGGGATCTTGAAGGCGATCACCACCGCAGTCAAACATGAGAGCCTGAAAGGTGAGAGTTTGTCGGCTGACAGGGTTTTGTTTACTCGGCTCGCTCCGCAAGTGGGGAACTGGCCTAATCTTGACAAAGATGGATATGGATAAGCTTCGACATGACGAGTTCACACTTTACAGTGAAATGAAATTAAAGCTGCTATTTTGCACTAGTGACCCTAATAGCGACGATAATTCGCATCTGTGCCCTGTCTGTGGTAGCAAGTAGTCAAGTACTAGTAGCTAGTCTAATCACTGAACAAGTGAACAGTGTGATCATACGCCATGTTCATTTTATTGTTTCGGTAATTGATAAGTCGTCTTATGTTATTTTTGACTGTTTTATTATAAAAAAAATATTATTTCGGATGACTGATAAACTAAGTGAACAGGGTCGTAGAAGTACTACTACTAAGATACGATTTTGCTGAGGCCATTCCTGCTCAACAATTTTACAGAGGCGGTACGACACCACTAATCATTTGGTGGCGCACGTCCAAGCGCAAGGAAGTTGATGAGTTGATCCCGCCCAAAGAGAGCTACTACTCGTAGAAAAGAGATGCGTGACGCGACAGAACAAGACCAGAACAGAGCACTAAAGCAGATTTGCAAAACAAAAAAAATGGGCGGTCTGCTGTCCGACGTCGTGGAGTCACTATTCGTCTCCAGATTAAACGACGTCGAGTCACAAGAGATAAACAGATAGATCGAATAACTTCACTGTTAATAAATTTCTATATATTTTGATCGTCGAATCGATTATCTATATTATTATATATGATGATGTGTTCCAGCTAGCCCTGTAGTAGTATTATAGCATAAATTCAATCGCGCCCGAAAATATCTAACGTAGTACTGGACTCCCTCCGTATCCTAATTAGAGGATGTTTTGGATCGTGACATGGTCTTCCAAACATAACTTTGACCTCTTGTTTTTATAAAAATATTTATAGAATAATAATATATGTATATTTTTATGAAAATATTTTTCAAGACAAATCTATTCTATAATTTTCACATTTGAAATCTCAATAACTTAAAAGTTATTGATGATTTATATTCCCAATATTTACCAAAACATCATTTAATTATGATACGTCCACCCATGGTAGTGCTAGCTAGAAATATGTATGGATCGAATCGGTGGTTCTTGGAAAATGCTAATAATCATGTGTTATCACGCGCAAACTGTATGATTTGATGCTTGCTTGGGTCAATCAACTAAGGCATTTTCCCGAATAATATATGTTTCACCCAATGTTTTTTTTTTCTTTTTGCAAGAATTCCGCGCGCACCGGACGATGAGGAAAAAGTTGCAACAGTAGAGCCGAGAACAAGTACGGAGCTCCAAGAACAGAAGAAAAGCCATGGAGATCGAGAGGGGAAATAAGGTCTGGGGGATCGGACGGACCTTCTTGCTCCGGCAGCAGCGTCTGCGCCCAGCAGCAGGAGCTTCGGCCGCCATTGATGCAGCCGAGGCCCAGCAGGAGCAGCGGGAGGAGGCGGACGCGGGCGGCGGCTCCCATCATTAGCCTAGCCAGACGATCGACGCGCGCACAGCTCCCCTTGGCCTTTCGTTGCCTTTAGCTTAATTATTAGCTAGGCTAGCCAGGCGCGGCCGTGTCGCTGCAGCTCCAGGGCGGGCGGGCGAGAGGTGGCGTGTTGCAGAGAGAGAGGCAGCTGAGAGTGAGAGGGAGAGCGCGGACAAGTCTGGTGTCTGCGCGCGCGGCGTCGCTGGCGTTCTTCGATCGGCGGCTGGCAGGGGTTGGACTCGTGGGCGTGGGCACACCAGCCGCCACTCGACCCTGGATTTGACCTCGGATTCTTTTCATGTGTTACGACAGTACTACTAGACAGACGTGGATGCGCACGTGAAGTGAAAATCTATTGTGAGCCGACCCTCGACCGACGTGCCACCAACCGCACGACGATCATCCTGCCCGTCTGAGAGGAGCATATAGTCAGATAATCAGTTAGCCATGTGTTTAGTTCCAAATTAAAGACATTCTAAAATTGTTGAAGAGTAAAGTATTTTAAGTTTAATTAAACTTATATAATAACATTTACAATGTTAAATAATTATTATTAGATTTATTATCAATTATATTTTTATAATACGGCTACTTGATATTCTCTATAATTATAATTAAACTTGATATGTTTTATAATTCTCTAAAATTCGGAGGAGTACTTATTATCTATAAATAACTAATCTAACGCCTAACGGTATATACTATTCCACTCCATCATTCTCCAGTGCGTCAAAGGGCATATGCATTCGAGTCAGTCCTCTTTATTGCCACCGTTGATTAGTAGTGCAACTTGGCAATTGGCATGCCTGAGCCTGAACGGCGCTCGCTGCTGGTTGGTGGTTGATGCCGTTAAATTCTAGTATGGCCTACTAGATAGCTGCTGGCAGTGGCAGCTAGCCTGCCACACTAGCGTCTAGCGACGATTCATCATTCGAGCTAGCCAATGCCACGAGTGCCACTGGCCGGACACTGGAGAACCGGACGGAGCTATATAGAGTGTGTTTAGTTAGGTGCATTTTTATAGCCTTAGTAAGGGAAAGAAGCCAGGCTAGCTTTGGCCAGGGCTTTGCAATGCAAGCATCATGTGTTTGGTTGGTCGTTTTACTGAAGCCAGGCTAGAGTAAGGTTCTGTTTGCTTGCTTGCATATGACCTGCACTGCATTAGCTTAACACGAACTAGAGTGTTTGGATGACTGCTACCTTTTGTGTTGGCCTCACCATGCATAACGTTGGGTGACCTTACCACCCCCATAGCACTAGCTGCTACTACCTTCCACCATCCCTGCAACTTTCGTCGGAGCAGAATCAAGGGAATTTGGTGCTAAGTTAAAAAAAAAGGGAATTTGGTGCCCAACATCATGTCCGGAAATTGCAAGCTGTAGGGGAGTGAAAAGTGATCAGGAGTTTCATTCAGGCACCAGACTTCTTAACAGATAAAGGCTTTCAGAAACTACAATTCATTCATCTTAACAAATAGTGGCCATTTTGTACCTTTTTTTAAAAAAAATAGAGAACAAAAAAGCTTTCAGCTGCAATTCATCCATCTTAACAGATAAGGGTCATTTTGTACAGACCAACCACAGATGGAAATTAGAAACACTGCAAGAATGAATGGTTATTAAATCCTTTCCTAGAAAGTAGAAACAAATGTATTAACATGGTCATCATGCCCATACCTTAAGATCCAATTGTGTAGGATACAACAAGCTAGTACTAACTTAACTTGGGTCTTGTAGGGATGAAAAGGCTTGTTATCTATGATCCTGAATCTATTTTTTAGTGCACCAAAAGCCCTTTCTATTGTGACCCTAAGAGCTGAGTGTCTGAGATTGAAGAGTTCTCTTGCATTTTGTGGGCTTCTCACTCCAAACTCTCTCAGATGGTATCTTGTGCCTCTATAGGGTGGAAGGAATCCTGGTCTCACAGCGTAGCCAGCATCAACAAGATAGAATTTACCTATATAGATGGAAAAAAGGTCAAAGAAGTACATGATGCTGGCTGCTGGATTCTATGGTATGGACTGTCAATTACCTTGGAGTACATTAAGGCCATCATCTCTTTGAATGGCATCTCCTAGAATCAAAGCATCATGGGCTGAACCTTCCCATCCAGCTAATACATATGTGAACCTTAAATCAAAATCAACAGCTACCAATACATTTTGAGTACTGGTGTGTTTCCTCCCTAAAAAGGCAGCTCTATGTTTAGCTGACACTCTTGCAAGGACATGAGTCCCATCAATAGCACCTATGCAGTCCTACATTTTGATATTTGATAACAGTTAATGTGTAGCATATTTAGAAAATAATTTGCCAATTTTAGTTATGTATTTGAGTCAAACCTTGAAAAAGGGATTCCACCTCCTACTGTGTTGGATCTTAGCAGGGATAGCAGTTGATGGAGGGAGGATCATCTCAGCTCGTAGTTCTCCAACAGCAAATAAAACCTCCTAGAAGTACCTACTAATTGTTTCTATAGACCTTCTAAATGACATTTTAATAACTCGAAATCTCTCATTATGGCCTACAACCATCAAGAACATGGCCACTTGCTCTTCAATATTACAGTGGATACTATCCCTTAGTAGACCCCGGGTCCTAAAAAGGTCACATAGCTGGAAAAAGGGTGCTCTTTTCATCCTGAGCAACTCCAAACAATTTGTGTCATTGCTGTGATAGATGAACCTTAGGTTTGCTGCCCTTTCTTGGTCCCTTTGAGATAAGGGGCCGTAGGATATTGATGGCCTAGACCTAGAGATGCGCCTAAATCTTACAGAAAACCAAACATTAACAACTACAACTAGAGCTGCTCCCCTAATAATCAACCTTCGACGTCTAGATGCAGGATCCATGTCTAGTAACAAAGAAATAACCCTTAATTAGTGCCAACGAGGTGGACACCAAACATAAAATGAGCAAAGGAATCTAAAAATGAAGTTTCAGGTAGCAGGAATTTCAGATCCGCAAACAAATTTGCACATTGCAATGTATAATCTGAATACACACGAAAATGAGAGATTAATTAAGGGTGCAGAGGAAGGAGAAGGGGGAAACGAGCCCTAGGGCTAGGATCTACCGGCGAGGACAAAGCACACTAGCAGATTCACCTTCTGGATCTCCCCTGCGCTGGACCCCCCCCCCCGCGTGAAAAACAGAGAATCAGTGGAGTAGAGGAAGGATAAGAAGAAAAACGAGCAGGGGAATGGGAAGGAGCAGGGGACAATGAACCCCAGGGCCGAGATCTACCGCCAAGAACGAAGCACAGGAGAGGAGATCTACCACTTTCTCACCTTCGACCAGGGTTGTGCGAGAGAGAAGGAAGAGAGAGGAGCTGTGGCGGCAGCAGGAGTTCGAGTGTGAGGTGGGAGCGAGCGGTAACCCTAGCGGGCACCGTGTTTTATTCCGTGGCCACGTGAGGCCATCCGGGCCCACAACAAAAGCCGCCCCCGCGCTAGAACAAGCCTGGCTTGTTGAAAACGGCCGAGGGGTGCGTTCCTAGTAAGCTAGGCCACGGGCTCCCTTTTGCATTCGTTAAGCCTGGCTTACACCCCTACCCAGGCAACCAAACATACGTTTTTTGCATTACACAAGCCTGGTCAGACCCCTAACCAGGAAACCAAACACACTCATAGCCACTGCCAAACTGCATGCTGGTGATATGCCCATGCCAAGCTAAACTGCTGGTGATAGCCATGTGCTAGAGTGAGAGATACCGGCTTCGACTTTACTAATGTATCAGTATCAGTACGGTAGCTAAAACCGCTACATTTCTTTAAATCCTGTCGTGCGCTCTATCTATGATAGACTGCGATTTAGCTTATGCTAAATGATTATACTAATTTACTATACAAAACAGTGGTTCGTTTGCTAAAAATAAGTAATACTGAAATAATGCTGATGAACAGTGTGTATATAGCGATCGACTGAGGGCTTGTTTGGAATGTATAAATTATGCAGGAATTTTATAAGAATCAATTTATTTATTTTTTAAAAAATACAGTAACAAAAAAATCGCATTCCGAACAGGACCCTTCTTTGCCCATACATCATGTGCTAAGCAGAGCTGAAAACAGGCAATGACCAGCTGCGGCAAGCACCGAATATGATGGAATACCGCTATATATATGTGTGTGTATGTGGCTGCGCGCGCCATGCTTTTTTTTAACCCGAGTTGGATGAGACCGTGTTAAGTTGGCATTCGAGTATTGGACACATTTCGGTGATTCGGTGCACATGCGTCAAAGGTTCTTTCGGGCTTCTCTCTTTAGCATTCACGAAACTACTAATCTAGTACTAGTATAGTACTACTGTACTAGTACTACTGCCACCAGCAACCAACATTACTAGGCTTAGTTTCAAAAAAAAAAAAACATTACTATGGCTTCCTTTGCCTGCTGTGCGAATCGATCTGGAAACATATATGGACGTTCTTGCCTCCCTTTGATCAGTTCCAATAGTATATATTCTGTTTTAAATTAAAATTTGTTTTAGATCTTTTAGATGCAAATAATATTTACTATATATCTAGATATAATATTTATTTAAACGCGTAGCAAAAAATTATACATATAGAAAAGACAAAGTATATATAACCCACGATTTATAATACAAAAGGAGAGAGCATCTTCTACCCTAATATATGTAACCACTCTTTATTTAAGTCCTATAATACAAAGTACACTCTCTTTCTCTCTCCTTTAAACACATGTGCATCTATGTTGTAGTGGTAGTATTGTATGAGAGAATTAAATAGAGTTAAATACATTGGGATCCTCGAACATATAAATGTATGTGACATAGGTATCTGAACTTTACAAATACATTTACATTTTTGGTTCTCTAAACATGATAAGTGGTACATATATGCCTTTCAACTTTGAAAATGCATTTTTAGCCCCTAAACTTATTAAGTGATACACTACAAGCTCATACTTAGACACATGAACATTTTTGTTGCCCCATAAAAAAAAACAATGAATGTGAGACAAACGAATATGAAAAATGGCCCACCAGCACATGACTGTAGTTACTAGCAATGGAAAGGGCCAGTGGGCCAGTGTGGAGACCACATTGCCGACGATAAGGTACACAGCTCACAAAATAATATTACTTGTCTTGACTAAAATATGTCTACGTCGTGTCCAAATGAAAACAAATGGATACGTCTCACTCGAATTGTAGAAATATCTCGCAACTGGCATTGCAGTCTGTGGGATCGACGTGTTGGCAACTTACTACATAGGGAAAATAGGCATGAAAATTAGAGCACGTTAAGATCCAAGGGGTTGCTAATAATTACTAGCTTCTTAAATCCAAATAGATCTAGCTAATAGTTTAACTAATTATCAATTATTGATTAAATATCTAACTACTAACTATTTCACTAGTTAAACCAAACTAGCTAATAGCAGCTAATATTAATTGTGATCTATTAGTTAGCTATAACTATTAGCAACTAATAGATTAAAGGGACCCTTAATGATGAGAGTTGATGAAAGGTGTTAAAATGAGAATTTTGATTTTGTCTCAATTAATCTCTTGTTTGGTTTGTGGAGGAAAATAAGAGAGGAAGTTCAGAGGGAATTTATATCTCTGGTTGGTGAAGGGTATTTATCTCTACAACTAAAAGACTACAATGTATCATCTATTCGATGATATCAAGTCTTCATCTCTGCTCACGAGTCCGTATTCAATACAAATCATTTGCTTGGAGCTTACTATTCAACAAAAAAATCCAAAAAAAAAAGTTCGCTATAGCTCTTTCACAAAAATTGTTGTCGGAGCCAAAGTCATGTCAAAATTCCCACTCATCTCCTAGGGCTAATTTGGAAGAAGGGGGAGGAAAACCCAGGGATGGAAACCCTTTCCTATAATTAACTAAATTGGTATTAAATAATATCCCCATGAATTTCCCACCATGGAAAAGCCAGGGAATCTAGGGGGGTTTGAGTTTCCAAATTAGCCCAGAATTGATTAACGAAAGTAATCCCTCTGGACTTCTATTTGTATTTCCACTCGCTCCAAAACTCTCACTCTCACAGGCACAAGCAAAAGATTTGTTAACTCCTACCTCTACCCATCCCGGTTCTCAACCAACCGTGCCACTAGTGCAGGTTGCAGTGTGTTTATTTGAGTTCTTTTTCCTTACCCTTATTAAGGGGGTGTTTGCGAGGGTGGCTCGACGGCCCGGCTGCGCTCCCGGGCTGCAACTCCCCGTGTTTGCCCGACTTGGCCCGCTCGGAGCCTGACCCATCTGATGCAAATTTCCTTCTCTCTCTGGCTCTGGAGGAACGACCATTTTCTCCATTTCTCGGCGGCCAGGCTCGGTGGAGCGCGTGGCGGCTCGGTGGAACGCTCGGCAGCCGCCCAGAAGGCGGACCCCGTCACCCCACCCACAGTCATACCGCCCCGCGCACGCTCGCGGCCGCGCTGCTTGTGCCCCGCGCCGGCGAGTTGGCCTCTTGCGCTGATGGCCGCGCCGCCGGTTCCTCGCTCCGGCGAGTCGGCCCGTCCCTGGTGCCATCGCCGCCGCCCACCTCGGCGCTCTTCCTCGGCAATTGTCCCCGGCGACTGTCCCCAAGCGTCCGCCCGCTCGCTCGAGCTGAGCTCGGTGCCCCATCGCCGCCCTTGCCTTGGAGCAGCCTCCAGCAGCATCCGCCGCCGCCATGGATGCCATGCCGGTGCACGCCTCTTGGCTGCTCGACGAAATGCCGAACTGAACTACAGGATAAACATATTCATTTCCGTTGTTCTCACAAACACGATCCCAGTTGAGCCGGGCTATACTAAACCATGGACACAAACACACGATGTTGCACCATTGCAGCCATGTTGGAGCTAGCCTAGTCCAGTTGGGCGGGCCGAGCCGGTCAGGTACAGGGTCACAAACGCACCCTAAGTGTCCAATTAACTGTTAATGGAAACAACATTCCTTTCATTCCAAACTTTTCTCACTACAACCAATAGGTGTTTAAGTAATGGAGTCCTACGAACTCATACCTCTGAACTCCTATTACCCACGAGGACGAAAGAGATGACACAAGAGGGTATATTTGGATATCATGGGCTAATTACTAGTTAGCTAATTTTAGCTCAAATTAGTTCTAATGCATCCAAACAAGAGGGTTAATAGATAGGCTAATTTTTTAGCCATGTGTCGGAGATCTAATTTAATGATAAATCTTCAAAAAACAAATCAACAAACCAAAAGCCCAACGATGGTCATCTAGGAAAAGATAAGAGGTCCATCAGGGACAAATCACCGCAGACCCACGAAGAGGAGGGATGTAACTCGTAGAATCCCGCCGGCCCAGGTAAGCAGACGTGCCCCGGGGCAGACGTGTTTCCGCCTCGCCCGACGCGGAGAGCGAGACGGCTCCTCAGCCTACGGAAGACGTGAAGAACGCCATCGGTAGGAAAAAGACTTATCTGCCCCCATCTAGAAGGTGGCAACCGCCATCCTTCGGTTGCTGACGGTTCAAATGACGATAAGAACAGAGGTACATCACCCTGAAGGATCGTACACCCCGTACAGGCCAGGGTTCAGGATAACACCCTAGTTCCTACCTAAACGGAGATACGTCGAGTCCTTCGGTCAGGGACGGGACGGAACCGGACTCCTGAACAGGTGGGACCCACGATTCCCACGGAGCAACGACCGCTCCCCCACGCCTCCAGGCCCCTACAGGAACCCTTCAAACGGAGGTACGTCTTGTACATAGGGCCCACCAGGTAACGAAATCCATTGGCCTGGAGCGGAGGAATCTGTCGTATACAAAAAGAACCATAAGAGGGTACAACTCTATACTCTCTAATGGTACAACGAACTCCATGCCTCTGATACGCTATGGGTTCAACCGGACCCCCCCCCCCCGTATTTTCCGGAGGTGCGACGAGGGACCGACATGACTCCCCTCCTCCGACCAAGGATGAAGGCAATAGGAATATAGTATTGTGAGTGTCCAACATCCTTCCTGAAGAAGGTAAGGATAAGGCACAACATCCTATGAAGATACTTCTCGACGCACACTTGTAACTCCCCTGCTCCCCTTGCTACTATAAAAGGAGGACATGGGGGACGAAGAAGAACAACGAACACGAACTCAACTCTCGGACTCCTAGAGAAAGAGACCAACACACACACACACACACAGCTAGCTGATAGCTCACTCACTCCTCAAATCAAACAGAGACCTGGGGGCCATACCCCCTCTCTCGACCCAACTTGTAAACCCCCTCGCAAGCAGAGATAAGGAAAATGAGTAGCTCCACACTGGGCGTAGGGATTTCTTGCCCGAACCAATATAATCCTCTTATCTCTTTGTCTCACCATTCGGGACCTGACACGTGTACAAATTTACTCGTTGGTAGTTTCTAAACACCGACAGTTGGCGCTCCAGGTATGGGGCATCACGTGTCGCGACGCCATTAGTGGTTCGGAATGGCCACCTTCGACTCCGGCAACCCCGAGCTCTCCTTCATCCGCTTCGGGAGCCTGGAGTTCGCTTGCTCCCCAGACGGAACCGTCACCCGCGTGCTGTCCTCGCCGGACCAGGCCGTCGATGCACTGGCACGGTCGAATGAGGACCACCCTGCTCCCCGTAGGGACGCACCGACTGAGGACCTGGGGCCACGGGGCCCTTGATCTAACCTCACCGGACTTGGGGAAGAGACCCTCCGGAACAATGACAGAGGACTCCACCTGCTCGAAGCATTCATGCGCGGCATGGCAGACTCTGACGACGACAACCGCGAAATCAGTCACACGGCCGAGCATGCCGTGCTGGGTTTCGTGCGCTCCTAGTAAGACTATCTCCTGGACTCGGACCCCAGCTCCAACGGCGACGAGACACCTCTGAGAGACACCTATCGTGGTGTCATTACCTCAACGGAAGGAGTCCGCCAGGGCGCCGAGGGACGCGTCAACGACTTCCTCCTCAGCTCCGACGCAGAGAAGAAGCCTGCCGACGGGCAAGCAGCGTACTACGCCTCGGACGAGCCGTCCTCCGAGGACAGCGACCACCCGCTCCTCCGCAGGAGCATGCCACGACGGCGCGCCGAAGGCCGAAGGGTGCCACGACCCTCGCCGGTCCATGCACAGAAGCAGGCGCTCGCCTACATCGACGCCGCCATCCAGATCGAGGGGGGGGTGCGCCGATAGAAGAAGGCGTCCCTGTAACATATCCGTTCGGCCTCGTCAGCGTAGCTTCCATCCTCGAGCTGCTCATTGCTCTGAAGATGACCGATACCCCGGGCGACGAGTTCGTGGGAACCATCGACTCATTCTATGACCTCCTAACCGAGGACGACTTGGATCTCTCCGGCACTGACAGCACGGGGACTGAACGCGTCACTCCCGAGGTCAGCAAGCTCCCCTCATGGGAATGTTTTATGTGCGACGATAGGGAGGGCACCCCCGAGGGAGCTGTGCGTGACGTCGACGAGGATGGCAATGAAATCCTCCCGGCTAACCCTCGGGCTATTACGCCTCCACACGTCAACCTAGACGCCATGCAAGCCCGACAGGAGGAACTCGATGACGCTCGCCGCCAGATCGACGACGAGCGCGCTCTCCTCGAGCAGCAGCTGCACCCGAGGCCGGAGATCGACCTCCGAGCTCGAGCTGGGGACGTGCAACGCCGTATAATCAAGGATGACATGTCTCTACCAACCTTTCCGAGGGAGCAGCAAAACATAGCGGCTGCCACCATGCTCATGAGGCAGTTCCCGGAGCCCACGACGCCCGAGGAAAAGAAGCTCAGAGGGGAGCTACGCTTCCTCCTTGACCGCGCGGCGGTCCAGCAGGCGGAGAGCTCAACACGATAGAGAGCGGGGGCTCTCTCCAGTGCCCCCAACACGCCACAGCCTGGAAACTCCGTTCGCCAAAGGCCAAAACCAACCCCCGCAAGGGACCAGGAGCTGGCCAGGCGGTGTCCCGACCGCGCAGCGCGTCACGAGAGTGATGACCGCGGGCCGAGCGACAGCGACGACGGTGATAGGCGACGCGGGCGACACCCGCGCAGGGGCGGACGGCACGACCCTGACGAGGACCTGGACTCTAGCCCAGAGCCCACCGGACCATGATGTTTTTCTGCGCGCATACATGCACTAACGGATTCCGTCACGTTTCCGACCACCGACTTACATCCAGAAGTACACGGGGCTCACGAACCCTGGCCTCTAGCTGGAAGACTATCATTTCACCTGTGAGGTAGGAGGGGCGAGCAACGAGAACTTCATAATTTGCCACCTGCCGCTTACCTCTCGGACACGGCGCGCGTGTGGCTAGAGCACCTTCCGAAAGGGAAGATACGGAACTAGGGGAACCTAAAAGAATGATTCGTCGGAAACTTTCAAGGGACCTACATCTGACCCGGCAACTCCTGGGACCTCAAGAACTGTAAAAAGAAGCGAGAAGAAACCCTCCGAGAGTACATTCGTCGCTTTTCTCAACAGTGTAACGAGCTCCCGGATATAGCCGACGACGACGTCGTCAAAGCTTTCCTGTCAGGACAACTTGCGAGTACTTAGTTCACAAACTAGGGCGCAAAAAGCCCAAGACGATGAAGGAGCTGCTCGACATTGCCACGAATCATGCCTCGGGCGAAGAGGCAGTCGGCGCCGTCTTCCAAGGCGCAACGAGCCGTAGCAAGCGCGACGAGGCGGAGGCTGAAGGGCCCTCAGCCCGTCCACACAAGAAAGGGCGCAGCCGACAACGGTACGACACATCATTCGTCGCCGCGACAGAGAAGGGCGAGGAGCAACAAGATGTACCGGCTAACGACCACTTCGAGAGGATGCTGGAACGGACCTGTCCGAACCACGCGACCCCGGTAAAGCACATCCTCAAGGATTGCAACCTTATGAAGAAGTTTCTTGGCGGCGGCGCCAGGAAGAAGAGATGGACGAAGAAGAAAGAGAGTGACGGTGAAGACGGCGGAGCAAAGGACGACGGCTACGTCCCGGCGGACGAGACCTTGATGATCTTCGGCGGCCCGACGTCATGCAGCTCCAAGCGTCAACAGAAGGTCACACGCCGAGAGGTATACGCAACTGTTCCCGTTGTTCCCACCTTCCTCAAGTGGTCTGAGTCTCCTATTACTTTCAACCATAATGATCATCCCGACTATGTACCGTATCCTTGACGCTATCCGTTAGTTGTTGATCCCATTGTTGGCACCAAGCACCTCACCAAGGTCCTCATGGACGGTGGGAGTGGGCTAAACATTCTCTACGTTGAGACCCTCGACGCAATGAGAATACCACGGTCATGACTACGACCCTCGGGGGCTCCGTTTTTTGGGGGTAATTCCCGACAAAATGGCAGACCCCATCGGACAGATTGATCTACCCGTCACGTTTGGCAGGCCGAGCAATTTCCGCAAGGAAACGTTGACTTTTGAGGTCGTCGGCTTTAGGGGAACGTACCACGCAATATTAGGGCGACCATGCTACGCGAAGTTTATGGTTGTCCCGAACTATACTTACCTAAAACTAAAAATGTCGGGACCAAGGGGTGTCATCACTGTGGGCACGGCGCCCCGACGCGCATACGAGTGTGATGTCGAATGCTGCACGTACGCGTCGGCGCTTGTGGCCTCAAAACAACTCGCGGCCGAGATGGTAGCCGAGGCCAGCGCATCGCGGGAAGAGGCCCCAAACACCAAGAAGGTTGGATCTTTTGAACCTACAGGGTCTACGAAAATAGTCGTGCTCGACACCCGGGATGGGGAGGAGAGGACCGGGCGCATCAGCACCTCTCTCTGCCAAATAGGAAAGCGAGCTCGTTGACTACCTCAGTGCAAACATCGACGTATTTGCATGGAGGCCCTCGGACATGCCGGGCATACCCAGGGACGTCGCCGAGCATTCCTTACACATCAAGCCGGACTCCCGGCCCGTCAAGCAACGACTGTGCCGTTTCGACGAGGAGAAACGTGTCGCAATCGGAGAAGAGATCAAAAAGCTCCTGGTCGCGGGCTTCATCAAAGAGGTGTACCACCCCGAGTGGCTCGCCAACCTTGTACTGGTACGAAAAAAGAACGGGAAATGGAGAATGTGTGTTGATTACACAAGCCTCAACAAGGTCTGTCCAAAAGACCCGCACCCATTGCCTCGCATAGACCAAATAGTCGACCACTACTATAGAAATGATTTTGCATAACACTTGGCTTTTATTAACCATGGCGGTTAAACACCAAAACCGCCACGGTTAATGCGTCTATTATCTGTGGCGGTCATTTTTTATTAACCGTGGCGGTTTTTGTAACCGCCTCGGTTAATACATTAACGGTGGCGGACGTTTTAACACAACCACCACCGTAAATCAGGCCCAGCCCAACGGCCCAAGCGAGGCCCAATAACTGTCTCCATATATATACGCGTGCTAGGTTTTCAATCCTCTCTCCCTCTCTCTCACTCTCCCAGCCCAGCAGCCGCCCCTCTATCTCCCCTCTCTCTCCCAGGATCCCCTCTCTCCCAACCTCCTCTCCCTAGCGGGTGGCGGCGACGCTCCTCCGGCCTCCCTCCCCTCGAGCCCGCCTCCTCACCCACTCCTCACCACCGCGCGAGCAGAGGATGCGGCGGCGCACCCCTCCGCCACCACGGCGGCGCGCGGGTAGAGGATCCGACGGCGGCACCCCTCCACCACTACCACCACCACAGCGCGGGCAGAGGATTAACCGGGGACGGCGCTTGGCCGGCAGCGCATGGCTCATCTCCCCTCCCCCACCGGTGGAGGGGTTCTGGCGCGCGGATCTCGCCTCCCTCCCCCTCCTCTCCAGCTCCGGCGAGCGGATCTGGCGCAGGAGGGTCCGGTCGCCGCCCCTGTCCCCTCTCTCCGGCGCCGGCAGGTCCGGCCCCTCCCCCTCCTCCTCCACGGGGCAGCGCGGCGCACGGGCGGTGCGAGGGCAGCGCGAGGGCAGCGTGAGGGCTGCGCAGGGACGGCGCGGGCGGCGCAGGGATGACGCGACCATGTGGGGTGGCGCGGCGGCGGCAGGGTCCGTGCGACCGCGACCCAGGGTCTGGATCTGGGCTTTTTTTGTTTTTTAAAAGGATTAACCGTGGCGGTTTTTTTCCAACCGCCACGGTTAATCGATGCTTAACCGTGACCATTGATCCATGGCGGTTGAAAAAACGGCCACGGTTAATCCTTTTCAACCTCCACGGTTAATGTTTCTGTGCTAACCAATGCGCCGATCCTGGTGTCTCCTACTGACGATGAGGAACTACTACTGTACATCTCCACCATGAGGCAGGTGGTGAGCACAATCCTTGTTGTAGAAAGGGAGGAAGAAGGGCACATACTCAAAATACAAAGACCCCTGTATTTTGTCAGCGAAGTGCTGAGCGATTCAAAAACCCGGTATTCCCATCTGCAGAAGTTGGTATACGTGGTAATCATGACTAAAAGAAAGCTACTACATTACTTTGGATCACACAAAGTTACAGTCATAAGTGACACGCCGTTGGGAGAGGTCATCCTGAACAGGGACGCCGCCCATCGCATCGCCAAATGGGCGTTGGAACTGATGGATAAAAATATTACTTACGCACCGTGGAGCACCATCAAATCACAGGTCCTGTCCGACTTCATTGCGGAATGGACGGATGCAACTCTCCCCACTCTGGCTGTTGAACAGGTGTACTGGACCCTGTAATTTGATGGGTCCCTCATGAAAACCGGAGCAGGCGCAGGGATCGTCCTGACGTCACCCCATGGGGTGACGATGAGATACATGGTGCGTTTGTTGTTCCCGGCATCCAACAACGAGGCTGAGTACGAAGCCTTGCTTAGTGGACTACGGATCGCAGTCGACTTGGGCATAAGACGGCTCGACGCTCGCGGTGACTCCCAACTGGTAGTTAACCAGGTCATGAAGCAATCCAACTGTGTCGACCCACGCATGACAGCGTATTGCCAGGAAGTGCGAAAACTTGAATCCAAGTTTGACGGTCTTGAGCTCAACCACATACCGCGACGTCAGAATGAGGAGGCCGACGCGCTGGCCAAGGCAGCTTCAAGCCGAGAACCCACACCACCTGGGGTGTTCGCAAGTGATCAGCCAAAACCATCCATCAACACCGGAGGATCAGAGTTCTCCAGCTCTCCCGACGCCATCTCCTCGGCGGCCTCAGGCGCCACCGAGACCTCGACCACTCGCAGTACCGAGGTGACAGAGGAGATGAACATAGAGTCAGAAGAGTCGATGTCAGAAGAGAAGGACTGGAGACAACCATACGTAGATCGCCTGACCAAGGGTGAGCTTCCCACGGACCAGGTAGAGGCTAAACGGCTCGCTAGGCGAGCCAAGGCGTTCACCCTCGTCGACAACCAACTGTACAAGCGAAGTGCCACTAGCGTGCTGTAACGTTGCATCCCCACCGAGCAGGGGAAAAAGTTGTTGCAAGACATCCACCAGGGGGTCTGCAGACACCATGCAGGAGCTAAAACCCTCGTGGGCAATGCGTTCCGACAAGGTTTCTACTGGCCGACGGCCGTGACCGACGCACAAACCTTGGTACGCGCTTGCAAGGGTTGCCAGTTCTTCGCTAGGCAGATCCACATGCCTGCCTAGGCACTCCAAACCATCCCTCTTACATGGCCATTCGCGGTTTGGGGGCTCGCCATGGTTGGAAAATTCGACAAAGCGCCCGGGGGATACACCCACCTATTGGTCACCATCGACAAGTTCACCAAGTGGATCGAATTGCGCCCCATCACCAACATCAGGGCGGAGGAAACTGTCAATTTCTTCACCAACATCATCCAGCGCTTTGGAGTGCCCAATTCCATCATCACCGACAATGGAACGAATTTTACTGTAGACGAATTCGTAGAGTGGTGTGACGAGCACCACATACGGGTTGATTGGGCCTCCGTCGCGCACCCAGAGTCCAACGGGCAAGTCGAATGTGCCAACGGACTCATCCTACAGGGGATCAAGGCAAGGATTTTCGACCGGCTAAACAAGTATGGGAAAAAATGGCTCCAAGAGCTCCCTTCCGTTCTGTGGAGCCTAAGGACAACACGGAGCAGGGCTACTGGCTTTTCACCATTCTTCCTGGTCTACGGCTCGGAAGCCGTCTTACCCACCGACCTTGAATATGGGTCCCCAAGGGTGGAAGCTTACGATCCTAAGAAGGCAGGAATCTTCCTAGAAGACGCCATAGGTCAGGTCGACGAGGCCAGGGACGCCGCCCTCCTACACTCGGCCAAGTACCAACAGGCACTACGCCGGTACCATGATCGACGCGTCCGACCAAGAGGATTCCAACCAGGAGATCTAGTACTCCGAAAAATCCAGAGTAACAAATAACGGCGCAAGCTCACATCACCCTGGGAAGGACCCTACATTATCCATGAAGTGATAAGACCAGGAGCCTATCGCCTCAAAACTTTCGCCGACAAAATCTTCACCATCGCCTGGAACATACAACAGCTACACCGTTTCTACCCCTAGAAATTCCCCATTACAGCATTTTTAATCGAAGTTTTTCTTTTCACACATCGCAAAGTCTGGGGAAAGAGTTTTTCTTCCATACACGACATGCAAAGAAACCTCTTACCCGGGGGCTACCCGATACATACGAAGCAAAAGAAAAATTTGAACAAATATACACAACCCAAGTTCATTACAACCTTTTCAAAAGTAAAAGAGCCAGAGACTGGACGAATCGCTTAAGGCAACACGCTAACATTACGAACGCGATGGGTAGCCACATCATCAAGATGTCTAGCCCAGAGCACGAACTCATGGCGGAGGCGACACTTCGAGCTACAATACATAATGACTCCTACCAGATCCTCGCTCGCTGGCCCAAAGCGCCTGCAAAACTCCCAAGAACAGACAGGAGGGTCGTCGGTGTCCAGCTCTGGCACATCCCATGGGCACCAAATCCCCTCCGCCGCGCGATGGCGCGAAGATCCGCCCAGAAGGCGGAACGAAGCGAGGCTAAGCCATGGTTACCCCACCTGCCATCAGGAACACGCCGCTGGTGGTCTGATTGAGAAGAGCTAGAGCTTCAAGATTCACCGGATCCGTGAAGTACAATATCATGGCTCGGAAATACATTACCCCGGCATCCCTCGCCTAGATCGCTTGGCTGATGAACGCCCAGCCAGAAGCATCTTTCCCCAGAGCATTAGTCTCTCCACGCCACGGAAACACAAGGCCTCTCGATGACCGACCTCGAAGAAGCGATGCTCATGAACCATCCCCCAAAACTTGTGGCAGGACCTGCAAAAACCTTGTATAGCTCGAAGAGACAAAAGCCGAGCCACTGCCCCCTCGTGGCAGATCCTCTGAAAAACACTACAAATCTGGCGAAGAAGCATATAGTTCTGATAGTCGTCTCCGTAGTCGATGACGCGAAGAAGGATCTGGCCAAGAAGCTCCTCCGGCAGCATCAGCAGAGCACTATGCGCCATGGAGAGGCAAGCGTGGGCGGCGCAAAGGCGAGGCTGACATGCTCCCAACGACCTCTCTGCCCGGCGACGATAAAAACCCTCTTCTTCCACGACTCCAGTAGGTGCGAATGGAAAGAAGAAGAAGGCTGAGAAGAAGCAGAGGGGACTGGAGTAGTACTCCAGACCTCCTTCCATATATAGCACAGGGCTATTGTCTCTCCATCTTCCACACGCGCGCCTCTCGGGCCCACAGAGGCGTGACTCTTCATTTCCCAGGCATGGACGACATCAGCAAACCACCAGAGGACACGTACGCCGCTTCACCAAGCCAAACGGCTGGCTGCCACAAGGGCCCATGAACCACAAGCAGCGTCAACTCCCTAGGAATAGACAAGTGTTGCGAGAGCACAACTAGTCTACTACGGTTAACAAAAAGGTAAGCACAACCGGTAAGTACGCTCATTTAAAAGAACATCCAATTCTTTATCCCTACTATGCAAAATGCAGGGACGGAAACAGGGTGACGGTCGAAAGACTGTCTGTTACCCATCATCCTCATACAACAAATGAGGCAACTAGGCTAAGGGATCTTGGTTGGCCCAAAACATTACAGGTTCTACAGCCTCCCTGGCCGAAAAACAAAGAGTGAGGGACGTTGCTAAGTGGGCCCTAGCGACCGGAACGTAGACGTTTTCACGTAGAACGCGCTTAGTAAACGTGTTTAGGCTTCGACAGATAACAGAATACGTGGTAAACCACACGAGGGGCGGCATCGAGCCCTCGGATCCCATCGAACGGATCCAGGTACTATACGTATCGACTGTTGAAAATTAGAGATCGGTCCACGATGGACTTCCGCCGGTGCGCGCCTCCACGGATGAGGATCCGGGGTCTCAGCTAGACTACCCGTTTGTAACTCGCCGAGCCCTCGATCTCGGCCACCGAGGTAAGATACGAGGTCACTCACTTCCACATCCTAGACCATGAGGGTACGAGGAAGAATACGGAAGTTGTGATAGCTCCCAAACGCATGATCCAACAAACACGACATGCCAATTAACAAAGGTCTATGAAACAGAAATGATAGCTAAAAACGACGATTGCAGGCCCAGTCCTTACAAGAAAAATAAAAGCACGTCGATTAGCACGACATATTCAACTCTAAGAAGAACTAAAGATCATGGGACCTCCGCCCTCGGCTCTTCCGCCAGGATCTCCTCGGATGGCACGACGTCGACGACAGCCTCCGCTGCGTCAGAGAGCCGCTCAATAAGATGAACGTACTGATCAACGCTCCAGCCATGAGGGAACCCGACGGCGTCCACCATGTCCATTCCGGAACGGACCTCGGCCATGGCAAACGCAACCCCCACCCTATGACAGAACCTTTTAAGAAAGGGTCCACTTGCCAGGATTAATAGTCCATCCGACTTAATCCCAAACAAATGATTCAATTCTTAATTAGTCCGTCAGGTGTTGCCACTTTGCAGCGGGTCATTCACCTCTTTCCAAACAGGATCTCCTCATTACAAACATTGCAGAAGTAATACGATAATATTTTATTACATCAAAGTAGCGGAAATTTGAAGTCATATTACAAACCATAAGTTTTGAAACATAACTTAAGTGTCATAAGATAACATAGCATCAAGCTGCTGATAGAGTATAAACAAACAACCGAGGTACTCTTGCCCAAGAGTCAAGCAAAGTCAACTACTCTTCATCCTCATCAATTGAAACAACGGTCATGCAGCACGAAGCCACATAGACCGAATTGGGACCCTCATCTACAACAGGGGTTAACAAACCCTGAGTATGGGGTACTCAACAAGACTTATCCAACAAAAGAAAAATATTTGGTGGACAAAAGGTATGCAAGTCATAGGATTCAAGGTGTGGTTTGCAAGAATCAAGTATTTTGCATAAATGAGGATTTATAAAAAGAATTGAAATGCATTTAATTCGTTTAAAAGATTACTCAAGTACCAATCTAAATTTATGATTGATAACATGGTAATAAACATCCATGAAAGGAACCAACAAGTATCCAATTTAAGTTTCATTAACTACGATGTAAAAGACAGGGGTATGTTTCCATATCCGAGGAACACGACGCTTCGAAACGGTTTATCCCAGCTGAGGCTTCCCTATCACACGACATATACAGCCTCTTAAAGCACGCATATGTTTACCTTTCCCTGTATCCTCTATCCAAGAACGGGGTTCCGCTACCCGAGAGCACAGCACACCTCCATCCAGTTCGCTAACTTGGAGGGTACACACTACTCTCGCCATCTCTCCACTCCCAGTGCGGTTTGACCGTCCTTTAGACTAGATTAGCCAGAGTCCGACTTCCAAAAGTAGGTGATAAGTACTCCAAAGTCACAACCCATGGACTTGTTACAACGGACGGTTCCTAATGACACAGGCGGAAAGAACCCGCTCACCAGACACCGCTGATGGCTCTCCAACACCGTGTCCGCCCGGTCACGAATTATTACTCCCAACAACATTCCTTTCTCAAAAGAGCATAACCACTTGCCAAAGCAACACACTATGTGTAAGTGACCGGAAATCACCTACTAGAAACCTCTAAGCATACTGAGCATTTTTAGCAAAAGTTTTCATCTTTAAACAAGTGACAAGGTAAAGGTTCAATAGAACAAGGATAAAGCCATGCATCAAGTAGGAATTTAATAAAGTACGATAATGCAATATAATAACCATAAGTATATTTAAATAAAAGATTTTAAATACAAGGAAAGGTTTAGATGCACCGGGGCTTGCCTTGGTTGGAGGGATACACACACTCGGGCTCCGATTCAACAAGAGAGAAAACCTCTTCACTAGAGGTATCCAACCCAACCAACGAACAATCTACACGATAATATGCTATCTTAGATGACGCTTGAAATGATAGACATGATGCTTTGCAACACATAAACAGTACTTAAAAGATGAACAAAACAGATTAAACATCTTGAGTACAACTTTCCTTCATGAAGGAAAAGTTAAACTAAAGGATAAAGCAAGTTAATTAAACTATGAAATAAAAGATTATCTAGTTTAATAATTATGCCCAAAAGAACTGAGCCAACAACAATACATCAACCATGTCCATACTGTGGTTGTCACCGGACAATTGACCATTACACCAAACAATTCAAAATCACCCAAAACCTAAAGTCATTAGGGTTTCTAATCATTTTATAATTAATTAAACAAATAGCCATGTATAACAGATCATCCAAAAAATCCCAAACTTTTTGTACAGCAAGATATAAGTGTATAAAGGTTACACAAAAATTTCAATAATTTTTAGAGCACTACACAGAGCATGAAAAATCATGGAAAAGTCATTTTTCAATTACTTTGAGCATTTTTATAGGATTAAAAACATACTGAACATGGACATGTTATATTTTTTTTAAATACTACACATCACAAAGAGCATTCACAACTTTTTGCAGAATTTAAACGTACACAGATTTAAACATATGAAAATAACAAAAGTTGCTACTGTTCAAACAAGAAAAAGGGAAAAACCCTTTGATTTAACTCGTTGACGGCTGGGTCCCGCCCGTCAGCGACTCAGACGCAGAGCAGCGGCGCCGGTGACCACTAAACACGGCGGTGCGTCGCCGGCGGTGGCCCGAACGCTCAACCGACTCGTACGCTAGACTCAGCACTTCATCCCGAACACAACGAGGTACGACACACCCGAACTTAACCCTCGCAAGCTCCTCACCGGCGGCGATGGCGGCAACCCGCGCTCGGTCGCACACGCGCCGGCGAGTACAAACATGCGCCGGAGAAACCAAGCACACCAACGGACTCAGCGACCCCCAAACAACGCGAAGCAAGCGAAAAACAAACCAAAACTCTAACCTATCGACCTCGCCGACGACCATGGCGCACGACCGAGATCCACACGACGTACGCTAGCCAAACGACGTACGCGCACGAGCAACGAACACCACGGATGGACTCACGACGACTAGGCGAAGCTAGCGCAAGACTCGGATTGGAAAAGGATGGATAGACGCGTCCCACGGACGAGCGCACCGCCGCGACGGCCATAAACGGCGGAGGAGCTCGCGGACCGAGCTCTACGGCTCGAAACAAGAACGACTAAGCGCGCGGCGAGTTCGAGGAGCTCACCTCGGTCGTGAAATGCTTGCTGGCACAACCGGAGATGAAGCAGAACGAGATGGCGACGAAGACCGTGTCGGCGGAGTTGGTGAACCGAGTGGCAACGACGGCATTCCCGGTGCTGCGGTCCACCAAAGAAGAAACGGAGAAGCCGACGATGATCAATGATGAAGAAGGAAGATGAAACAAGAAAGAAGACAACAATGCGGGTCCTGGATAGCCGAGGCGACACCGAACTAGAGCGGCGGCGCTTTCACCGGAGTTGAGGAAGAAGACGTCGCGTTGGGCGAACGGGAGTTCGGCGGCTTCAACCAACTTGTGCGGAAGATGCGCGAAGTCAATGCGAAGGTAATGACAGTGGATTGGGGACTTGGCAGTGGCTAACGAGCTCGGACGAGCTCGTCGAGGTGGGATGCTCAAGCGGCGGAGCAGAGCGGACGGCGTCGCGAGCGTGATAGAGGTGCAACGAGTGGACTACGTCCTGTTTTGAAGGTGGTAACGGGGCCATAGTGATGCCACACACTTGATGCGGCGCTCATTGCGGACATGAGGCGCAAGGTGAGCTCGGCAGCTGGCCAGCCAGGTGTCGGCGTTGAGTTCACCGTTGCCATGCAAGTGCTTGATGAAATGACTGAACCACCCTTGGTACAAATTTGCAAATTGCTCAAGCTTTCAGGGGTTTTCATGAAAAACTTTGAATACCAAAGTTTCTCAAAATTTCATGATCTATACTTTTGGCAATATGCACTTTTTCAAATTCGGCCTAGAAATGAAAATGCATTTTTGGAATTTGAAACCTTTTTTAAAAAGATTTACCCCCTTTTGAATTACTCTAAAAACTTGAATAGCACTTGAAAAACTGTAAACACAATAAATGCAATTCAAACAGAGATCTACCACAATGCTTAAATAACCATATGAAAATTCTTTATAGATTTTGAAAATCATGTTTATGGTTTAATTCACCCCTTTTTTAATTAGGGGTTGGATTAGAATTTAGAAGTTTGAATTTGAAAAGATGACCAACATTCATACAAATGATCAAACACAACCAAATAAACTCATTTTAGTTCAATGCATAACAAGGTTCTCAATCAAATGAATGATGCTTAATCCATATGATGTCATGATCAAGTTTTAATAATTGCTTAAACACCAGGGGTGCTACACACCCCGCGGAAGACAACATGAGCAACGACGTTACAAACACGTGCGGGGACGGCCTGGAGACGCTCAACCACGGTGCTCCCAGGTGCACGAAGAAGGCCGATGATGTCGTCCGAAGCAGAACAGAGCGCCTGCAGCTCTCCCTCCAGCCCTGCAAATGGAAACCAAAGCGATGCGTCATGAGCGGGCCATAACAGAATACAGCGAAGATTGTGCATGGGGCGACTGAGCAATTCCTCTAGCAAACTCCGAGACTGGTGCATGGGAGGCATAGGCACAGACCCTGGCAGCGTTGGGACCGTAGCTGGACGGAGAACGCTTCTCGGGCTCGCGCGGAACATCGGACAAGTCGGCGTGAGCAGGTCGGAAGGCGCCGACCACACCTCAAAGCCACGAGGGAGAGAGGCGTTAGGGGATGGATAAGGCCTCCTAAAACAAAATGGCGGGAAATCAATCAGTACCCCAGCTATAACAAAAAAAGGATATCAAGAATAGCACAATGCGAGTACCATCCCGCCTCAGTCATCCGACGACGAAGGCTCCGAGGGTCGGACACGCTCCCTCTGACAAAGTCGCCATCCATGGGACGCTTACCACGGTCCATGGCTTAACAAGCGACAACGACTTAAGTAGAAGGAGCTTAAACGGGGAGTGGAAGCGAGGAAACGGGATGAAACAGTTCACTCCTCCCGCCACTTTAAATAGGCCGAGCGACGGAGTCAGCAAAGATCGAGGTCACTCCATATCAAGATGGGGCCCACCATTCCCATTTTTTAACTTGCGACAGTAGTCAGGGAAGCGCGAAGAACGCTGTGACAAGTCTTGTCACGGTGAGCTGGCCGATACGCCGCCCGCTGGAAGGCATGACACGCGGAGCGCCGACAAGCACCATCAAGCTAGGGTGCGGCGCGAGTTGCCCTAACCCTTAGGCCTGTCGCGACTGCATCTCGGTCACTAACGGAGCACTTCCGTGGCTCCAACCCATATTCAGGCACAAACTGATCCGTATGGCCCGACCAGACGACAACAGCGATAGAAGACGCCACGTATCGACGTGCACCCGGGGGCTTCGTGCCACAAAAAATTACCGTACACAGAGGGCTCGTTAAGGGAAGAAAACAATCGTCCCATTGACTCTGGCAGCAACGGACGAGCCAAGGCATCGACAGCAGGGAAGTATGGTACGTGGCAGCAGGCTAAGGGCGAACAAGTTTCGATGCTCATAGCATCATGACTAAACAGTGCCACCAGCAGCGGCGACAGATTGTCAGGACGAAAACCAAAATCGACCCGATTCAGTCCGTCTACGCTAGCGAAAGATTGCGATGCGAAGTAATCTGAGCATATCTACCGCCTACGATCAAAACATCAAGACATAAACGATGAAATCAAAGCATGCGCAAGAGTTACACTCTCACCCAGGCTCGGGGGCTACACTCGGCGGGTGCGCTCGCGCGCACCCTCTCCGCGAAGCCTCAGCAAGATAATTAGGAACTCTTCCTAAGGCTCGGGGGCAACTGTCAGAGATCTAATTTAATGATAAATCTTCAAAAACAAATCAACAAACCAAAAGCCCAACGGCGGTCATCTAGGAAAAAATAAGAGGCCCATCAGGGATTGGTGGCACTGGATTTTGGCATGCTTAAGGAGATGACAGGTGGGCCAGTACACGGTAAATTTGCCAAGGCAGTATTCGGAGCATTCGGCAAGTGTTCGTGCGGTCGGTTAATTTCTTTCGGTTCGGTAAATGGTCGTGCGGTCGGCTACTTAGAAGAAAGGCGGGTTTTCGTCAAAGAGGCGGCGGAATCGGCAAATAAGAACCGATCAGGCAACAAGAATTGCGATGATTAAGGAAATAAAGGCTCCAAAGGAAACTAGAGTTAAAGGTTTCGTGTTTCCTTTGGTATTTTGTAATCATGTCCTTGTAGGACTCGTGTCATAACCAAGGTATAAATATAAACCCTTGGCCATTGTAAAAACGTTCACAACCAAATCAATACAACCGACTCCGTGCCAACTTCGAGTCCTCTTGTCGTGTCGTCGAGTTCTTCGAGATTCCAATCATCGATCCGTCGACCTCCGTAAGTCCCGACAACCTTGTTATCATGTCTAGTATCATGCGGTGGATTTAGATATTGATGCAAGTAGTCTTGTTTTGTTTTCAATGATCGTGCGGCGGATCCTTGCTTAATAATCAAGAAGTCTTTGCTTGTGTTTCGTTTATAAGTAGATGTCGTGCGGCAGGTGTTTGCTTGTTATTTCTAGCAAAAGCAAGATATTTATTAGCACCAAGGACTGGAGAAACGAGATTGCCGATTACTTAAAAAACCATCACAAAGGGTGTCCCGAAAGATCAGGTACAAAGCTATCAAATTTGTGCTCCTTGATGACCAGTTGTACTACAAATCCATAGATGGGGTACTCCTCAAATGTTTGAATCAAGAAGAGGCCAGAAAGCTGATGTATGAAGTACATGAAGGGGTGTGTGGTGCACATCAATCGGCTTACCGGATGAAGTGAATGATTAGAAGAACTAGTTATTTTTGGCCAACCATGCTTGAGGATTGTTTTGAATATTACAAAGGGTGTCGGGATTGTCAGAGATTCGGCAATATTCAAAGAGCTCCAGCATCAGCTATGAACCCAATTGTCAAGCCTTGGCTGTTTAGAGGATGGGGCATAGATTTGATTGGTCAGATTCATTCTCCTTCTAGCAAAGGACATAAGTTTGTGCTGTAAGCTACAAATTATTTTACAAAGTGGGTTGAAGCTATTCATTTGAAGAAGGTTACATCAGAGAACATGGTCAATTTTGTTAAGGAGCACATAATTCACAGATTTGGGATTCCTCAGACTATAACGACAGATCAGGGAACTCAGTTCACTTCATCTGAATTATGTGATTTTGCTGAAGAAATGGGAATCAAGTTGTACAATTATTCTCCTTATTATGCACAAGCTAATGGTCAAGCTAAAGTGGCAAATAAGATCATGATCAAGATTATTCAGAAAAAGATTGATGAAAAGCCGAAAAAGTGGCACTCGGTTCTTAATGAGGCTTTATGGGCTTACCGAATGGCTTTTCATGGGTCTACTCAGGCATCTCCCTATGAGTTGGTTTATGGACATCATGCTATACTACCATGGGAGCTACAATCAGGTTCAAGGCGAGTTACATTACAAAATGATTTAAGGAAGGAAGATTATAAAGACCTAATTATGGATGAATTAGAGGATTTGCATTTAGTTCGTCTAAGAGCGTTGGAAAATATTGAGAAGAACAAATTACGTGTTGCCAGATATTACAATAAAAAGGTCAAAGAGAAGCAATTCATAGAAGGAGATTTGGTTTGGAAAACTATATTGCCGGTTGGAACAAAGGATAAAGCGTTCGACAAGTGGTCTCCGAATTGGGAAGGACCTTTTCGGATAGTGAGATGCGTGCCTGGTAATGCGTATATCTTAAAAACTCTACTGGGTGAAGAATTTGCTAGAGCTATTAATGGAAGGTTTCTTAAAAATTTCCATCCCAGTGTTGAGGTCGGTGCATAAACAGACTTAAGAGATTTTGTGTACAGATAGCCGATGTAGAGACATCACCTTTAGCCGAAAAATATTCTGAAGACTCAGGAAATAGCCGACGCAGTTTGTGTCGCCTTTAGATAAAAAATGTAAACACAAACAACTAACGGCGGGTCATGCAATTCAGAAAGTGTTCTTCGGATCACAGATGGTATTTCACAGGATGAGTTTTTACAGAGGGTTCCTAGATACAAACTACTCCTCGAACATCTTGTTGAGGATAGACTGAGCATCTGTGGCTTGAGCAAGGGTGGTTGGATGGTCCTCATAGCTCTCCAGAAGATCGTCTATGTCCTCAACGTCTTCTGGGGGTACGCCACCAAGGAAACCAACTGGCATGAAGGAGAAATCTTCACGCCGTTGGGTGGACATTGCCGCCAGCCCCAAGGCAACGCCGTGGTGCACACCATGAATGGCAGCTTGGTTGATACGGCCATCCGCATTATCAAGGCGGGCTTCAGCGGTCTCTCCCTGGGCGTTCACCTTATCGGCAACCTTGTTCGCCGCGATCTTCAGGCGCTCGTTCTCTGCAGAGAGCGTTGAACGAGAAAATACAAATCGGGTGAATAGATAAACTCAGAAAGAAGGAATCCGAGCGTGGTTATTTTGCTAACCGGTAATGGCGTCGCAGAGTTGCTTCCGCTGGTCCTCCCATTCCAGTTGGTCGATACCGTATTGCTTGGAGGTCTTCTCCAATTCTCCTCGGGCTTCATCCCTTTCGCCTTTGAAGGAAACCACCTCCGCATGAGTGTAGGGGACGTCCGTGGCATCCGAACCGGAATCTAAGTCCCAGGGATTGGAGTGATAGGAGCCTAAGGACCCAGAAGGACCGGATGACGGAGTTCCCGGTTGAACTGATGTCGCCGAAGGGAAAGGGATACTTTGACTAGTAGAAATAACCCTGATTCTGATGAATGAAGAAAGAAGTTAGAGCTGAAAGGATGAACAAGAAGTGCAACCGCAAGGGGGCAGGAGATAGATTCTCACCCACGTCGTCGATTGCGCTGCACTCGACTTCCTTCGGCTTCTCCCTTGGCAGGATGCTTGCCGCGGTTATCGCCTCCGGCCATTGCTACTGTGGAGTTTAGGGTTCCCTCTGGGTTGATGTAGGCAAAAAAATAAGGAGATAGAGACAAAAATTTCTTGACTGGAACTGTTGACAAGGGTGGAAGAAGGAAGGTTCATATATAAGCCGAGTGAGAATACCAAATGACGAGTTAGGGTTGTTCCCACTCGGATGGGCCGTTACTGGACTGGGCCAGGCTCAGATAAATCAGAAGTCACTTGGCTATGTCCCCGAATCGGGAAAACGAGGTGCAATCCGATATCAAAGAGCTAGAGGCAATCGACTATGATCTAATCGGGAAGATAACAGAACCGATTACGTTATCATACAAACAGAGGTATATAGAGATAAACAGTAGAGGTATCTAGTTGTTCAGAGACAAAGTGTGTTGTGTTTAATCTATTACAGGCCATACTTCTACCCGCTCAGAAGCTGATTAATGACATCCAGAGCTTCAACCCTAATTCGGTTAACCTTGTCCAGGATCTTCTGGTCTTCATCTTCGGAGCTCTGAATGCTAGACAACTTTGCTTTGAGCTATTGATCTTCTTTCAGGATAGATGACATCTTTGATGAAGTTGCTGCTATAGAATTTGGCAAATCTGTCATTTTAGCCTTATGAAACTGAATTCTGGCATTCAGATCGGTTAGTTGGACCTCCAACTTGATTTTTTCATCCTCCAAGGTTTTCAACTCAGGCTCCAAGATTGCCAGCGAGTTCTTAGCAGCTTGAAGTTGGGAGTGCAAAGCTTTAGCTTCTTGCTTCTTCTGAGACCTGTTGTTCTGCAAAGCAATCCTAGAAGTTATGTTTTTGTTTGCCCTCTTCACCACAGCAAAATAATCATCAAGGTTGGCTGTAGATTCCAGAGGAACCTTGAGGACAGGTGGAAGGTCTTGATTGATGAGCTCAAGGAGGTCTTTTATCTTATCTAAGTCTTGGACCAGAATGTTGATATCCTTGTTCAGCAGGCTAGCTATATCCTTCAGCCGGGCTTGATTCTCCACTGACAGAGTCTGCTGAGAGGTGGCTTCTTCACCTTTTTCACTGATGAAATCCTCAACAGTGAAAGAATAGCTGGTAGTCAGTTTATTAGCAGTGTTCTAGAAGAAGAGGAGAATGTTAGACGACTGAATAAGTATGCTAAAAGAATTGTTTGAAGCAATATGTGACCTGCTGTGTTGATTGATCATCAAGTTGGGTAGTGTCCGGATCTGATGGGGGGCTTGTTTGGATACCCGGGGATGGTGAATCTGGAGCTGGACCAGAGGAGTGTTCTCCTACTAGATCGTCCAGAATCTTATCTGTTTCCAACAATGCAGGTGATAGAATATGAGAACAGCAAATAGATGCCACATGAAAGGAAAGAAGGTGATTAGCCGAATGATACCGATGTGTTTGGAAGCTTCATGGACATCTGTGCTTTCAGTTTCATGGGCATCTGTGCCTTCGGCTTCATGAGCTTCTGCATCTTCAGTAGGAGTTTGAGGAATGTCTATTGTTGTTGAAGCATTGCTTGATCTAGGGATGTCAACATGTGGCTGCAGTGGAGGTGATTGATATGAAAAAGGTCAGAGTTATTGCCAAATGAAATTTATTACCGAATGGGAGATTCATACCTTAAGAGACCGTTTGGCTTTCTTGGACCTAGCCCTTCTAAACACGTGAACATTCTCAAGTGTCTTCCTTTTGCCTTCCCCTCCTGAAGGTGCAGTAGCTAGAGTTGCAGGGATCTTCATGAAGGTTGCCAGAGTTGGAGCATTGAAACCCAATGCGGGTTTAGGCCCAGCTGTATAGTACTCTACTGCTTTAATAGGAGGGGTAGGCTCGAAATCCTGTGCATGATTGGATTTTTAGAGTGGAAGGTAAATTCAGAAAGGAGAAGTAACAAGTGCAATGAAATTACCTCACTATCAGAAGCAAATTGGGGTTGCAGATCTTGGCATAGACGATGCACTGGTGTATTGAAAATATGATTGTGCCATTCCTGCCACCAGGAAGCAAAGAAGGGGGTGAGAAGCATCTACTAGCCCAAATGGAGAAGGTTTATATGTTGGCAAGTCCCATCCAAGCTCAAAGACTTTCTTAGCTTCTATTTCGTTTGTGATCAGCTCACTGTATCTTATGATTGTGGAGAAGAGAGGTCTTGAGGGCAACTGTCCACATCCTAATTGTCTGGATGTCATATTTGGGTAGTAGAATTCATAGGAAGATTGTACTAGCCTCCCATGATGAAATTCAGCTAGCAAGATGCAAGGTTTGATAAAAGAGTTGAAGATCTCTGTGGCTACTTTATCAGAACAACTAGATTCATAGCTAAATTTGCAAGGAAAGGTCAAGTTGTCGTTTTCTCTGTAAGGAAGCCAGAGTACATTGTTGAAACCCTTGACGAATAGCTTGAAGAGATGGCCAATATCCATGTCAATACTGATAGAAGAGACTGCTTCTCCATAAGTTTGACAGCTCTTAGTTTTTGCTGTGCTGCCTTCGGCATAATTAACTGAAGGGAAGCTCAAGTTGTGAAGGGGCACAGATACTATCTGATGCATGTAAAGTTGCAACCACATCTGGATAAACCACCAGGGGCCACTCACACAAGAGATATCCTTACCATGATACATCTGAACAGTAATCTGATGCATCGTATGATAAACAACTCCTAGAAGATATTTACCCAGAGGGATCAATATGCCTTCGGCTAAATCCTCAGCCATCAACATGTGGTTTAGAGTTGGCTCATTGGATTTCCCACAAAAGATGAACCTACACAACCACATGTTCATGAAAGCCCCGCCTTCCTTGTCAGAAACAGAACCAGATGCTTCCATATAAGTCTGAATGTATCCAGCCCATCCACCTGACAGCTTTCTGGTTGCTCTTGCTCTTGTACTTGTAAGGGTATACTGGTTTTGATACATTCAAGACAGTCATCATGAATACATCGGCCAAGGTAAAAGTCATCATGCCATGGCTGAAGACAAAAACATTGATAACGTCAGACCAAAAGTGTGAAGCTGCTATCAGAAGGGGTTCATTTCTGGGCATTTCTGATAAAGATAAATCTAGACAATGGTTGATATCTTGGGTATCCCAATCGCTACTGCTCTTTTCCAGCATCCTCCGGTACCAATTTCGTCATCCGACGATTGGGGGAAACGACCAAGTCTTGAAAGTGTTTGGCCACTGGTTTGGCGGACTGACTCTAGACTTGAAGGGTATTCTTGAAGTTTCTTTCTCAATGATATCAGTTGGGTCAGTGTTCCCCATTGGACCGAGGAGGTAGGAATCAGGATTTGCAGCATAGGGGATCAAAATGTCATTCTTGTATTCCTTCAGATAATGGGATTGGAAAAACAGATGAATCAGGAAGGAAGCAAGAAAGCCAGTTAGGAATTGCCGAATGTATGGAAGTGAAGGGGATTTACCTCTGGAATTTTGTCCTGAGTCGCCATTGGAGAGTCGAGGTGGATTCAAAAGGTGTGTTGGGTCTTAGATTTCTTGAGCGGCGCTACGGTGTTGAACAGTGTTGACCTAGAAGAAAGAGGAAGCTTGTGGTCAATTTCAGAACAAAACTGCTTTTATTCCGAAATTGAGGGGGCATGTGTTGGCACTGGATTTTGGCATGCTTAAGGAGATGACAGGTGGGCCAGTACACGGTAAATTTGCCAAGGCGGTATTCGGAGCATTCGGCAAGTGTTCGTGCGGTCGGTTAATTTCTTCCGATTCGGTAAATGGTCGTGCGGTCGGCTACCTAGGAGAAAGGCGGTTTTTCGTCGAAGAGACGGCGGAATCGGCAAGTGAGAACCGATCAGGCAACAAGAATTGCGATGATTAAGGAAATAAAGGCTCCAAAGGAAACTAGAGTTAAAGGTGTCGTGTTTCCTTTGGTATTTTGTAATCGTGTCCTTGTAGGACTCGTGTCATAACCAGGGTATAAATATAAACCCTTGGCCATTGTAAAAACATTCACAACCAAATCAATACAACCGGCTCCGTGCCAACTTCGAGTCCTCTTGTCGTGTCGTCGAGTTCTTCGAGAGGAATCATCGATCCGTTGACCTCCGTAAGCCCCGACAACCTTGTTATCATGTCTAGTATCATGCGGTGGATTTAGATATTGATGCAAGTAGTCTTGTTTTGTTTTCAATGATCGTGCGGCGGATCCTTGCTTAATAATCAAGAAGTCTTTGCTTGTGTTTCGTTTATAAGTAGATGTCGTGCGGCAGGTGTTTGCTTGTTATGCCTAGCAAAAGAAAGATATTTATCGGCTCTATTAGATTTGGCAAAATCTAGTAGATTCATCAAGTTACCACGTGTTGCATGCTTTATATGTTTTATATATTTGCAGCAATCTTTTGCCAAATCTAGATTGATACGGTTCGGCCCTTTTCTTTCTTATATATCTATTTATGTTTTAACAATCATAGTTATCTTGTTATCTCTACAAAAAGATCTTATGTTTATAGTAGCCGAATTGGTTTAATCTAGATTGTTACGTGTTGCGGGTTCATGCACGTTAACCATGTTTAGGCTTTGATAAGGTTAAGTATCGTGCGGCGGATACAAACTTTAGATTAGTATGGTCATGTTTTACTTATGTGTTCCTTAATCATGGATCCCAACTCGGTTGATTTGCCGAGCTTGGTCACGCTTTACCTTATAGTGATCTACGATTCGTTCAAACGTTTTTCCCATGCATGCATATTCGGCAATCAACGTTCCACGTGCTCTTTGTTTGTTTTAGCCGAATGATCTATAAGACCTGTTGGCAGATAACTTCTATAGTTGTATATCGTCGTAAGTGGCTTCAGGGCCGTATATATGAAACTGTTTGGTCTCGTCCGACATGTTCCAGTTTATACCTAATGATTTTCATCCCTTTTTAGTTTCAGGTTAAACTGACTGGCACGTTCTCGGATCTCGAAACGCTCGGGCACCCGATTAAAGTCACGCTTTTCCGGCTTACTGTGTGTGAGGCACAGTGCGTCACATTTTGTGTCAACAGGGACAAATCACCGCAGGCCCGCGAAGAGGAGCGATGTAACTTGTAAAATCCCGCCGGCCTGGGTAAGCAGACGTGCCCCCGGGCAGACATGTTTCCGCTTCGCCCGACACGGAGAGAGAGACGGCTCCTCAGCCTACGGAAGACGTGAAGAACGCCATTGGTAGGAAAAATAATTATCTGCCCCCATCTAGAAGGTGGCAACCGCCATCCTTCGGTTGTTGACGGTGCAAACGACGATAAGAACAGAGGTACATCGTCCTGAAGGATCGTACACCCCGTATAGGCCAGGGTTCAGGATAACACCCTAGTTCCTACCTAAACGGAGATACGTCGAGTCCTTCGGCCAGGGATGGGACGGAACCGGACTCCTGAACAGGTGGGACCCACGCTTCCCACGGAGCAACGACCGCTCCCCGCGCCTCCGGGCCCCTACAGGAACCCTTCAAACGGACGTACGCCGGGTACATAGGGCCCACCAGGTAACGAAATCCTTTGGCCCAAAGCAGAGGAATCTGTCGTATACAAAAAGAACCATAAGAGGGTACAACTTTGTACTTGTCAATGGTACAACGAACTCCATGCCTCTACTACGCTACGGGTTCAACCGGACCCCCCCCCCCCCATATTCTCCGGAGGTGCGACGAGGGACCGACATGACTCCCCTCCTCCGACCAAGAACAAAGGCAATAGGAATATAGTATTGTGAGTGTCCAACATCCTTCTTGAAGAAGGAAAGGATAAGGCACAACATCCTATGAAGATACTTCTCGACGCACGCTTGTAACTCCCCTGCTCCCCTTGCTACTATAAAAGGCGGACAGGGGGGACGAAGAAGAACAACGAACACGAACTCAACTCTCAGACTCCTAGAGAAAGAGACCAACACACACACAACTAGCCGATAGCTCACTCACTCCTCAAATCAAACAGAGACCGGGGGGTCATACCCCCTCTCTCGACCCAGCTTGTAAACCCCCTCGCAAGTAGAGATAAGGAACACACGCAACTCCACACTGGACGTAGGGATTTTTTGCCCGAACCAGTATAATCCTCTTGTCTCTTTGTCTCACCATTCGGGACCCGACACGTGTACAAATTTACTCGTTGGTAGTTTCTAAACACCGACACCATGTATTTAACTAGTTGTTAGCTAGCTAGTCAACCTTAACTAATTTGAGCTAATTTTTAGCCAACTACTCCTATCCCTGAAAAAAAAGAATTCTGGAGTTTTCCTAAGTCAAACTTTTTAAACTTTGACCAAATTTCTAAAAAAACGTTAAAAGTTATAGTATTAAATTAGTATCATTAGATTTATCATAGAACATATTTTCATATAGTGCTCATTTTAAGTCATAGATATTGTTATACTATATATTCTATAATATTAGTTAAAGTTAAAAAAAATTGACTACCATGAATTTGAAGAATTGATTTTTATAAAGGTAGATGGAGTAGTAACTAGCTTTAGCCCATCCAAACAGGTCGTGAGCGCTAGATCTTCTCATAGATACTATAGACTTTAGTCTTCAAATAGATTGAGCTAAAGTTATACTTGTCCATGAGGCACGAGGCCCGACGGCACGGCCCATGGCACGGTGTTTTGGCCCGGTCCGAGCACGGCACGACACGGTGGATGGGCCGTGCCTGAGCCGCCACTTAGGCACGTGGAACGGCACGGGCACGACCCGATCTAAGAGGCGGCACGAGAGCGCCACGAAGATTGTGATTCCAACGGCTTATTCAGTTAAAATAAGCTGTTAAAATGTATTATGATAACTAATAATTGAATTGTGACATGTTAAAAATGATAAACACTTGTCAAAAACTGAAAATATGAACACTTACGAAAATTTTGAAGTGTTTCTCGTCTGACGGGCCATGAGCTGGCACGGCACGACAGGCGGCACGACACAGCAAAACGGTCCGTGGGCCGTGCCGTGGGCCGACAGTTAGGCACGAAGCACGACTAGACACGGCATGACTAGGCACGAAGCACGACTAGACACGACACGGGCTAGCACGACACAGTACGACGACCATCTATAGCTAAAGTGCTTTAAAATTTTTATTAAGAGATCTAAAGTTTAAAGGAGGTGGTCCAAGCAAATTCTTTACTCGAACCTGAAAAAAGAATCACGGAATCACCATCATGAAAGGGAAGAAGGCAGGGAAAAAGAGTGTGGAATCCCCGTATCGATTGAGCCCACTAATTGCTCCTGCCCCCGCTAATTAAACGATACCGATGAATTGCTATGACCCATCGTCGTCGCAGTATGTGGACGATAATCCTGATTCTTGAATGACAACCGGCAAGTTACAAGTAAGTACTTTCTAAACAATTGAATTAGAAGCGTCTTAACTTCTTTAACCGCCCCAAACGCCCGCTGTCTATAGCGAAGCACTGGCGTTCGCCTGAGCCAGTGGGTTAAACTCGCTGATTAGCGCCAACATCGCGGTCTTGTCCACCGCCACCTCAATGGTGTGGTGTCTGCGATCTCCAACCACATTGCGGTCGGGCACCTCTTCGCCGCCATCGACGCCCTCCCCCCGTGCTCCGCCTCCTCCCTTGCGCTCTTGCACTCTCTTTAGGCCTCCCTCCTCCACTTGGCAACCTCCCGCCGCTGCCCGCAGTGTCAGAGAATTCCACGTGGTGATCGGGCCATCAAGGGCCTCCCTGTTGTTCGTCTCTACAAACCATTCGACGAGCTCTTTGCTGATTCACTGGTACATTCCTTTTTCATGTATACATTCGATTTGCTAATTCAAGACTGAACACACTAGCACGAAAACATATATTTTTCAAGAATTTGATACGGATGCTCTTGAAGAAAATCATCGCGGTGTCTGGTTCCCCTGTAGTAGTTACCTTCGATGCTGATCCAACCAACCATAAGTTTCTTGAGAGATACTACAGCACTCCTAGTGCCAAAGTGAGTAACACAATTGTGATTATGTTTTGTTTGCTCCTTCAGAATTTGAATATATGAGTTGTATGTTGGGTGGAAGAGCTCGGTTTTTGTAATTCATTTACCCCTGCATTAGTTACTGAGCTATCTCAGCTAGCAGTTCGGACAGCCGGTGCATCACCTCCCGGTCCTCCCTGGTAGCCCTCGAACGCAGAGAGGAGGATCTGGTACTCTCCAGTTCTCGGCGCAAACGACTGAGCTGCTTCGTTCCCAATCCCATGAACTGAAGGACTGCATGCCTCTCAAGGTTTGAATGTACTGCTTCCAGGGTTGAGCTGCTGGTGGATACCATCGTCTCGTAAGACCAATCTCAATGGAGTTTCATTAAAATTTCATGAATATTAAAAATATGTTGATGTGTCACTATATTAATGAAAAGAGACGATGGAAATTTTATAGGAATAGATCTTCTGCACTGTTTTAAAAAATATATGTTTGAAACTGGGACATGAAACTTGCATTGAAGATGACCTAAGTTTCATGGCGTCTCCACATATTCTCATAACGAAAAGTTCTTTCGTGCCTTTGGCCTTGTAACCAACCGGTGCGCTGAAGCCATTATAGGTGATCACTCTCCGTTTGAACAGGTGTCACCAAACATCAAGTAGCGCATCATCCACAATTGCTCGTTCTAGTCGGACCTTAACATTGTGCCGTCCTGTCTTGTTGTCCCAAGTATATGGGAGATCGGGGAAAGTAAACTTTGCCCTCAAGGGCACATGCCCTTCCGTTCTGAACCACCTGTTTTGCATTGAAATGTGTGCACAACAGTAGAGTGATAATATTATATTCGTTATACTCCAAATCTGTGAAGCCCCCATAGGACATAACGTCATGGAAGCCTTCCATCAACCATTCACCATGTTCGTCGCCGCTAAACTGGTCATGATCAGCGACGGAGCTAGCGGTAGGGCAGGCTGGGCTCAAGCCCCCTCTACCGCTGCTGCACTCATGGAGCACCCCATAGAATTTCACAAGTTTCTGAACGGGAGGTGGGGCTGAGAAGCTGATCTGAAGGTTGAAGATGGCTGGAGGTCGAGCTGACAAGCCGATCTATATGAATATTTATAGTGAGTAGCTAAACTTAAACACATATTCATTTAGCGCTATGTTACATCAGCCCCTCCTAAGATTTTTTCTGACTTCGTGCCTGGTCATGATCATTGAGGATTTTATTAAAGTCGTCCGGCACCCGCGCACAGCCATTTGGCTGCAAGGTCAGTCTCATTGCCCAAGAAATGCATCATTCTCCACGAGACTCTCTATGGCATGAACGGCTTGGGTCGCTGCAAAAACCTGTGAAGCGCCGAGTTCATGCTATCCAGGAGTTGAGGTATGAATATGGTATTTATTATGATTTAATATCAAAAAAAAACATTTACCACGACACCAATAAAGACCATTAGAATTGACACCAAAGGCATTTGGGTAGTCTAGTCGCCAACGAAGCTTTTGAGAACGTTACGTACTCATGTTCGTCTAGGAGATAAAGAGCACCATGGGTCTAAAAATTTCCGCAAAGATTTATTTACTAATAATGAAGATTAGAAAGAGATAGATAGATAGCTGTCGCTGAGATTTGTGTGAACCTAAGAATTCAACATCTTTGTAGTATATACTCCCACCTATTTATGTATTTTTCTTGTCCAGTAATAGATGATTCCGTCCCATCTATAGATATTCAAGCAACCAAACATACCTATAAAGGAGTTTAGACACCTTTGTACTCGAGTTTAAATATTCAACACTTGATGCCGTATCTATATTTGAATACTCAAATTGTATGTTTGTAATGTCGATATTCATTCGTAACACTATTCGTATTTGAATTTGAATTTAAATAAAAATATAAAAATAAATATCAGCAAATATGCATCCGTATTTAGGGATGAAAACGGATCGGATACGAACGAATATCACTAATATTATATTTGTTTTTATATTTCTGTCCGGATTCGGATTAGAATACAAATAGTGTCAACCATGTCCGGATATAATAGAGTTAGATATCGACATCATATTTATGCGGTTTGAGTATTCAAATACGGATATAGTATCAGATATTGAATATTTGTACACGAATATAAATTGATTCAAACCTCTCTAAACGAATTCGATCTCGAATACGAAAATATCGGTACTTTTTCACCCCTATCCGTATCTATCTGTTTTCACTAACGCACGGCCCCACCACTGACTCGAAGTCACGGGCCCACAATCCGAATATCAACCCAACCACACCTCCCTCGTTTGTCACCCCGCCGTCTCCCCGAGTCCCCGACCCGAATTGGGGATCTGACGCGCGAGCACAAAGCCGGCGGCCCCAACCCGACCAAAACCTAGCCAGACCTCCCTAGCCCTAGGGTTTCTCCGCCGCCGATCCAGCCGGCGTCTCCCCGCCCGCCAGCCGCGATGTACAACGGCATCGGGCTGCAGACCGCGAGGGGGTCGGGCACCAACGGGTACGTCCAGACCAACAAGTTCCTCATCAGGCCCCGCTCCACATCCGGCGGGGGGCCGGGCGGACCCCACAGGCCGCCGTTCGCAGCCGGCGACGATGGCGGCGGTCTCGGCGGGATGCGCAAGCCCAACATGGAGATCCTCGAGCACGACCGCAAGCGCCAGGTCGAGCTCAAGCTGCTCGTGCTCAGGGACGCGCTCGAGGAGCAGGGCTACACCGAGGGCGAGATCGAGGACCGCGTCGAGGAGGCGCGCATGGCCGCGGAGCAAGAGGCCGCCGCGGCCGCCGCGGCCGAGGAGGCTGGGAGCGGTCGCCCTCTACCCGGCGGCAGAGGGTATGGATTTGTTGACAACTTATAGGTTCTGGTCAGTTTTCGATTTTCCGTTTGATGTCAGACTTATTGTGTGTCATAGGTTTTGATAATTCGTCCATTTCGTGTTGGCATTCAGATTGCCATAGAGAAGGCCAGATGCCAATTATCTAGCAAGACCTAGATTCGATATAATGGCTTCTGTATTAGTTTTGGGAGACTTCTTCATATTTGAAGTGTGAAAGCTAGTGCTTAAAGTGCGATCCCATATTCGAATTGAATGTTCTGTCGTTCATCTTTAAGATCATACTAGCAGACGTGCCCGTGCGTTGCTACGGGTAGACGTAAGAGCATTGTAGAAAGTTTTTTAAAAAAAGGATAATTAGAAAAATACCATTTTATAATAACTTTAATAATAATGCAAAATATGGTCTCCAGTTGCAACGGAATAAATACCTTATGATATAAGGCTATGCTGATTCAAGATTTATATATTCTGCTCAGCTCCATCTCTTGACATGTGTGGCCAGCCGCCTACCACCACATCCATTATTTTAATTTAAATTTAAAGAACTAAGGATGTAAATATTTTTTAAATAAGAAAATACAATGAAACCCATGTCATAAAGTAGATTTTTGTAATTTTTTAAAATGCTAGAAGTAATTTATCGTCGGCATGACAGTAAGAGTTATTTGGTCTCAATTTTATCCATGGTTACACATCGGATCCGTGGTGGTCTCGATTTATAGCATACCATATGTTTGTGTGCGTGTTTGGTTCGATTCTCATCTATTTTTTTTTTGCCTCGGTCTAGTCCATGATGAGGGTCTGAGGGGACTTGATTGTTTGAAAAATCACATGATCCATATTTGTATTGATCTTAAAAAATCTTATGGCCTCAGTTTGTGTTACAGATGGTTACAGATTAGGAAATTCTTTCCTCCCGTGTCCATCTCGAACTTTGTTGCTTTATCCGATTTAGCTGCATTTATTTATTTGATTTGGGAGTCTAGGAAGACATATGGTAACTCAAAGCACGTTTCTCCAACTCAGTTGCTAGCCGGCAGGTGGTAACACCAATTAAATACGGAAGGTAGAATATACAGGCATATATAGATATAGACATATAGATACCTATTTGGATTAGAACTCTAGCCACCTTACTAACTCACTCATATGACGGGTTATATATATACATGATAGATGGATGCCTACACTTTAGAAACAAAATTGTTGTTTGCAGCTGGTTCTATATCCGAATTGAATATTAATGGGTTTGCCCTGTTCATGGTCCGATTCGTCAGTTTCTACCTTTGGATATGGCCATGATTTCATCCATTCCTGTGCAGATGTGGGATAGTCTGTCATTTATAATGGCTGTCCATTAGACCTTTTCCTGTTGGATGGCATATTGATGCAGATGATAGACAATTGAACATGCCACAATAATTTGATGTAGTTTTTTTTCCCCTTTTTATAGTTGTATATGCCCCCATTTACTATCTGAGATTGTATCGCCATTGGAAAATGAAATTATTGTTTCTGATGAACATTTAGTCTCTTGTATTTTTTTTATTATCTAAATTCTGATCCTAAGTTGCCATATTTTTCTCAGGTTTACAGACACACAGAGCCACCATGTTGCTGCAAGGAAGGAGAAACAGCTTGAGACTCTAAGGGCTGCTTTGGGGCTGGACGTTGAGGATGCAAAGAAGAAGGGGGATGTAGAAAGTGATGTAGAATCAGGGGAGCTTGTTCCTGGTAAGAATTATGAGGATCTTGATACTGCTGGGAAAAAGGATATCAAGGATTCAAAGGATGCAAAGAAGAGCAAGAAGAAGAAAGAGAATGACAAAAGGAGTCAACAGAAAAGTTCAAGAAAGATCAAGTATGACTCAGACTCAGATCACGATCATGACATAAAAACGAAGAAGAGATCTCGCCATGATTCAGAAGATGGTTCAGAGACTGATTATGATGAGAAGAAGGAAAAGAAACACAACAAGAAACCTCGTCTTGGTTCAGATGATGATTCTGAAAATGATCGGAAGAAGGCAAAGCGTGGAAAAAACTCTCGCCATGATTCCGAGTCTGATACAGATAGTGGCTATGGCAAGAAGAAAAACAAGCATGCACAGAATGTTCGGGGTGAGAGAAAGAAGATACAAGTGAAGGACTCTCGCCATGATTCTGAGTCTGATACAGATAGTGAATATGGCAAAAAGAAAACAAAACATGCAAAGAGTGAACGTGATGAGGGAAAGAAGGTACCGGTGAAGAGCTTTCGTCATGATTCCAAGTCTGATACAGATAGTGGCTATGGAAAGAAGAAAATGGAACATGCAAAGAATGAGCACGGTGAGAGAAAGAAGGTACCAGTGAAGAGCTCTCGTCATGATTCTGAGTCTGATACAGATAGTGGCGATGGAAAGAAGAAAATGGGACATGCAAAGAATGAATACGATAATAGAAAGAAGGTACCAGTGAAGAGCTCTCGTCATGATTCCAACTCTGATACAGATAGTGGCTATGGAAAGAAGAAAATGGAACATGCAAAGAATGAACACGATGAGAGAAAGAAGGTACCAGTGAAGAGCTCTCGTCATGATTCTGAGTCTGATACAGATAGTGGCAATGGAAAGAAGAAAATGGGACATGCAAAGAATGAATACGATGATAGAAAGAAGGTACCAGTGAAGAGCTCGCGTCTTGATTCCAAGTTTGATACAGATAGGGGCTATGGAAAGAAGAAAATGGAACATGCAAAGAATGAACACGATGAGAGAAAGAAGGTACTACCAGTGAAGAGCTCTCGTCATGATTCTGAGTCTGATACAGATAGTGGCTATGACAAGAAGAAAATAAAATATGCAAAGAATGAACGCGATGAGAGAAAGAAGGTACCAATGAAGAGTTCTCGTCATGATTCTGAGTCTGATACAGATATTGACTATAGAAAGAAGAAAGTATCACATGTGACGGGCATTCGTGATGAGAGAAAGAAGGTACCGGTAAGAAGCTCTCGTCATGATTCTGACTCCGATACAGATAATAATGGGAAAAACAAGAAACCAGTGCAAAGCTCTCGTCATGACTTTGAGGGTGAGAAACCTAGACAGGGAAAGTATAATTATGGCTCTCGGGCTTCTGACGACGAGAAGGCTAGAAAGTATAAGGAAAGTTTTCGCCATGACTCAGATTCAGATGGTTATTCCCATGATAAAGAAAGGCAATTGAATCCTACAGTGTTGAAAAAGGATGTGCAAGAGAAACGGAAACTAGCTAGTTCAAGTGAGAGTTCGGATTTCAGCAGCAGCCTCAGCAGCAGTGATTCTGACATGAGTGCAGATAGCTATGAGGAACAGAAAAGGAGTCAAGCTGGAGGGAAAAAAAATGAGCGGACTACACAAAGGCAGAAAGAGGAGGAAAGAAAAGAACTTGAGAAGCAACAACAGAGAGAGGTAGAGAGGAAAGAGCTGGAGAAGAAAAAACAAAGGGAGGAAGAGAGGATGGAGATGGAGAAGAAAAAGCAGCAAGAGAGGGAGGAAGAGAGGCAGATGGAGAGAGAGCAATATGGAAGGAAAAGTGGAAATGTTGTGGAGAGAGACAACAAAAGGAAACTGATAGATGATCGGTATGATCCAAATTCAAGTAGAGAAGAGGGATACAAAGACTGTCAGAACAGAGATGACAATAGATGGCAGGAAGAGCATGGTCGACACAGTAGATATATGGATAGTCATGATTCCAAAAGGTCAAGGCGTGATGATGACTCACATTACCGTTCAAGGAGGGATTATGAACAACGCTATTCTAGAGATGAAAATAGAGACAGAAGGGGCCACTAAATGTAAGGTATATCAACCACCCCACCGTAACTCACATTGACATACCTGGTGCCTGCATTGTTGTAGATAACCTCCTGTTTTTTTTTTTTGTTATATTACCAAATCATACCAGTATACATTGAGCTGTGGCTGTATGTTTGATGTTTTATTAGCTGTGCAATATCTGTGTATGTTATGAACTCCTAATATGTTTTGGTTGCTACATGCCTACACTTTGGTACACCATCCATTTGTTTGTGTCAAATTAATTGCTTAAGGGCGTACCAGTGCCGTAGGCTCCCGCACTGCGGGGTCTGGGGAAGGAAAATAGCCCGCAGCCTTTCCCGCACAAATGTGTAGAGGTTGAGGCTCGAATCCTGGACCTCTTAGTCACAGGCGGTAATTGCTTATTATGCAAATATATACATTTATCTCACCATACTCTATGCCTTATGTGCAGCCATATTGGTAATCCTTGTGAAGGAAGAGGAACGCATCTTGAAGAATACCCGTTCTAGGTGGCCTTATTCTCAGTTTCAGTCCTAGATCTTTTCTGCGGCAGCAAGACCGCCCATCAGTACCCAGTTGTAGCATTAAACCTAGTTTTTGTTTGTATCATACTTTTGTTTTTATTGCGCAAAAAAGTGCAAACTCTCCAATACGTAATGTGTTGTGGCACAGACATGAATGCCAGATTTTTTTTTTTTTTTTTTTTTTTTTTTTTTTTTTTTTTTTTTTGGAAATTGTGGTCCGCCTGTTGCCCGATCATCATTATGAAAATTTGTTTTTATATACTCCCTCTATATCATAATTAGATGATGTTTTGGACAAGCTTTGAGTTAAACATTGTGAATATAAATCATCAATAACTTTAAAGTTGTCGAGATTCCAAATGTGAAAAATTATATGAATAGATTTATCTTGAAAATTACTTTCATAAAACTATACATATATGATTATTTTATAAATATTTTTATAAAAATAAGAGGTTAAAGTTGTGTTTGGGAGACCGTGTCACTGTCTGAAACATCATCTAATTAGAATACGAAGGGAGTATAGCTTAGTGATATTTGATGAGGTCCAGGTTTTTCAAAATTTCGGTGCGCCGGTTAAGGTTTCATCTAATGTTTCATATGTACTGCTCAAGACTTTAAAGGTTTAGATAAGCCTTGGTATTTGCAGCCAACTTTATAGATTACGAAAACAGCACCAAGTTTAATACTCCCTGTCCCAAAACAAGTCATTCTCGTTTCCTAAGAAATTAACATTTTTTAACTTGGATAAACTATATTTAACAAAATATTTGTTAATATTTATGATACATAATTAGTATCATTAGTTAGATTTTTTTAATATATTTTCATAATAAACTTATTTGAAGATATAAATGTTATACATATTTTTTTATAAATCTAGTTAAAGTTAAAAGTTAAGAAAAATTGACAAGCACGATTCTCATAACGATTTTTTTTTGAGACAGAGATAGTACGTACTACTAGATTTCAAGTGTGAATCAAGCATAGTAAACGAGAAGAGAATATCTACTGTTCCTTTGTATAGTCTTGAACTCCTATAAATAATAAAAAGAGTAAATTAAATGGTTGGTTCCTAAACTATCGTGAGTTTTCATCCTGGTCCTCAAACTATAAAATAGTCATTTAAGTCCTTAAACTATTGCTTAGGTTTTATCCCGGTTTTCAAACTTTCAAAAAGGTTATTTGGGTCCTTAAACTATTGTTTAGGTTTCATCCCGGTCCCCAACTATAGTCCCAACTATAGTGACTGCTGTAAAATGACTTTGTTTTTATTTATTTATTTGGACTACTAGATTTAGATGAGCCTTGGTATTTGCAGCCAACTTTATAGATTACAAAAACAGCACCCCGTACTACTAGATTTCAAGTGTGAACCAAGCATTAAAAAAACGAGAAGAAAATATGTACTGTTCCTTTGTATATAGTCTTGAACTCCTATAAATAATAAAAAAGTTGTTTCTGTCTTTGTGCACTTCTTGTGCACGATCGATTTTGTCAATCCCGACTGCATGGTCATCACCAAAACGATTGATCGTACCTCTTCATTCATCGTAAGGAAAGTTAATTCATAGAGAACGCAAGGGGTGTACACCAGCAAGTCATGAGTCATGACAGTTTTACAGTGTAACGGTGTGGTGTTTTCACGGCATTATTATTGCCTATACTTTGACAACAGAAAACCTACAACTCCAACCAAGCTAAGCATCTGTGGCCTTTTTCAGGCACTAAAGTGGTCGCTGTTTATTGAGTATGCCGGCGTGTTTATATGCAACAACTATTCTACAGGGCAGAACCAGCACGGCGGCGCCTAGTTGCGTTTGAGGTGGCAATCTGGCCGAGTTCCTCACTCTGGCTTGGCAGTACTCGTTCTCTGACAGGGGTGTAATGCCTCAGCCAGACACCAGTGTATACCTGGAGAAATAACATAACATCGTCAGCTGAAGAAATGATATAGAAGTAGGCAAAAATCTGGTCTCAGGCGACTTGTACCACAGTTTTTGAAACAGCCAGCATGAGAGCATAGATGTTGAGCAGGAACATGACAGCATAAATTCTGAGCAGGAATATTCGCTCTAATAGTTATGAAGTAGTATATGACAAAAATGAAGTTTGGTGATGCAGGAATTTGAGAGTTCGCACTGGTCCACAAATAGAGAAACAGTAACAGTACTAGATAATATTTTTCCCTTTCTAGTTTCTACTGACCTGTTGGGGCCTCATAATCTTAGTGTCAGCATCATCGAGTGACTCTTTCCAATGCGCTAGCCAGCCAGCCATGCGAGGAATGGCAAACAGCACAGGAAAAAATTCTGTAGGGAATCCCATCGCCCTGGAAACCAATACAGTACAACAATGAAAACTACCATAACACCAAGACGAGGAAAAGAAAGGAAATCAGGAGAAGCTCCCAACCAATGTACCTATAAATTAGCCCAGAGTAGAAATCCACATTTGGATACAGCTTCCTCTTGATAAAATATTCGTCTGACAGTGCTGCCTTTTCTAGAGCAATGGCCACCTGACATGGCACAAGGAAAAATAAAATGTAAGACGACCCAGTTAGTTTTGCCAAGGCACTCTTTTAGATGCACAGCCAGATTGTCTATGACCCGCATTTTACTGCAGAATTCTTGGAATTCTCTTTTCTTTGAGCAGAACTTTTCATTTATGAGATGAAAAATAATTAAGTAGTGAAATGTCCAATTGTAACCATTTAAGAGTATACCACAGCATTGCTTGCGGCCAGTATACTGTTGTGAATGGTTCTATCATTTTGAAAACATGACCATACAGCCATCTATCAGACACTAGGGAAACTAGGGGAGATAAAATGTTCAACAGTTTTCTATTTTAGAGCTTCAATTTCAATGCAAAATAATTTGCAATATATCTTACTCATTCTGTAAGTTCAATTTTCTATCTTAGAAAAAAGTTTTATATTGCATCGTTTGCAAGATTACACATGACAAAGTAACTGTTTACCACCTATGTACAATCAGAAACTCTTAAAAAGGTTAAATCCAGAAGACATTTCCTGTCTAGACCAAAGCACATGGAAAAGCTAACCTCAATAAGTGGATCTCGTCCAACAATTGAGAACACCTCCTCTGCCAATTTCTTGATGACTTTAGCACGAGGGTCATAGTTCTTGTACACACGGTGCCCAAAACCTGACATCTTCCTCTTCCTAGAAAATGAAGAAATGAATCTTGTAAGAACAATGTCAGCATATAAAAGGGCAACAAATTGAGTATCTCCACCTGAATATAGATTAGGTGGTGTGGGAGCTATATGTTACCTGTTCTTTACTCCTTCAATGAAATCTGGAATATTTTCCACACTTCCAATCTCATTCAGCATTTTAAGTACTGCCTGGCATACAGGATAACATTTTCTTAGCGAACAGCTGAAGAAAGAACCCCTTAATCTCTAAAAGCAACAGGTAGTCAAATGTCACCCTATTGCTAGCATGTAAAAAGACTTGTGCTTGATTATATACAAAAAGGGGGGACAGATATAAATTCGCTCAAAAAGGATAATCCATCTTTTGAAGTTAAGTCAAATTTTTTTATCTTTGGGCATCAATTCTAATAAATTTGTATAGTTTTAACACCATTCAAACTATAAGTACTTCCCAGGGTCAATCAAAAAACATAAACCTTATGATGGTCAAAGATATAAAAGTTTTGTTTTGGACAAAGAATGGGTGACAACTAATATGAAACAGAGGGAGATTCATCATCCCACTAATGGTAATCCCTGTTTTAATATGAGTTGTCACTCTTGCTTTGTCCAAAGTCAACCTTTATATCATTGATGATAGGGGGAAATTATAGATTAAGTAAATTAACTAATTTTTTAGCTTTTATGCTCTACTATGGCTTACCTCATTTGCGCCACCATGCAGAGGACCATATAGAGCTCCAACACCACCAGAAAGAGCAGTAAAGACATCCACACCACTATAGACAAAATTAGTTCATTAGGAAATTGTTCCTTACTGTTTGGAGGTAAAATGAGGAAGTGATTTACCTTGAAGCAAGGTGCCTAACAGCAGCTGTAGAGCAGTTCATTTCATGTTCAGCATGTAGAATAAATAGGATATCTAGAACTCGAGCAAGTCGAGGATTTGGTTTATATGACTTGTCACCCCTGCCAAATTGATTTTCTTTAGAAAACATAAATCAACGTACAGTCACAGAATTGAACTGTTCGTTTAGTTGAATGCATGGAAGTAATTATGTGGCATAATCAAAACATAGAGTTCATAGTATTCAAGGTGAAACAACTTACAAAGAGTCCAGCATGTACAAGAAGCTCTCTGAATATGATAGAGTATTTGAAGGAAGGATGGGAGGCCTTCCTGCTAATCTCAAGTAGGCAGCAGCTGCTATTGTTGGTGCCTGAACAAGCAAAATGCATATAAAAATCAAGGTACCATCCTTTTAATTTGCAAGATCTCCAGTTTTTTGCTACAAAGGAACATATTACTTGATTGGATGGATATCCTAAAATTTGTAAAGGAACTAGATAATCAGGCATACCTTCCCAAGTACTCGCACAATTTGTTTATCCCTCACCTGCTTCGACTTATAAAGATCTTGACCCTTCATGAGCAAAATATGTGTTCAAAACATTAAATTAAAATAAAAAAATCTGGATGTTCAATTTTCCGGTTAATTGTGTCACAGAAAGCTAATCTAGTTGAATAATCATCTGTCTCGATTGGTGCGTTTAGGCAGTACTTACTCTAAGAGCGGGGTTTGCATCTGGATGGAAGACAGAAAGGGTGCTCATTGCACTGGCAAGGACACCCATGGGGTGAGCATCATGGGGCATTGATTGTATGATATCCTGAGCACATTAAAAACAATTAGAAAAATTACATTTGAATGCATGCCAAACTCAAAAAACTGTCTTGATAGGGAAAAAGGGTAATAAAACATACCAACAGTCCTTGAGGAGCAGCAGAATGCTGAGAAATAGTGAATTCCCAGCCTGCCAATTGGCTCTGAGTAGGCAGATTCCCATACACTGAATACAATGTGTAAGTTAATAACCAAACGATCTCAAACGGTTATTACAATGATAAATAACAGGACAGCAGAGTCAATATGACTTACTTAAAAGGTACGCTACCTCAACAAACGAACTGCTTTCAGCCAACTCTTCGATTGGATATCCCCTGTAGCGAAGGATTCCCTCGTCCCCATCGATGTAGCAGATGTCGAGCGAACAGGGGCAGTGTTAAGATAACCGGGATCATAAATCTTGAGACCCTTGTCATCCTTGCCTGTCGTAATCTGGAGCATATTTCGGAAAAGATAAACATTTTAGTTTCTAGCCGGTCCTCTATCATCGCAAACGAAGCGTCGGGGGAAAGCACAGTGTTTTCCTAGGCTTCTAGTACGTTACAGGCTACAGAGAAACTTCAGTCAGACCTAAAAATTCAGCACCTAATTCAACGAACTTGGGTCATCAATCATGATTCCTACAAATTGACAATTCGCACAGCCTGTTCCGGCAGCAACTTAGCCTACACGAAAGCAGCAATCGCCTCCTAGACTAGAAGGCTAGAACGCCAAGACCCCCCGCGGATCACGGCACGGCGCGACCGCCGGAACCGTCAATTCCCGCTCGCTGCTCAGTACAGTACCTTCTTGAGGTCGGTGGCGCGCACGGTGCCATCCTCGGAGACCTTGACCTCGTGCCGCTTCCCGGTCCTCCCGTCCACCACGGCGAGCGCGCCGGCGCGGGGCCCGGGTGCCGCCACGGACACCGGCGACCTCTCCAGCCCCGCCGCCTCCCCGGCACCTGAGCCACCGGCGCGGAGGTGGGAGGAGAGCACGGCGAGGCGGCCCCGCGCGGGGTCGGCGCGATCCATGGCGCGGCGGCGCGGGATCGAATTGGTCGGTGGGTGATGGGAGCAACAGGCCGAGCAGAGAGGGGGAGGAAGAGCAGAAGTGGGTTGCTTGGACGCTTTGGCTTCGCGCAATTCGAGTCGTGGGAAGGTGAAACTCGCCCATGTGGGCGGGGCTTATCATGATCCAGCTCAGCTTCCACGTCACGCGTGGGTTAGCTTTCAATTCGAATTTTGGATTTGGATTTTGATGGGTTGCCCCAAATTAGAGTTTTATAGGGGACGTTTGAGACTGCTCTAGTCCATTTTTTTCTGCTCCACTCTATAAGTTTTTAGCCAAATAATTTCAACTCCACGTATATAGTTTGAGAAAAAAAATGTAAAGTTGAAAGAGGTAATCCACAAACTTTACGTTTTTATGGAGCTGTCCCATGATAAAGTTTGTAGAGCAGTCTCAAACAGTCCCTTAGTCGTGTTTGAATTCATTAACCGCTAGAATTATTAGCTAACTAATAGTTCATAGTTACTAAATATTAGCTGTTATTAGATGGTTATAACTAGTGAGATAATTATTAGTCTGACATCTATAACTAATAATTAGCTAGATCCATTTAGATCCAAAGGGGATAATTATTACCGGTTAACTATTAGTTATATGGATCCAAACATGGTCTTATAGCTAGACTAATTGACTAGGCTGCTTGGAATACTATGCTTGATCGATTTCAAATTCCTGAACCAGACGCATCAAATTAACGGGAAGATGATTACTGCATCTGGGATAATAACAAGCTATGGCTCTGGTACTCAAAGCTGTAGTTCCTTTTGCTTTTCGTTCATCATGCATTGCTTTGGAGTACCGGTATTGTTCGACTAGTCTACAGTCGTAGTCGTATAGATATATCCTGACCTTGCTCTACCCGTTATACTCACTTGATGGTACGTTCTCAAGTAGGGAATTAGGTTTGTGGTTACTTGATTTAACAAAGGAACAATGCTGATTACAAGTCTACAACCCCGAAGTGAAGCATAGTGGGTTGTTTCGATCAAGATTTTAAATAGCCGGCTATAACTGTTAGAAATCGCAGTTGCTATGACATTTAGCCCACTATAGCCTGCTATAGCTCACTAAATGTCGCTAAACCGTCATAGTGAAAGGATTAAGATGCGCAAGAGGGAGGCTGAATTAGACTCTTTTTAATTTTTAGACAAGAATTAAACCTATCAAGAGTCAATTAACCCCCTAGTGCCTACCGTTTGTGTGTCCTACCTAGAAAGCGGTAGCAAGCCAATTGAAAGCGAAAACTTCCTACACAATTATAATATGAATTGAAAGACAAGTGCGGAAAGTAATGCACTATGAAAGAGCTAGGGAAAGAGATGCTTGGCACGACGATGTTTTGCCGAGGTATCGAGGAGTCGACACTCTCCCCTAGTCCTCGTTGGAGCACCTCGCAAGGTATAGCTCCCCCTCAATCCCGCGCAAGGGATGAATGCTCTCTACGAGCTGATTCTTCGCCACTCCGGCTCAGTGAATCGCCCACAACCGATCACAAGTCGATGAAGAAGGGCCACAGACAATCTCCCCTGCGATCACCTTTCTCCAAGCACCACTGGACCGTCTAGGTGATGTCGATCACCAAGAGTAATAAGCCTCGATCTTCGCTTGACTCACTCAAGCTTCACAACTAGAGGATGCACACTTGAACTCTTAGATGAACTAGAGGAGAGGATGGATGGATTCGCGAATCACTCTTTCTCTCTCTAGGGCTCTTGCTCTCTTCCCAACCTTCTCAAACAACTCAGCAACCGAAATGAGCAAAGGCAAGGTGGGAGAGAAGGGTGAGGAGCTATAAATAACCCCTCTAGAAAACTGCCTTGGTGTAACACCCTAAAATTTGAATAGTAAATTAGTTTTGAATTTGAGTTTAATTTGATTTAATTTAAAGCATTTTTGTGAAGCATAGAATTAAATATATAAAACTAAAATTAAAATCCAGGTTAGGGTTCAACATGTGTGATGCATCTCATGCCCCTGCATTTTTATTGTGTGGCTTGGTTTTCAAAACCCTAGAAATTATATTCAAAATCTAAATTCAAAATCAATTTGCAAAATCCAAAAAGGAAAATAAAAAGAAAAAGGAAAACCTCACCCCTCTTCTCTTTCTGGCCCAGTAAGCACGCAGGCCTGCTTCCCCCCCTCTCCCTTTCTCTCCCGCGGCCCAGCCTGCCCCGCGGCCGCGTCCCCCTCTCCCACTGACAGCACTGCCCCGCTGGTCAGCGCGCCTTTCCTCCCTCCTCTCTCTGACAGGGCGGACCCGCCTGTCAGCCCTCTCTTCTCCCTCCCGAGTCCGGACCGGACTCTGCTCACCACCGCGTCGCGCCGCGCCGCGTCCGTTCCGCGTCCAGGCGTAACGCCCCGGACTTCTCTCTGCCCCTCCTTAAATAGCGCCGACCCCCGCGCCGTCTTCCCCCATCGCAAGCATCTCGCCTCGTCCCGTGAACGCAGCAGCGCCGCCGCAGAGCTCCGCCGCGTTCTGCCGCCAAGCCGCCGCCGTTCCAAGCCTCATCGACTGCGGTAAGTCGCCCCGACACGCGCACCATCTTCGCAAGCGTGCAGAACATCACCTCCCCCACTTTTCCCTCTTGTTCTCGCTCTGCTCGAACGTGCCGACGTGCACAGGAGCTCCGCTGCCGCGGCTTTTCGTCGGTGGTCCTCCTCCGTCCCGATCGAGCCCCGCAGTGGCCCGGAATAGCATCGCCGTGTCACCCTCTTGCTCCCCGAGCCGTTTTCCGACCGAATTGGTCACCCGAGTCCCTAACCGCCGTGCACCGAGCGTCCGCCGCCGCCGTGCTACGTCGTCAGTGTTTTTCGTCGGTCCCCGAGCCTCGCCATAGCCCTAGATGGGTTCGCGGCGGCGTCCTCGTTCTTCTGGTGCGCTTGGTTTTGAAAACGGAGCACCAAACCCCCTTCTTCCCCTACGCCGACGAGCCTCGAGCTCTGCCGGCAATGGAGCCGCCGCGCGCCACTCTGTTCTGGCCGGAGCGCCGCCTCCTTTCCCCTGGATCTAATCTGATCCGTCCACTTCTAATCCAATGCACCAGATTAGCCCATACCCCTTCGCTCTGGCCTTTTGCTAAAGAGCCCTCGGGTTTATTCCCCTCTGAACCCGCAGTCCATAAGGCGCCTTTCAGTTTTGCGCTTTCCCCTCGGGAAAACGTAATCTCCTTTGATTTTGAGTTAATTCAAAAATAAAAGGAATTTCCTATTTTCAGTTTTGCCACTAAACTTCAAATATCTATATTTTGCTCGTTTTAAATCCAAATCGACCCGTTCAAGTTGCGTTAGATCCGTATTTTTATGCTCTATCCAGTAGTATAGGTTTCATCTATGTTAATTACTTTTGAAAATCAAGGAAAATTACTTTGCTAATGCTTTAATCTTGCCCTTTTCAAAATCCCGTTTAATCTATAACTTCTTCGTTTTAGATCCGATTAGTGTGATTCTCGTGTCTTTGTGATCGCAGTAAAGTATAGATCTGTTTTATAACCTTTTCAAAGTCTTTTTATTGTTTATGGTGTAATGTTCTGATCATGTCTTATTTGCTTCGTGTATGATTGTTCGGATGATTGCGTGGTGATGTTGATCGAGTACAGCCGGTGAGATCTTCGTTGACCAAGAGTTCTTTGCAGCAGATCAGGATCATCTGGAGCTTTGTGATCAAGGCAAGTTTAACATGGGATCATCCTTGTTACATATTCACCATAATTCATCTAGTCATGATTGCATGTGTCTAATTTGATTCCTATTAGATCTATACCCTAGCTTTGTTATCCTTTACCTTGTCACCATGGGTTATATGCATATGGGTAGCTTTGCTATGCTTTACAATAATGAATCTTGAGATGAATCTTGATTAATGATATATGCAACAAGGAGATAAAATTTGCTTTTGTAGCAACATGGAATAGGACCCCAGTGTTGGGCAAAAGCTGGGATTTCTAATACAACCACGAGTGCTATATGGCTCTGGCTTTAGTTAAGTATAAAGTTTGGACTAGCATGCTTGTGGTTCGTGAAAGGCACCTTTGCCGAGCTAGTTATGGGGTATAGCTTGTGTGGGGACCGCTGCGGGTGGTACCATCGGGGTGTCCCATATTCCCCTTTGCATCGGGTCCGTAGGGTCCGCTACATGTTAGAAAGAGCTTTTGAAAGACTTCATAGTGTTCCCTGCCCGCTCACCTTGGCAGTGTTATGGGACTAGCTATCCCGGGCTTATGGGCAACATGGCTTGTGGGTAAAGTGTATAACCTCTGCAGAGTGTAAATCTATCATGATAGCCGTGCTCACGGTCACGAGCGACCTGGAAAACTCACAGTGTAGATGGACATGTTGTTTAATTATCAATGATGTTTATTATTCTTATCATGTGGTTAATAATTGGGTTATGCACAATTAAAGCTAAGTGGTTGTAAAACTTGACCAAGTTAAAAGCAACCGCAGTACAGACAGTGTCAACCTTTTGAGCTTCATAACCCTATGTTACTCTTGCTGAGTACGTAAGTGCTCACTCTTGCTTTCTCAACCCCTTCTGATGGCTATGAAGACTACCGTGAGGAGTACTAGGCTAGTGGTCGTGGAGCTTCGTCGCGAGAGTTATCTTTATATTCCGTTGTTATGTTATTTAAATATTATTCGTTATGTAATAAGCACTCAGTGATGGTACTATTTAAAGATTTGTCGGCTTATGTGTGTGATTGATCTCTGGGCACACATGAGTTATACATATTCAATTTTATCCTTAAAATTGGGTGTGACAAATTGGTATCAGAGCAAGTGTTGACTGTAGGACGCATGCCTAGTTAGAATGGTCTTCTTACCTCCTCTTTTCAAGCATACATCCTTGCATATATATTTGCTCAAACTGTTTATGCTACACTTGACTTATTCTATTGTGAAAATGTTGTTCTAATCTATCTCTATCTTTGTCATGGATAAAGATGCCTACCCTTCGCCGGTCAGCTCGACTCAGTTCCAGTGAACATGTACCTCCGCAGCAGGTTGCCCCTCCTGAACCACAAGCTACAATGGAGGAGTATCAGGAAGAACCAGTGGAGGAAGTCCAAGAAATCTCCAGTAGCGAAGAGTACCATGGGGAAGAGAGCCCCCCATGCCCCAAGTGCTGATGTTAATTCCCCTACTTCCGATGCTACCTTTGAAGACCTGCCAGAAGAGCCAGGGTGGATTCACACTAAGTATATCCGAGGAGGAGCGAACAGCAGTTACGCTCACTCCCAGCTAGTGGATCTTGTGGGAGAATGCCACCCAGGACCTGAAGTTGCAACAATGTACACCTGCAAGGAATACAAGCACCCCCTCGCCAACACCTATTGGAAGGCGAAAATCTATATCTGTGGAAGTGCTGGTGTGCAAGCAGCGGAACGAGTGGACTATACCTTCCATAGCTTCGTTGCACATCCAACCATAGAAGCAAGCATGAAGGACGCCGCGTTCTGTGCATACATGGCTATCCACAACAAGTTCAGAGAAAGGATTGCCAACACCCGACGTCGCTTCATCCCTCGCTTCGATGCGGAGCAAGGTTGGATCACCGCCGAACCTAACGGTGAAGGTGGCCCCGTTCTCTATGAGCTCGTCGACTTCGTCCAAGAGATGATGAGTATGTATGGACATCTCCTGGTAGAAACAATGAAGCTGCGCAAGGTGCTCAAGCGTAGCTACCAGCAACAAGATGAGCTTCGTGAAGAGTTTGGTTTGCCTCCAAACTTCAAGAAGATCAAGAAGTGTTAGGCTAGGAACCCCTCTATAGTTTATACGTTAGATTGTGAGTCGTGTGTGCTAGTGTTCTTCTAAGTGCTTAGTTGCTTGTGCTTTTGTTAATGTGTGAGTTGGTTCTTTGTAATGATTGTTGAGGTTGTGGGCCTATCCACAACACTCATAGCTTAGGTTGGGTTATCTGAAAGATCTTAATAAATAAAGTTGCAGTTTTCTTTAATTTGTCTTTCCAGACCTCCCTATCTTGTTATTTCTGCCTAATTAAATCTGAACGTCCTAAAATCACCAAAAAATTAACTTAAAACAGTAGACTTCCTTATATTTCCATGGCCACAAGAAGCACCTTCATATCTGTTCGGAGCTAAGAGAAACAATTCTTGCAAGTTGATGTTTCTGCGCAGTTTGGTAATCTGGACAGATCTGTTTAAACGCAGTTTATGACCACGTTAATGTCAGAATCAGAAAAAGTCAGAATTACGAAAGTTGTAGATAAGTTCTTTATCTTTCCAACCATGTAAGCTTTGCCTTTGTTTGAGTTCGGGAACTTCAGTTATGACTGTTTTTCTAGACTGCTGTTATGCTGAAAATCCAGAAAAGTTGCAAACTAGTCTCGTGTCAGGTTTTAAATTTGTTCTTAGGTTCTATGTGACAGATGCCTCGCACCAGGACTAACTCTGGATCCAACACCAGTGACAACAACAACGACAACAACAACAACCAACACCCTCTACCTCCACCAGCTGCAATGACCCCAGAACAGATGCAAGCCCAGATGATGCAGACAATGCAAGCCATGATGCAGTTCATGCAGAATCAACCCCATCAACCTGCCGGAGCTCCACCTGTCAACAAGCGGAGGGAATTCCTGCAAGGGCACCCTCCAGTTTTCTCTCATGCCAGTGATCCGTTGGAGGCGGATGATTGGTTGCGTGCGGTGGAGAAGCAACTCAACATCGCACAGTGCAATGACCAGGAGAAGGTTCTGTATGCTTCTGGTCAACTTCAAGGTACAGCTCAGACTTGGTGGGAGACGTATCAAGATGCTCGCCCAGGCAATGCCCCTGCTATCACTTGGGAAGAGTTTTCCCAGGATTTCAAGGCATGCCACATTCCAGAAGGAATCATAGAGCTGAAGCAAGAAGAATTAAGGAATCTTCGGTTGGGACAGATGTTAGTCAGCGAGTACCATGACAAGTTCTCGCAGCTAGCTCGCTATGCTCCCAATGAAGTAAGGGATGATGCTGATAAGCAGCGTCTCTTCTTGAAGGGAATCTACTATGAACTCCGGTTGCAGCTGAAGGGTAATACATACCCGAATTTCCAATCCTTGGTGAACCGTGCCATCGTCCTGGACAATGAACGCAGGGAGATGGACAAGAAGAGGAAGCTTAGAGGACAAGCTTCTGGAAGCAACCCTCGCCAGCGTCCCAACTATCCTCAGCAGGGTTACCAGCAGAGGTACCAAGGCACCTCCAACTTTGGGAACCGTAACCCGAACCAGCAACGTCCGCCGTTCCAGCAACAGGGTGGTCACTCAGGACCTCGTCAAGGCTCATCCAGCAGTACCCCAGCAAAGACGAATGTTCCCAACACCCCCACCAAGTGTTTTGCTTGTGGTGAACCCGGGCATCTTTCCTATAACTGCTCCAAGAAGCAAAACACGCCAAATCCTCCAAGTCAGAACAGCAACAACCAGAGAGGAAGGTACCAGCCACCCCCTCATAATAGGAGCGTGAACCACGTCTCTACAGAAGCAGCTCAGGAAGCACCAGAAGTGATGATGAGTACGTTCCTTGTCAACTCCATCCCTGCTACTGTTCTTTTCGATTCCGGAGCATCGCATTCTTTCATATCGCAAGCTTTTGTTAGAATGCATGGAACATCATTAGTAGCAATGCCAAACCCTATAATCATAAATTCACCGGGTGGGGTTATGAGAACCGATTGTTACTGTCCATCGGTTACTGTTACTCTAAGGGGGTAGACTTCAAAGCTCAGCTTACAGTTTTGAGGACCGCTGGGATCGATGTTATTTTGGGTTTGGACTGGATGAGAAAGCAGGATGCAGTGATCAAGTGTGATAAGAAGATAGTTGAACTGTCTACACCTACAGGAAACAGGATCAGTGTTGAAGTGGTTATGCAACCTCCACCGACAGCCGCCGTCAATCAGCTTGAGGAGAATGACAACCCAGCAGATAGGGTTGTGGATGAATTTCCAGATGTATTCCCGGAAGATTTGCCAGGTATGCCTCCTGATCGTGACATTGAGTTTATAATTGAGTTAATACCTGGAACTGCACCTATAGCTAAAAGACCATATAGGATGGGAATAAAAGAATTAGAGGAACTTAAGAAACAAATTAAAGAGTTGTCGGATAAAGGTTTTATTCGTCCTAGCTCCTCACCTTGGGGTGCACCGGTTATCTTTGTTGACAAGAAAGATGGCAGTCAGCGGATGTGTGTTGATTATCGGTCACTCAATGAGGTCACTATCAAGAACAAGTATCCTTTGCCCAGAATCGATGATTTGTTTGATCAGTTGAAAGGTGCTTGTGTGTTCTCCAAGATTGATCTTCAGTCTGGTTATCATCAGTTGAAGATCCGTGCTTCAGATGTTCCCAAGATGGCATTCACTACGAGGTATGGATTGTATGAATATACGGTGATGTCATTTGGTCTTACCAACGCACCTGCATACTTCATGTATCTGATGAACAAGGTCTTTATGGAATATCTAGATAAGTTTGTGGTGGTATTTATTGATGATATTCTGATATACTCCAAGAATGATGATGAACATGCTGAACACTTGAGATTGGTGTTGCAGAAGCTTCGAGAACACCAGTTGTTTGCCAAAAGAAGTAAGTGTGAATTTTGGTTGAAAGAAGTTTCTTTTCTTGGCCATGTTGTGTCCAACGGGGGTATATCAGTTGATCCTAGTAAGGTGGAAGATGTATTGAATTGGAAGCCCCCAACCAATGTCAGCGGGATTCGCAGTTTTCTTGGTTTAGCTGGATACTATAGAAGGTTCATTGAAGGATTCTCCAAGCTAGCTAAACCTATGACCGCGTTGCTTGAGAAGGATGCCAAGTTTGTCTGGTCAGAGAAGTGTCAGACTAACTTTGAAGAACTAAAAAAGAGATTGACTACAGCTCCTGTGTTGACCTTGCCAGACTTGAGTCAGAAGTTCTCTATCTTTTGTGATGCCTCTCGTCTTGGTTTGGGTTGTGTGCTTATGCAAGAAGGAAGAGTTGTTGCGTATGCTTCGCGACAACTGAGGAAGCATGAGTTGAATTATCCGACTCATGACTTGGAGTTAGCAGCTGTGGTACATGCATTGAAGATATGGAGACATTATCTTATTGGTCATAAGTGTGATATCTACACCGACCACAAGAGCTTGAAGTATATCTTTACTCAACCAGATCTGAATTTGAGGCAACGTCGTTGGTTGGAGCTGATCAAGGATTATGATCTTGATGTTCACTATCATCCTGGTAAAGCCAATGTTGTGGCCGATGCTCTTAGCAGGAAGAGTTATGCTAATGAGATTCGGACAATACCTATGCCGGAAGAGTTGTGTGCTGAACTTGAGCATCTCAACTTGAGCATTGTTGCTAATGCCATGGAGATGGTAGTGGAGCCTACACTTGAAAAGGAGATTCGTGAAGGTCAGTTGTAGGATAAGAATCTGCAGTTGATAGTTGAGAATTTGAAGCAAGGAAAGTCACCAGGATTCCGGTTAGATGACAATGGTACATTATGGTATGGAAAGAGAATCTGTGTCCCTGACAGCAAGTCTATTCGACAGATGATTCTGCGAGAAGCTCATGAGTCAACCTATTCAATCCATCCTGGAAGCACTAAGATGTACTTAGATCTTAAAGAGAAATATTGGTGGGTTGGATTGAAACGTGACTTGGCAGAGTATGTGGCAATATGTGATACATGTCAGAGGGTTAAGGCAGAACATCAGAGACCTACCGGACTATTGCAACCGATGAAGATACCTGAATGGAAGTGGGATGAAGTTGGTATGGATTTCATAGTTGGGTTACCGCATACTCAAAAAGGTTATGACTCAATCTGGGTCATAGTTGATCGCTTGACTAAGGTAGCTCACTTCTTGCCAGTTCGAACCACTTATACGGGAGCACAGTTAGCAGAGTTGTATATGGAAAGAATAGTATGCCAGCATGGAGTTCCAAAGAAGATCATGTCCGATAGAGGAACCCAGTTCACTTCGCATTTTTGGAGGAAAGTGCATGATTCCCTTGGGACAGTGTTGAATTTCAGCTCAGCCTATCACCCTCAGACAGATGGACAGACAGAAAGAACAAACCAAGTGCTAGAAGATATGTTGAGAGCTTGTGCTTTGCAGTATGGTACCAGTTGGGACAAGAGTTTGCCCTATGCAGAGTTCTCATATAATAACAGTTATCAGGAAAGTCTTAAGATGGCACCGTTTGAAGCTTTGTATGGACGGAAGTGTAGAACTCCGTTGTTCTAGAATCAAACGGGAGAAACCCAAGTGTTTGGACCAGATGTTCTGAGAGATGCAGAAGAACAAGTCCGAGTAATCAGAGATAATCTGAGAATAACACAGTCTCGACAGAAGAGTTACGCTGATAACCAAAGAAGAGATTTGTCTTTTGAAGTCGGTGATTATGTTTACCTGAAAGTATCACCTATGAGAAGTGTGAAACGGTTCAATATGAAAGGAAAGTTAGCACCCAGATATATTGGTTCGTTCAAGATTCTTGAGAGACGTGGAGAAGTTGCTTATCGGTTAGAGTTACCAGAAAGGTTGTCAGGAGTTCACGATGTGTTTCACGTATCTCAACTCAAGAAGTGTTTGCGAGTACCCGAAGAACAGTTACCGTTGGAAGAACTTACAGTTAAGGAAGATTTGACCTATGAGGAATATCCGGTTAAGATTTTGGAGACAGCTGAAAGGATTACAAGGAGTAAAGTCATCAAGATGTGCAAAGTGCAGTGGAATCGATATACAGAAGAAGAAGCCACTTGGGAAAGAGAGGAAGATCTAAGAAAAACCTACCCTCAACTCTTTAAGTAAGTAAAATCTGGGAATCTCGGGGCGAGATTCTTTTAAGGGGGGTAGATTTGTAACACCCTAAAATTTGAATAGTAAATTAGTTTTGAATTTGAGTTTAATTTGATTTAATTTAAAGCATTTTTGTGAAGCATAGAATTAAATATATAAAACTAAAATTAAAATCCAGGTTAGGGTTCAACATGTGTGATGCATCTCATGCCCCTGCATTTTTATTGTGTGGCTTGGTTTTCAAAACCCTAGAAATTATATTCAAAATCAATTTGCAAAATCCAAAAAGGAAAATAAAAAGAAAAAGGAAAACCTCACCCCTCTTCTCTTTCTGGCCCAGTAAGCACGCAGGCCTGCTTCCCCCCCTCTCCCTTTCTCTCCCGCGGCCCAGCCTGCCCCGCGGCCGCGTCCCCCTCTCCCACTGACAGCACTGCCCCGCTGGTCAGCGCACCTTTCCTCCCTCCTCTCTCTGACAGGGCGGACCCGCCTGTCAGCCTTCTCTTCTCCCTCCCGAGTCCGGACCGGACTCTGCTCGCCACCGCGTCGCGCCGCGCCGCGTCCGTTCCGCGTCCAGGCGTAACCGCCCCAGACTTCTCTCTGCCCCGCCTTAAATAGCGCCGACCCCCCGCCGTCTTCCCCCATCGCAAGCACCTCGCCTCGTCCCGTGAACGCAGCAGCGCCGCCGCAGAGCTCCGCCACGTTCCGCCGCCGTTCCAAGCCTCCCCGACTGCGGTAAGTCGCCCCGACACGCGCACCATCTTCGCAAGCGTGCACAACATCACCTCCCCCTCTTTTCCCTCTTGTTCTCGCTATGCTCGACCGTGCCGACGTGCACAGGAGCTCTATCGCCGCGACTTTCCGTCGGTGGTCCTCCTCCGTCCCGATCGAGCCCCGCAGTGGCCCAGAATAGCTTCGCCGTGTCACCCTCTTGCTCCCCGAGCCGTTTTCCGACCGGATTGGCCACCCGAGTCCCTAACCGCCGTGCACCGAGCGTCCGCCGCCGCCGTGCTACGTCGTCAGTGTTTTCCATCGGTCCCCGAGCCTCGCCATAGCCCTAGATGGGTTCGCGGCGGCGTCCTCGTTCTTCTGGTGCGCTTGGTTTTGAAAACGGAGCACCAAACCCCCTTCTTCCCCCACGCCGACGAGCCTCGAGCTCTGCCGGCAATGGAGCCGCCGCGCGCCGCTCTGTTCTGGCCGGAGCGCCGCCTCCTTTCCCCCTGGATCTAATCTGATCCGTCCACTTCTAATCCAATGCACCAGATTAGCCCATACCCCTTCGCTCTGGCCTTTTGCTAAAGAGCCCTCGGGTTTATTCCCCTCTGAACCCGCAGTCCATAAGGCGCCTTTCAGTTTTGCGCTTTCCCCTCGGGAAAACGTAATCTCCTTTGATTTTGATATAATTCAAAAATAAAAGGAATTTCCTATTTTCAGTTTTGCCACTAAACTTCAAATATCTATATTTTGCTCGTTTTAAATCCAAATCGACCCGTTCAAGTTGCGTTAGATCCGTATTTTTATGCTCTATCCAGTAGTATAGGTTTCATCTATGTTAATTACTTTTGAAAATCAAGGAAAAATTACTTTGCTAATGCTTTAATCTTGCCCTTTTCAAAATCCCGTTTAATCTATAACTTCTTCGTTTTAGATCCGATTAGTGTGATTCTCGTGTCTTTGTGATCGCAGTAAAATATAGATCTGTTTTATAACCTTTTCAAAGTCTTTTTATTGTTTATGGTGTAATGTTCTGATCATGTCTTATTTGCTTCGTGTATGATTGTTCGGATGATTGCGTGGTGATGTTGATCGAGTACAGCCGGTGAGATCTTCGTTGACCAAGAGTTCTTTGCAGCAGATCAGGATCATCCGGAGCTTTGTGATCAAGGCAAGTTTAACATGGGATCATCCTTGTTACCTATTCACCATAATTCATCTAGTCATGATTGCATGTGTCTAATTTGATTCCTATTAGATCTATACCCTAGCTTTGTTATCCTTTACCTTGTCACCATGGGTTATATGCATATGGGTAGCTTTGCTATGCTTTACAATAATGAATCTTGAGATGAATCTTGATTAATGATATATGCAACAAGGAGATAAAATTTGCTTTTGTAGCAACATGGAATAGGACCCCAGTGTTGGGCAAAAGCTGGGATTTCTAATACAACCACGAGTGCTATATGGCTCTGGCTTTAGTTAAGTATAAAGTTTGGACTAGCATGCTTGTGGTTCGTGAAAGGCACCTTTGCCGAGCTAGTTATGGGGTATAGCTTGTGTGGGGACCGCTGCGGGTGGTACCATCGGGGTGTCCCATATTCCCCTTTGCATCGGGTCCGTAGGGTCCGCTACATGTTAGAAAGAGCTTTTGAAAGACTTCATAGTGTTCCCTGCCCGCTCACCTTGGCAGTGTTATGGGACTAGCTATCCCGGGCTTATGGGCAACATGACTTGTGGGTAAAGTGTATAACCTCTGCAGAGTGTAAATCTATCATGATAGCCGTGCTCACGGTCACGAGCGGCCTGGAAAACTCACAGTGTAGATGGACATGTTGTTTAATTATAAATGATGTTTATTATTCTTATCATGTGGTTAATGATTGGGTTATGCACAATTAAAGCTAAGTGTTGGTAAAACTTGACCAAGTTAAAAGCAACCGCAGTACAGATAGTGTCAACCTTTTGAGCTTCATAACCCTATGTTACTCTTGCTGAGTACGTAAGTGCTCACTCTTGCTTTCTCAACCCCTTCAGATGGCTATGAAGACTACCGTGAGGAGTACTAGGCTAGTGGTCAACTAGTCGGCGTTCCCTGTGAAGTGGAGCTTCGTCGCGAGAGTTATCTTTATATTCCGTTGTTATGTTATTTAAATATTATTCGTTATGTAATAAGCACTCAGTGATGGTACTATTTAAAGATTTGTCGGCTTGTGTGTGTGATTGATCTCTGGGCACACATGAGTTATTCATATTCAATTTTATCCTTAAAATTGGGTGTGACACTCGGGCTGGTAATTCAAGTTGGCGACGGACGCTCCGACGCCGAGGCGTTGGACGGTCCGTCGCCCTGCCCAACGGCTAGTTCTGAACCTCGGTTTAGGCGACGAACGCTCCTGCGCATACCGACGGACGCTGAGACACCAGCGTCCGACGCTCCTTGCCGAGTTGCACTGAAAACATCCCCACTGGTAGGCCGACGGACGCTGTCACAGCATCCGATGCCTTGGCGACGGACAGCGTCCGACGCCCTCTTAAACTCGGGGGACCGCACTGGGCAGCCGATGGACACTACGTTATCCTGACGTCAGCGTCCGACGCCCAGTAAACTTCTTTTTCAACTCCAGTTTTCGTCGCGATTAATTCGGAAGAAGTTCTTGGCTATCTTACGGTCACCATAGGCTTGCTTAGAGCTAAGGAAGTCAAGTGTGCACCACACCTAAGTCATGAAGCTCTCCTAAGTCAAGCTACTAGTCTCAACCCCTCTTGATAGTACGGTCAAAGATCAAATAGAAGCCCTATCTATTTCTAAGTTCCCTTCATCACCTTATGACACTTAGCCTATCATTCTAGGGTCTTCATCATGTCTCTTTGAAATCCGAAACGATATCCATCTTGAGGGCTAAGTGATGACCATTTATGCCCATTCATGTTGATCACTATGGCTAAGCTACACATAGCCTCTGCAAAACACACGTTAGCCATAATAATCGATAATTGCCGTTAATCACCGAAACCAATAGGGCCATGATTCTTCAATCTCCCCCTTTTTGGTGATTGACGACAATAACTCCTCGAGTATGGGTATAAGAGTGAAAAGTTAGGATTTCAGGTGACTTGGAATGGTTGAGCAAGGGTTAGTGAATTTGTAATGAAGCAAATTTGCTCACCCAAACCAAATCACAAACATGGTACTTATGAATATGAATATTAAACGGAGTACCTCATGATATTCTCAAGTAGATATCAGAGTAAGTTGCGGAAGCTCAAAAGCATTTATTAATGAGACATACCATGAACAAGTGACAACTCACAACATGAATTAGTGATAATCAAGACTATGTCACACAAACATAAGTATCTCACAAGCATCATTCATCACACATATACACAAATGCACAATAGATAGACATGATGACATGAGTACGGGGGAAATAAAATCACACAAAGAAACGAATCCCTCCCCCTATCTCTATACTCGACCTTCTCTCCCCCTTTGGCGTCTAGCACCAACAACTAAGCATCTAGAGCTGGAGGAGGAGGCGAAGAAGCTGCAGACTGGCGATCGAGCATGATGAAGTCCTGAAGGTCTGACTCGTCTGACTCAACATCTGCCTCGGCCTCTGCAGGTGTAGGCGCAGCTGGGGTGACCTCCGGAGCTGACACTGGAAACTCTGGAGCTGCTGACTCAACTGGCTCCCCCTGAGGCTCAGCTGGTGCCTCTGACGGTCCTGCCTCTGAAGTAACGGGTCTGGGAGCCCGACGAGTGAAAACTCGAGGCGGTGGAGGAGTAGACATTGCCAAAGCAACTAGAGATACTGCTGCAACAAGCTCTGGTGGCTGGGACTGAGGCAGAGAAGATACTGCCACTGTAACTACCTCAGCCTAGTCTTGTGCCTGAACTGGGGCCTCTAGCACAACTGCCTCCACTGCTACTGAGATAGCATTTTTCTGAACTGCAGCTGGAGGAGTGGTGACGGTCTGAGTAGATGGATCTGGTGCGATCTCCGATGAGGCAACTGAAGAGAGGTAAGTGCCTGTTGCCGGAGGATCCAACTCAACCTCTGGAGCTCATGTGTCTGGCTGAGCGGCTCCTGGAGAGTCATCTCCTGTGATCTCCAAGTAAGAGGTCGAGAGGTCACGCAAGGCCTCTTCAATGGTAGTTCCCTAGATAGGTGTGAAACATGTCTATAGCTCGCTGGGCGAAACTAACCATGAGAACACCTGGGTCCTCGGAGACTGGCACTTTGGAGAAGTTGGTGCCTGGTAGGGTGGAACAACGGGTGCCTGACTCTACTGTCCTCCGGACGGTAATGCTAGAGTCGGTAGCACGACCACTGGAGGTTGCTGCTGAGAGACCTTGGACAACTGAAGCTGAGGAGTGACGGTCTGCCCGGAGCTCGAGCCAAGAAGACGCTCAAGAAGCATAGTCTGAGTCTTCTAAATTTCAGCTTGCTACATCTGATAAGATAGGAACTGGCGTTGAAACTCGTCCTGCTTGGCCTGGGTCTGAGCCTGAGCGGCGAGCTACTGTGCTGTAAGCCTCCGAACCTCGGCAGCCTGCCTCCTCTGCTCCTCTGCCTGTCGTGACTGCTCCTCCTGCATCCTCGTAAGGAGGGTAAGAATTGTGGCCTCTGAGGTGCCTGAAACTGGAGCTGGAGCTGGAGCTGCACCTGACCCTCCTGCCTCATGGTCATGAGACATTGGTGCGTACTCGGGCATCGGCCTGTAGTCCTCATCTGAGCTATCAGAGTCCAAGTCCTCTCTGTAAGCAGCCTCGGCAGTGGTATCAATCTCAGCATCAAGATCCGCAAGCTCTGCCTAGGTGATCTGCTCAACTATAGCATCAGTGTCCTCCGCTGACTGGGGTGGCAAACCTGCCTGCCTGGTGCCTAGACGGTATGCTCTGCTGGGGCGAGAAAGGTTCCCGTGGATGACCAACTAGCTCATCGAGTAGACGGGGTACTCAGTAGCTGACCTGGTAAGAGTGACTCGCATTGATCCAGATCGAGTCATAGCCACTATCAGATAGGAGATCCAATGTGCAAACTGTAGCTGCCAGTGACCTCTGAAACCCGCAGCTATGATGTCCTCTAGCTCGCTGACGATCAAATCCCATAGATCAAACTTTTCTTTCCAGATGATATGAGCGAGAAGCCACAACTGAAGACGAGTGATAGTGTCCCGAGCTCCAATCCTGGGAAGAATGGTACGCCTCAGTACCTCGTGGAGAATCCGAGCAAGAGGAGTGAGGTCTCTCGGTGTACGGCTTGAACCCTCTGAGAAAGGCAGCTGAAAGCACGGCATCACGTAGTCTGTAGACGGAACTATCCCATCGTGAGGTCGACGGGGTGCCTCTTGGTCCCCGTAGCACAAACTGTGAATCCTCATAGGGGAGGACTCTGGATGAAACATCTCTCTGAAACGAGTTGCAGTGACCCTGAAGTCACGGCCCTGAAAGACGAAGTGGAAGAACTCGTGGTCAGGGGAGATCCACAGCGAGGCGTAGAACTGATAGACCCAGTCCTTCTGATAAGCACCAGATCGTCCCATCAAGTCAGCCAAACCCTGAAGATACTGCAGATGCTGAAGAATCTTTGGACCACTGACTCCCTCTATGTGAGCAGGTGGGCAAACTCTGTGAGCCCTAAGAGGAGCGTCGGTCTCAACGTAAGCTCTGTAGAAGTCCTCGTGGATGGTGGTATAGAAGTTACGGCCAGCACGGGGATCCCTCTGACTCGGGAACCAAGAGTGAAAGTCCACGAAGCGAAGTAGCTGGACTTGCTTGGCTGTGAGAACCTTGACCTGATGCCTCACTGGGTCTGTTAGCTGAGGTCCTGGTGGACTAGGTGGTGCTCCAGACCCACGTGAGCGAGTGACACGTCTGGCCATCAGCTGACCAGTCGAAGAGTGGCCCGCGGCCTCTGGCTGCTCAGTTTGTGGAGCCTGCTCTATCTCCTCTGTCTCAGTAACCTCTGCGGGCTCTGTCTCTGGACGCGAAGGGGACTCACGATGCGCTCCACGACGAGGCGAGAGCCTCAAACCGGCGTGACGTCCACCTCGCTCCGCGATCTCTGCTGCCTCGGTCACTGCAACTGCTGCTGCGGAGTCTGGATCCATAAGTGGCCTCTTGTGCTTCTTCGAAACAATCTTCTGCTTGCCCCTTCCCCGATCAATGGTGGACGCGGTGGAGGTGGAGGGTCACCACCACTACCGGGAATGGGGCCGGCATTCTTAGTCCTTGCCATGGACATGCACTGGTCAAACCAAACTGTCACTGTCAAAGAATCCTCAACTGTCAAAGCACAAACTCACTGCCCACTGCCAACTGACAATCTACTGAGCAAAACAAGCAAACAAGATTGGCACGATGGCCCTGGACTATCCTTTCGAGGCTTTGCCTCGTTCCTTACTCACGGGCTTTGCCCCGAATTCACTGTCACTACTCAAACTGTCACCTGTATGGTAGATAGATAGAGTATATAACCATAAGCATATAGCTAGAGAGGAGTATGACTATAGAAGCATGAAATAGATAAGAGTGGAATCGATCTGCCCATGATTCATACCTCACACTAGTAACCAAGTAACCGAGAAGGGGTAAGATTCCTCTATCAATCCAATCCAAATCCACAACCTAAACAAGGATGGAAAAAAAGATTTAGGGTTTGGGAGGAAATAGTGGATGGAGCGTATCAAGGATCAAGGAATGTCGGGGAAGTCATCACCTTGAGAAGGAAGGAGGAGATTCAATCCTTGGTTCAACCAAGGAAACCAGAGGAGATCTTCCTCAAATCAACCGACGAAATGTCTCCTGTTGCTTGGCTAGAAACACACAAGCAAGGAGGGGGAAACAGGGGGCGGCGAGTTAGGCCCACCGACGAGGATAAGATCACCCGAGTGGTGGCGTCAGCGAGCGAGGGGCGACGGCGGCTAAGCGGCGGTGAAATGGCGGCGGAGATGGGAACCGGCGAGTGGAGGAGGGAAACAGGGTCGGGCGGAGGCAGTTATGGACTGGAAAAGAACTGAGGGGAAAAAGGTTTTTGAAAAACAAAATGTAGCCCTTAAGTTCGTGACGGACGCTCCGACGCGGAGCGATGGATGCTCCGTCGGACTGCGACGGACGCTGGAGAGCGTCCGACGGGATCGTCTGTCGGTCTTCAAGAACGGGTTTTGAGACGGCCGACATTGAATGTGTCGGACGCTCTACGACGGACGCTGGAGATCGTCCGTCGCCCCTCAACCGGGCGGCATTTTCTGTTCGGACGGTTGCGACGACGCTGAGGTAAGCATGACGTAGCGTCCGTCGGGATTGTCCGTCGCCAATTTTTTTTAAAAAAATTTCAAATTTTGTTTTTGTTCTTCTCTCCCAACCAAGTCTCAATCCAATAAGATCCAAATAAAGCCTGATTGGACTTGATATGAGAACCATCTCTCAACCACTCATTTGCAAATAGTTTGCCTTAGGGTTAAGTAGTTTTTAGTTCAAAATATTCGAATGGAAACTTCAAGGAGACATCATATGGCCACAAAAGGGGTAAAGAAGTGTCTTGAGCTTGGAATTCTCCCCCTAAGTGGACGAACACAGAGGATGCTCAAACTTAACCAAAAGAAATGGCAAACAACACATGCAAATGCAATGCATTACAAGAATTTGAATCTAGGTTGCTTGCAAGTTTAAACCATGATTTGGACTTCTTCACACATTCAAGAACAGTTATTCCAACCATGTTAGCCAAGCCTATGTGCATTACTAGATTAACATGATTATATTACACACTATGCAAGGTTGGTTCACACAAGATCATATTTTAGTGAAGTTTGAGTGATCAAGGACATTCAACTTGCTTCTCAACCTACAAAAGGTTGCTTAATCGAGTGGTTTAGTGAAGATATCCGCCAATTGATTTTCGCTAGAAACTCCCACTAGTGTGATATCTTTCCTAGCCACATGATCTCTAAGAAAGTGATGGCGAATATCTATGTGCTTGGTGCGAGAGTGTTGAACCAAATTATTAGCAAGCTTTACGGCGCTTTCATTATCACTCAAAAGTGGAACACTCTTTTAAAGTCACGCCGTAATCAAGTAGTGTTTGGGACATGTATAAGATTTGTGCACAACTAGCTCCCATGGCTATGTATTCCGCCTCGGCGGTAGACAATGCCACACTATTTTTCTTCTTAGAGGACCAAGAAACAAGAGATCTTCCTAGAAAATGGCAACCGCCGGAGGTGCTCTTCCTATCAACCTTACACCCAGCATAATCCGAATAGGAATAGCCACAAAGTAGGAAGGGAGCTCCTTTGGGATACCAAAGGCCAATGCTAGGGGTGTGCCTTATGTACCTAAGGATTCTTTTAACCGCACAAAGATGCGACTCCTTAGGGTTTGCTTGGAATCTAGCACACATACACACACTAAACATGATATCCGGCCTAGATGCGGTGAGGTAAAGTAAACTACCGATCATAGAGCTATAAAGAGTTTGGTCTATCGATTTACCTCCCTCATCGAGATCGAGATGCCCATTAGTAGGCATTGGGGTCTTGATTGGCTTGCAATCCTCCATCTTGAATTTCTTGAGCACATCATTTGTGTACTTCTCTTGAGATATGAAGGTGCCCTCCCTCAATTGCTTCACTTGGAAGCCAAGGAAGAAGGTTAGCTCGCCAATCATCAACATTTCGAACTCCTTGGACATCAATGCACCAAATTCCTTGCTATGGTCTTGGTTTGTTGACCCAAATATAATGTCATCGACATATACTTGGCAAACAAAGATCTCTCCATCTAGCACCTTGGTGAATAGTGTGGTATCCACTTTCTCGATCTTGAAGTCCTTCTTGAGTAGGAAGTCCCTTAGCCTCTCATACCAAGCTCTTGGAGCTTGCTTCAATCCATAGAGTGCCTTGGAAAACCTATACACATGATTAGCACAATTTGGGTCTTCAAACCCGGGAGGTTGTGAGACAAAGACAAGTTTATTAATGAAACCATTTAGAAAGGCACTCTTCACGTCCATTTGAAATAGTTTCATTTTGTGATGTGAAGCATATGCCAAAAGGATACGAATGACCTCTAGTCTAGCAACCGGTGCAAAGGTCTCCCCAAAATCCAAGCCTTCAACTTGGGAGAACCCTTTTGCCACCAATCTTGCTTTGTTCCTCACAACCATGCCTTGATCATCTTGCTTGTTCCTAAACACCCACTTGGTGCCAATGATCCTTGCTCCTTTGGGCTTTTCTACTAGTGTTCACACTTCGTTCCGGGTGAAGTTGTTCAACTCTTCATGCATGGCGTTTACCCAATCCGGATCCGCAAGTGCATCCTCCACACTAGAAGGCTCAACAAAGGATACAAAAGAGTGATGCTCAACATAAGAAGCAAGTTTAGATCAAGTTGTTACCCCCCTTGATGGACTCCCTATAATGAGGTCTTGTGGATGAGCTTGAAGCATAGGTGTAGATCTTCTATCAATCACTTGGGGAGTAGGTTGTGGTGCATCAACATCACTAGCTTGTGCCTCGGCTTGATCTTGAGGGATGAAGGTATCTTCTTGTGCTTCCCTCACTTGTTCTTCATCAACTTGAGGCATGTGTGGTGGAGAAAGTACTTGATTTGCATCATCTTCTACTTCTTCCACCTCTAATCGGTTGATGGCACCAACGGGCATATTCTTCATAGCCTCCCTCAAGGGTTCATCACCTACATCATCAAGATTATCATGCTCTTCTTGAGAGCCATTAGTTTCATCAAACTCCAAGTCATATGTTTCTTCAACTAGGCCAGAGGCTTTGTTAAATACTCGATATGCCTTGGATTTAAGTGAATAGCCAAGTAAGAAACCAATGTCACATCGCCTTTGGAACTTGCCCAAGTGTTGATGCTTCTTGTAGATGTACACTTTGCATCCAAACACTCGGAAGAAAGATATATCTGGTTTCTTCCCATTCACAAGCTCATAGAGGGTCTTCTTGAGAAGCCTTTGGACAAAGAGCCGGTTGGCCGCATAGCATGCGGTGTTGATTGCTTCGGCCCAAAACTTCTCGGGGGTGTTGTACTCATCAAGCATTGATCTTGCAAGAGTGATTAGTGTCCGGTTCTTCCTCTCTACTACACCATTTTGTTGAGGGGTATAGGTGGCGGACACCTCATGCTTGATTCCAACTTCATCACAATAGTGTTCAATCTTGGTGTTCACAAACTCGGTCCCATTGTCACTTCTTATCTTCTTGATCTTCACATCAAACTCATTTTGGGCTCTAGTTGCAAACTTCTTGAATATTGATTGAGTCTCTCCCTTGTCTTGAAGAAAGAACACCCAAGTGTACCTAGAGTAGTCATCAACTACCACCAAGCAAAAGAGATTGCCTCCAAGGCTAGCACAGGTGGTAGGTCCAAATAAATCCATGTGAAGTAGCTCTAGGAATCTTGAGGTTGACATGAATGCTTTGGTGGGATGGGTGTTGGCCACTTTCTTGCCGGCTTGACATGCACTACACAACTTGTCCTTCTCAAACACCACATCCTTCACACCTCTAACCATCTCCTTCTTGACAAGTTTCTTCAAGGTTGACATTCCCACATGTGCTAATCTTCTATGCCATAGCCAACCCAAAGAGCTCTTGGAGAATAGACATGTTTGCAAACTAGCTTCATTTGAGGTGAAATCCACTAGATAGAGATTGTTGTGCCTAAACCCTTTGAATATCAACGATGAATCTTCAATCTTGGGCACAACTACCTCATTTGGAGTGAATAGACATTGGAAACCAAGATCACATAGTTGACCAACCGATAGCAAGTTGAAGCTTAGAGATTGCACTAATAAGACATTGGATATTTATTGATCATTGGAGATTGCCACTTTGCCTAGGCCTTGCACTTTGCCTTTTGAATTGTTCCCAAATGTAATCTTGTCTTGCCCTGCACAATCTTCCTCAAGTGTAGTGAACATCCGGGAGTCACCGGTCATATGTTGAGTGCAACCACTATCAATCACCCAATGACTTCCACCGGTCTTGTAGTTCACCTACACACAAGCAACTTGAAGTTAAGCTTGTTGTTTGGGAACCCACACTTGGCGAGGTCCCATAGCCTTGTCAACCAACTCCTTAGCAACCCATAGCACTTTGGGCTTGTTCTTCATCTTAGGACGGAGAAACACAATAAGGGGTCTACCCTTAGAGTCCTTGTTGATGATGAAGTGTGCATCATGAGCAAAAGGCCTTGTATGCTTGGACAAGGTCTTAGGAGGTGGAGTCTTGCATTGAAACTCAAAGGGACCAACTTGTCCACATCCAAAGCACTTCTTAGGCTTGGGCTTTGGCAAATCATAGTTGTTGCTCATGGCCTTGTTCTTGTAGTAGTTCATTGCTTCTATCTTGACTTTGGCCTTCATGAGTTGGTTCTCCTTGAACCCAATCCCGGTCTTGTCGGTCTTCATGATAGTGTTCATCAAGAGCTCACTTTGAAGATTGTGGCCCTTGGTGAACTTCTCCATTCCACTTGCTAGCTTGGTCTTCTCAACCTTGAGCTTTGCATTTTCTTCTTTGAGAGAGTTGATCAAGGTGATAGCATCTTTGTCATCTTGCTTGGCCGACTTGATGGTGAATGGCTTGTTGGCCTTGAGATTGATTAGCTCTTCCTTGAGCTTTGAGTTCTCTTGCCTCATCTTCACATAGTCATCATATTTCTCGGCCTCAACTATCTTCTTGCCATTGCACTTAGCATTTTGCTCACTAGCAACTTCATCAAGCAAGTCCTCACAAGAAGTAGCTATATGACACTTAACAACCAGGTTAATAGCAACATGTGTAGCAAGATCATTTTTAAGCAATTCATTGGCTACAACAAGTGTGCCATGTTCATTTCTAACTTGGTTGTAGTCATCTTTTAGCAAGTTGTATCTTGTATGGAGCTCTTGTGTTGACCTCTCAAGCTTATCATGTTTCTCACTAGCTTGCTTGAGTGAGGCTTTGAGCTCCCTAGTGCTAGATGTGAGGGATTTGTTCTCAAGCTTCAAATCATCATTAGGACTAGACAAATCATTAAGTTTTGCATGCAAGTTATCATTTTATTTCTCTAGTGTTTCACTTTTAGTTTTGTACTTCCTAATGAGCTTAGTGTATTTGTTGCAAATCACAATTAGCTCATCATAGGAAGGTGCCTCAAACTCATCATCACTATCATCACTAGAGTTAGCCTCATCATAATTATCCTCTTTTTGTACCTTCTTGTCACCTTTAGCCATGAGGCATAGGTGTGTAGAGGATGAGCCCGGAGATGATGAAGGAGGTGGCGGTGGAGTAGATGACCCAATCACCAAGGCGGCCACCTTCTCATCTTCACTCTCATCTCCGGATGAGTCACTTGTGTCTTCAATGTTGGTGAGCCAATCACCAACAATGTAGGCTTTGCCATCCTTCTTCTTCTTGTGGAAGTTGAAGTTCTTCTTCTTCTTGAATGGCTTTTCATCTTTCTTCTCCTCATCACTTGACTCATCTTTGTTGCCCTTGTTGTACTTGAACTTGTTGTTGAATTTCTTGTTCTTGTACTTGTCTTTCTTCTCTTCGGGGCAAGCATGAGCCAAGTGTCCAAGTTTGCCACAATTGTAGCAATCCATCTTGGAGATAGGCTTCCTTGAAGAGCTTGTGAAGAATTTCTTCTTCTTTGAGTCAAACTTGACTCTATTATTGTTTAGCCTCTTCAACATCTTTGTTGTCTTATTCACCATGAGAGCGAGGTTGTCATCATCCTCTTCATCACTTGCACTCTCATACTCATATTGCATCTTGCACTTCTCCAAAGAGGAAGCCTTGAGAGCCAAGTCCTTCTTCTCCTCCTCTTTTTCTTTCTTCTTGGAGGAGGAAGAAGAGCCACCATCACCAATCTTCATGTACATTTCATGGGAATTGATCTTGCCCAAGACTTGTGTTGGTGTAGCGGCGGAGAGGTCCCCTTGGTGAAGAACCGTGACGATGTGGCCATACTTGTCAATGGGCAAGACACAAAGAATCTTGCGCACCACATCGGCCGGTGCCATTTGGTTGAGACCGAGACCATTCAATTCTTCTACAAGAATGTTAAGTCGTGAGTACATTTCATTAGCATTTTCTTCCAAGCATAGAAAAAAATTGAGTTTAGCCATGACCAACTGATAGCGTTCCTCACGCTCACTCTTTGTGCCTTCGTGAAGAGCACAAATAGTGGTCCACAACTCAAATGCATCTTTGGTGTTACGCACTCGGTTGAAGACATCCTTGCAAATGCCACGAAAAAGAATGTTCTTCGCCTTGGAATTGTGCTTCTCAAAGTAAGGGTCCTCCGCAAAGTAGGAACCCCCCTTTGTGGAGGCCTTGAGCATGCCAGCGTCCACGACCTCTAGATAGGCCTTCATACGAACTTTCCAATATGGAAAGTCGTCTCCATCGAACATGGGAGGTGGTCCATCCCCATGGTACATCTTTCTCTAGGCGGTGAAGCCTAATTTAGAGCAAACCTTTATCTAATACCAATTGTCACACCCGGTTTTAAGAACAAAACCAGATATACCCTATATGTGAGCCCAGGAAGTCAAGTCCCACATATAGTCACAGAACAAGGTAATATCAAAAGACAACACTTAAATACATAACATATAAGGCCAAAGAAATAACCTTAAGAGAGCAAACAACGGAAGGACACTCCGATCTTCAGGCGAAGACTCCACTCCACAGGGACCAACTGACTGGTTGATCACAAGCCTATCTTTTCCAACTCTTGCAAACTGGTACCCATCCAGGATTTTTATCCAAATATGAAAAGTAAAGCAAGCGTAAGTACTTTCGTACTCAACAAATATTCATGGGGTTCATGAGGCTCAAGAAGGTATGACACTGGTTAAACTGCATCAGCTTTTATGTTGTCACAATTTTAGCATATGGATAGCATTAATAAAATCAACAGCCCAATAACCATATGATCAAGTAAACATGTATAATGAATAGCAAGCGAGTAAATGATAAATTAAAGTCATTCTGTTCCATAAGAATTCCAGGCCGCTCGTATCCATGAGCACGGCTAATATATTAGTTTTAAGACACTCTGCAGAGGTTGTACATCTTTACCCACAAGTCATGGTTTGCCCTTTCGCTCGAGGTAGCGAACCTCTTAACCCACTTCCAAGGAAGGTCGGCAAGGTTCACTATGAAGTCTTTCAAAGGGGCTCGCTGACAAACAACAGACACTACGGATCCACGGGCAAGGGGTATACGGCAGCCCCTCGATGGTACACACACACAGTGGTAGCCACTCCGGCTGCAACCCGCAACCGCTCGTCAATGGCAACTTTCGTGAACTGCCACATGCGAGAGAGTGACCCTAATACGGAACTAAAGCCAGAGCCATGTAGCCCTCATGGTTGTACTTTAAATCCCAGGTGATCGCTTACAGAGGTTCTAGAGCATCTCAAAAACTGTGCTCTAGATCACCTTAATCCATGTTGCTAAAAAGCATATTTTACTGTTGTTGCATAAGTCATTAGTCAAGGTTACATGATCATAGTTATTTTTCAAGAGCACTAGCTTAATCTACCCAATGCATAAATCCCAGGGTAACAAGGTATAAGGTACAAATCTATGGTAAAACTATATAGAATGTCAAGGAAACACATGCATAACATGAATTAATGTTTAATGTGATTAGGACAACAAGGAAAATCCCATGAATACTTGCCTTAAAACAGATCCTTTCTTCAAAGATCAACGTCTTCAAAGATTAACTTCTTCAAAAGATCTTCTGAAACACCAACTTCTTGATCTCCAACGTAACACTCACCGATCGGAGAAAATCACAAACACCACTCAAACACCTGACAAAACATAGCATACATACATATCTATTTAGAACAATACACCAATCAATTAAAAAGATTTTTAAAAGAAAACTACGCATTGCTACATCAATTAAAAAGATTTTTAAAAGATTTTACTGGTTGCCTACGCTGTTGGAGCAGGGCCGGCTTGGTGGCGGCGGTTGCTCTCGGCGTGGGGAAGGGAGGGGCTGAGGGGGCTGTATTTATAGGGGGAGGGGGCTGGCACTAGGGTTTGGGGCGGCTGGGCCGGCGGGGGAAAAAGGCCAGTTGGTGGGCTGCTGCCGCGGGGGCGGGGGGGGGGGGGGGGGGGGGGGGCGCTGGCGGCCTGTCGGCCGCTGGGCGCGGTGGGCGAGGCCGTGTGGGGCGGGGGGAGGGAGGAGGGGGGCTGGGCCGGCGGGGGAAGGAGATGAGGGGGAGCTAGGCCGGCGGGGGGAAGGGGGCGCTGATGGGCTGGGAGGGTTTTCTATTTTCTCCTCTTTTTCTTTTCTTTTTCTTTTGTTTCAAAAACATTTTCAAATCCATTTCCAAAACCCTTTTTATTTTCTTAATCCAAATCTCTTTTCAAAACATTTTCAAAACCAAATTTGAAATATGTTTTATTTTGATTCATTTTATTTTCTTTCTTTTACTTTGAAAACCTTTTTCCCAACACAAGTTTCCATTTAAATTTTGAAAGAGTTTTAAAATCCTTTTAAATTTCTTTTGCTTGGAAAACTTTTCAAGGTATTTTCATAAACCTTTTCGAAACCCACTTTTGAATTTTTTTGAGTTTTAACAAAACCACGCAAATATTGAATCATATGCAAACGCATGAGTGCACAACCACGTTGCTAACTCTAAGAAACTTTTAATTTGATAAAAGTGTTTAATTTCCTATATTTCATGAACACAAATTCACAATTAAATCATTTAAACTCTATTTTCTCAAAAAGCAAAATTTGGGGTGTTACACCAATTGAAAGGATCAAGATGCCCAAGAGGGGGGGTGGTGAATTGGGCTCTTTTTAATTTCTAGACAAGAATTAAACCTATCAAGAGCCAATTAATCCCCTAGTGCCTACCGTTTGTGTGTCCTAGCTAGAAAGCGGTAGCAAGCCAATTGAAAGCAAAAAATTCCTACACAATTCTAATATGAATTGAAAGACAAGTGCGGAAAGTAATGCGGTATGAAAGAGCTAGGGAAAGAGATGCTTGACACGACGATGTTTTGCCGAGGTATCGAGGAATCGACACTCCCCCTAGTCCTCGTTGGAGCACCTCGCAAGGTATAGCTCCCCCTCAATCCCGCGCAAGGGATGAGAGCTCTCTACGGGCTGATTCTTCGCCACTCCGGCTTGGTGAATCTCCCACAACCGATCACAAGTCGATGAAGAAGGGCCGCCGACAATCTCCCCTGCGATCACCTTCCTCCAAGCACCACCGGACCGTCTAGGTGATGTCGATCACCAAGAGTAATAAGCCTCGATCTTCGCTTGACTCACTCAAGCTTCACAACTAGAGGATGCACACTTGAACTCTTGGATGAACTTGAGGAGAGGATGGATAGATTCGCGAATCACTCTCTCTCTCTAGGGCTCTTGCTCTCTTCCCAACCTTCTTAAACAACTCAGCAACTGAAATGAGCAAAGGCAAGGTGGGAGAGAAGGGTGAGGAGGTATAAATAGCCCCCCTAGAAAACTACCTCGGGCTGGTAATTCAAGTTGGCGACGGACGCTCCGACGCCTAGGCGACGGACGATCCGTCGCCCTACCCAATGGCTAGTTCTGAACCTCGGTTTAGGCGACGGACGCTCCTGCGCATACCGACAGACGCTGAGACACCAGCGTCCGACGCCCCTTGCCGAGTTGCACTAAAAACATCCCCACTGGTAGGCCGACGGACGCTGTCACATCGTCCGATGCCTTGGCGACGGACAGCGTCCAACGCCCTCTTAAACTCGGGGGACCGCACTGGACAGCCGACGGACGCTACGTCATCCTGACATCAGCATCCGACGCCATCGTCCGATGCGACGGACAGCGTCCAACGTCTTCAGACTCAGCATTCGACACCCAGTAAACTTCTTTTTCAACTCCGGTTTTCGTCGCGATGAATTCGGAAGAACTTTTTGGCTAGCTTATGGTCACCATAGGCTTGCTTAGAGCTAAGGAAGTCAAGTGTGCACCACACCTAAGTCATGAAGCTCTCCTAAGTCAAGCTACTAGTCTCAACCCCTCTTGATAGTACGGTCAAAGATCAAATAGAATCCCTATCTATTTCTAAGTGCCCTTCATCACCTTATGGCACTTAGCCTATCATTCTAGGGTCTTTATCATGTCTCTTTGAAATCCAAAACGATATCCATCTTGAGGGCTAAGTGATGACCATTTATGCCCATTCATGTTGATCACTATGGCTAAGCTATGCATAGCCTCTGCAAAACACACGTTAGCCATAATAATCGCTAATTGCCGTTAATCACCGAAACCAATAGGGCTATGATTCTTCACATAGCCAACGATTTAAAACTTTGGTTTGAATAAGAGTGCCCCAGCTAAGTAAATATTTGGCCAACCCGGCCATTCAACTTTGCTAGTGCATGCTTAATCAATTCTGGCCATGTTTGCTAGCCTAACCATTCAACTTCCCTAATCACCCATAGGCGGTGAAAGGAAAAGATTATCATATACTACCTCTGTCTCTAAAAGAATGCAATTATAGAAACTGTGAACACATGGTGGATAAGTACCCATGTATGTTCAACTTTGATGATGAGTGATTGACCGACAGGTGAGTGTTTCAGTTTTGAGTGGCTTACCCTAACCTCTGCGAAAGCAGAAATGTGTGCTTGTCTATCGGCTTGTGATGTGCAGGTGCTATGCCTAGTGACAGTTGTCAATGGCGTGGAGAAGGTCGAGTAGAGGCTTGCCGTGCTGATGGACTGAGAGTGGTGAAGGGCGAAAGCGGGGCTCGGACTGAGGGACCATGGGCGCCGGCGGACTAGCTGTGGTGGCTAGTACTTGGCACTGGCGAGTGCGAGAAGACATGGAGGTAGACCGAGTCGGCCGAGTCAAGACGGTGGACGCGCGAGTCGAGCGGAGGCTCAGGGGACTCGGAGTCCGACCGGGCGAAGACAAGGTGGCTCGCGTCGAGTGGTTTGGTGGTTTGGACCTCAAAACCATCCGCGTCGGTTTCCGAGTTTGGACCGCAAAACTAGGGGTTCGATAGTTGAGCCCAAAGCTACCGGTGTCGGGTTTCCTCGGTTTGGGCCTCAAAACCTAGGCGGAGCTTCCGAGGAAGCGGGGATGGCACGTGGCGAAATCCTGGAGGTTGTGTCGAGGCGACGGCAACTCCCGGTAGGAAGCGGGGCCGTCCATTCAAAATGCGGGAGATATTTCCAGGAGCTTGGACTGCAATGCTTAGGCTAGGTAGTTCACTCAATGTATCTACGGGGGTCTTTGGGAAATAGCCAAAGCCTGTTAAGTAGGGGGTGAAGGGGTATCCCTCATCCCATCTCTTGAACCCTAATCATTTGCCCCAACTTTCTCTCTCTAGTTCATGAGATCCCTAGGTTGCTTCCACCAACCTTTGTAAGAACTTGAGTTTGTCGCGAGGAATCGAAGGCCGTAACCTCCGTAAGCCATGGTGGCTTCAATCTCGTGATTGTGTCCCCATTTTGCTTGTGTTCTTCGCGTTTTGCTTTTGCTCCTTATTTTCCCGAGATGATTTCTCTTTGTAGGGAGTAGCTCTTGCAAATCCGTTTGAACCAAGTTCTTGGTACTCGTGAGGAGAAACTTTGCACCGAAGGAATTTTCCTAAAACCTCACGAGCACACAGATCGGGCGTTTTCTTTGCGGCGTTCTTCGTTTTGCCTTTTCTCCCCCAAATCCGAGTGTTCCCATTTATCCTCTCCAAATTGAGCGATGATTTCTTTGGGATAGCTCCCCAGCTACACAAGGATCATGCCTACAAAATTTGATTGCAGTTGGAGTTCATTTGGTTGAGTTTTGGGAAGATTTGGAGGAGAGAAAACTATTTTCGCATTTCTGTGCTCTGCTCGAGGGCGCCGAACGCTCTGAGTTTTGGCGTCGGACGGTCCGTCGAGGCGTCGAACACAAGGACGTTCTGACGTCAGTGTCCGTCGCGTTCGTCCGCATGTGTGTGAGTTTGGCGCCGGACGCTGTCCATCGTCCGTCGCCCTGCGTCCGTTGCTTTGCTGTTTTGTCTCAATTTTCAGCGTTCACTGAAAGGCCGACGGACGCTCCCCTAAGTGTCCGTCGCGCAGCGTCCGACGCCAACGGACGCTCACCCAAGCGTCCGTCGCCCAACGTCCGACGCCCTACTTTCTGCTTCTCCTCTACAAGGCTTTCTGGAAGGCCGACGGATGATCTCTCAGCGTTCGACGTCTAGCGTCCGTCGCCCTATTGCCCAGCGTCCGTCGCCTGTCTTTTGGGCTATTTTGCTTAGGGTTTTTGCCTCTTTCTCATAGGGGTTGAGAACTCTATCTTGGGGGTTTCCGGTGAGTTTTCCTCCAGTGCCGGTGAGCTTTCATTTCTCCGTTTTCGTCGGAAGAGTTTGGTTTTTGGGAAGAGTGGCCCGAATATTTCGAGAGAAATTTGAGGCTCCCATTCACCCCCTCTGGTCGCCGTTCTCAGTCCTTCAGAAACTGTGCCAGTCAAGTTTGTCTACGTTTGACCAGTTTTATACTAAAATAATTAGCATTTTTGTCTCCAAATAATTTATTACAAAAATATATTTTATAAGCAATTTAATGACACAAATTTTATATTATCAATGTTATTACTTTTTTTATATAAATATAGTCAAAGTTCAAACTATGTGACTCCTTGAAAAACGAGAATTGAATTCTTTTAGGGATGGAGGAAGCACATACCTTTGCCTTGCGTTGCTTTCACTCCATCCATCATCTCCATCTTCAAATGTTGATCACTTGCACATCCATGATCCTTGCCATCACCACTCATCACTATAATATAAAAGCTACAACCGGTGCAAGGAGGAGAGGCGGTTGTTCACAAAAGGGGGTCGTAGTGAACAAGCCCAGGTGATTGTTTACCAAAAATACAGGTCTCCGCGAAGTCATAAGACCATGTATGGGGGCTGACGCCTTCCCAGTGCCGGAAGGTCAAGGAAGGGAACCCGGTGACCGAAGCCCCGGTGAGCAGTGACCGTAACTATAACAGTCCTAAGGTAGTGAAATTCTTTTTCTGGCAAGTTCCAACCCGCACGAAATATGTAACATTTTGGGCACTATGTCGTACCCGTGTCAGCAAACGAGATCATTGGGGGCCACCGGGGAGGGTTTGCCTCAGATAGGAGTGTAGTTGGGGATCTTGTCGGGCGACAGGGCATATGTTCGGAGGCCAATCTCACTAGGAATGGTACCTTCCCAAGGGGACGATGGTGAGCTAACGGGCATCACATGGAGCCATGTTGGGTAGAGGGGTCTCGTCGATTCATAAGGTGGACTGGGAACTAGGATCTCACTGGGGACATGACCTCACTCATCGGGGATATGACCTCACTGAGAGATGGGACGATGGGCCTTGTGTGTGTGTGTGTGTGGCTAGGCAAATAGAGGGGTTGCTTGTGTGGGGGCAAGCCATTTCATGGGGAGGGGCAGCAAGTGGAAGGGCTCATCGCGGATGGTGGAGCAGGAGGCACGACATCCGAGCGAGTGCTATCCCACAAGCAAGAGAGGGGATGAATAATTGCAATTGTAGGAGGGTCTGAAGTAAAAATGGGAATGGGCCGGGTCATTGACCCGACCCATAACAATAAGGCCATTGGACCATGTGGGTTGGCCTCCAACTGAAAACGGGCCAATAAAACCCGTGCGTGTTGAACCATCGGGTCAACCCATGTAACTTAGCTTGTGTTTGTGACTCCCAACCTCTCTTCATCTCTTCTCTCTCTGTCCGCGTTCCTCAAGAAGGTAGTGGCGACGATTTGTTAGGGTTTGGGGCCACCGGGTCGATGCCGGCGAGGTGGGTGCTCCTCCTATGGACCTGCGTCTCTCCTCCGGTAAAGGTGGATCTGCCCATGTTGTGCGCACTCATCTCATATCATTTGCTTTTTTCCATTCCTTGGCCCTGTTTAGATCCTAAGGCTAGAGCTAGTTTGCGCTAGTTTGCACCCAACTAGCCCAAAAATATCCAAACAAGAGAGCTAGATTGGGCTAGTTGTAACTAGCTCACCCCAAAAAACTAGCTTCTCAAAGAGGTGATTATTTGAGCTAGTTTGGGCTGGTTGTGGTGTAACATGGGACCCACCTCATATGCATCTACAAAAAATGTTATAACTAACAAACTAAACATCCAAATAAAATTCTGATTACACCATTGAATTTGTTACAATAAATACTTTAAAATAAGATCTCACATGGATATATTTGGATAATTTATAAAATTAATTTATTATCAAACTAGCTCAAACTAGCCTTGAATCCAAACACCCCCTTGGCTAGAGCTAGTTTGAGCTAGTTTACAAACTAACTCTAACCTCTAACTCTAGCCGAGCTAGAGTGATCCAAACAGGGCCATTGCATGCTAGGCTGCGGGCGTGGTGGCTATAGGCGGCGGCCGGGCGGCAGTGGATTGCAGGTTGTGTGGAATCTGTGACCACACCTTGATGATGATGCAGTTGTAGAGAATAAAGGTGAGATTTTTATATGTACCCCATGATGCATTTGTCTCCCGGCATGTCCCTGAAATTTCTATTTGGTCTTATTTCCATGTACAAGGAACTAATTCTGATGCTTGGTTCTTGTGAGAGAGCATCATCAGACGGAGGCAATACTCTTGTTTTTTTAGCTCCTAGTATGCTAGTGTTGCAGGATCCATTTAGTACCCCCATGATGCTCGCCGTGATTATCTGTTAGAAATGTTAGAAAGCCAAACAAATGATCTGCAGATTCCACCACAAAGTCTCTTCTGTTGAAAAATTCAGATTTAGTCTATCAGCATTTTGTACCGAGTTGATTCTAGTGTTAATCACTTCAAATTGAACAGAGTGGTACATTTATGAGTGCTGCTCCTGATTGAGAATCAGAAGTATGTAACTGTAATCCACTTGCTTTATGTAGGATAACGTTCTGTAAAAAATCCTTTCTAGCCTCAAATTCCTATGGTCACAAATGCTATAACAGTTCAGACCTGTGTCCTATACCTGTAGTCCCCTAAATAAGAATAGGAGATGTGATCTTTTTTTTCTTTATTAGAGCAGTTCTGTCATGTGCATTTTGTGGGGATCAGTATTGAACTCAGTCAATTTGGTGAAGTACCACATTTTGTAGTTGCAAATCATTTGTCTGCCTTTTGAGCTATTGACATTAGCTTTTGAGCTCCAATGTATGCTTGCTGGAAACAATCTAAGACATGTTTAATGTTCTCCTGAGTTATCATTTCCTGATAGTTTGGGAAGGCATACATACTTCGGTTCAGTGTGCCAATTGGCTGAAATGATTTACTGATAGTTTGGGAACTAGTTCATTTTACACATTCAACCATATATTCATTTATCGCAACTAATTAAATTTACTTAATTTACAGATGAGGACAGTGAGTCTCAGTAAAGGAGTTCTGATTGTTTGTGAATGAGTGACGTCAGCATTTTCTTGCTCTCAGTTCGAATTTAACTGATTGGGATTTGGGATTGACAAGGCTATTTATTTTAGTTTGGATTTATCTGGTTGGGAATTGGTTTGGATATGATTTAACTGGGAAATAGTTGGCAAGACTGTATTTACATGGATGTAAGAAGGGGGTATGAACTGACTGTGCTTAGTTTTAGCTATGTCGTTTTTATCTGTTTTTAGTCATCAGCCAACACAACTGTTGCTTTGATTGATGATTTTAGAGGAAATAATTTGAGCTCCAGTGTCTACTGCTATATATTCATGATTGTTCTTTTACATGGATTTTTGGCCACGTGTAGTTTTCCTCACTTTGGTAGTGTCTTAATTTAAAAGATGTGTTAGTGCAGAGTACATGTTAGCTGACATGGAGCTGAAAGAAAAAGGAAAAGAGAGCAGTGCCGTGAATATTTTTTTTTTGTCGTTTCCTTTTAATTATGGTTCTGTGATATAATTATTATAACATCGGAGATTTCATGTAGTTATATTAAGCATGTCAAATTACCTGCTAAACGCATAGCTATGTACAGAGTGTCAATAATTTGGCTCAGCCCCAAGGTACCCATTAGGTCAATGAGGCCAAAAGATTTAGAAGATTTGGGTCGGTCCGTGGCCTTGCAAATTCGCCTTGGGGCCACAGGGCCAGGTCCAAGGCCAAGTCCGGGCCGGCCCATTCCCATTAGGAGCCTGAAGCAGGATCCCTAGGAATGGGAGCCGAGGATGAGATTTGAGGGGCCTATAATTTCTAAAGCTCTAGTAAAGGTCCTACCAGAGCTTGTTTTTGTGGAGGAGATTTGAGGGGCCTATTTATTTTTAAGCCTATATATTTGGAGTACGTAGTACTTACGTATACTTGTTTTGAAGGGTTTAAGTAGCAGTTCTATTTGAGTTAGAATATCTCTAAGAGTTTTTTTAAAAATTTACTCTCTAAATTATTATTTAGAGAGCCCTTTTGTGTATCTCTTGTGCATATATAGTCTGGAGAGCTATTATGACCTTTATATTTAGCTATCGAGAAATCTGGAATAGATGATGTTAAATTAAAGAGCTTGTTGGGCAATATTTTTTTTCACGAGAATATCTATTCCTAGAAACTACGAGAGATATAAAGGCTCTCTTGCTATGCTTTTAGTACGTCACCTTTGTAATCTTAGTTTTAGCCATGTCTTGATCTGTGCAGTGGCGGAGGACGATATAAGATTAAGTTCAATAAACTATTTTACACGTGTGTCATTCAGCCTGTTCGTTTGGTTTTTCAGCCGGTTTAAATCCAGCCAGAACAATGTTTTTCTCTCATAAGAAATCAGTCATACTGTAGTCCTTGGCCGCTGTCTGATCAGTGTGTGGCTGCAAATATCATAGGCCCGGCCCGCCGGCCGGAAGGTGAGGGCCTGTTGCCTAAAAGTGAGCGATGACGTCGCGAGGTGGAACAAGATGGGCGGCGCTCTCGAGGAATGCAGGTTACAGATCATCCTCGCGAGGTGTCATCAGTTCACGCTGGAATGTCAGTGATCATCCTGCATGGACATGAATGGATCAAAAGGTTATCGTTTGATATATGTATGCACAACGTGCACATATAAACAAAATGATAATGGAACATGCATGTACTATATGTACACGGCGGCGGCGATCAACTCGATCATGTGTTTTATGCTGTGTCCCACATGCCTACACGCACCTCTAAATATGCAGCTTGGATCGGTGGTACGGCTACATCGATGATTCAAGCACAGCTAGCTGTACGTAGGTGCACTACAAAAATGATTTGTAACAACACCTCTATATTTTTAGGGACCCTAACGAGCTGTCTCTACAAATGGATTTGTAAGGGGCTACGGGTGTTATGAGCCGATCTTACAAATGACCCTATTTGTAGGGACGGCTACAAATATGATTTGTAGGGATGAATATATATTGAGTCACCCCTACAAATAGATGTCGAAATTAAGTACTAAAATTTTGGATTTTTTAAATGACCCCAGATAGAGAAATGATCAAAATAGAAGTTGTTGATATCAAAAAGTTATGAAACTTCGTTATTTAAAACTTTTTGATTTGAATTCATTTGTTACTTAAAAATATTGTTTGAATAATATTTCTAAACTGTTGAAGATCTCATATTTCTCTTTTTAATATATAGCTAAAACTTATAACTAGTCTTTCTTCCTCATACTAACTTCAAATTACTTGATTTTTTTCTAAAATTTTCTAAAATCATTCTCTATCAATTTATTTTGTTCTTATATTTATTATTTTGGTAATTCTTTGTTGTGAAAGTTTTAAATTTTAAATTAAAAAATAACAACTTCAAATAGCATTTTAAAACATCAAATGATTTTAGCTAAAAAAGTCATCAACAACAAATTTGTAAAACTCATCAAGATTTACAACTTTTATTTTGATCATTTCTTCATCCAACAAAGTGGTAATAAACATTGTTCACAATGACACATCTCTCGTATAATTTCATAAACTATGAGAGAGATTTGTGAACAATGTGTACTACCACTTTCTTGGATGGAGAAATGACAAAAATAAAAATTATACCTCTCAAAAAGTTATACAATTTTGTAGTTGACAACTTTTTCATTTAAAATCATGTTAAGAAAAACTACGTTTGAATCTCTAAAATTTTAAAATTTTGACACAATCACGTATAAAATCCATACTAAATGAAAGTTGTAGATCTCGAAAAGTTATACAACTTTATAGTTATTAATTTTTTATTTAAAATCATCTTGTCAAAATAAAGTATGTTTGAATTTATAACATTTGAAATTCAAATTTTTATGTTTGAATTTATAACATTCGAAATTCAAATTTTTAAAATGATCTCGGATGGACAAAGAGCAAAAACGGAAGTTGTAGATCTCACAAAGTTGTACAACTTTTGTATTTTAAATTTGTTTACAGTCTCAAACAATCAATTTAAATTTGATTTAAAGATAGAATGAGAAGAAAGAAAGTCCATTATAGACATAAGTGGTGAGGTGCAGCGGTTGGGGCATTAGGGAGCGAGAGTAAGGTTGGTTGTTCGAATCCGAGCTACAACAAAGTGCGCAAAAAATATTGAAAAATATGACCTTAACAAACAGGATTAAATAATCTTATATATATCCAACTGTCCCTATAAATTACGAGTCCCTACAAATTGATTTGAAGGAGATGATAAGATAGGAGCGGCTGGCCAAACCGTTGCTAGAAATGGGCTGCAGCCGCCCCTAGAGGCTGTATGCGGTAGTGCCAGCTGCTGCCAATAAAGCTAGCTAGCTAGCTCTCACCAGTGCGGGTACTCCCTCAGGGTTGGGTTGCAATTGTCGTGGAGGACCTGAAGCAGGATCTCTAGGAATAGAGGGGCCAAGGAGGTGATTTGAGGGGCCTATCATTTTTAAGGCTCTAGTATAGGTCCTAGTAGAGCTTGATTTTTCATGTTTAAGCGGTAAAGGTCCTAAGTATACTTGATTTGAGGGTTCAAGTAGCAATTTTTCTTGAGTTAGAGCATCTCCAAGAGTTTTCATAATTAAAATTTATGCTCTAAAATCATCATTTAGAGAGTCATTTAAAAACATCATTTTCATATCCCTGTATTCTCAAATATCTTTTTATATCTTGTGCGTAGTTTAGAGTCACTGTGCTCTCCATCTTTAACTAGCGAGAAATTCAGAATAGGCGATGTCTATATTTAGATATCACTGTTGGATGATGTTTTTTTCTCACCGGAATTTCTATTCATATAAACTAGAAAAGATATAAAGACTCTCTTAGGATGCTTTTACTATGTCATGTTTATAATTTTAGTTTTAGCCATGTCTTGATAGATACGTAGATAAAAATGAGATCTGAGATTTTTTTAATTTTAATCTAGTTTTATTCAATATTTTAATAATAACTGCATCCTATTTTTTTTAGATTTGACCTTTTTGGTGGCACTACTACAAAGAATTTTTTTGGAGGCGGTCACTTTTCATTTTTGGAGGCAGACAAACACAACCGCCTCCAATGAAAGGCCCCGATTAATGCCGATTAATGGAGGCGGTTGTTTTCTGCCCACCGCCACCGCGGGGGGAGCTGGAGGGGCATCGTCGTCGAGAGGGAGCCGCCACCGTGGGGGAGCCGGATCTGTACCCCCGCCGCCACCGAGGTCCAGATCCGCACCCCCCGCCACCGTCGGGGGCGGGCGGGGGGGGGGGGGGGGGGGTGGATCCAGATTCACACCCCCGCTGCCGCCGTTGGGGTGGAGCTGAGGGGCGGCGCCGCCGGAGGGAGCCACTGCCGAGGGGGGGGGGGAGTGGGGGCCGCGTGCGGGAGCAGAGAGGGGGGCACCGCCGCGGGGGGGGGGGGGGGGTGAGGGAGAGAACCCTAAGTGTGGTATATATATGAGCTGAGTTTGGGCTTTTTTGCGAGATGGGCCAGAATTAACAGAGGCGGTCCTTATAGCTGCCTGCCTCCAAAAATCAATTTTACGAGGCGCGCATATGTGACCGTCTCGGTAAATAAAATTTTTCCGTCTTCGTTAATATCCTAGATTTAAGGAGGCGGTTGAATTTTGTGTCCGCCTTGGTTAAGTTTTGGTTGGTGTCTCGCAAAATCAATTTTGTAGTACTGTCGTGTGAGTCTCGTTGTCGCGCGCCAATGCATGTGGCACGATAAGATATGTCACGTTGGACGGTGTTTTCGACATGGAAAAGTTTGTCACACCACCCCGTTAGCGTGAAAGTAGTTTTGTCACACCACCAGGGATGACGTGACATGACGGAAGTTTTAAAAAAATCATAACTCTTCGATACAACTTCGGATGAAAATGTTTTTATAGTAAAATTGTAAACGTCGTCGAAATCTACAACTTTATAATTGTAAGATTTTTTTATTTGAGGACATTAAGATGGTAAAAAAATATAAAAATTTCATCACCATAATAAAAACATACTAGCGCTTGTCGTGTTAGAAAAATAATATCTTTTTATATGAAGTTAAACGAAGATACTTATTATATCAAAATTGTGGCTCATAATGAGATCTAAAACTTTATAGCTTTAAGGTTTTACATTTGAGGTCGTTAAGAAACCCGAGACATTAATATAACACTTCAACAACATATGTTGCTAAAGTTTTTATATTCTTTAATTTCTCAAGTGTCTTAACAACTTTAAATGTAAAAACTCAAAACTATAAAGTTATAAATATTATTGAGATCTACAAGTTTGATTTAAAAAGTATCATCATTGGATTTAGTATGAAAAGATATTATTTTTCTAATTTAACAAATTCTAATGCGTGATTATTATTGAAATTTTATATACTTTTTTAGCATCTTAATGTCCCCAAATGAGAAAACTCAAAACAATAAAGTTGTAGTTCTCGTCGAGATCTATAATTTCTTCCATGCAAAATTCATCTTCATCTGACGCCAAGAGTTATGAATTTTTAAAGTTCATCCTTGTCACGCCACTCCTGTAGCGCGATAAAGCAATATTGTCACGCCAGCGCAAGTGCCGCGTCAAGATTTTCCACGTCCAACGCGACAGATTTTGCCATGTCATATATGCATTGGCGAGACAATTTTATTTGCTCATGTCAGTTGGACCGACGTGGTCAAAAGAGTTAGATTTAATTTTTTTATAGATATATTATTTTTAAAACATTCAATAAAATGATTAATATAAAAAATCCTGAGTGTGTGGCTGCAAATATTCATAGGCTGGAAGGTGACGGTTGCATAAAAGTTAGCGATGACGTCGCAAGGTGGACACCATTATTTTTTTGATCGGTACGAATTGGACGCACACAATCCACACACGCACACACACGCGTGCGCGTCCATACACACGCTAAGAGATTGGGAGGCTCGCCTCCGGTGCGCGAAAAACGCGTAGTACCACCGAATACGCACACGTGCGTATACCTGAAAATCTGGGATAAATCCCAGCAAATAGTGCGACGCCAGGGTTTGAACCCTACCATTGGACCCCATTGGACAACAAGCCCATTCGCGGTGGACAACATTATTGGTAGTGTCGTCACCGTACCTATCATGAGAGGAACGAAGGATATGATGGGCGTCGCTCTCGAGGAATTAGGAACCATGGAGAAGTTACAACTCAATCTTTTCTTTTGGATGGACAAGGGTTACACATGTGCGCACCCTTCTTCTTGCTGGTATGTTATACCTTGAAGATCTCCACTGCATCGACTTGTTGTTCCTTTTTTTTTCTCATGCTTTATTTAGTTTTAGAAAGTTCATAAAAATTAGCTTTCATATCCACAAACAAAAAATATGTAATGTCAAATTCTGAGCACATACATATTCGTACAACTATGAGACATAGCCCTGAGATCCCATGGACTGATGGTGCTTGACCTTGGAACGATTATCCTTGTTCTTCGTAGTTATTTCCTGAAAGGTAGACTTGTAAGTTGCAGATAAAGAAAAGTTGTTATGTGACACACTGTACCTTCGCTCTTGTGCTAGACCACTTCTCCGTGAGATGTTGCCACTGTTCATCATTTATAGTCAAAATAGGAGACATAATACTGACTTGATCAGCTGGTATACTAGTAAAGTACTTCTTCAACATATATCTAATCTGGCGTACCCCAGATTGGAGTAGATTAGTACAGGCTTTCTTTGTTGGCTCATTTTTACCATCAACTTCCAACCTTGTCTGTAAAAGTCAAGGCTACTATCAGACTTAGTTATGCCAGACCTAGACGAAGGAGAGGTCTACCGGAGCACCTATGGCAGCGGCGGTGTCGGAGGCTGGGATTGATTTGGGTGCGAATGAGTGAAGAGGGGAACGATTTTGCCACCAGGTTATATGAACTAATTAAATTCTAATAAGAAGATAAAGTTCCATCCTCCTAACACGTCTAGACTTGTGTCCTACTTGTTAGCTCAGCCACTTCCCAACTCAATGGTGCCAAAATCAATTCCCAGGTACCCCAATTTTTTTAGCAAATTTGAGCTTTTTTATGATGAAAAAAACTAACAAGTGGGACCTTAACATTGGAACTACTGAGTTTCACATTTATGACGAAGCTCAAAGCATTTGTGTGACGATTTCTTTCAATTCGTCAAGAATGAACACGTGGGTTGATAGCCAAACCAATTATTCATGACGACATGTGTAATTTCGTCATTAATGACCCTCGTTCTGTGACCAAAATTGATATCGTCATCCCCAAAACGTCATGGATGTAGGGTTTTTTTAGTAGTGGCATATACACACTGTAGCGTTACTGTAGTTAAAACTAATTTAAAAGTACTAAAGTTAATAGTAGACGTCATTATTATAAATACTGAATAATACTGGTATATGACTATTAAATTATGTTAAATTTTTTAAATATAACAGTTTAATATAGTATAATTATTCTATACTTAAGGTGTAGAATAACATTTATAAATATATATAATCTTTAATAAATCATATTATATATATACATATATATGTATTTATTGTTTGAGTATATTTATATATTTATTTTAAGATACTCTAAAATTTCTACCTAGCGATTTTTTTTCAAAAGAGCTCATATTTTTAATATATTATTATTATAGTAGGTAAAATAATTATGACCATGCATATACCTCTATGTATACTTGCATACTTTATATAATTTTAAATAGTCTAGTATAATCATATATTTTGTATACATATACTTCATCTCTTCATATATCATAAATCCAAGGCCTGTTTGGAATGTAGAAATTGTACAAGAATTTCACAGGAATCAGTTCAGTTTCACATAAAAAACATAAGAATGAGAAAAATATCCCACGTTCTAAACAGGATCTAAAGATATACAGATAGGAGTAACTATAATCATGTGTAGAAAGGAATTTCTCTCTATGTATATTGCACCCGGCTAGAAGCAGTTGGCGAACCTTTCACGTTTATGTGTGTATATATACCAAACTTGATGGCATGCATGCATGCGAATGCGAGGCACCGTGAAAAATATGAAGAGCATGAATATACGGGGCTGTTTGGACTGTTCCGCTCCATGTTTTTTAGCTCTACTCCACGTTGTTTAGCCAAACGATTTTAGCTCCACACACGTAGCTCCAGAAAAAAAGATGGAGCTGTGAAAGTACATAAAAATGTACTCCATAAACTCTAATTTTTTGTGGAGCTGCTCCATAGTGGATTTTACAGAGCAGTCCCAAACACACCCATACATAGTACGTACCAACAAATAAACAAGCATCTGCAGCATGTGGATTGTGTCCGTTTTACAAATTTCACGTATACTATCATTATTTTCAAAAGGTTTTGCAGGTCATGAATCATGATGATTGGACACACGTATCCGACCGTTGCCCTGCATACAATGCAAAAGGCACACACCTTACATATATGTGTAAGTATATATATATAATTTGCTTGTATACAGCACACCACCAAGCATCCTAGCTAGTATTTTATTCGTGTTCAATATATATTATTTTTATATAATAAGAGCGAGCTTCGTCGTCTACTCGTCTTATATTATATATATCAATCAGGTGTAGACGATATTGTCATCACCCATGTATGCATGCATGCGTGCGTGCACAACGTACGTAAAAGTGAATGCGTGCATGTCGATCTCGGCGTGCATCAAGTTGCGTACGTAATTAATTTAAGCTCCGCCGCCGCCGGCAGCACGTCTGCCGCCGGTGTAGGGCCCGGTGAACCTCCGTCCGCCGGAGCCGCTCTGGCGTTGGCAGTTGAAGTACATGGCCTCGACGGGGGCGCCGAGGTTGTAACGGCGGGCGAAGGCGCGCGTGCTGAAGTTGTGGCGCCTGGACGGCGCGTACACCGTCTCCCGCCCCAGCTGCCGGAACAGAACCAGCACCATGCGGTGGATGCCCGTCGTCGGGTTGGGGGCCTCGTAGCATATCACCTCCCGCCCTGCAATTGCATTGTTGTTTACAGTGTATTTATTATTTACTTATACTTATTAAAATAAAAAGCATTTATATAATATATATACATACACGAAAATAATATATATCCCAGTGGTCAGTGGATATATACTACCCCGCCGGCCTAGCTGGGTAATAAACCGCCATCAAATCAAAACTACTACGTACAGAGACATGCATGCAGGTACAGAACAGCATCATATCTATCGTCGTACGTATATACTACAGTGCATTCGTACTTACCGTAGGTGTCATCAGTTGACGCTGGAATGTCAGTGACCATCCTGCATGGACATGAATGGATCAAAAGGGTTATCGTTTGGTATATATTAGGGGTGCAAAGGGTTAACCTTTAGGTGCACCTCCAAACATTTTTACTGTAAATATTTGTACTACTACTCCTCAATACTACTCCTCAATAAATTAAGAAGTAGTACAAATATTTACACTAAAGAGGTTTGGAGGTTAACCTAAAGGTCCATTTTTTGCACCCGGGTATATATGCATGCACAGCACAACCGGCCTGCACATATAATATAAACAAAATGATAACGAAACATGCATGTGCATGTACACGGCGCGCGGCGATCAACTCGATCGATCATGTACGTTTTATGCTGTGTGTGTGGATCCCACTTGCATTGACACGCGTGCTACATGCATGATGCGCACCACTGCAAGTGATTCCAGCACAGCTGTATATATGTACGTGCATTGGCAACAAGCCAATAGCAGTCTCGAGATATATGCTATGAACGTAACTAGCTAGCTAGCTAGCTATAGAGCTAGGGCTGATAGCTAGCTCGATCTCACCAGTGCAGGTACTCCCTCAGGGTTGGGTTGCTTGGGTTTGGAGCATCAGGATCAACCATCACCTGTATAAATATAATGCACAATTTTCAGTATATATATATGACACAAATTTGCATCCATGCACACCCACACACCCACACACATATACACATATATGCACACAAAACTACTGCATGCACGAACGATGATGACCGGCAGCTAACTAATTAGGATCTGTTTAAATAACTCTAAATAACTCTCTAAGTAAAACTAAACTATTTTAGAAAAAGTGTTAGACAAAACATCTTCACCCACAACTTTATGCATGACATGAGAGAGAAAGGGGGAGAGAGCTAAGATAAGTTACTTTTTTTAGCTTTATCTCATTTCATATCCTTGTGAGAAGGGAAGAAAAACAACTTCACCTATGAAGCTATTTTGAAAATATGTGTTTGAAAAAAAAGAAAAAAAACAGCTCATAACAACTTTATTAAACTGTTGTGATATACCCTTAATAGATAGAGCTGCTTACCAGGGTATATGCAACACGATAGTCATCTCCTCCGATCTCAACCCTCGGCCTCTCGGAGACCGTGGGAGAACGCAGCTCCATGCCGCTGACAATAGGCATACCATTGAACAGCACCATCAGATCAATGGAGCTGTAGAAGGGGTCCAGGACATCTCCTATGACACGAGCTGTAACCAAGGAATCGCTGGCCATTCTCTTTCAGTCTTCAGTTAGTTGCAGTAGTGTGACAGTACAGTGTGTACGTTTCTGTATATATACCTACAGGAAGCCTGGAGTGCAGTGCTAGATATAGCTACGACGTACTGCTAGCTAGGTACGGTACGGTGCGTGTGTGTGCGCGTGCGTGTGCGCCTTGTTTGAATGTACGAGCTGCACAGTGATGTGATATTTATAGTGTGCGGCATGTGCAAACCAAGTTGTGTATCGAATATGTTGACGAGGATAGAACGACGTACATGGACTCTGGAAGCTTGGAGAGTGCTGGAGGATATTCTCCTTTAATTTGAGAGGGCCAGCAGTGACATATTATATTTATTCTCTCTTTGGGAATTTTAATTTTCATCACTTCACCTTTGACACAAAAGATACCGAGGATCTGAAACTTCTACGTAGCTCCATTTAGGGAAAATAAAGTCAACAAAAAAAATTGAAGAAGGGTGGTGTTGTTTCTTCCCATAGAGTATCCCCCCTCTCTTCAATTCACTTATACCGTTTTCTCTGTTTCATAGAACGTACTCATTCTATCTTAAATTATAAATCACTCCAAGAATTTTTTGAGAGTTAAAATATCTCAAATTTGACCAAACTTGTATAATAATATAATAACATTCATAGTGTCAATTAAGTATTATTAGATTCTTAATCAATATATTTCATAGCATACCTACTTGATGTCATAAATATTTATAATTTTCTCTATAATTTTAGTCAAACTTGAGATGCTTTTGACTCTCTAAAATTCATAAAATGCATGAAGAGAGTATTTATTTATTTTCATGGGATTGACACATTTAAATTTAATCAATAGTCTCCGTCCAGTTGCAGATAGCGGATGTGAAAGCCACCAATTACGCTTTCTTTATTTCCCCTTCTTCCTTCTCTAAATTTAAAGTATATATAGAAATGACACACACACAATTTCACAATATTCTATCAGATATACAGTATGGTGTAAAGCAAACAAGTGTAGTGTGGATTTAATCATGGTGGGAAGATCAAACTCTTAATTAGTGTCTGAACGTAATCCTTAATTTATTTTTTCCCTTCTGAGAAGAAAATGATTTATGTACGTTGAACGATTCCTAATATGAGGGGATTACTGTTGATGGTAATTAACTACTATATTTAAAGATCAATTAAACATGGGAAAGGGTATGAATGTCATCACCAACATAGGTTTAGGGATTTAATTAACAATATTCCACGAGATTTGGTAAATTTGTGTTTTACAGGGATTAAACAGGAAAACAAGAATTAATATGGAGGAGAATCCTATCACAACACGTTAATCTGCGCAAACCGGACCAACGGCGCCACGAGAAGACCCTAGAAGACTGTAGAAGACACCTAAACGAGCGAGGACGCGAGGCGCCGCTAGGTGGGGCCGACTGGCCTGTCAGGGGCCCAAAGCCCGTTCTCCTTCCCGTGATAGCTTACAACTGACATTACCTTTGCATCTTGGCCATTGTTCGAGGTCGGTTTGATCCGATGACTTTGGTTCATCATTTGGGGCTACATAACCAGACCCCAGACCCCTCCTGTAGGGGGATCATTAGCAATCAATCAATAGAATAAATTTAGAGGTGTCCTTTGAAAGGATAACCTTAGAGCTCCACCATATCTAGGGCATAGCTTGAATATAATATAATTAGAGGCGACAAGCATAGCTTGGATTCCGGATCAAGTCGCGAGGAGGCTCGGTAAAGCCTTGTACTTCTCTCTTGTAATAACAATATTATTCATCTAGTTCATCTTGTTCCTGTTCTAGTTCTTACTTGTTCTTTTAGTTCTTATATTATAGTACTTGTTTTTGAGTTGACCTTATTGTTCTAGATATGACTACGTTCTTAGTTGTTTATGTGTTCTTAATTATAATGTTCAACGTCTACTTTCATTATATATTTAACATAGATAGATTATATTCATGATTATACTCATGTTCGTATAGCGCTCATTTATTAGATCGATGGGAGAGTGGTAAACATATTATAAGCATGGTGCTTATACCTTATTTATCTGTGAATGTATTCTATATTCCGGGCCATGTGGGGTAGATGGTGGGTATGACATTCCTGTTGAGTCCTCTGTACTCCACTACCCGAATATAGGCCGAGCAAGACTTATAATCACAGGACATGGTTATGCTCTATACTTAATATGTCTCTTAAGTATAGATATAAATATAGTTTAAATGATGACTGCTAGATGTAATTGCACTAATTAAGGTAGTTGTTGACGCTAAGAATGACATACTTTTACATACTCAAAATACCGTCAACAACCTTGATTTCAAGGGTAGAATAACGCTACATAAGCATATTTACCACTAATAAGTTCCACATGTACTTGGATAGCCTTTGTTTTTAGGGAATGATATTTCAGGACAATCAGGGGTGCTGGAAGCTTCTTTTGCACATCTCTCGATGTGTGATTGGAGCCAAACTTCAGAACCTCTGTACCATGGGACTCCTGACATGTCCAGGAGCTCCCACAAGAAAGTCGGGCTCCAAAGGAGCCAAATCATGATCGGTCGATCATGGTTTGGACCCTTCTGGATAGCCAAGCCAGCACAATCCACGACAAAGCTATTCCAACCCTTGGATGCAATCTGTCATTTCATTCAACACTGCAGATCAAGTGCACAAGGATCCATGGGCTCACATCAAGAGAACCAGCGTGACAAACACCTCAAACGAACTATCCAAGCTCCATGACAAGTGGGACCACATTCTAGAAGGCAGTGGTGGTGCAAGATTCACATCCATCCACTCATGTTCATCTTCTGTGTTGACATCCTCCACCAAAACGTGCTCCTCCTCAGGGTCCTCCTCAGAGTCGGACATCATCTCATCATCTGAGATGTCCACCACTGGCTGGGACGTCTGAGGCGTGAACTGGGACAGGTAGCTCCTGGTGCTCAGGCGGCGAGACCTCGTGACAGGCGACATCTACAGAATTTTGTTTAAACTTAATTAGAACAACATTTTAAGTAATAGAATAGAGACATAGAAGCATAAATAATTTTATAAATAACAAGAGCAAGATAGAAAACAGTAAAATAGAGAAGCAAAGGAACCTAATACGACCTTTTCTACCTAGGCTTGCGTCCTACAGTCAACTCAAGCCTTGATACCAATTTGTCACACCCAATTTCAAGGACGAAATAGGATGCATAACATTATGTGTGCCCAGAAAGCAATCCACACATAAGTCCACAAATTACATAGTACCATCACAGAGTTTAATACATAGCGTACATATATCCATTACATAAATAAATAAAACAACGGAAGATACAACTAGCTCTCAAGGCTTCATCTCACAGGGAAGGTCAACTGGTTGACCAAGCCTAGAAATCTTCAGGATAGTCCTCATAGCCTCCTGCTTCTGTTACCCATCCGGGATTTTATTCAAAAGTTGAAAAGTAAAACAAGCGTGAGCACATTCGTACTCAGCAGTATAACATGGGGTTATGAAGCTCAAAAGGATGACACTGGCTTACTGCGTTTAGCACTTTTAGTTAATCAAACTTTTATTATTAAGTAACATCAAGTTATGCTTAAGCCCCAAATGATCCCACTTATACCTTGCCAAAGTTTAAAGGAACATAAACATCGTCATTATAGTGGCATTAGGAACATAAATGATGGTCAAGTTAATTATAATTAAACCGTCAGTTTTCTGGGCCGCTCGTAACCGTGAGCACGGCTGATATATTAGTTTTAACACTCTGCAGAGGTTGTGCATCTTTACCCGTGAGTCATGATGCCCCGAATGCCCGGGTTAATTACTCCCATAATCACTACCTCGTCTAACAAGATTAGGGCCGCTAGGATTGGCAAGGGGTGATAGAGCCCCCCTTCCGAGTAGCATAAAGACCGCAACCTACGCTCAAACCCGGACAGAGGCCGCACTATAACCAGCTCGGCAAGAGCCTAATGCGCCCTTTCGGGTAACCGCTAACGAGCTAGAAAAGAGCGTATTACTGAGTTAAAGCTAGAGCCATGTAGCTCTCACGGTAGCACTGTCAGTCCCAGCTTTTGCCAACAGTGAGTTGTTATAAAAGGTTATGTTCCAATTGCCATGAACAGGTTCACCAATTTATTCAAAGCATTATATCATTTGGCAGGGATCATGTAACATTTCATATAGCACTAGCCATCTACCCATATGCATAACCCATAGGAGTCAAGGTAAAGGATTTCAATACTATGGAAATATGCTACGGGTATCAAATTAAACACATGCACATGAAAATTATGATTACGGTGAATAGGATAACAAGGTAGGTCTCATGCTATACTTGCCTTGGTTCTCAAGCTCCTACTGGTCAAAGCACTCCTGATCAAAGAACTCCTGGTCACAACCAAACTCCTCACCGTCTGAACTCGATCACGGCATAACAACAACACACATTCCAATTGCATACATACAAAGCAAACAAGGATACTATTAGAATAGTACACCAGCAACAGTAAACATAGTTAAAAGGTTTATAAAAATATACTACGCACTGCTATGATCATTTCAACGCGAATTTCACGAAAATCGGATTTTAAACGCAAAAGTTATGAATTAAACTAGTTCTCTAAGAGCATCTTTATTATTTAAACTTAACCTTGAATTTAAATGTTTCAAACATGACTAACAGAGGGTTTAACATGTAGAGAATTTCATTACGAATCTAACGCAATTCGAATTGCTCAAATCGGAGTTAAAATGCAACTTTTATAAACAAAATAGTGCAGTGGCAATTCTGTAAATACTGAATTTCCATTTATTTCCCAAAATAAATTAAACCGAACAGGATTACGCTTTTGAACAGAGAAAGCGTAAACGGTGAAAGGCGCCAGCGCTGTGGCGCGGGCCGACAGGGTTTCCACGCGGCACTGCGCGACAGGCGCGGTCCACAGAGGGCACGTGGACCCGCGTACACTGGCACGGTGGACCGAGTCCACGGCGGTGTATACCGGTTCGGGGGTGGTGTTCTAATCCTGACCGTTGGACTTGGATCGAAAGGTAGGAGAGGGTTGGGGGCGGTTCGGTCGACGGGGCGGCGCAAGGCACGGCGGCGCCATGGATCCCGGCGCCACAAGCTCGCCGACGAACGCGGGGAGAACGCTCCCGACCGCCTTTGCTTCAACCAAACACTCAGAGAGGACCGGCGTGCCCGTGCGAGTGCGAAAATGGGCTCGGTTGAGGCGGCGGCTTGCCGGTGCGGGATGGCCGCGGTGGCACCTTGGCCGGTGGGCTCTGTGCTGTGCGGAAACGGCGGTACAGAGCGCTAAAACTCGAATTGAGGACACGGGGAGGTGAGGTGTGCCCGTGCGGTGCTGGTAGGGTAAACGGGCGAGGCGGTGGGCGGCCGGAGTGTGATGTCCACGGCGGCACCATTGACGGCGGCGCGGGGTACTCGCGGGTAAGGCCCTAGAGGCCATAAACCGCCAAATTAAAGGCATGGGAAGAGAGAGGAGCTCACGGCGATCCTCATGGCGGCACTAAAATGAACGCAGAGAGAGGGGGAAAGCCGGGCACCGCGTACGCCATTGCCGCGGCGTACGGTGCACGTGGGCAGGGCCATAGAGGCCACGGTTCGCCGAATTAAAGGCTCAGGGAGGAAGAGGGATGGATTGCGGTGCTCACCGAGTCGACGTAGAGGACGGAGACGGCTCGGTGCGGACGGTCGGCGTGCAACGGCGGTCGGCGTTGGTAGAGCTCACGCCGGCGTGCGTTCTGGGGCCAGGGGCAAGGAATAGGGAGAGAGCTTAGGCTCTGAACATCCACAGGAGTACGCGGGCTCGGGATGGAGCTTACCGAGGCGGCGTCAAGGCTCCGGTGGACTTCTCTGTGACAGCGGCGGCGGCGGCGTTCGGCAGAGACGACAGAGGGGAGCGAAAGGGAGAGATGGGGTTGCGCTCTACTTTAAAGAAGGGGAGAGGGAGGTGCGGGGTAAGCGGAGCCGTTGCGGCAACGTGGGCAAGACGTGGGGGAGTGGGAGCGGCTGACGCGCGGGCGGTTGCCGGGGCGCTCGGCGCGCTCGTCCACGCGAGGCAGAGAGAGGGGAGGTTGAGGGAGGAGTTGACGGGTGGGACCTGGTCGACAGCGAGAGAGAGAAGAGAGATGGCGCTGACCTGTGGGACCAGGCTGTCAGCCGGAGAGAAAAGAGGGAGAGGGAGGCACACGCGCGGGCTCCCTGGGCCGGTTTCCCGGTTGGGCCGCGCAAGAGAGAGGGGGTGAAGAGGGCCTGCGGCCTTGCTGGGCTGAAAGGAGGGAGGGAAGGGTTTTCTATTTCTTTCTTTTCTTTTTCAAACCCTTTTTCAAAACCGTTTTCAAAATTGAATTTGAATTCATTTTGAAAGTGCTTTGCACACAGAGGCATTACAAAATATTATGCAGCAGCATGTATGCACATTCAAGTTACTAAACTAAGAATTGATTTTATTTCCAAGAATTTTTATTATTTCTCTAATTGAAATGCTCACACAATTCTTTAATAAATCAGTTTCATCTATTTTTAAATGCAATCAAATTTGTGGGTGTTACACTCCTTTTTTTGTGAACTTGGGATTTCACATCTTGTGTCTTGCCCACACGCATGCTAGAGTAATGGTACAATAGAAAGGAAGCATATCCACATACTTGAAGCGGGTTGTCCCTTCTTCTACATGTGCATATGCCTTTAAAATTTTGGAATGAAAATTGTCATGTTGTTTTTTGTAATAAATGACACACATAGCAAAGTTATTGATAGTCCTATTTAGTGTTTGTTTCATATAAAACCTAATTACTATTTTCTTCAAGGTTTTTTTGGGTGTGCCTATTGGCTAAACCTTTGTCCATTCAACACTAGCAAACTTTAGTTTTGCTTAAAGGATTGTGCTTTCTTGGGGTATAACAATGTGCACAAAAGTTTTAAGTGTCTTAATATTTCCACATGTTGCATTTACATCTCTAGAGATGTATCTTTTGATGAACCCTGTTTAAACACCTAAGAATCAATTATAGGATTGGTTTATTATAATTCACGATAAAACCTATTTGGGTGTTATATATATATATATATATATATATATATATATATATATATATATATATATATATATATATATATATATACACCCCAAACCCTAAACCCTAAACGTGAAAATAGACGGAGGATGAGGTAGGAGTAGCTACAAGCGAGAGTAAAAAGGAATTTCCCTATATATATATATATATCCTTGTCTTACATGATCAGCTACTTACATTAAGCTTTCATTCATACTAAAAACAATTGATTTTATAGCTTACATCTAGGATATCGACTATCTAATCGATAGCTTTTGAAACTGGTTGTTTGGGTCGTATATTTAGAACTCTCTCTAGAACAACACCAATATGTTCCACCTTATTTTACCTATTATATCATTTTCGTCAATTGTAGGGTCAAATTGACTGACATACTTCGGGTTAAATCAAGTGAACTGACCTGCTGAAAAGCCTCACAGATTGTTGATCATTCTTACTTCGGTCCTCTCGGCTTACAAGCATGTTGTTGCAACATTTTTGCGCCAACACAAGCTTTAGTCCTGGTTGGAGCCATGAACTGGGATTAAAAGCTTTAGTCTCGGTTGGTGGCTAGAACTAGGACTAAAGGTATGGCTCACATAGACATTCCAATAAGAAAAAGTTGAAATGAGATGGAGAAAAGAGGATCTTAAATAATAAAGGATCCCATATGGAGGTGCAAAGAAAGTCAGGAGGTTTGCCTCAAAGAAGCCACCCGACTAAAGCCCCCCTCTTGTAAAATTTGCCACCATAGTCATTGGGAAGGGGACTTTAGTCCCGGTTCGTGGTTCTAACCAGGACTAATACACTATTTGGTTCTAGGCCTAAAAATGACTGAGACTAAAGATCTGAACCGAAAGTCTATTCTCTACTAGTGTTATCCTCTTAGTATATCTAGATAATAGGTAGGAAGATTAACTAAAATATTCGAGAGCTACAAAGATAGTTATTAAATTGTAATTGCCACCCCTTGCTCTTTAATGCACGAAGAAGCAGTGCCTCTCTCCCATCTAATGCACAACACATCATCCCCATTAGACACTCGCGGAGGTCGGACGTGACCTTGCATGTGGAGGAGTGAAAAGTCCTGTCCTCGTCCGGGGTGTATGAGGAGCTGACAATGATAGTCGTGCAACCTTAGCCACTAGGACATGGCGCATGATAGAGCCGAAGCATGGCTATGGCACACGCCAACGCGATGGAGCCAAGGGGTAGCCTTGGCCAACGCAGCAATACTGATGCTTATCCACAAACTTTCCCTTCTCCCTGCGGTGCCTCTACCCACTGCTTGATGTTGCTCCTGCCACCAACCCCTCTTCTCGTCCCCTGCTCGGCTAGAGCTCATCAAAAGGACAAAAAGGCATGTTGCAATTGTATGTTTTGAGTGTTTCAAATGTTTGATAGGTATGTTATAAATGGTTTTGTCGCGTGGATGGATGATGCAAAAGTTGATCGATATATCATATATGTTCTAATGGTTGTACATGTATGTTGCAAGCTTTTATTCCTAAAGTTTCATCTATTTTTTTATACATACGTTGAAAGTGTTGTGCATATTTTTTACAACGGTTTTGAGGTACTATTGTATACATTTCAGATGCATGTTTCAAGTATTTCATTTGTCTTTATAAGTATGTTGCATCTAGATATTTCAAACATAGATCGGATGTTGCATCTCTATCCTTGTCTTCTGCTGCATTGCTTTGGTGTCTGCTCCTCCTAGCTTCTTGATCCTACAGAAGCTCAAAGCAGCATATCATAGGTGTCTGGACATCCAAGCGCTAGCAAGCTCGATATAAAGAGAATAACTTATTTATAATAAATACTATGCTAATTTATGATAAAATAACTTATTCTGCAGCCACTCTAAGTTACAATAATTATTATGCTAATATATGAGACTATAGTAACTTTTTACTATGTGATTTACTATAATGTTATGGTAAATATCTTTATATATCATACACAACTATCGTAAATATGTATTCACTTTATCATAAATTGGTACATAAAATTATTGTAAATAGAGGTTATGATAAATAGTTTCCTTGTCCATCAACTATTCTTTATTACTTCTGAAAGTGATTGATCCCAAGACATCAAATCTAGTAGTTTACTACTCCCTTCGTCTCTGAATGTTTGTCGCTATGATTTACGTTTGACTCGATTTATAAGGATGATGCACTAGGAGTATGGTTATTGACCTTTGCAGCTCCTAGAAGCATTGTATCTTCTTATAGATCATTATTGTGTACAACAAAATCATTAGAACTTGGAACATTAATCAAATGACCATCTAATTATTCATACCCGGCCCCATGCTAGGAATAAGCAAACTCAAATGAAGGACAGTGGCTTGAGAATAGACATGAGTAGTATCTCACATCAAACACATATTAGTCCACCTAAGTTGTTACTCAATTACAAAATCAAATAAGGACTTTCAACAGAAAGCTAATAGACCATGGAAAGATGTGGCACAACTCGGGATGCAATCTAAGTAATATATCGACTCACTAGTTGTTGGCACAACTCGGGATGAAAGGCACAAGACGATGGTCAGTACATGTCTTACAAGGGACCAAATACATAGTAATACACTGATGCCAGTAACTGATTATGATGTATTTTGGACCTACTAGTATGACAGGAGTCTTATGACCAAAAGAGATTGGCCATCACTAGGTATGCAAATGTATCTGTTAAAAAGTGGTGCATGGATGCGTGTGAAAGGGGAGAGTAATTTCTTTTTGTCAGAGCTAGACCAGAGCATTACTTCCTTGGCAGTGGCGGATCGAGGATGATGACTAGGGGGGAGGCTAAACAATGAAAAGTTAAGACTAGAACTACAAATTAATGGTGAATTTGCGACTTAGTTATACTAATTTAAGGGGAAAATCAAGCTTAGGGGGGGGGGGGGGCTGGAGCCCACCCAGCCCCCCCTTTGGATCCGCCATTGAGTTTAATGAATTACACCAACTATTACAAAGGGGCGCTCTAAATAAAAGTTGCATCAACTGCTAGTGTCTCTAAGTGATTCTTTCTATAATTCAAGTACATGTTAGTACATACATTATTTGTACATAGTTATCCTCACACTATATATAAATTATTGTTTACTATCAAGGAAAATAATAGCCCGCTATTTTTGCCGCTATAGCCCGAAATAGCTTGAAAAAATTGTGCCGCTATTTGCGTTCATGCATAATTTTGCCGCTAAAGTCCGCTAATTACGGTTTATAAAACGCTAAACACCTTGGCCTTAGCTCGCTATTTAAAACATTGTTTACTATATATGCAGAAATGAGATGCTAAAACTAAAGAGAAAATGGATGAGTGGTGTTTGTGTTGTGGATCCAAATCGAAAGTTCAAGGATTCGGTTACTAAATATGAGGTTTGGAAAGATGATGAACATAAGAATTTTGTTCACTATATTAAATAAACAAGCAGATAGACATTGATACTCTTCTCTTTTGGTTTTGGATTCAAGTGAGTGTTAATAATATTTTGTGCACATTCTATTATGCTTACTCCATGTTGATTTTAGTTAATGAGTTATGCATGCTTATAAAATGCAGCTTCCACTGGTTAATGATGGTCATCGATACAATCAGGGGCCTTATAAAATCTTTGACTCAGCAACAAAACCCTGACAAGAATACTAAGATATGATAGATATTCTCTAAGAGTAATTTAGGTCTCATAAATAAATTTTGTATTCTCCCTTATGTCTTATTGATATAGCTGATCCATTTGTTTATTTTTGTTGGGCAGCGTTTGTGTCAAGTTCACCAATAAACACTAGCATGGTCATTGAAAAGTGCCTTCGGATGTAGTCCAAATAAAGTAAGTACTAGTAGCTAGATCACTGCATCTGTATTAAGTCAACACGATCATTTTGTTGCATTGCTTCATCGGTGGATCATGAATCATAGTTTTCTTGTAAAGTCATGGCTTTAGCAGGGATCAAAGAAAAACTTATGTGGATACTACATTTGCAAGTTTTTCATGCAATACTCAACGAGAACAAATGAAGAGTACCTCAAAGTACATAAAAATGTACACACTTTATTTCTTGGTGTTATGTTGATAAAGGCAAAAGGTCCTGCCACCTTATCGGATCAAAGCAATTCAAGAGGAATTGTCAAGGTTTCTTATGGATCAAGTAGTAGCTCACATCGGCGCATACCATTATGATGTTGAAGAACAAATACTTGCCTGTATCCAACATTAGGATTGAATGAATCCTAAGGACACATGGATGATTTCCTTGTGCGTCATTATAAAAGATTGTATTTCCTTTTGTGCCATTAAAAAAGTTTGGTGCCCATCAACACCACTATACTAATTTTTTTTACCCTCTATGTCACTACCGTCAGATTGGGCTCTAATGGTGCCAAACTATAGGTGTGAAAAGTCGAAAATGTCCTTAGTCTAAATATATTATTATTTTTTTAAACATCTTAATGACTTTAAATAAAAAAACTCAAAACTAGAAAGTTATAAATCTCATTTAATTTTTCAAAAAAGATATGATTTGGTATGATTAATATGTTGTTAACGCCGTATTTTGGTATGGTGAGACATGGTCTGATGGGCTCCTAGTAGGCCTTCAGAAAAGATCTTTCGGCCAATTTCAGCGACGCGTATGCGATGATTACGACAAGGGAGCAAATTGAGGCCCAAGTCAGAGTTTCTTTCCTTATTATTAGGACTTATGTGACGGACGTTTAGGTATATGCTATGGTCTATAAATAGCGGGGCATAGGGAATGAGAAGGACATCCAATCAATCAAACATACATCATAGTCCTTAGTTTTCGGCCTTCGGCCACCCCTAGGAGTAGGAGTAGAGTAGATTTCGGTGAACCTTCGACGGATTGGGCTACATCAACCTCCGGTTTTGCCTGTAAGTCTAGTCTCAGTTCATGTCTCGTTTGTACGACTGTATTGTGTAACTCGTGCAAGCTCGGTATGAGCTAGTTATCGGTTTGAATCTATTGTTCATGGGGCTGCATTGCTTCAATCTCACATGAATCGTGGCTTCGAGCTAGTTATCGGCTCTATTAGATTGGCGATCTAATAGATTCATCAAGTTATCGATATTGTCTGTTATGTCTTGTTTAATCTATTGCTAGAATATCATACCTAATCTCATCTAATGAATTGGTCCGCGCTTTATTTATGTCTAGATCTATTTGCCTTCGATGCATTCTTTCTTTACATTCAGAGAGGCGATAGATCTAAAATCATATCGACTAATTCATTAGTTGCGGTTGTTATGTGTTGCGGGTTCGAGACATGTATTCGGTCATTAGATTGATTTGAGTGTGGTTGGATCTGGCTCAACATATGCGGTACGGCTGCATCTTACGAACCCCAATGCCATATGTGTTGACTTATGTCTGTTCACTGTTCAGACTTATATCTGTCCGATGTCGAATGCATGGATCTTGTTCAAGCCTCATGGATCCCATATCGGCTAACGTAGTTGATCTGGTTATGCTTCAATCATACGATGTGTGTGCCTTGTCATTATGATCTATTAGATCTATTAAGTATACTAGACGTGGCTTGATTCGTTTACTTTTATGGCTGCATGGAAATACCCCAATACTAGTAGATTAGTCAGGTTATCGGGTTAATTATCATCATGGCTGCATGGGAACACACCTCTGTTGATGGTTAATCTTTATCCGGTATGCTTGGTAGATTTGGTAGTTCGATGATGATAATGTTACATGTATCGCATCTTTACTTTAATCTCATCATATGATCGGCTAATCATGTACCTTACGCTTGATATCCTGTGACAGCCGTTTGTATACCATTGTCATGTTTAATTCTGTTCGGAGTTGACTCTTTAGTCAGTCTCCTATATTCATCGGCTATATGAGAGCCGCACACTCATGGAACTGTCTGGCGACAACCGTCAGGTTCCATAATTTGACATTTCATCTCCTTATCAATTGCAGGTCAAATTGACTGGCACGCCTAGAATCGATCATCGAAGTGGCTTAAGCCGCTTAAGGGGTCCAGGAGATCAAACTCTGCTGCTGCACGGTCTCCGCAGGCCCTACGTAGCGCTGACGCCGGAAGCCCCATTTTTGACGTCAACACATTTTGGCACGCCTAGTGGGACCACAATCGTCAGGCATGGACAAGGGTAAAGCTAAAATTTCACACCCAACCCGAGATGAGAGGCTAAAGGCCCTCAGTCCAGACTCCTTGGTGACCGAGGAAGAATTTGAAGAAATCCTGCGAAGGATGGAGAGACAGAGAGTCTTGCTTGTCTTGGACGGGATATTCGATCCATCTGGCGTCGAGTATTTGTTTGCTGCTCAGGCCAGATGGAGGCGTCAGAACAAAGAAGACAAAAAGAAGAAATCGTTGGTCGAGCATTCCGGAGGTGTGGAGCCAATCGACGTGCATGCGAATGGCCCATTCTTCGCGTATGACCAGGATCTGGAATTGCCTTCCGGGGATAAGCGTCTCGGGTGCAACAGACGGTTCTAGGAATGCGAAATGCCCCAAGCTGATGGTCGATTCACTCATGGACAAGTGAAATACAAAGGGGGAATCGGTGCGACATCAAAGATGGTGTTCGGGGTTGGCCCAGTATTGAGGTTGTCAGTGTAGACCATGTTCAGTCTCGACCGGGCCAGCTTGATGGGTACCAAGCATCTCAGGAGCCCAGAGGGCTGACCGAGATCCAGGAAAGAAGATTCCCGATCGAGGACATAGTCTCCACAGCAACCGTTGACCCTGCTCATCGGGATTTGGAAGATTACGCCTGCGACTGCCTTTCAGTCCAAAGGTTGCAAGGGGACCTCCTCACTCTTAATGTGGTGCGTCGACAGCCGATTCGAGCAGTCGGTTTAAAAGGGAGTGAAGTAGCGCAAGCCTCGATCGATGACGACGAGGGTAAGCTGGGCAAAGGGTTTACGTCCGCTGACGAATTGGAAACAGTCGATATTGGAGACGGCGATAGGCCCAGGCCGACGTACATCAGTGCGAAATTGGACCCCAAGTTTAGGGAAAACTTGATAGCTCTGCTGAGGCAATACAAAGAGTGTTTTGCTTGGGAGTACTATGAGATGGCCGGCCTCGACCGAGGGCTAGTCGAAGATCTCATACCAATCAAGGAGGGATATCAACCAGTCAAACAGAAACCCAGGAGGATCAAGGCCAACATTATGACCGATGTGAAGGCTAAGATCACTCGGCTCTACAAGGCAAAGTTCATTTGGCAAAGCAGGTATGCTGAATGGATTGCCAACGTGGTCCCTGTATACAAGAAGAATGGAAAGATGAGGGTCTGCATCGACTTCAGGGACCTCAAAAAAGCTACCCCGATGGACGGATATCCGATGTCAGTGGCCGATATGCTGGTTGACGCGGTGGCGTGCCACAAAGTGATCAGTTTCATGGACGGTAACGCTGGATACAACTAGATCTTCATGGCCGAGGAAGATGTGCACAAAACCGCATTTAGATGCCCTGGCGCATTGGGGCCATATGATTGGGTAGTCATGACCTTCGGGTTAAAAAATGCGGACGCAACATATCAGAGAGCCATGAACTACATCTTTCATAAGTTGATCGGCAAAACAGTAGAAGTCTACATCGACGACGTGGTGGTGAAATCCAAGGGATACCGAGAGAACCTTGAAGATCTCAGAGCCACTTTGGAATGTGCAAAGAAACATGGTTTGAGGATGAACCCTCACAAGTGTGCTTTTGGAGTGACAGCTGGACAATTTCTAGGTTTCATGGTGCATGAGAAAGGGATTGAGGTTGGATAGAAGAGCTTCGATGCAATCGACAAAGCCATGCCACCAACTATGAAGACTAAGCTGCAGTCCTTGATCGGTAAGATCAATTTTATCAGACGATTCATATCGAATCTATCAGCTAAAATCGTGTCGTTCTCGGTTCTGTTAAAGCTGAAGAGCTAGCAAGAGTTCAGATGGGGCAATGAATAGCAGAAGGCATTCGAGGAAATCAAGGAATATTTGAAATCTCCGCCGGTGCTGGTCCCTCCTCAAAGCGGAAGACCCTTTAGGCTATACGTGATGGCCGACGACCACACTATTAGGTCGGCTCTGGTGCAAGAATTCAAAGGACAAGAGAGAGTAGTGTTCTACCTGAGTAGGAGATTGCTCGATCCCGAGACGAGGTATTCCCCCACGGAGAAGTTGTGTTTATGCTTATACTTTTCCTACACCAAGCTGCGTCATTACCTGTTGTCATCCAAATGCACGGTGGTGTCAAAGTTTGACGTTACCAAGCACATGTTGTCTATGCCTATTCTGAATGGAAGAATCGACAAGTGGATACTTGCGTTGTCAGAGTTCGACCTAATGTACGAGTCGGCCAAGGCGGTTAAGGGTCAAGTAATGGCCGACTTCTTCACCCACCATCATGAGAAGGGAGTCCGGTTGGTGGACATAACCCCGTGGGCACTGTTCTTCGATGGATCTACCTCAAAACAAGGAGGAGGTATCGGCGTTGTTCTGGTATCGCCTCGAGGGGCAAGCCTAGAGTATGCTTTTCCGATCAGGCCGACGGCTACCAACAACCAGGCTGAATATGAGGCCCTTCTTAAAGAGTTGCAGCTACTGCAAGAGGTGGGGGCTGAAACTGTTGAGGTTTTTGGAGATTCTCAATTGGTAATTAATCAACTGCTCGGCCTATATGAGTGCAAAGATGAAATACTGAAAGGATATCATGAGGATTGCCGAGAATTGCTTGAGTCGTTCCCCTCAGTCAGCCTCAGGCACATTCCCAGGGACCAGAATCGAGAAGCCAACAGATTGGTTCAGAGTGCCTCTGGGTATCGGTAGACCATGGAGGTTTTAGCTGACGAGCCGGCAGTCGGTCATGATTGGAGGACCAGTATCGTTGAGTACCTGAAGAATCCTTCGCAACACGTCTCCAAGAAGCTAAGGTATCAGGCTACCAAGTTTGTCATTCTTGATGATCAACTATATCACAGGACGGTCGAAGGTGTGCTACTCAAATTCCTTAACAAAGAAGAAGCCAGACTATTAATGGGGGAGATCCACGAAGGGATCTGTGGTGCACACCAATCTGCTCAGAAAATGAAGTGGATCATCAAGAGGGCCGGGTATTTCTGGCCAACCATGATGGAAGATTTCTTCAGATATTATAAGGGTTGCCAGGAGTGCCAAAAATTTGGTAAGATTCAGAAATCCCTAGCATCGTATATGAATCCCATCATTAAGTTGTGGCCATTCAGGGGATGGGGGATAGATTTAATCGGTCAAGTGTTTCCATCGTCTATCAAGGGGCACAAGTTTGTATTGGTGGCAACGGATTACTTCACCAAATGGGTTGAAGCCATCCCCTTAGAAGAAGCGTTGTCAACCAATATATAATTGAGTTTGTTAGAGAACATATCATTTACAGGTTTGGTGTCCCTCAGACCATCACCACCAATTAGGGAACCATGTTCACGTCCAAAGAGTTCTGCGACTTTGCGGTTGAGACAGGTTTCAAAGTAATCAACTCCTCCTGTATTACGCTCAGGCCAACGGACAAGCAGAAGCATCCAACCAGATATTAATCAAGATAATCCAAAAGAAGATCCTGGAATATCCTAAGCGATGACACTTGATACTTGTGGAGACTCTGTGGTCTTATAGGATGGCTTGTCATGGGTCAACCAAATGCTCACCTTACGAGTTGGTCTACGGACAAGAGGTTGTGCTGCCGTGGGAGATGAGTGTCAGGTCTCGGAGGATCATACAACAGGACAACATGGAGATTGACGATTATAAGAGCCTTATGATGGACAACCTAGATGATCTGAGCTTACATCAATTGAGGGCCTTGGAGAATATTGAAGCCAATAAGCGCACGGTTGCCAAATATTATGATTAGAAGGTCAGAGAGAAAAGGTCCGATCAGGGAGACTTGGTTTGGAAAGTAATTTTGCCCATCGGAACCAAGGATAGCAAATACGGCAAATGGTCACCAAACTGGGAATGGCCTTATCGGATTACGAGAGGTGCTCCTGGTAATGCCTACTTCTATGAAACTCTGGAGGGAGAAGAGTACTCCAGAGCACTGAACGGGAAATAGTTCAAGAAGTACTACCCAAGCGTGTGGGTTGACACACTATAGACGATTGGATCGGATAGCCGATGTGATACATATCGTCTTCAGCACAAAAATAGTCGGCTTGACTGTATTCAGGACCATCAGTAGCCGATACGACAAGTATCGCCTCTAGAACAAAAAATATATATATAATTAAAGGGAGAAGAGAAAGAAGAATGATGGGGGTATTGACAAGGCAGAAAGCTCTGACGAAGCAGAGGTGCACGCATTGAAGAGTAGAGCTGAAGTTTGAAGATCCTTTTATTAATAATAGGCCTACTACAAGCTAATCGCCGAGGAACAATTCACCAATAATGTCCTCGGTGTGGATCACTCGGACTATCGCTTCGCCATGCTCCCGGAAGGCGTTCTGAAGGCTTTTAAAGTCTTCGGGGCCGTCATTTCCTAGGAACCCAGGCTCTATATCCTGGAGGTTGATGTCGGAGGGGGCCTCGGCAGTAGAAAGGGCCACAACGGCGCCGCGACGGACACCATGAAGGGCCACCTCCTGAGCCCAGTGTCGTACGTCTTGGAGACGATGTCCCAAGGCCCCACCCCCTAGCGTTGACTGTGTCAACAACGACGGTGGAAATTTGGCGCAACTCCTCCAACTGCATTGTTAGCGCTGCAGAGACCAATAAAGGGTGATAATGGCAGATGAACGAGAGAGATCTGGAATGGATAACCACGGAAGGTTCTCTTACTTGCCATCGTGTTATCAGTTGCAGATAGCCGATTTCTTGCCTCGACAAGTTCATCCCCGACGGCGTTCAGGGCTACTTGCTGCGCTTTGACTACATATCTGAGGCGGTTCTCCTCTTCAGTCGGCTCCAAAAGAAGTCCACTAATCTCCCTAATGCGGTGGTGCTCCTCCTCCATAATGGAATCGCTGGAAGCGGAGCCGGACGGATACGGCGGAGCTCCAGAAGAGTCGACCCTCGTAAGAGGAGGAAGACGATTGCCGGTTGCGAGGTTGATACGGCGAACACTGCCATTGATAACCATACTAGAAAGAGGAAAGCATCAAATAGAGAACATTCGAAAGACAAATAATGATCAAACCTACCGCATCCGGAGAAGGCGTTGACGCATGGGGATACCCTGTGGAAGATCATCCGCTGGGCGCTTTCCGCAGTGACCGTCTCCAGCCATTGGGGTTTTCTTGATGGACCTTGAAGCTCCGGAGGGTTACAGTATGAGGAGGCTATGAATGAGTATTGAAACCCGGGGGGCATATAGCATTATATAGATTCACTACGAGGATGGAGAATTGATTCCAGGACGTGTTGCGGTGTGAAGTTAGCAGAAGCGGAGGAGTTGATTGTTTTGGTTCCCAACAGTACAGAGATATTTTGGGAAGGAGAGCCGACTGTTGGTGCGACTCTTGTGATTTCTGAAGGAATTTTGGAATAAAACAAGTTTATCCCAAAATTGGGGGACATGTGTTAACACCGTATTTTAGTATGGTGAGACACGGTCTGATGGGCTCCTAGTAGGCCTTCGGAAGGAGCACACAAGATGGACCCAAAAGATCGACTAAGGAAATAAGAGATCACGAAAAGATCTTTCGGCCAATTTCAGTGGCGCGTATGCGATGATTACGACAAGGGAGGAAATTTAGGCCCAAGTCAGAGTTTGTTTCCTTATTATTAGGACTTGCGTGACGGCCGATTAGGGTATATGCTATGGTCTATAAATAGCGGGGCATAGGGAATGAGAAGGACATCCAATCAATCAAACATACAACATAGTCCTTAGTTTCTGGCCTTCGGCCACCCCTAGGAGTAGGATTAGAGTAGATTTCGGTGAACCTTCGACGGATTAGGCTGCATCGACTAGATCAACCTCCGGGTTTGCCTGTAAGTCTAGCCTCGGTTCATGTCTCGTTTGTATGGCTGTATTGTGTAACTTGTGCAAGCTCGGTATGAGCTAGTTATCGGTTTGAATCTATTGTTCATGGGGCTGCATTGCTTCAATCTCACATGAATCATGGCTTCGAGCTAGTTATCGGCTCTATTAGATTGGCGATCTAATAGATTCACCAAATTATCGATATTGTCTATTATGTCTTGTTTAATCTATTTCTACAATATCAAACCCAATCTCATCTAATGAATTGGCCCGTGCTTTATTTCTCTCTAGATCTATTTGCCTCCGATGTATTCTTTCTTTACATTCAGAGAGGCGATAGATCTAAGATCATATCGGCTAATTCATTAGTTGCGGTTGTTACGTGTTGCGGGTTGGAGACATGTATTCGGTCATTAGATTGATATGAGTGTGGTTAGATCTGGCTCAACATATGCGGTACGGCTGCATCTTACGAACCCCAATGCCATATGTGTTGAGTTATGTCTGTTCAGACTTATATCTGTCCGGTATCGAATGCATGGATCTTGTTCAAGCCTCATGGATCCCATATCAGCTAACGTAGCTGATCTGGTTATGCTTCAATCATACGATGCGTGTGCCTTGTCGTTCCGATCTATTAGATCTATTAAGTATACTGGACGTAGCTTGATTCGTTTACTTTTATGGCTGCATGGAAACACCCCAATGCTAGTAGATTGGTCAGGTTATCGGGTTAATTGTCATCATGGCTGCATGGGAACACACCTCTGTTGATGGTTAATCTTTATCCGGTATACTTAGTAGATTTGGTAGTTCGATGACGATAATGTTGCATGCATCGCATCTTTACCATAATCTCACTGCATGATCGGCTATTTACGTACCTTAACGTTTGATATCTTGTTACAATCGTTCGTGCACCATTGTTATATCTAATCAAGTTCGGAGTTGACTCTTTAGTCAATCTCCTACACTCATCGGCTATATGAGAGTCACACACTCATGGAACTGTTTGGCAACAACCGGCAGATTCTACAATTTAACATTTCATCTTTTTGTCAATTGTAGGTCAAATTGACTGGCACGCCTGGAATCGATCATCGAAGTGGCTTAAGCCGCTTAAAGGGTCCAGGAGATCAAGCTCTGATGCTGCACGGTCTCCGCAAGCCCTACGCAGTGCTGACGCCGGAAGCCCCATTTTTTGCGTCAACATATGCCTTAGAAAAATAATATCTTTTTTGCGAAAATAAATGGAGATATCTTTTATACGAAAAACTTCGATAAGATCTACAACTTTCTAGTTTTGAGTATTTTCATTTGAATTCATTAAGATGCTCAACAAAAGTTATGTCATATTTAGACTAAGGGTATTTTCGACTTTTCACATCTGCAGTTTGACACTGTTAGAGTCCAATCTGATGGCAGTCACATGAAGAGTAAAAAATTTAGATTAGTGGTGTTGAAGGTCATTAAAATTTTTCAATGACATAGAAGTAAATGCAATCTTTTATGATGGCACGCAATAAATTATCCCATTCCATGCATGTAAAATTACATATGTAAATTAAGATTTATGTATATATAGTTTGAATTCACATACATTATATTTCAATGTGTGATATCTAACATATGCTTGATCGGATGTATATATTAGCAGGATACATATTAGCAGTGTACAATTCATATACAAATACTTAAATTAAAACTAAACTAAATTGTACCGAAAAGAAATGTTTTAAAAGAAATAAAAGAAACATCTTTAGTCCTGGTTAGAAACACGACTAAAGGTGTATGTTCCGGAATGAGGGCTAGCGATGTTTTAGTACCGGTTGATGTTTCTAGAACCAGAACTAAAGAGTGAGTCTTTAGTTTTGGACTAGCAATTCCATTAAGAAATCTCGACTAAAGAGGTTTCTAACTAGAATTCTGTTGGGTAACCGGAGTTGGAACCTTTTTTTTTTTTGACTTACGGGAATTAGAACCTTGTTCTGCATCAGTGTAGATTCGGGATAAATTAGCCACGTGTGAGGAATTTGTATTCTTTTTTTTGTTGAGAATTTTTATTCTAAAAGAGCACGTCACTACGGACGCGGGACCCTTATCCTATCATTATCGTATCTATATATTATACTATTCCTGTCACATGGTTTAATAGATTGACATACACATACACTTGCATTGCCTTTTTCCAATTTCCTCACGCGTATTTGGCTGGCTTTCTTTCCCTTTCTGCAACAGTATAGCTACATAGATATCACTTTGTTCTAAAATATTTATCATTTTCATTTCTCGCAAAATAATTTTAATAAATATAAATATAAATATTTATAGTAAATAATTAATATTATTGTAAATATATTTGAGTTTATTTGTTTGATAAATTTATTTAGAGATACTAGCAAATATGTCCGTGCATTGCAACGGGAGAAAAAAGTGAACGTTAATATAAAATATAAACATGAAAATATATGATTTATATTGAAAAACTCTTTTTTTTAAAAACAATCCGCCAGAAAAAATATATAATATAATCTTTCTTCATGAGGCATATCGAATAAAGATTCATATATATAAAGTTGATTTTTTTTAGTCTACATCACATACTACACAACTCAACAGGTTTAAAAATCGAACCCTGTATCATGCCAGACAAGAGCGGCGAGGATGGCCGGCACCCCGTCAAACCTTTGCCTTTGTGTTTCTCTCCTCCACCTCCAGCGAGACTGCGCATATGAAGCCACCGAGGAGCCCTGCGCCCACGCGTAGGGAAGAGCCATGGAGCGTCCGCATCCGCGACTCGGCGTCACCTCGCTATCGCGGCCCGTGCTCATGACTCAACACCACCCCATCGTCGTCGCCCCACGCCTCTGCTCGTGACTCCATGGTACCTTGCCATCACGGCTCGTGCTCGCAACTTGACGTCGCCTCGCCGTCGATATCCCGTGCCCCTGCTCGTGACTCCATGGTGTCTTGTTGTCGCGGCACGTGCTTGTGACTCGACGCCGACTCGATGAGGGTCGGAATAATTTGGTTGCAAAATTGGCTATTTATAGGATGATGGGTTATGGCGAGGGTGGATTCCATATATGTTTTTCCGTTATACCAAGTGCGGATAGGTGTACGCCTTTACATTATTGGGGAGGCCAGACAAAAAAAATCCGATTAAAAAAGTGGCTGAAATTGCCTCTTTACTATTAGGTAAATAGATATAGATCTAGATATACATCTTCTTATTATTTCCATATTTATTTATTGAAATATAGTAAAAAAAAGAGAAATCGAATCGGCAAAGAACTGGTTATGATGCTCCACGAATTTGGAATAAAAAAGTGAACAGAATATGTGTGCAATAAGAACTCTGGTATCAGACTGATTTGAAATAGAAAATAATTAGAAAGCAAAATAAATCAGAATAGGATCGGAGCTCTCACCAGAAAAAGGAGCTAAATCGGACCGAGACAATTTAAAAGGAATAATTTCAGAATCGAACTCCGTATCATGGTAGACAAGAGTTATTATTGGAACCGCTAGACAAGGACTATTCTAACTCGTATGAGCATATGTTATTATATATAAGTCCCTCAGTTATTCGGTAGTTAGAGGAAGGCCAACCTAAAAAAATGGATGGACTGAAAAAAGAAGCTGAAATTTTGCCTCTTTATTATTAGGTATATATATATATATAGATGTAGATATAGATAATGCTGCATATATTTTTATAAAACGAGTTAAATTATAGGATGGAAACAAAAACAAAAAAGGCAGTTAATTTGGGACGGGAACGAGTGGTTCATGAAGGCAGCGGCTCACGTCGACATCGCCGACATTGCCAGGTCGCACAGCGGACTGCAGACTGCAGATCACAGCGCGGCGGCCGTCCTTTTGTTGCTGCTGCGATGACCGGGGAAAACCGACGGTGTGTAACTTAGAACGGGTCGAGACAGCCGTATTCGATCCAATTGGTATGCGCTGTGGATTTTTCTTCGGTCGTCTCTCTCTCTCTTTTATACAGCTGTTCCCTTCCATCGTGTTTATTACAGTAATATTTAGTTATTTTATTTACCCGTCTTCTTTCTACTATCTTTATTTATTTTGTACTTCTGTTTGATTGAAATTTTCCTAATCGTGCTACATTCTCTCCTTTACATTCAACTTACTATATACTCCGTAGCTTATATAAACTTTAAAATAACCTAACATGTTAGAATAGAAAAACATGTGTCATACAAAAACGTATGGGATTAAATTTTCATAAATAATAAGTAGCGTATCATTCTTCTCCTTTTCACTGAGGGCGTATTTGGAACTGCTTCACAAACTCGGCTCCACAAACTCTATAGTAGAGCAGCTCTACAAAAACCTGGAGTTTGTGGAGCACCCCTTTAGGTGCTCTCACAACCCCACGTTTTTTTTGACGCAAGTGCGTGGAGCTGAAAGCGTTTGGCTGAAAAACGTGAAGCGGAGTAGTCCCAAACATCCCCTAAATAAAACATTTTATGAGCTATATATATAAGACCCACCTTTTAGATATGTCAGATGACAGTGGTGGCGCTAGGTAAGTCAGCAAAAATAACTAAAACCGAAAAACCGAACCAAAAGAATCGGAACCGAAACCGAAATATAACTGTTAACACCGTATTTTGGCACGACCAAGTAAGTACGGGTGGGTCCCAAGGACGAAAAAAATATGTTGCGCACAGGTGGACCCAGAAGGCTGGTTAGGGAAACCGACTCGAAGAAGATAACGCGTATCGACTGTTGAGATACGTCTAGTGGGATGTGCCAAGGATTGAGACCCAAGACATCTAGGTTTCCTTATTTCGGCCAGCGGCCGGTTTTACGCTAGGGTTACGCTATGATCTATAAATAGCGAGGTCACGAAAGTTGCGAAGGACATCCAATCAATCAAAGACATAATTAGTTCTTAGTTTCCAGCCTTCGGCCACCCCTAGGAGTAGGACTAGAGTAGATTTCGGTGAACCTTCGACGGATTGGGCTGCATCGCCTAGATCGACCTCCGGTTTGCTTGTAAGTCTAGTCTTGGTTCATGTCTCGTTTGTACGGCTGTATTGTGTAACTTGTGCAAGCTCGGTATGAGCTAATTATCGGTTTGAATCTATTATTCATGGGGTTGCATTGCTTCAATCTCACATGAATTTTGGCTTCAAGCTAGTTATCGGCTCTATTAGATTGACAATCTAATAGATTCATTAAGTTGTCGATATTGTCTGTTATGTTTTGTTTAATCTATTATTGCAATATCATGTCCAATCTCATCTGATGGATTGGTCTGCGCTGTATTTCCTATCTAGATCTATTGTCTCCGTTACATTTACATTTACATTCAGAGAGGCGATAGATCTAAGATCATATCGGCTAATCCATTAGTTGTGATGTCACATGTTGCGGGTTCGAGACATGTATTCGGTTATTAGATTGGTTTGAACGTGGTTGGATCTGGCTTAACATACGTTGTATGGCTGCATCTACCGGACCCCACTGCCTTGTGTGTTTAGTTATGTCTGTCCAGGCTTAGATCCGTCCGAGGCCAGATACATGGATCTTATTCAAGCTTCATGGACCCTATATCGGCTAACGTAGCCGATCTGGTTATGCTTCAATCATACGATGCATGTATTTTGTCATCGCGATCTATTAGATCTGTTAAATAAACTGGACGTGGCCTGGTTCATTTACTTTTATAGCTCCATGGAAACACCCCAAGTTAGGTTATCGGGTTAATTGTCATCATGGCTGCATGGGAACACACCTTTGTTGATGGTTAATCTTTATCCGGTATGCTTGGTAGATTTGGTAGTTCGATGATGATAATGTTACATGTATCGCATCTTTACTTTAATCTCATCATATGATCGGCTAATCATGTACCTTACGTTTGATATCCTGTGACAGCCGTTTGTATACCATTGTCATGTTTAATTATGTTCGGAGTTGACTCTTTAGTCTGTCTCCTATATTCATCGGCTATATGAGAGCCGCACACTCATAGAACTGTCTGGCGACAACCGTCAGGTTCCATAATTTGACATTTCATCTTCTTATCAATTGCAGGTCAAATTGACTGGCACGCCTGGAATCGATCATCGAAGTGGCCTAAGCCGCTTAAGAGGTTTAGGAGATTAAGCTCTGCTGCTGCTGCACGGTCTCCGCAGACTTTACGCAGTGCTGACGACAGAAGCCCCATTTTTTGCTTCAACAATAACCGAAACCAAAAAATTCGGTTCATGATATTGGGGAACCGAAATAACCGAAGAAAATTCGGTTCTTACTCTCAGTTAACCGAAATAACCGAATTACATGAATTATACTTCACTTACTTGTATTTTGTAAGAATTATGTTTGTTTTATGTGTGGTGTGTCATATTTAAACTGCTATATATTCGTGTTAGTATATTGCTACTGTTCCTTAATGAATAATCATTATTAAAAATAGATATAGTTCGCAAAAAATTGATTTAGAACATATATTTTTATTATTGTTTTGACCTTTTCTGAAAATTTCGGTTAGTTCGGTTAGAACCGAAACCAAACCGAAATAACCTAGAACCGAAATGGTTGGTTCCGAGAATTTTTTGGAACCAATCGGTTCCTATTTTTTTAGAATCGAATTTTTTTCAAAAACTGAAGAAGCGAACCAAGACCGAACCAGAGAACCGAATGCCCATGTGAGCGCTAGGCACGGTGAGTCCCCGTCGAGGACAACACGGGTAGTAAGATATGTGAAGGACGGAGGGGAAAGTGTCAAGACTAAATTTCGGCATTGGAGGGAGTGGGGAAGAATGACGGACTTAAATGAACACAATTTATCTCTTCATACAGAATAGAGTCTATATAAATCCCTTGCTTTCAATGCGTTGTAGCAGATTGGAGATGCCTTTGCCTAGGAATAATCGATCGATGTGACCTTATATTTTAGGAATGCATGCGTGACACATATTTCAGTCTTTTATCACACTTGAAATGAGTTCGATGATGGTAAACCATTTTGGTAATTGTTACTAGAGATATGCATGGACAAATCTAGAAATCCATGTCGTATGTAGCCTATGTAGGTTTAATTTGCTATAGCTAGCTTGCTGCACCTAAAGCAAGAGGATTTTACCGTAGGGTATGCCAGACAAAAAAGTATATATATAATTTGGTAAAACTATTTAAAAATTTGATAAAAATTATAAATTTGTAACATAAAATTTATATATATATATATATATATATATATATATATACTAAAAACACATGATAAGTCTTCAATTTAAAATTTTAATTGCAAACATCCATAAACTTTACAACAATATATTTGTCAAAATATAGAGATAACGAATGATATTATCAATGAAAAACGATAGGATTAAAAAAAGATTAGAGATTGAACCTCATCTCGATGACCGGCAATCCGTCTCTAGGTGTCGCAGAAGCGCGGGCAGCAGCAGAGCAGCCTAGGCGGAAGGTGGATCTGATGATTTCTATGTTGCGTACTTGTAGCTTGGCATGAACGCAGATTCATCAATTCGAGATTGCGGGAAACTATGATGGCTTTCGATGGATGCCTGAATGAGATCATGAGGCTACCATGGCTGGGCGGCAACCGGTTGATGATTCAGACTCGTGACCTCCACCATGATTCTGGAAGGGAGACCACGACCATCACGAACGGTTGGAACTTGGAAGCCAAGATGCGAGAACACTCCTGACCTCCCTGTCATGTAGCCGCGTGCACGTGGGCTGAAAGTTCAGTCATGTGATGTGTGGCCACGTGCCTGCCTCATCACGTGGGCCTGAAAGGCCATCGCATTGACGTTGCAAAGCAGCCAATAGCTGTGTCGTCCGAATGATTTTCTTCAGGTAATTTTTCATACAAATATATACCGATATACGTATACATACGGGCTGCGCAGGGTATGCCAGTGCATACCTGGCATACCCTGTAGCTCCGCCAAGCAAGAGCAACTACGTACGGCTGCAAACCCCTTTAGGGCTAGTTCATTATTCTCGGTTAGTCTAGCACGAGTTTAAGAACCATTCTGGCTTGATCGAGCTTATTACAAATTAGCTAACCATTTGCACGGGTATCTTTCCAATTCAGGAATGATTCCAAAAAACCGAAGGAGGCCTTAGTAGGCAAAGTTGCAACAACAGCCGCTGATTTATACTGCAGCCGAACAGTCTCGATGTGGTATGAGGCGTAGTCGATATCAACCTACCCAAAACGTATGAATTTTGTGATGCTGGAATTAAGAAGAGAGAGAGAGTCTTCAAGCATCGATTGCAGGAAGGGATGTCGACTTCAAAATTCTAGCTAGAGGCATCATATCAAGGCAAGAAGGTGACCCGATGCTTGTCAAATAAACAACAATTATATTTGCAGGAACATTGGATCCCAAGAATGTTGACAGGTTTGGCCCACATGCTCATGCCCTGTTCAACATATCGTTTTTGTGGTTGATAAGCCGATTAATATTGTTTCTCACTGTTTTGTATGAGAGAAAAATATTATACCATAACCGATAAACCAGGCTGATAAACTAAGCGAATAAGGTGACAGGTTTGGCCCACATATTCCCACGCACGTTGAGTCCTCGAAGCTGAACGTTGGGCAGCTACAAGAGTTTTGAGTATTGGTGTTCACATCATGATGCATGCACATTAATTTTCTTGACACCGAGCACACTGTGGGTAGTCTCACGCTGTAGAGTTCATTTTACGTCACTAATAGCAAAGGTGGCAGTGATATGTTAGATACAGTAACTTCATTGGATTTGGTACGCTGACCGTTTTTTAAGAAGCATGGTCTCTCTCTCTCTCTCTCTCTCTCTCTCTCTATATATATATATATATATATATATATATATATATATATATATATATATATATATATATTGTATATCTATAATGCACCCTGATTATTGCAACTAGTTTCTTACCCTGTTGCAATTGGTTTTTTGCCGAATTGCAACTGACCCAACTCTAGTTGTAATTGGATCGCGTCAGGTTGCAACTGTTTCTTGCTTAGTTACAACTGATCTGACTCTAGTTGTAATTGGATCGCGTCAGATTACAATTGGTTATTGCCTAGTTGCAACTGGGCCGACTTTAGTTGTAGTTGGATCGCGGCAGTTTTGCAACTGTTGCCCAGTTGCAACTGACTCGACTCTAGTTGTAATTGTATCACGTCAGATTGCAACTACATCAGGTCCAGTTACACTGGATCAAATCTGATGCAATTACTTTCGTCAAGTTGCAATTGTGTCGTAATCATGATGGCAACTCATAGTACATTGAACCTGCAATTACATATTTGAAAAAAAAGTTTATCAAATATAGTTTTGTTGGATCTCGTTTTGTTAAGTACTTTTTTTCAACAATCTGGTGCAAACGGATCTGAAATAGGAGCTACGGTTTAGAAGATATTGCATTTTTTCGATACGAAACAAAAAAAAGATTCTCTGCATGAGGGAGCGGGACGCGGAGCGAGCGCGGGAGCGGTCTGTGCATTTGCTACAGCAAATGTTGCATTTTAGTTTTTTTTTAAAAAAAATGTACCTAGTATCCTAATTTTACTGTCTATATATCGTAAGTTCCACCAAAATTTGACTGTAACTCAAGTATAAAGTAACTGTAGCTCCATCATAAATTAGCTGTGACTAAAAGAAAATCACGTATGGGGCACACACTCAGATTTTGCCCACCATGGTAAAGCACAAAAACCTTCATACAAATCTAGAACATAAAATATTCTTGTATCTAGAGTGTATCCTAATTTCAAATTAATTTGAGATTTAACTTATTCATTTGAATATAAGTTATTTTTGGCCGTGAAGAAACATTAAACATATATATTTACCTTTCTACTCTAAGCACCATGTTAATTTTGATTTAAATCTAACTTATTTAATAAAGGCTGAGTTCATGTAATAATATGTTAACATCCAAAGTACCAATGCAAATAAATTCGCTGAGAAATCATCTCATACATACACACACACATACAATAGTCATACTTTGCTCCGGCCGGGCTGAATAATATGGAACGACGACATCAAACTTTTTATCTCTTTGTACAAGAAGCTAGATTATTCTGCGGGCCGGGCCGGGGTACGATGAGGTCAGTCAGCATAATACTTTCAAGATTCTGCAATCCGAATGTTCAATGATTTTGACAATGGACAGTGAAAGACAAGTACTAAATTAAAGCAGATTCCAAGGAAGGTCGCAGCCGTTTGCGGCCGGTCGGATTGCTGTCCCTACACCGTACCAACACATGTACAAGAGCATGCAGGTCGGTCTGATCTTAATTCACGTAAATAAATGTCCATCTGTGTTTTGTACCAAGTTAAATATACTCTATTCTTTTCAACTTTGACCAATATGATATCTGAAATTTATATAGAATGATAACCCTAGCTAGATTTAATACTATGATTGCACCTTTTATGGAAAAATTTGTATCCAGTCCACACGACAGAATTTAATTTCTTCCATTTAATAAGATAGACAATATATAATTATATATATTATTTTCTAATCGAAGTGTCATATTATTGCTCTTCAAACAATGCCAATTTCATAGCGCGATATGATACTACATAGCATCCTGGCAGAGACTCAGTTAACTGACGACCTGGATCAAAGGCTCTCCTCCTTTGCTTGCGGCCCTGGAAAATTGGGTTCCTCCTCAATATACAGACTGCTAAAAGCTAATTAAAGGGCAACCAGCTGATCCTTGCTCTAAATTCATCTGGAGAAACTCCACGCTGCCAAGAGCCCAAGAGTACAGTTGTTCATGTGGTTATTAACCCTGAAATGCAATACCTTAGCTATGTGCGGCCGTGGAGCTTACTCCCCCTTGTTCATTGGCTACTTTTTGGTATGGACCCTATTTGCATGTGTACTATTTGCTGCCCCCATCCCTCTCCCTCCCATGCTTTTTGGCTGATTCCAAAAAAAGTATATTTTCCTTATTTAAAAAGTTTACATTTGTATGGGTCCTATAGCAAAAAACAGTCAATCATGTGCCAAGAATAAGCTCCACGGTACACGAGGATTTTTTGGTCGTTAACCCTGACCAAATGGAGGATCCAATGCCGTGCCAACGTGTTTAAGAAAAGAATTGTTGATAACCCAAGTTATGAAGTATGTGAGTCGTCAGAAGAAACTGCAGATCATGTCATCTTTCAATGCCCGTTCGCGGTTGCTTTCTGCAACAAACTTGGCCTGCATTTACTCAGGGCTCCCCAATGTATGTTTTTTGCTTGTAGCCATAAGTGATACGTAAGCTTGGATAAAAAAAGTAGATGCTCTAAACTTGTCATACTGTCTTGATGAAGATACATATGCTTAAGGAGAGAGAAAGTGGTCCATTCTAAAAAAGAAGAGGGACAGAAAATAAAGGTGTAACATTATAAAAGGAAAAAAATCACTTTAGGAGCCACAAGTAGTTGTAGTTTGCACTATGTACATAATAGCCTCAACATTTACTAGTCTATGTAGATCACTTTATTTGTACCGAAATCACTAGTAGTGTTAGCCTCCATTGGTGGTGCCCTCAATGAAACATCCACATCTGTTATCCATACAACAATTCAGAAGGTTCAACGAGTCCTAGAGAAACAATACAACATGTTTGTCCTACTTTGTTGTTGGTAGCTCTAGAAGAGGAGGAATGCAATAATCTTCCGTGGAGAGCACTCTTCCCTGTGTCACCTACTTATCGTATGTGCTTCAGATGCAAGACTTTGGCGTGCGAGAATGCCAGAAAGCATAAACAAATCTCTGTATATACTGGTGTTTTCTCTTTGATGATTTGGTAGAATCTGAGATGTAATTTTCTAAAGTTTTTTTTAATTCCCAAAGCACTGTCTCTCATACGCAACACTTTCCGTGGCCAACCAAACAAATAGCGTATTCAGTTCCCAGCAACCATTAGCTCTCAACAGTCCAACCCAGAGACAGGAATATTTCTGACCATTCTCCCCTTGTGCTTAACACCGGAGCTTCGACCCACCGGACCAATGACCGTCCTTTCAAATTTGAGAGGGGATGGTTGTTACGGGATGGCTTTTATGACATGGTTACGTCTAATTGGCAATCCCCATGTTCGGGGTCCACCTCGCTTGAGCGTTGGCAATCCAAGATCCGCAGGCTCAGGCAACATCTTAGAGGCTGGGCTAAGCACACTGCAGGGACTTACAGAAAAGAAAAAAAAGACCCTTCTCACTCTCTTAGAGGATCTTGACAAGAGAGCGGAAGGTGCACAACTATCTCATTAGGAAATTGACCTTAAGAGATATCTAAAAGAACGGTTAGTTACTCTTCTGCGCGAGGAGGAACTTAGATGGTATGAACGGGCTAAAGTTAAAACCCTTTTGGAAGGGGATGCGAATACTCGCTTCTTCCATCTTGTGGCTAATGGGAATCACCATAGACAACATATCTATAAACTTGAAAATGAACAAGGGGCCACAGTCGGTGATGAGAACCTCAAGTGCCACATTACAAGATTCTATAAAGATCTTTTTGGAGCTCCTGAGCATTCTGAGATCTCACTTGGGGAAGATAACATCCTTGATATTCCTCAAGTGTCTCCAGAAAAAAAAATGATATCCTAACTAGCCCTTTCACCGAATCTGAGGTGAGGGAAGCGGTTTTCCAAATGGAACGTAATAAAGCTCCAGGCCCGGATGGTTTTCTGGTGGAATTCTATCAGGTGTTCTGGGGAGTCATCAAAGAGGACCTTCTGTGCCTCTTTGCAGACCTCCATAGAGTCCCTTGACCTTTTTAGTTTGAATTTTGGAATAATTACTTTAATTCCAAAAACTCAAAATGCTACAAAAATTTAACAATATAGACCAATTTGTGTCCTCAATGTGAGTTTCAAAATATTCACTAAAGTGGGCACAAACAGATTAAATTTGGTTGCCAAAACGGTGGTGAGCCCAACACAGACTGCATTTATGCCAGGCAGGAATATCATGGAAGGAGTAGTTATTTTGCACGAAACTATCCATGAGCTCCACACACAAAAAAAGATGGGGTGATTTTCAAAATTGACTTCGAAAAGGCTTATGATAAAGTAAAATGGTCTTTCCTACATCAGACCTTACGTATGAAAGGCTTCTCACCCCTATGGTGTAGATGGATTCAAAGTATGGTCAGTGGCGGTAGTGTGGGGATCAAAGTCAATGACGATATTGGCCCCTACTTCCAAACCAGTCAAGGGCTCAGACAGGGGGACCCTATGTCGCCAATCCTTTTTAACATCGTCGCGGATATGCTAGCACTTCTTATTAATAGAGCAAAGAACGACGGTCAAATAAGAGGAGTCATCCCCCACCTTATTGATGATGGTTTGTCCATTCTTCAATATGCAGATGATACCATTATCTTTATGGATCACGACCCAGAACAAGCAAAAAAAATAAAACTTTTGCTCTGTGCTTTTGAACAGTTATCTGGGCTTAAAATCAATTTCCATAAGAGCGAGATTTTCTGCTATGGAGCAGCTAAAGAGATGGAACCTTATTATACTAGTCTCTTTGGTTGTAATGCGGGGGAATATCCCTTCAGATATCTAGGGATCCCAATACACCATAGGCAGCTCCTCAATTCGGAATGGATAAAGGTGGAGGAACGCTTTCAACATAAATTATCTTGTTGGAAAGCAAAATACTTGTCTTATGGGGGACGTTTAATCCTGCTTAACTCAGTTTTAAGCAGTCTACCCATGTTTATGATGTCCTTCTTTGAGCTCCCTAAAGGGGTACTCAAAAATCTAGATCACTTCAGATCAAGATTTTTCTGGCAAGGATCTCTTGATAAACATAAATATAGACTTGTCAGATGGAACATCCTCTGTCGTCCCAAAGACCAAGGGGGACTAGATATCTTGGACTTACAATTGCAAAATAAATGCTTATTGGCAAAGTGGTTGGTTAATCTTCTTAATACCGACGGAATGTGGCAGTCCTTACTAACAAATAAATACTTACGGTCAAAAACACTTACCCAAGTGTCTGCTAAACCCAATGATTCACATTTTTGGAGAGGCCTCATGCGCATCAAAGATGAGGTCATAGCTAAAGGCTCCTTCGATGTTAAAGATGGGACCAAAACGAGATTCTGGGATGATACATGGGTAGGGGATAAGCCTCTAAAAGATAAATACCCTTCTCTTTATAATATAGTGTGTGATCGTCACGTAACTGTATCGAAGGTGTTGGCCTCCAGCCCTCTAAACATCTCCTTTCGTAGGGCGCTGGTGGGTAACAATCTCTTAGATTGGCTCAATTTAGTAGTGCAGATTTCTAATGTGGTTTTGGTAGGGGAGTCTGATTACTTTAGATGGAGCTTAACCAAGTCTGGGTTATTCTCTGTCCGCTCGCTGTATCTCCATCTTATTGATACACATCTACCTTGCCCTCATAAGAAACTTTGGAAAATAAAAATTCCTCTAAAGATTAAAATCTTTCTTTGGTTCCTACAAAGAGGTGTGATCCTAACCAAAGACAACCTCGCTAGGAAAAACTAGAAAAGGAGCCTAAAGTGTATCTGTTGTAATATGAATGAGTCTATTCAACATTTATTCATTGATTGCCCCTTCGCCAAAATAATTTGGAGGATAATCCTTTTCGCTACTAATTTAACCCCACCCCGTTCGATCAGTCACATGTTCGGCTCATGGCTTCGAAATCAGAATAAGGGCTCAGAGGTTTGATCTGGGTGGGGTGGCTGCGATTTGCTGGGGCATCTGGCGTTGCCGGAATGATGTTATTTTTAACAAACTCAAATCTAATTCGTTCATGCAGGTTATTTTCAGGGGAGCGTATTGGCTCCGCTTCTGGGCAACGCTGCAGCATGATGAGCAAGCCAAGGACATCCTATCTTTGATAAGCAAAAGATTAGAGATAATTGCTTTAGAGGTTTATAATAAAGTGTGGAATCATGTTTACTGTTTGCTCTAGTGTTTCCGGTCTTTTGTTTCAAGGCCGTGGACTGCTTTTTTATCTTCTTTGTGTCAAGAGTCGGTTTGTATCGTGTGACTGTGTACATCTAAGAATGTAGAGATTGAATATTTTGTTATCCTTTATCTAAAAAATTAGCTTAGGCAGCTAGCTGATCCCACAACACCCAAATAAGAATGTTCGTTCAATTCAAGAGTGTTTAGCGACAGACGCTGCCGCATGCTGCAGCTGAATATCGATGGAGGAAGCTACCGTCTTTGGATTTGTGGCCGGGGAACAAAAAGCAGCAGCAGAAAAGACAGCATGTAGCTGATTGATGGACCTGCTCAGAGTGAATTGAAGCAGCAGGTAACTGGTACAGACATCTATCTAGCTCAGACAACAACATTGACTGAATAAATAGGTGGTTACTATATACTATGCACCTGTTCTAAAGTTGAGAAAGGCGAAGAGCGTGCCACACGTACACGCACGCCGAGCTAAACCATTGACTAAATAAATTTGTGTGCTAGCCGACATCATTATGGTAAGTTAATTTTGCTAGCACTAAATGCCTTTTTATACCTTTAATTATGTGTGTTTGTATTTTCATTGAATTTATTTAACAACATGTTTTTCCTTGAAGTTATGATCACGGTGTTTATGCAATGCCTTCTGTTTCTCGTGACCGATGTCACGTGTAGAGTGTTTGATGAAACTATCACGTGTGTGATTTGCTGGCCGTGAGAACTCAGCGTCGGCATCGTCCGTTCATACGGCGTCCAACGGCAAGATTGGCCAAGTCCATCCAGTGAAGTTTAGCCAACAAGGCCACAAAGCAGCCCAGTCCGGTCCGTTTATCCGTTGACCGTAGCCAACGGCAAGATTGGCCAAGTCCATCCAGAAGTGTAGCCCACAAGGCCACAAAAGCAGCCCAGTCTTGTACGTTATCCGTCGGACGGGCGCGAGATGGAGAGGATAACTACTCAACAATTGACTGATTTTTGTTTGGGTTTCAGTCGATTGTTTTCAACCAGTCGGAACAGGGCATGTGCGCATGGAGCCAATAGGTACGAACACAGGTTGGTGGCACAACGTGTGAATCAAAGCAAAGCAGAACATGACAGGATAACTGAAAAGAGAGGTTGCAAAACTGAAACCAAAACTCGTTAATATAATAATATATCAATCACATAGACGACCATACTACCAAGCAGAACCGATTGAGCTATACATGGACTAAACATCAACTAGTATTCAATTCATGCACCGATTGAGCTAATATAGCAAATGATCCATGTCTCATCACAAGTGCACTTTCAACCTGGATCATAAAACCAAACTGCAATCTTATCACCAGGCTTACTAATAATAGGCAGGTGTTCTAAGAGTCACACCAAGTTCAACAAACATAGCACAAATTCCAGATCCAACTCCATACAAGAACCACCAAGACACCCAGCCACCTCAGCGCAGCCTCCTGGCCTCCTCGGACTCGAGAAGGGTAAGGATGTCACCCTCGTGAACTGGACCCTTGACGTTCCTGCACTTGTAGAAAGCATTTGTCAGTTATCAAGGTGAATCAGATCTTTTGGTCACAACTCACATTGTTCATTCAAAGTGCAGTTAGGTAAATAAACTAATATGTGAACAAAAGGAAAGGAAAAAACAACTCAAAGAATACATAGATGAAGATGCAGATCAAGATGATAATACCCAACAAAATCAGGTAATACATAACTCTAGATCATCACTTTCTGCTTCCCTACTTCTTAGAACTCAAAATCTGCATACAAACTTGAAAAAAAAATCAGATTCAAGATACTTGTTGTATCAATCACACTTTGTGTTCCTCTTTTTCTCAAAATTAGAGTAAAGAATAACAAATTGATACTTGCTGGACAGAAATGGCTACACTGAACTTAACCTGAACTTGTTGTTGGACTTGAACTGAACTGACCACTGCGACAATGCATTATCTGCATCTTTGAGATTAAAAAAAATATATATAACATGGCACTAGCTCTAAAAAGTATGGAGATGTTTAAAACTCGGAATGTCCGAATTATATACAGGCCAACCACATATGATTTGCTTCACCATTCATAAACAAGGGAGAAATTCACGAGTCACTCGGTCTTTTTAGTTTCTCCGTTTTTTCCTATGTGACAATGTGACAAGAATATCTGAAAGCCGCCAAGTAAAAGAATTCAGTCTTAAAAGAATTCAGAATTTTTTGGTTGCTGACAGCTGCTGGGCCATCTAGACGGGGAACTCAATCGACTAGACTCTCAGTCTACATGGAAGAATGACTCTTAGACTAACTCCAACAGGATGACCCAAACTCATTTTGGGTAGCACACAGTGCATTTGGGGGATGAGATCAGCCTCCAACAGGTAAGGCATAGCCGTGACCCATTTTGGGTAGGAGGCCAAGCACAACCCAAATAAGCGTCCTCTCTCCCGTCTCTCTCCTCGCCGTCGGGCGCGCTCGCACATCCGTTTTGGCGGGAGGGGAACGAAGAGGAAAGCGCACCGAGCGTCGGCGACGGCGAGATCTGCACTGAGCTAGGCTTCGCAGGTATGATTCCTAGGCCAGCCCACCCCGCCCGACCATCGCGTCCTCTAGGCAGGCCGCTCGCCGCCACCACCCTGGCCAGTCCGCCCCGCGACGGCGCGTCCCCGCCACAGCGGCACATCCGCCGCCACCACACGCTCGCGCCGGCCGCCACGGAATCCTGGGCAGTCCGCCCCGCGACGGTGCGTCCCCGCCACAGCGGCACATCCGCTGCTGCTCCACGCTTCGGCTGCCGCCGGCCGGCCAGCTCCTAGACGACCAGGTCACCAGGCGCTCAGCTAGCCCCTATGCTTGTGGCCTTGTGGTGGGGGATTTTGGATTTTGGTGGATCTGTGTGAAAGCAGGAGACACCTGCTGCCAATGTGCTCGTCCCCCTGAATTCTGAAGTAGTCTCCTCCAGTACTAATTTATTTTTGGCTTGGTAGCTATAGCACAGAGAGTCCGTTCGTGTTCCTGCTGCAATGTTTTTGGGTGAAGTATAACAATAAATGACTCTCAATGAGCTCATTCTGTTTCACATCGTCTTGGAGTGGATTTTAATTAGAAATTTTAATTTAGATAGAGTTATCTGATATTTTCTATAGCAGTTTAATTAGAAAGTCTAAAGCTTGCAGAATTCAGCTTGACATTTTAGTGTCGAAACAATTTCTTTATCTAGAACAGGGCATCTGAGTTAGTTGGAAGTTATTTTGTTGTGTATCAATATCCTTCTATAAGTTTCCGTTTCAAGAGTGATCTCCACATGCCAAACACTACATGTGTACTGGCGTTTCAGATTATAGTGATATTGAGATTAGCATAGTTTTTTTCGTGTTTATTTAGCTGTAGCTGCTCCACACACTTCCAATTGTAATTCTGATGTATTGGCTTTCCAAATTCAGCATGTTGTTTTTATCCGGAGCTCCTACCTTTTGTGCCATGTTTAATTGAATCTCTTTGTACTAGGACGATGGATAATATTTTTAGTGGCACAAGTGGTCGCGCTGGAGAATCTGAAGAAATATTTCGAGCAGATCAGTGGGCTTTTGGTTATTCCGCCGCTTTGCAATCTTTGGATGTTTCGCCAAACCCCCAGGTTTATTGCAGCCTTGCATTTGATGGTTTGTTCTATTTGCATATCAATACATCAATGATTAACAATTCTTTTCTTCACTAGTTCAACATGTATGGTTCCTCCCAAATGTCCTGCCCACCTATGAATGGGCAATCTAGTCAGGGGTTCTCCATTGAATTAAAGGCGTAGATCAAAGAGCTTCATAGCTGTTGAAGTCCTCCAGAGGTTGCAGGAGAAATCAGAGAAGACCGAACAAAAGCAAGACCAGCAAATGGCTGAAATCCTTAGTAGGAAGGATGAAAAAATTAAAATTCAAAGGGATCTTTTCAGCCTTCAGAAGAAGCATATGAAGATGATTGTGCAGCAGCAAAAGAAGGAAAATAAGATGAGGGAGAAGCAGACAGAGGCTCAACTAATAACAGTTGAGTCTAGTATTATGTCGATTGACATTGAGAAGGCCCCCCCTTATCTGAAAAACTATTATCTCGGTATGCAGCAGCAAATCATGGAGCGCAAAGGGTTCATAAGTCCTTCAAACAACGAAGATTAAGGAGCGTGTCTTAGATATATGTTCAAGTTGAACTAGAGTTGAATTAATGTGAACTACTGATGTTCAAGTTGAAATGGTGTATTATCTGTAGTGTTGTGAACTGGTGTATGTCCGTTAATGTGAACTACTGAAGTTGTACGAGTAACATGGCACTGCCGTATCAATATGGTGTACTTTTGTGAAAGAGGTCCATTATATTCTTTGTGATTGCTTTTGGATCACCGATGCATTGTGTGCAGTTTTTGTCACTTTTAATTGATTAAAAATCTTGCTAGTGCAATTAGTCTTTTAATTAATTGATTTACCTGGAGTATGTGATTAAATGAGGAAACCTGCACAACTATTTTCTGTGGTTGCTATGGATAACAGAAGCAAAACCATCATCTGAAATTCCATGGCCACAAATGCAATAATCAACAATAATCAAAAGCCTTGTAGATTGAAAGTGCTGCCACCAAAATATCTTGCAGCCACTATAGTTCACGTATGCTGCCACCAAAATACAAAGGCTCATCAGTAGGCTGGCTATAGCTAAACCTACTACAAAGACTTTAGTTCCTGTCAAACCTACAGCTAATAAAACCACAGCTAAATACAGAGACGACAACAAAGAAACTGAACCCACAACTACAGACTTTAGTTGCTGTGATTAGGAGCAAAAGGACCAGAGCACTGGCCGTATAGCGTCCACATGTGTTCCATCAGGTCGTTCTGAAGCAATGCTGCCGTCTCTCTGTCCTGAATGATGTTTTGTGCATCAACAAGTTTCTCTATTCCTGGGATTTCTCTATCCTGGTTAATAGGTGGGTTAGCCACTCCAGGCCATTCTGATGGGGTGGACAATGGGTAGCTCAGTAGCTGAACCCCGCGCTCATCTTCAACTACCATGTTGTGAAGTATGACACAAGCACGCATGATGGAATTAAGTACTTTTGGTTTCCATAAACGGGCTGGCCTATGCAAGATTTTCCACTTAGCCTGTAAGACACCGAAAGCTCTCTCAACATCCTTTCTACATGACTCCTGACGCTCTGAAAAAACCTTTTGCTTGTTGCTAACTGGCATTGGAATGCTTTTCACTAGTGTAGCCCAATCGGGATAGATGCCATCTGCTAGGTAGTATCCAAGGGAATAGATGTTGTCGTTGACATGGAACTCAATAGAGGGTGCTCTATCTCCTCACTTCTGGGAGGACGAAGAAATTCTTTGCCAAACAACTTGATCACAGTCGTAACAAATTCTTTCAGGTTCTCCAGGACAGTACTCTCTCCCATTCTCAAATGATCATCCAACTCATCAGCTGGGCCGCCATATGATAGCATCTTCAGAGCCACCGTGCACTTGTGAAGAGCAGAGAATCCTAACTATCCAGCAGCATTTCTCCTGTGTTGGAAGAACCTATTCTTGGCTGTGACCTCATCCACTATCCGAAGGAACAATTCCCGTCTCATGCGAAACCTACAGCCAAAAATTATAGTTTTTGTTATCAAGTTAATTCTGCTGAAATGCTCCTTCTTCTGAAAATTGTACCTTCCTCTTACAGCTAAAAATTGTATCAAATTAATTCTACTGTTTGGCAACTAAAATTGTACCTTCTTCTGAAATGCTCGTCGTTGTAAAGTGGACGTTCAATGAAGTAGTCTTGATTCAGCTGTCAGTCTGCTGCAAGTCGATCACGCTTGTAAGTCTTGTGGCCTGGTACTGAACCTCCCCAAGGACGTCTTTGTGGTGTCTGGGCAAGGACGGCCACCGCAGCTATGATCTCATCCTCCTTGGAGTATGCTGTAGCTGTCCCAAACATTGACATTTTGACGTAGCTCCAAGCCATGGCTAAAACAACCCCAGTCGAGGTCTAAAGCCAAGCCGATTTAGGAACAATTAGCCATAAATCACGTGCTTGAGAGGGATTGAGAGGGATTTGATCTCTATAAATCAAAATCCCTGTCAATCCCCTTCGATCCTCTCCAATCCACTTGGATTTGGGGCGAAACACACAGGCCCTAAAAGGAATGTGACATCGAACAAATTGCCAGAAAATCAAATTACCTGTGTGGTTATTTCTAATTGACTCTTGCACAAACGCCAACCTTGTGCGGACAGTTGGGAGAGCAGCCCGGGCCAACGCGAGCAGCCCCGCTGCCACCTGAGTCCGTCCCTTCGAGCAGCTGGGGTGGCAAATTAATCCCGCCATCAAGAAAATCCGCAGTAGCACTCAGCTCGCACGAGGCCTCCGTTTCCCGCGGAAAAATTTCACCCTGCCGCCGCGAAAGAAACTGCCGTGGACCGTGGTCTGTTTTTGCCTCTGCTGTTGGAAAAGAGAAGATTTGGGTCCGTGACCCATCTCCTGTGCAGGACCCAAACTTTGCAATGCGTCGCGTGTTTAGGCTTCAGCTGTTGGAGACAGTCTTAGTTGTGCGATGTGCATCGCCTAATCTGTGTTGTTTCCATGTTATATATAATAAACGATTGAGCATACTTACACATCTACAATAAAATGCTGGAAAATTAACTTGGAACTAGATATTAAACCGAAATATAATTTTTCACATGGTCACACAGGTACAAGACTACAAGTAGCACTGCACTTAATCTGCATAAGCACAACACTGAAGATTTCAATTCAAATATTTTTAGATTTAGATATTAGGTGTATGAGTAAAATGTAATTCTGAAAATGCTAAATGGCAAGCCTGGTTCAAGAAACTGGACACACAACTAAGGCAAGAATTGAGTACCCAACACTCAAGGTCTCATATATACAAGCATAAGTGGAAACTCTTTAATAAATATAGCACCTAGAGGAGAACAGTCACATTACTAAGAGTGAACTAAAATAAATGCTAGAAGGAGCAAGCTCAAGTCGATGGATACATGTCCTGAAAATAAATTCTACTAGACTTGAAGTGAACTAAAACTGAAAATAGGCTACACAGCCCTTGACACACAAAGTAGGTGACCTTCCGCCCCTCCCGCGCTGTCTCGCCTCTCATCGCCGCCTCGCCTACCTCCGTCGTTCCTGGCCACCGGGCTTCTTCTCCGTCTTCGGCTACGCGCGTGAGGAGGGATGAGGAGCGGCAGTGCGTGGATCCAGGGGGCAGCGGCGTCCATCCAGCGTGAGAAGGGAGAAGGAGCCGCAGGTGCCGCCGCTCGGCGTTCCTGCTGGGGGATGGGGACGGGGGCGCGTCGGGAGAGGGTTTTGAGTGGAGGCCTCCGCACGCACACCCAGCAGCCCCCCCTCCCCGTGACTGTTGCTCCCCGACTGCATCTGACACATCTCTGAGGAGGCTCCTCTCCGGCAAGCGGCAAGGTCGCCTTTGATGGCTCGGCAATCTTCGGGCGCCCTCATCGAACTCGAGCAGGACCCCGCTCTTGCAGAGCTGGTTAGAGAGTGGGACTTCTCCCCAGGTAAGCGCTTCGAAGCTGAGGTCGTACGCAAGTTTTCCTCCTCGGTGCATCATCCTTCTTCCTCGCTGGATGGCTCTTTCTTCGTACTCGTGGTCTTCAGAAGGTTTCTTTTCCGTCTCACGGAAGATTCAGTTGCTTTGGCTTTGCACTGCTGTCTGGGAGGTGCTCCCGCTGGTTTCCATGTCAGTATGTCACTTACCAAAGTGACCAACACTTTCGTTTCTCCGTCGCCTCCAAGCATGTTGGTCTACTAATTCGATCTCTCAGAAGAATCACGACTGCTCATTTCGACGTCTACTTCCACTTGTGGCGAGATGGAGGTGATAATTGGGAACTTGAGAAGAAGCGTTGGGAGAAAGAAGAGAAAGCTAGTTGGGCAAGGGTGCTTAGTCCAAAAAATAAGCGCAAATTGACTTCTAAGAAAGTTTCTTTCTGCAGTAAACTCATACAAGATTCCCCAGCTCGTAAAAATCTTCCTACTGAGATTGGCCCCGTCATCAAGATTGGTAAGTTCTTCTGTCCTATCAATATTTCTTGCTGCAGTGATTCAGTCTTCTCCACAGCTACCTCTGATCTTGAAAGTACTCGTGCCCATGTTGGTACTTGCAAGAGTACTAGCTCCTTGGAATCAGGTATAGAGGGCTTCCCAAAACAAGCCACCTTTCAAAATCTCAAAAGAAATCTTCACATCAGCAGCCCTCCTGATCGAGCTGCCAGCATGAATCAGTCCAGCAACATTGAGCAGGCCACCAACTTTCAGCCAGCTGAAAAGATTAATGGCGGGTCCCATCTTCAAGGTGAACGCTTCAATTTCTTCCCTAACTCTTCAACTCGCCTCTGCTTCAAATGCCTGAGTCCAGGCCATCTAATAAGAAACTGTTGGGAGAAAATCCGGTGCTTTTATTGCTATAACTATGGTCATAAAGCTCGCTTTTGTAACAAAAGGCGATTGGACCAAAATCTGAAATGGACTGTGCAGCCCAGTAAGTGTCACCCGTCTAAAGAAATTGGCAGCAAGGGAGAATTTTCTATTCAGTGGTCCCTTGGACCCAATGCGCCAAGTGACATTCCGGCTTCCCCAACCCCCCGTGAGCATAACAGTAACTCACATCCTTTCCATGGGCCTCTTACTTTAGGTGAAGTGGATCATGTTGTGCAAGCTACTGACCATGTCATGGATCACCTGCTAGAAGTTAATCAGAATCAGGAAATTATAGCTGAAGATCAAGGGTCTAACGCAAGGGTTCATGCTACATCCTCTCCTACCCATCTCCAGCCAGGGCAAGGTGCTATCAGAGAAATGGTCACTGCAGACGATCACAACGCTCAGATCACTTTAGTAGTCCAGCAGGTGGCAGTTGAGTAAACACAAGTACCTACAAACAATAACCCCCTTGTTCCCGGCATGAACAACACTTTGACTGAGGAACAGAGGGACAACATGCAGAGAAAGGTCATCTTTAACTACCTGGCTGATGGTCTGAAACAACTCATAGTTAATCAAAGGTTTCAGGTAACTCAGGACTAAGGGGCTGCTTGTCTACCCCAAGTTCCCTTATTAAGATTGATCTCTCTGCTATGGGGATCAACTCAATCAGCATAACTGTCAGTGCTCCTTCTCAGAATACTGCCATCAATGCAGTGCCTGCTCCCAACATTTTTCAGCTAAACGAAGCCCCAAGAAGCCCTCTTTGCTAAGTCTGCAAGGCCCAGTTGCTGCTCCATACAAAAGCACCACATCCACAAGTAAGGTCTATTATAGGAAAAAGCTCAAGAACAAGACCAAGACACTTGGAAAGCAACCACTGAAATGGGGCCTACCCCAGAACATGCAAGCAACACCTTCCCTGATTTTCCTGAAGAATTTGGAGCTGCTCTTCCAACTGACACTCCCAATGTGAACAAAGGAGAAGGAAAAGGTACAGCTGCAAGGAAAAAGAGATGTAGCACCCCTGTTACCACTCAGAAGCTCAGAAGAAGTCTGAGATTCATTGGTACACTTGATGGATGCAAACCAAATGCGATCTCTGCAAAGAAGGCAACCACCTCAAACAAAGCCAAAGGAAAGGGATCCATGCCCCAAGCAGGCAGTATTTTACTTCCCCCTAGTGAAGATGTTGATTTCCCAGGACTCCGTGGTATTGCTAAATATGTTGATAATGATTTATCTTACCCTGGAATACCTATTGCTAAAATCCAGAAGATAGCAGTGGAAACCTGTCGCATCGCTCCTTTGGAGGTGACAATGGAGCTGCTCTCTGCGTTGAGGCCTGAAGATGTAGCTGGCCCAAGCAAGAGCGGCGGCATAAATGATCTCCATCCCTTATGAATATTGGGACCAGTGAAAGCATCAATGGTAGGCTTAATAGAGATTGGAGTATTCTTAACTGGAACATCAGAGGGATAAATTCAGTTGACAAGTGTAATGCTGTTAAAGAAAAAATTGAAGAAAGTGCCTGTTCAATTTTCTGCATTCAGGAAACTAAGCGAAGCCATTTTGACCATTCTTATATCAAGAAGCTTGTACCCAAACGTTTCAACAAGTTTGCTTTCTCACCTCTGATGGTGCTTCGGGAGGTATTTTGATAGGCTGGATTAGTTCTATATTCAGTGGAGAGGTGCTTCAGATAAATAAGTTTTCTGTCACAGTGCAATTTTCGTCAGTGCATAACGGTCAAACCTGGAACCTCACAACTGTATATGGCCCGTGTCATGGGCCTGAAAGAGATGATTTTGTTCAGTGGCTCAATAATCTACAAATTGAAGATGATGATAACTGGATGATAGTTGCTGACTTTAATTTCTACAGAGCCCTCTAAGACAGAAACAAAGATGGCGTGAACATGAATGACATCATGATATGTAATGTGATAATTAGCAACTTGGGTCTGCTAGAAATTCCTCTAAAAGATAGAAAATTCACTTGGAGCAATATGCAAAATGAGCCTCTTCTAGAACAAAATGACTGGGTTTTCACCTCTGTCAACTGGACTTCTGTGTACCCCAACACTCTCCACCTCCCAATGGCTAGACCAACCTCTGATCATATCCCATGCAAGGTTCAGATTGGCACTTCTATTCCCAAGGCTCAGGTTTTTAGGTTTGAAAATTTCTGGATCAAGCATCCTGGCTTTTATGACACAGTCAAATCTGTTTGGTCTTCCCATGTTAATGCTACAAATAGTGCCACAAGGATTGCTGCTAAATTCAAACTCTTAAGAGCAGCACTAAAAAAATGGAGTAAAAACCTGTCAAATCTCAACTGTTTGATCAAAACTTGTAATAATGTCCTAGAAGTTCTAGATACACTTGAAGAGCAAAGAACCTTGTACATCCAAGGTATCACAAGAGTTGTACAAATTAATGTTTCACTGTGAAAATTTTACTAGCCGTGATAGGAACACGCTGACTGAAACATCAAACAGAAAAGGGAATGCGGCCTCGTAAAATTTTATGCACAGTTCCCAATGAGATAATGTTGTTCTAGTAACAGCCTCAAACTAGAATGCTGAACAGGTGCACAGTAAGCACAACTGGTAAATGTAGGCTTGGTTCAAGATTAAGGAACAATATCTAAGAAGGGTGTGACATACAGTATTACACAAAAGAAATACCATATGGCACGGGAATTTACAAAAGACTAATAACACAGTGTGCAAAGGAATGAGGATGACGGACAAAAGTGAAGGTATTACCAGAACAGACTCTGTTAACTTTGTGCACCAATACTCCCAACCACAATGAATTGTACAGTGACAGCCGACCCTCACCAAGAAATTGCAGTGCACAAGAGATAAAACAGCTAATTGATCGATGATAAGTGCAGGTAAAGGCAACCCAAATGTGATAGTCCATCACCTGGAACTTGCTGTGCACAAGCAGAGATACTTTGATCAGGTGCTGGCACACTTCTTTTTGTAACACAGGAGTTTTACACTCAGACTCAGGACTCCAGGAATGCATAGTATCAAATAAGCAGTGGACTGAAATTGAACTCAAACAGAATTCCAAACGGCCGATCCCCAAAATTTCTGAGCCCAGACCCCAAATTTCTCAGGCCAGACGACGAAGCATACCTGGAATCCTGTTCGATTCCCGGCAGGGGACGCTTCTTCCGCCGGTACCACCCGCCGCCCTGCCTCCGGCTGCCGAGCCACCTCCGTCGCCACGGCCTCCACTCCGCCACCACCGTCACCGCGGATCACTAACACACCCCTACCTGCCTCCACTCCGCCACCACTGGCGCCGCGGAATCACTAACAGACCCCACCGGAGCCAACTCCGATCCGACCGCCGAGGATCGCCTCCCTCTGCGGCTCTGCCCACAAGAGTCCGTAGATTGGGGTGGAGCGTGAATCTTACGATTCAGTCCAAAATAGAATTTAATTACGGAAAGCCATAAATCCAATATATCAATTACACCACAAAATTGCTATTATAGGACTCCAAAACAATGAGTTTCGTTATTATAGGACTTCAAACGCCGACTTCGCTAAAACGACTCTTGAAACATTAACACATTGTTATAATGACATTTGACCATTTTAATCAAATTTTTGTCAACTGAAATACATATACTTTGTCATGATGTGACCTTATTGCCCTTCTAACTCATTTAGCATTTGCACGACATGTGTGCGTACGGTGGTGGTTGGCTTGCTACTTTTGCCTGCTGCCGTACGTGGCTGGCAGGCCGGCTTCCTGCCTGCTACCGCAACCTGCCAGGGCTCGCAGGGTGGCTGGCTGGTGCCGTCGCCTCGCAGGCAGGATGGGTGTCGATGGACGGCGTGCTCGGTGTCGTGGCCGTGATGGGCGCACTGGACGTCGTGCTGGGTTCGCTGGCCGCTGTGATCGGCACGCTGGCCGCCGTGCTTTGTGCGCTAGCCACTGTGATGGCCGCCGTCGAGGGGGGAGCGGGTGATGTCGTGGGCATTCCGGCCAATCCGGCCAGCCCTAGGGCACCCCGTGCATCCAGGCGGCAAGGGTTGGGCAACGTCGAGGGCGGGGCGGCTGCCGGCGTGGGCACGTCGGCCAGTCCGGCCAGCCCTAGGGCACCCCTGCGTCCTGGCGGCCATGGCTAGGCGACGTCGAGGGAGGGGCGGACAACGTCGAGAACGGGTCGGCCGCCGGCGTGGGCGCGAGCTAGGAGACGCCGCGAAGAAGCTACGAGGAAACGAACCGTCGATCTCTTACTTGAACAGACAGATCGAAGGGGAGTACAGTCACATCACGTAAAAATACATGTATTTTAGTTGACAAAAAATGATTAAAATAGTCAAATGTCATTATAATAATGTGTAAATGTTTGAAGAGTTGTTTTAGTGAAATCGACGTTTGAAGTCCTATAGTAACGAAGCTCATTATTTTGGAGTCCTATAATAATAATTTTGTCCAATTACAGCGTGGTCCGTGAAACATCAAGAGCTTACACCGTGCACGGTGCACCATCTACCACTCACCACTGCCCCTCGACAGCACCCTTACATTCGAGTGAACAATACAGAAATTCGAGAGGAATTAACTGGCGGCAACTGTTTGCCGCACAAGGGTGACCAGGGCCTCCGACATCCTGCAACGGAGGTCCCCGTCTCTTCTTGATCGGGTAGAGATCCATACCACCAAAATCAACAACGACCTAGCAAAGTACCGATAGATCAGCGAAAACAAACAACAATAGCAATAGCATTGCACGCATAGCAGTGACGGAAATGGCTGAGTTACCTGTACGCCGACGAGCACAGATAGAGGAATAGAAATGGACGGCTGAACAGCCGCCCATCCATCAAAATGGAAAACCTGTACTACGTCTTCCTCACCGCCTGCGGGGTGATGCAATGGCGCATGATTCGGGCAGCACTGCGAACAGAACGCTCGGGTGCACCTCGTGCAAAACCGGTCGTGGAGCAGTTCCTCAACATAATCGGCTCCCGCCATGGCATTGACCATCTCTCGTCCTCTACCCGCAGCCATCGGCGCTGCCTGTTCAGCCGTTTCCTAAGAAGAACATGAACATGTAGCAATCAAGAAACAATGAAAAACCAAGAAACAGCGAAGGAAATCCAATGAAAAACCAAGAAACAGTCCAAGAAAACAAACCAGTCACTAACCTTACAAGAAGCGGAGCAAAATCGAGAACCTCGCCTAGTCATTGCATTACAGTTGTCGCAGTGATTACCGCCAAGCAGATTGGCATGATGCATTAGGTGTGGGTTCAGTAGAATCCATTGCTGGCCATCCCTTTTGGTTCTTGCTATCCGAGTCCAGTCGAAACCGGATCTTACCGGATACTCGGAGAGCACTGCGGCTTCACCTGCTATCAAACGTATCTGCACGAACCATTAGAGCAGAACCATTAGAGCAGAAAGCGCAGAAAGGTAGAAAGGTAGGGAGAGGAGGCATTAGCCCAGAAAGGCAGGAACATGTACCGATGCAACTCTAGGATGGGCGGGGTCGGCGGCAGGGTGGTGCAGAAACCAATGGGGACAACAGTGTCTACAAAACGCCAACCAGCAGTTGAAACACAAGCATATCTCTCCTGCACGTCCTACGCCAGTCCTCCCGCACCAGGCGACCGATCAAAGCCTCCATTTCCGCGACCAAACGATCAACTTTCTTGATTGGTGTCTTTGCTACAGGGTGGGGTGTTTATTGGGATATAACCTCGGCATATCTAGGGATCTTTTTGGGCCTGCCGACCAGGAGACGGCCCAGCCTACGAGGCATTGCGGCACGCGACCAGCCCGTCGTGCTCGTCAAGGACTCCTAAGAAGACTTGCTCGCCAAGGAAGATCTTAGTAGATAGACTCGGATCCCTTGCCATAGTGAACCGATCGTAATCTGTTAGGATATGAAAATTGTAACCCTGCTCCCCGGCTATATAAGGCGAGCATGGACCCCCCTCAAAAAACCCTAGACAACCTCTCTCAGATCATCTGCATATCTTGTAACCTGATATACAAGATCAATCTAGCCACCAGAACACAGGACGGTTTGCCGGCCCGAACCTGTATAAATCGCCGTGTCTACACTCTCTGTGTTACGCTTGATCGCCGTCGCCACACCTCCGCCTAACAATCTACTACCGTGGGGTACCCCCTAGGTAGACTGCGACGCATATTTCGTCGACAGTTGGCGCGCCAGGTAGGGGTGTGTGTGCATCGACTCCATGGCTCATCAAGCGATCACCTTCCCCGGATCCATGGTTATCCCCGCAGGCGGCGCCACCCTCCAGATTGGATCTATGATCTGGACCATCCATGACACCGTCTCCGTCACCAAAACGTTGAAATCAACACAGCTTCTCGCGCCGAACTCTCTTCCAATCGAAGATCCGGTCACTAAGGCGGCTCAAAACACTCCTGACCATGCTACCCGTGATGACTGTGCGAGCGCCATCGACCAGGTTGATGAAGATCTCGCCGAATGCATCAGTCTCATCAACATCGCCCGTCGCCGACTTCGTTCAAACGCATTGGCTTCACGAAAGACCAAATCCGAAGCACCACTGCAGCACTCGGCGCCCGACCTCGTCGGCCACGGCACTAGGAGAAAGCGTCGACGTGGTAACGGGTACAGAGAGATCCTCGACGGTCCATGCCCTCTTCACGGACAGGGAAAACACACCATGCAAGAGTGCATCGCCCTTAAGGAGGCTTTCTAGAGCAAAGCAGACTCAAAGCGATCTGACAGTACTTCAGCAAAGGAAGATCTAACGAAGACCCCGACTACCGCTTCATGAAGGCCGCGCGCATCTTCCCCATATTCGGCGGGCACCCAGGTGATAACGGTAAGCGTCACCGCTCCTTTTACAACTGCAACAACGTTCATGTCCCTTCTCCAGATTGGACAAAGCAGCGGATCGACTTTTCGAGGGACGACCACCAAGCACGTCACCACTACCCTGGTCGCTTCCCCCTGGTCGTCGGCGCGGCTATCTCAACCGGTCTCTTCAAGAAGATACTTGTCGACGGCGGCAGCTCCGTCAACGTCATATTTCCAAAGACCCTCCAGCGGTTTGAGTATCGCGAAAGCAACCTCCGACCTGTGAACTTATCCCTTCACGACATCATCCCTGGTGAGAAGTCGTTACCGTTCGGACAAATCACTCTCCCGGTGCGATTTGATTCTGGCAGGCTAACCCGCGAGGAGCCCGTCGACTTTGTAGTCGCCGACATTGATATTCCCTATGACGCCATCCTCGGACGACCCGCTTTCTCAAAGCTCATGGTGATACCACTTTATACGTATTTACTGCTCAAGATACCGACACCGCAGGGCATCATCAGCATCCACTCCGATCTACAAATTGCCTACGAGTGTGAACAAGAGGCGATTGAAAATGCGACCAGTCGCGAACATCTACGTGGCACCCAGATCTGCCTGTCCGATGCGGCCAAACCTCACGCAGGGGATTTCGACATCCCAGAACCTCCAACTACATGCGCCTCGAAGAAACCCAGGGAAACAAAGACTGTGGCCCTGGTCGACGATGACCCAGAGAAGACCACTGTGATCGGCGCCAGCCTCGCCCCCGAACAAGAAAGCGCACTCATCAGCTTCCTACGGCGCAACATCAACATCTTCGCCTGGAAACCGGCCGATATGCCAGGTGTCCCCCGGGACCGCACCGAGCACTCGTTGAACGTGGTTGAAGGAGCCAAACCGACTCGACAAAAGCTTAGAAGGTTCGCACCGGATCGCAAGGAAGCCATAAAAGCCGAAATAACCCGGCTCCTAGCCGCGGGATTTATTAGAGAAGTAAATCATCCAGACTGGCTGGCCAATCCAGTCCTTGTACGAAAAAAGAATAATGAATGGAGAATGTGTGTTGATTATACGAGTCTCAACAAGCATTGCCCCCCCCCCCCGACCCCTTTCCTCCGCCGCGAATCGATGAAGTTGTTGACTCTACTATGGGATGCGAACTCCTCTCCTTCCTCGATTGTTATTCCGGCTACCATCAAATAGCCTTGAAGGTCGAAGACCAGATCAAAACATCATTTATAACGCCCTTCAGCGCCTACTGTTACACGACGATGTCCTTCGGGCTAAAAAACGTCGGCGCCACGTACCAACGTGCCATACAAGAGTGCTTGAAAAACCTCATTCCAGGAAAAGTCGAGGCCTACGTTGACAACGTAGTCGTAAAAACGCACTCCACTGAAACGTTGATCGCCGACATAGAGGAAACCTTCATGGCCCTCAACGAGTTCAGATGGAAGCTAAACCCAAAGAAGTGCATTTTCGGGGTACCTTCAGGAAACCTCCTGGGTAACATTGTCAGTCAGACCGGCATTCGAGCCAACCCAGAAAAAACCGCCGCAGTTCTCCAAATGAAACCTTCGTCCAACGCAAAGGATGTACAAAACTCGTAGGGTGCATGGCTGCCCTCAACCGCTTCATCTCTCGCTCGGGAGAGAAAGGACTTCCATTCTTCGGACTATTGAAGGGCAGACAAAGGTTCGAGTGGAACGACGAAGCAAATCGCGCATTCAACGATCTTAAATGGTACCTAACTGAGCCACCAGTCCTGGTCGCACCAAAGAAGGACGAGCCAATGTTGCTTTACATCGCCGCCACAAATCGAGTCGTCAGCACCGTCATGGTGGTCGAACGCAACGAAAGCGGACGTGTATACCCGGTCTAGCGGTCGTGCTATTTTGTAAGCGAAGTACTGAACGAGTCAAAAACGAGATACCCCCAGGTCTAGAAGCTACTATACGCGGTCCTCATAACCACACGCAAGCTCCGACATTATTTCGAACGATTAACCACGGTGACAGTCGTCACTGAGTTCCCGTTAGGCGACATACTGCGCAACAAGGACGCCACTGGGCGAATAATCAAATGGGAGATGGAACTGGGAACCTTCAACATAGTCTTCCAGGGGAGGCATACGATCAAATCACAAGCACTCGCTGATTTCATCGCCAAATGGACCGACATACAAGCCCCTATAAGCACCGACGTCCCTGAACACTGGACCCTATTCTTTGACGGGTCACTATCCATCCATGGGGTCGGCGCCGACCTATTTTTCATATCACCATCCGGTGATAAGCTACGATACGTCCTACGGCTACTGTTTCCAGCCTCCAACAACGCCGTTGAATACGAAGCAGCCCTCCACGGGCTCAGAATCGCAAACGAACTCGGCATAAAGCGCATCATCGTCAACGGTGACTCAGCCCTAGTAATCAATCAACTCAACAAAGAATGGAAGTGCTCCAATGAGAAGATGGATGCATATTGCGCCGCAATTCGAAAGCTAGAAGGAAAGTTCTTCGGGATCGAATACCACCATGTTCCGCGAGAACGAAACCATGCTGCAGATGAAATGTCCAAATTAGGATCGTCACGATCGCCCATCCCGACGGGAGTCTTTATTCAAGACCTACATGAACCATCAGTCGCCGACGAGCACGCGGCTCCACCCGAGGAAGTACCACCACCGCAGGCCAGCGTACTCACCATCGCAAACACCAGCTGACCATTCGACTGGCGAGATGACTTCATCCAGTACCTCTCCAACAACGCAGTGCCATCAAACGAGACAGAAGCAGAACGATTGACCCGTCGAGCTCACAACTATGTCCTAGTGGACGGCAGGCTGATGAGGAGAAACTCCAAGATGGAAGTGCTACAAAGATGCGTCTCCAAGGAAGAGGGCGCGGCGATCCTGCAAGACATCCACGCCGGTACTTGTGGGAATCCCGCCGCCGCAAAGACACTGGTACGAAAAGTTTTCCGAGCAGGTTTCTACTGGCCAACGGTGGTCGCCGACGCAGAGCAAATGGTGCGGACCTGCAAGGGATGCCAATTCTTCGCCAAACAAACTCACCGCCCTGCCAAGGAATTACAAATAATACCAGCTTCTTGGCCCTTCGCTTGCTGGGGTTTGGATATGCTAGGTCCCTTCCGACCAGCACCGGCAAACTTTAAATGGATCTACGTGGCCGTCGACAAGTTCTCCAAGTGGATCGAATTCAAACCAATCACCAAGGCATCAGTTGGAACCGCGGTAACCTTCATCGATGAGATCATACACCGATTCGGCGTCCCAAATTCAATCATCACCGACCTGGGATCAAATTTCACTGGAACTTCTTTCTGGGATTTCTGCGAAGACAATAAAATACTGGTCAAGTACGTCTTCGTCCCCCACCCAAGAGCAAACGGCCAGGCCGAACGTGCAAACGGAATGATACTAGACGCACTCAAGAAAATGCTATACCAAGAGGAAGAGAAGAACGTAGGTCGCTGGTTACACGAACTGCCCGTAGTGCTTTGGGGACTACGTACGCAACCCAGTCGAAACACCGGCGTCTCCCCATACTTCATGGTTTTTGGCTCGGAGGCAGTAATGCCAACCGAGGTCGCCTTTGGCTCTCCACGTGTGGAAAACTACGACGAAGAAACATCTGACCAGGCTCGCATCGACGACATCGACCATCTAGAAGAACAGAGGCTAACTTCATGCATATGCACGACCAAGTACCTAGAAGGCGTTCGACGATACTACAACCACGATGTCAATAACAGATCATTCACCACCGGAGACCTCGTACTCAAGAGGAAACTCAAGACCGAAGGCATGCACAAACTCTCGTCACATTGGGAAGGCCCCTACATTGTCAAAGAGGTAACCCGACCAGGGTCTTACCGACTCGCCGACTAGGAAGGCATCGATGTACCTAACTCATGGAGCATAGAACACCTCAGACGTTTCTATGCTTGAATACTTGTATAATTTCTCCCACCAATATCAATAAAGTTCGACGATCCCGCCCATATAAGTTCTCCCTTTTTGTCATCTATTTCGCGACCACATCGCCCGGCGACCACTACAAAACGCGTATGACGATCGACGACTCCCCCAAAACACTCCCACAGCGTTCGACGACCTCTCCAAACGCATCGCGGCGTTCTCCAAACATCCTGGCCATAACCAGAAAGCCCCCGAAGCTGGTCTGCCAACGGGTCATAGCGAATAGAAGTAGCTACCCTACTCGTTACGACACGGTGCCAAAACTCCCAATTGATATTTCCCCATAAAACGGGCGGTATCATTTGGGTCGGGAGCCATGAGGTTATGCGTCCAGAATCTGTATACGACCACGGAACGGTCGACGACTCTACATGCAGCATGGCTTTGCACCCAACATCTGCAGGAACGGTCTCCACAGGCCCTGGTCACGCCATGATAGAGCCTCTCAGAAAAGGGCCCTGACTCTGGTATCATCCAAAGCGTGCATGAGTTGTTCGCCCTCTGCTCCGCGGATTGCCAGCAGCGTGCCTCCTTAGGAGTCCTTATGTATCCTACGTGTGAAGTGGCGATAGCCCTACGATCTGGACCATTTGAGACCCAAGGCAGAACGCTTGATTCGCTACGGCTCACGACTCAGTAGGCATGAAGGGACATACAAGTGAAATAAAAGCTCACCGCCTAGATAAAGAAAAGCTTTGATACATTTCACTTACACGTTCATACCAACCCCGCCATCACATACAACAACAACTATCTAGTAGCAAAAAAACTCCATATCGCGAAGCAAATCCTTAGCTACCACGTCGGCTTCCTTCTCCAAATGACTAATATCAGAGTCTGAAGTACCGACCGCATAACCAGTCTCCAACCTTCGAAGATTGACGCACGGGTAATGCGACTGCAACATTGACAACCCATGGGAAAGCATCTCCTGCGCCGCCAAAGTCACAAACGTCTTAAAGCGACCACAGAAGCCTTGCACCTTCGCCACAATGTCACCAACAATATCATTCGACGCAGGAGCGGACGTGAAGGCAACATCATCCACACAGGCCACCACCGGGCCTACCTCTCCAATCATATCCCAAAACCGACGACGCCAGGCAACAACTTGATCCGCCAGTTCTACAAATGACAAAAGGGGTAAGCACAAAAGCAACAACTAGAGGAACTCCATAGACCACTACGAGCCAACCTTTCTTCGCCTGTGAAAGACGATCGTTGTCACGATCCTTTTCCAGCAGGGCCGTCTCCAATTCACGCGTCTGCGCACGAGATTCCCGTAAAGATTCCTCCAAAGACGCAACGCGAAGATTACGTTCCCGACCAGTTCTCAGCAACGCCTACGAAACAAGTATAAGCATGCGGCCAGTCCATGATGAAAACAAGATGACGACTCACCTCTACACCACTCAAGATGCTCCGACCAGAATCAGATTCTTCATCACCAACAATACCCTCCGGCGGGGGAGACACTCCCACAAAATCATCTTCAACTATAACAGAAGCCCGCTTCCTCTTCGAACGGCGGGTAAACGCTAGTGACACATCGTCATCATCAATTTCTGCGGCAAAACCGGGATCCCCCGAAGAAGGAAGTCCACCAAGCCCCGGGGAATCTGCAGCCCAGGGCTCCGACCTCAAAGGCTCCGGATCAACAACAGTTGTCCCAACGTCGAGAAGCTCTTCGTCAACAAGACCCTCATCTTCAATCCCCTTAGAACGACCAAACCCAGCCGGCTGACCAAAACCCTCCAAGGGTGTACAAAACTCTGATAACAGACCAGGAGACGACAAGATTGCAAAATATTGAGCACGGTCTTCACCACGATCCTACATAATAGAGGCACATAAGTACACTGCTAGCCACAATGACACAAGGCAGAGCAAGATATAGATCAAAACCTGAGGAGGAGGACGACAAAGAGAAAAAGCCTCCCCCGAACGCGATGGCCGCGAACGCTTCGATAGGTCAAAGATGTAGTTCAGACGCTTTTCACCAACAACGCTCTCAATATTCTCCGGCGCTTCGCGGGTACCGTCAACAATCCCAGCATATTCAAAAGCTGGATGTGCCCTGTCCTTGCAGGGCTGACATCGCCTGGCAATAAATCTACAACCTACCACCACCCCATCGAGAGTACGATGGTCAAGCGGCTCCAAAAGTAAATTCACAGTATCCAAATTAGCCCCAGACGGCAGGTCCGACCAGGTCTCCAAAACTGTTGGCACTAGCAAAGGATCACATGGCGCAAAGGCTTCCTCCTGATGAATATAAAACCACCTCGACTTATGTCCAGCAAATTTGGAATGCAACGGCATCGAGATGTATTCCCTAGCCATACCATCTCTGAGTTGAAGGTAAACTGAACTAATAACAACAACCGACTTGCTCCCATTTGTCTTCAAACGAAAGAAGTACCAGAACAAATCAAAGTGGGGATAGATCCCAATAAACACCTCACACATATGAATAAATGTCGCAATGTGAACGATCGAGTTGGGGTTCAGATTGCAGAGTGAAATATCATAGTGTCGCAAAAGGCCACGAAGGAAAGGATGAACCGGAATCCCGAATCCGCATCGAAAGAAAGGTTCAAACACCACAAGCTCACCAGTGTCCGGCGTCGGATACGACTCACCGAACGCTGGTCGCCACCCACCGACGTCCCTATCTGGAAGAAGACCGACAAAAACAAGAGTATTGATGTCATCTTGCTTCAACAAACTCCGAGTCCAGTACTCCGCCCAGGGCGGCACCACCAAATCCTCGACACTACCATTTGGGGCCAATGACACAGAAGCTCCCCTGACCGCCGCCGATGACCTTCTATTCACACCCTTCTTCGGCGCCATCTCCGACGGATAGAGCGGCTAGAGTCTACGATGGCAGGTTAATCGGCAAGGCAACGACTGATATAATGAGATAGCCGTGGCGGAAGACGAAGGATTCCTCACCACAACGCTAAGGAAAAACCGCCGCTGCCGCCGTTCCCTCTTATACCAAGGGGCGCAACGCTTCCCATTCCAGGGTTTTTGGGAAACCGCACAGACAAAACAAGAAACCACCACACCCACTTTCTGCGTCGTGACTTGGGCCGCTGTCTCCACTGGTTGTTTCGGCCCATTTACCTCCCCTTGCATAAACATTCGCTTACAGTCAAATACATGATTTACGGCTAATAATCTTTCCTTGCAATTTCACCAATGCTACAGTCCCGGAGACTGGACGCACATCTTTGTTATTTTTTTAGGAAGAAGATATAGCTACAGTAACCTGGCCGACACGGCCGACAGATCTACACGCACAAACACGCTGGGGGACTCCGTCAACACCGACTGTTACCCTCAGTGTCAGTTGCATTCCCGACCAGGCTCGGAGACTTCGCCTAACTTCACGCCGAGCCAGGCTCGGGGACTGCGATTAGGGCGCCAGAATACGACCACCAGACGGACAACACCCGGGGACTGACGCCCGGGGACTGCGAATAAAAACCAAAAGAGCCCGATACAAGAATCTCTCCGAGCTCCTTCCATCAGGCTCGGGGACTACGGGTATTCGCAGTTGTTTATCATTAAACTAGTATTTCAATCCTTTATTTTCTACACACTTGATCTTGATGCAAGAAGCTGCTCGCTACTCACATCAGGCTCGGGGGCTACGGGTACTCGCAGTTGTTTTTACAAATTTATGCTCCAATCTCTATTTACATACTTTAATGCACTACTTTATAAAGCATGGCACCACGTGCATACTGCACCTGCTACCATGCTCGGGGACTAAGTGGGTACACTTCACCTTGCGGTGAATGTATTGATCTTGTTCACAAACAAAGCTCTGCTATTTTGATGTGCGGTTTTTGCAGAGCCTAAGTGGGTACACTTCACCAGGGAAAGACCTTTCAAAAGTTTTTTCTTCTTCAGCACGTCACATTCTTCCAGCAAACAGCCGCAACATCCGGCAAGGCGGCTAGTTCGCACGACAAGTTACGACGTTCTCGACCAGATCGACCTGGTCGGGAGACCTCTCCAAGCAGCACCTCGACCAGCCATACTGGTCGATACTCTACGACGACCACTCCGCATGACGGCGACCAGCCGGACGCCTCTCAGGATGACGTCGCGGGCTCGCCAGAAGAATATAACGTGCTCAGGGACTTGTTGGGGATATAACCTTGGCATATACCCAGGGACCTTCTTGGGCTTGCCAACCAGGAGACGACCCAGCCTACGAGGCCTTGCGGCACGCGACCAGCCCGTCGTGCTCGCCAAGGACTCCTAAGAAGACTTGCTCGTCAAGGAAGATCTTAGTAGATAGAGTCGGATCCCTTGCCATAGGGAACCGATCGTAATCTATTAGGATATGGAAATTGTAACCCTGCTCCCCGGCTACATAAGGCGAGCAGGGACCCCCTCAAAAATGTCAGATAACCTCTCTCAGATCATCTACAGATCTTGTAACCTGATATACAAGAGCAATCTAACCATCAGAACACAGAACGTAGGGTATTATGACGGTTTGCCGGTCCGAACCTGTCTAAATCGCCGTGTCTACGCTTTCTGTGTTACGCTTGATCGCCGTCGCCACACCTCCGCCTAACAATCTACTACCGTAGGGTACCCCCTACGTAGCCTGCGACGCATATTTCGTCGACAGTGTTCTTTGCTACAAGGTTTCCAGGCACGCTCTCGTGTGTGAAACGTTGTTTCCCTGTAGAGTTTGTTGGTTTTTCTTGGTGTACGCCGTAGTGTATATATATAGTTATATGGGATGGGGAGGGCTACATTTCGTCTTGATTTTTTTTGGTGCAACTGTAACATCCTAATAATATGGTTAATGTGAGTGTGTGACAATTCATTTTTTAGAAAAGTTAAACCTACATTGCATCACAAACATGTTACAGAGATGGAGATCTTGTTACCCCAATCATTATTTTCTACCGTATGCCTCATGTTACAACACTACTAAGAATTCTTTTTCGAGGCGGGCAAAATACCTTAACTGAGATGGGCAAACTGTCCACCTACGATCAAATGTCAGGGTTAATCCGGCCTTTAACACAGGCTCAGTTAATAAGTTAAACGAGGCGGTGAAAGGTCTGATCGATAGCTAGAGAGGGGGTGAATAGACAAAAATAAAATCTACAAACTATTCTCAATAACTAGTTAGATAAACAATAAGCGAAATGATTTTAGCGCAAGCTTACTCTAACAACCTAGGTTTTTGCGCAACCAAAAATACGTCTTTCAAAATATTTTCATGCAATGTGTTGCTCATGTAGTCGCTAGGTCAAACCTAAGTCAACTTTTCCCCTTCTCGGTCTAAATTCAAAACCAAGATTTCAAAATTATTTACCACGAGCCACTTGTCATTGAGTCGACCAAGTCAACATCATGACAAGGGGTATTTTGAAATAGAATGTTTCCAAAGAAACTAAAACTTGAATTGAATTCAAGACGCACTTGAATTCAATTGACACTTCGCAAACACGGATTTTGATTTTAAACCTAAAAGGTAAAACCCTAACTCTATTATTTTCTTTCTCTTCAAAAGGGTATTTACGAATAATCTATGCATCACATATAATTTAGATGCATACTTGAGTGTGCTTGAGTTGGTTCTTGTGGAGTTTACTACTTGATTGTTGCTTAGTGTAAATCCCTAAAAAGAATTAGAAAAACCCCTATCACTAAATTAGAAAAATCTTCCCACATGGCCCTTGGGCCGAAACCCCTTCACCCCTGCCTCTTCCCCCTCACCCGCATGGGCTCCAAGTGAAAGGTCCTAAGTGATGGCTAGAGGGGGGGGGGGTGAATAGCCTAAATCGAAAACTAAAAACAAACTCAACACCAAGTTAGATAGCAAAGAGGCAGAGCTTGACTTGCACTAGCCTACTAGGGGATGCAAAGCCACCTAACCACAATTTCTATCCCAATAAGCTCTAGGAACACACAATGCCTACTCAATTCTAGAAGCCCTCTAGGCACAACCTAATAAACTAGGACAAGTAAGAATAAGGTAATGCAAAGATGGGAAGGAGATTATACCGCCGAGGAGTAGTAGGGGATGAACCAATCAAGTGAATACCAATGAAATCAATCAATCACAAGAGACAAAGGTTGACACTTGATTTTCTTCCGAGGTTCACTAGTTTGCCAACTAGCTAGTCCCCGTTGTGCCAAGACACTCACTTGGAGGTTCACGCGCTAATTGGCATCACACGCCAAACCCGTCACCGAGTGCCGCACAACCAACACAAGATGGGGCTATTGAAATGCCACGAGCAATCCACTAGAGTTACCTTTGCGATCTCCCACGGGGAAAGCACAAGAACCCCTCACAATCACCTTGTAGTCGATGAAGCACAATCACCAAGCTTCTCGATCTAACACCGCTGCTCCAAACCGTCTAGGTGATGGCAATCACCAAGAGTAACAAGAAATCCGCAGCGAGAACGCCTCCCAAGTGCCACTAGATGCAAGCTATATGCGAAATGCACTTGGATCACTCAATCTCTTTGGGGTTTTCACTAACCAAGTATGGAGATGGGTGGGAGGGAGTTTGCTCAGCTCAAAGGAGTCTCAAGATGTTCAAATGTGTGAGAGAGAAAGCCCCAAGCCGGCCAACAGATATTTATAGACCCCCCTCAAAGTCCACTAGTCGTTTCCTTGTTAAGTTGGCGACAGACGCTCTTCACGGGGGCGACGAACGCTCCATCACCAACGTCCGACGCACTGTCAGAACTAGCCGTTGGGCTAATGCACGGGTGACGGACGCTCTGTGCCAGCGTCCGACGCCTTGACCTCTAGCGTCCGACGCCTTTCTTCAAACTGCCCCTCTGCAGAGCTCTCTGGAAGCCCGACATACGCTCCGTTGTTCCGCGATGGACGCTGCACCTCAGCGTCCGGCGCAAACTCGTTGCTCTCGGGTTTCTGAGAAAATTCCAAGAAATATTTCCGGACGCTCTGAATCAAAGTTCTCAGCGTCCGACACCCTGATCTGCAGCGTCCGGCGCCTCTGCTTGATCCCCATTTGTCTATGATCTTTTTCAGTCTTGCTCCAATGTGCCAAGCACTAAGATACCTCTTTACTGAACACTTCTTGGCATGTTTAACTTGTTAATTATCATGGAGTTTGTCACTAGGTCCTAAATGCACATACAATATAGATAACACCTAGTGGCACTTGACAAACCGCACTCACTTTTGAATTTCCCGTCTTAATAGTACGGTTGTCTAACCTAAATGTGATCACACCCACTTGGTGTCTTGACCACCAAAATAAAAGCCCTAGCAAATACCTTTGCCTTGAATATCTTAGGGTCTTCTCACTTCCCTTCTCCTCCAAGTGTGAGCTCTTGCAATCACTTTGCTTCCTTGCTTGCTCCATCACTTGTCATCATCTTCCATGTGTGTATACTAGACCTACTCAAACACTTAGAGCTAGGTTAGTACCTTAGGTTTCATCAATTATCCAAAACACTAGAGATCTCTCACCAAGCTAGCAAACCCCTCCTCGCGGCCCAGCTGAAGAATCATGGCCCTATTGGTTTCGGTGATTAACGTCAATTAGCGATTATTATGGCTAACGTGTGTTTTGCAGAGGCTATGCGTGGCTTAGCCATAGTGATCAACATGAATGGGCATCAATGGTTATCACTTAGCTCCCAAGATGGATATCGTTTCGGATCTCAAAGAGACATGATGAAGACCCTAGAATGATAGGCTAAGTGCCATAAGGAGATGAAGGACACTTAGAAATAGAAAGGGCTTCTATTTGATCTTTGACCGTACTATAAAGAGGGGTTGAGACTAGTAGCTTGACTTAGGAGAGCTTCATAACTTAGGTGTGGTGCACACTTGACTTCCTTAGCTCTAAGAAAGCCTATGGTGACCGTAAGATAGCCTAGAACAACTTCTGTATTCATCACGCCGAAAAACGAAGTTCAGAGGGTTGTTGTCTAGGCGACAGACACTCCTGACTGAGGCGTCGGACGCTATCCGTCGCGTCGGACAAAGGCATCGGACGTTGGTGACTTGAATCCACTGCGTTCGTCGGCCTTCCAGTAGCCCTGTTTGCTGGCTGAGTGCTTCGAGGTCCGATGGACGCTGTCCGTCGGCCAGGTGTTGGACGTTTAAGAGAGCGTCCGCCGGCCTTCTAGTGGGCATGTTTTCAGCCTAGCTACAGCCAGTGCGTCGGATGCTGAGGTAGAGCGTCCGTCGCCCCTATGACGGAGCGTCCATCGCTGGGAAAACCTGTCAGAGCTAGCCGTTGGGCAGGGCGACAGAGCGTCTATCGCCTAGGCGACAGAGCATCCGTCGCCAACTTAACTTGTCTGTTTTCACCAGCCCGAGGCAGTTTGTGTGTGAGGGTATTTATACCCCATCACTTGCCTTCCCACCTTCCCTTTGATCATTTCAGTTGCTGAGTTGCTTGAGAAGGTTGGGAAGAGAGCAAGAGCCCTAGAGAGAGAGTGATTTGTGAATCCATCCATCCTCTCCTCTAATTCATCCAAGAGTTCAAGTGTGCATCCTCTAGTTGTGAAGCTTGAGTGAGTCAAGCGAAGATCGAGGCTTGTTACTCTTGGTGATCGACATCACCTAGACGGTCTGATGGTGCTTGGGAGGAAGGTGATCGCCGGAAGATTGTCGGCGGCCCTTCTCCATCGACTTGTGATCGGTTGTGGGCGGTTCACCGAGCCGGAGTGGCGAAGAACCAGCCTGTAGAGAGCACTCTACCCTTGCACGGGTAGAGGGGGAGCAATACCCTTGAGCGGGTGCTCCAAAGAGGACTAGGGGGAGTGTCGACTCCTCGATACCTTGGCAAAACGTCGTCGTGTCAAGATTTTTATCCCTAGCTCTTTCATATTGCATTACTTTCCGCGTCGTTCTTACTTTCATTGCCTTACTACCGCTTTCATAGTCTAAGGCACACTAATCGTTAGGCACTGGGTATTTCATATTTGCTTTAGAAATTTCATATTTGCACTTGATAGGATTTCATATTTGCTTTAGAAATTTGAAATAAGCCCAATTCACCCTCCCCCTCTTGGGCATCTTGATCCTTTCAATTGGTATCAGAGCAAGGTTTGCTGTAAATTAGGTTTTACCGCCTAGAGCAAGATGTCCCATGGGGATGGACCGCCACCCATGTTGATGGGGATGATTTTCCTTATTGGAAAGTGTGGATGGAGGCCTACCTTGAGGCCGTGGATCTTGGTGTGCACAAAGCCGCTACCGTAGGTGGCACCGTGTTTGCCGATGATCTCTTCTTTGAGAAGAACAATGCCAAGGCAAAGAACATTCTTTTCCGTGGCATTGGCAAGGATGTGTTCAACTGTGTGCGGAATTGCAAAACCGCACACGACGTTTGGACAAACATTTGTGCGCTACACGAAGGGACCAAATGTGAGCGTGAGGAACGCTACCATTTGGTCATGGCTAAGTTGAACTCCTTTGCTATGCTAACTAATGAAAATGCCAATGAGATGTGCTCACGTCTTAATATTCTTGTAGAGGAGTTGAATGGACTTGGGCTCACCCAAATGCAACCCGCCGATGTGGTGCACAAGATACTTTGTGTCTTTCCAATTGACAAGTATGGCCACATTGTCACCGTTCTTCACCAAGGGGATCTCTCCGCCTCTACACCAACACAATTGTTGGGCAAGATCAATGCTCATGAGATGTACATGAAGATTGGTGATGGCGGTTCTTCATCCTCCTCCAAGAAGAAAGAAAAAGAGAAGGAGGAGAAGAAGGACTTGGCTCTCAAGGCATCCTCTTCGGAGAAGTGCAAGATGCAATTTGTGTATGAGAGTGCAAGTGATAAAGATGATGATGACAACCTCGCCCTCATGGTGAAGAAGACAACAAAGATTTTGAAGAGGCTAAACAAGAATGGAGTCAAATTTGACTCAAAGAAGAAGAAGTTCTTCACAAGCTCTTCAAGGAAGCCCCTCTCCAAGATGGATTGCTACAATTGTGGCAAGCTTGGACACTTGGCTCATGCTTGCCCCGAAGAGAAGAAAGACAAGTACAAGAACAAGAAATTCAACAAGTTCAAGTACAACAAGGGCAAAAAAGATGAGTCAAGTGATTAGGAGAAGAAAGATGACAAGCCATTCAAGAAGAAGAAAAACTTCAACTTCCACAAGAAAAAGAAGGATGGCAAGGCCTACATTGTTGGTGATTGGCTCACCGACATTGAATACACAAGTGAATCATCCGGTGATGAGAGTGAAGATGAGAAGGTGGCCGCTTTGGTGATTGGGTCTTCTACTCCACCGCCACCTCCTCCATCATCTCCGGGCTTATCCTCTACACACCTATGCCTCATGGCTAAAGGTGACAAGAAGGTACAAAAGGTAGAAGAGGATGAGGAGGCTAGCTCTAGTGATGATAGTGATGATGAGTTTGAGGCACCTTCCTATGATGAGCTAATTGAAATTTGCAACAAATACACCAAGCTCATTAGGAAGTATAAAACTAAAAGTGAATCACTAGAGAAAGCAAATGGAAACTTGCATTATAAACTTGATGACTTGTCTAGTGCTAATGATGATTTGAAGCTTGAGAATAAAACTCTCACATCTAGCACTAGGGAGCTCAAAGCCTCACTCAAGCAAGCTAACGAGAAACATGATAAGCTTGAGAGGTGAACACAAGAGCTCCATACAAGGTATAACTTGCTAAAAGATGACTACAACCAAGTGAGAAATGAACATGGCACACTTGTGGTAGCTAATGAATTGCTTACAAATGATCTTGCTACACATGTTGCTATTAACCTGGTTGTTAAGTGTCATATAGCTACTTCTTGTGAGGACTTGCTTGATGAAGTTGCTAGTGAACAAAATGCTAAGTGCAGGGGCAAGAAGGTAGTTGAGGCCGACAAGTATGAAGACTATGTGAAGATGAGGCAAGAAAACTCAAAGCTCAAGGAAGAGCTAATCAACCTCAAGGCCAACAAGCCCTTCACTATCAAGTCGACCAAGCAAGATGACAAAGATGCAATCACCTTGATCAACTCCCTCAAAGAAGAAAATGCTAAGCTAAAAGTTGAGAAGATCAAGCTTGCAAGTGGAATGGAGAAGTTCACCAAGGGCCACAACCTCCAAAGTGAGCTCTTGATGAACACTATCATGAAGACTGACAAGTCCGGTATTGGGTTCAAGGAGAACCAAATCATGAAGGCCAAGGTTAAGATTGAAGCAAAGAACTACTACAAGAACAAGGCCATGAGCAACAACTATGACAAGACAAAGCCCAAGCCCAAGAAGTGCTTTGGATGTGGACAAGTAGGTCACTTTGAGTTTCAATGCAAGACTCCACCTCCCAAGACCTTGTCCTAGCACACAAGGTCATTTTCTCATGATGCACTTTTCATCATCAACAAGGACTCCAAGGGTAGACCCCTAGTTGTGTTTCTCGGTCCTAAGATGAAGAACAAACCCAAAGTGCTATGGGTTGCTAAGGAGTTGGTTGACAAGGCTATGGGACCTCGCCAAGTGTGGGTTCCCAAACAACAAGCTTAACTTCAAGTTGCTTGTGTGTAGGTGAACTACAAGATCGGTGGAAGTCATTGGATGATTGATAGTGGGTGCACTCAACATATGATCGGTGACTCCCGGATGTTCACCACACTTGAGAAAGATTGTGAAGGGCAAGACAAGATTACATTTGGTGACAATTCAAAAGGCAAAGTACAAGGACTTGGCAAGGTGGCAATCTCCAATGATCAATCAATATCAAATGTCTTGTTAGTGCAATCTCTAAGCTTCAACTTGCTATCGGTTGGTCAACTATGTGATCTCGGTTTCCAATGTCTCTTCACTCCCAATGAGGTAGTTGTGACCAAGATTGAAGATTCATCATTGATATTCAAGGGGTTCCGGCACAACAATCTCTATCTAGCGGACTTCACCTCAAATGAAGCTAGTCTGCAAACATGTCTATTCTCCAAGAGCTCTTTGGATTGGCTATGGCATAGAAGATTAGCACATGTGGGAATGTCAACCTTGAAGAAACTTGTCAATACGGAGATGGTTAGAGGTGTGAAGGATGTGGTGTTTGAGAAGGACAAGTTGTGTAGTGCATGTCAAGCCGGCAAGCAAATGGCCAACACCCATCCCACCAAAGCTTTCATGTCAACCTCAAGAGTCCTAGAGCTACTTCACATGGATTTATTTGGACCTACCACCTATGCTAGCCTTGGAGGCAATCTCTTTTCCTTGGTGGTAGTTGATGACTATTCTAGGTACACTTGGGTGTTCTTTCTTCAAGACAAGGGAGAGACTCAATCAATATTCAAGAAGTTTGCAACTAGAGCCCAAAATGAGTTTGATGTGAAGATCAAGAAGATAAGTGACAATGGGACCAAGTTTGTGAACACCAAGATTGAGGATTATTGTGATGAAGTTGGGATCAAGCATGAGGTGTCCGCCACCTATACCCCACAACAAAATGGTGTAGTAGAGAGAAAGAACCGAACACTAATCACACTTGCAAGATCAATGCTTGATGAGTACAACACCCCTGAGAAGTTTTGGGCCGAAGAAATCAACACCGCATGCTATGCGTCCAACCGGCTCTTTGTCCAAAGGCTTCTCAAGAATACCCCCTATGAGCTTGTGAATGGGAAGAAACCGGATATATCCTTCTTCCGAGTGTTTGGATGCAAAGTGTACATCTACAAGAACTGTCAACACTTGGGCAAGTTCCAAAGGCGATGTGACATTGGTTTCTTACTTGGCTATTCACTTAAATCCAAGGCATATCGAGTATTTAACAAAGCCTCCGACCTAGTTGAAGAAACATATGACTTGGAGTTTGATGAAACTAATGGCTCTCAAGAAGAGCATGAGAATCTTGATGATGTAGGTGATGAACCGTTGAGGGAGGCTATGAAGAATATGTCCGTTGGTGCAATCAACCCACTAGAGGTGGAAGATGGTGAAGGTGATGCACATCAAGTACCCTCTCCACCCCACATGCCTCAAGTTGATGAAGAATAAGTGAGGGAAGCACAAGAAGATACCTTCATCCCTCAAGATCAAGCCGAGGCACAAGCTAGTGATGTTGATGCACCACAACCTCCTCCCCAAGTGATTGATAGAAGATCCACACCTATGCTTCAAGCTCATCCACAAGACCTCATCATAGGGAGTCCATTAAGGGGGGTAACAACTCGATCTAGACTTGCTTCTTATGTTGAGCATCACTCCTTTGTTTCTTTTGTTGAGCCTTCTAGTGTGGAGGATGCACTTGCGGATCCGGATTGGGTGAATGCCATGCATGAAGAGTTGAGCAACTTCACCCGGAACGAAGTGTGGACACTAGTAGAAAAGCCAAAAGGAGTAAGAATCATTGGCACCAAGTGGGTGTTTAGGAACAAGCAAGATGATCAAGGCGTGGTTGTGAGGAACAAGGCAAGATTAGTGGCAAAGGGGTTCTCCCAAGTTGAAGGCTTGGATTTTGGGCAGACCTTTGCACCGGTTGCAAGACTAGAAGCCATTCATATCCTTTTGGCATATGCTTCACATCATAAAATGAAACTTTTTCAAATGGATGTGAAGAGTGCCTTTCTAAATGGTTTCATTAATGAACTTGTTTTTGTCTCACAACCTCCCGGGTTTGAAGACCCAAATTATCCTAATCATGTGCATAGGTTGTCCAAGGTTCTATATGGATTGAAGCAAGCTCCAAGAGCTTGGTATGAGAGGCTAAGAGACTTCCTACTCAAGAAGGACTTCAAGATCGGGAAAGTGGATACCACACTATTCACCAAGGTGCTTGATGGAGAAATATTTGTTTGCCAAGTATATCTCGATGACATTATATTTGGATCAACAAACCAAGATCATAGCAAGGAATTTGGTGCATTGATGTCCAAGGAGTTTGAGATGTCGATGATTGGCGAGCTAACCTTCTTCCTTGGCTTCCAAGTGAAGCAATTGAGGGAGGGCACCTTCATATCTCAAGAGAAGTACACTCATGATGTGCTCAAGAAATTTAAGATGGAGGATTGCAAGCCAATCAAAACCCCAATGCCTACTAATGGGCATCTCGACCTTGATGAGGGAGGTAACCCGATCAACCAAACTCTTTATCGCTCGATGATCGGTAGTTTACTTTACCTCACCGCTTCTAGGCCGGATATCATGTTTAGTGTGTGTATGTGTGCTAGGTTTCAAGCAAACCCTAAGGAGTCGCATCTAAGTGTGGTTAAAAGAATCCTTAGGTACATAAGGCACACCCCTAGCATTGGCCTTTGGTATCCCAAAGGAGCTCCCTTCCTACTTTGTGGCTATTCCGATTCGGATTATGCCGGGTGTAAGGTTGATAGGAAGAGTACCTCCGACGGTTGCCATTTGCTAGGAATATCACTTGTTTCTTGGTCCTCTAAGAAGCAAAATAGTGTGACATTGTCTACCGCCGAGGCAGAATACATAGCCATGGGAGCAAGTTGTGCACAAATCTTATACATGACTCAAACACTTCTTGATTACGATGTGTTTTTAAAAGATGTTCCACTCTTGTGTGATAATGAAAGCACCGTAAAGCTTGCAAATAACCCGGTTCAACACTCATGCACCAAGCACATTGATATCCGTCATCACTTTCTTAGAGATCATGTGGCTAGGAAAGCATATCACTAGTGGGAGTTTCTAGCGAAAATCAATTGGCGGATATCTTCACTAAACCACTTGATGAAGCAACCTTTTGTAGGTTGAGAAGCGAGTTGAATGTGCTTGATCACTCTAACTTCACTAAAAGATGATCTTGTGTGAACCAACCTTGCATCATGTGTAATATAATCATGTTAATTAGTAATGCACATAGGCTTGGCTAACATGGTTGGAATAACCGTTCTTGAACGTGTGAAGAAGTCCAATCATGGTTTAAGCTTGCAAGCAACCTAGATTCAAATTCTTGTATTGCATAGCATATGCATGTGTTGCTTGTCGTTTCTTTTCGGTTAAGTTTGAGAATCCTATGTGTTCGACCACTTAGGGGGAGCATTCCAAGCTCAAGTCATTTATTTACATCTCTTGTGGCCATATGATGTCTCCTTGGTGCTTCCATTCAAATATTTTGAGCTAAAACTAATTCTAAGCCTATGGAAAACTATTTGAAAAGGAGAGGTTGAGAGATGGTTCTCATATCAAGTCCAATCATGTGTTATTTGGATCCTATTTGGATTGGAACTTGGTTGGGTGAAAGAATCAAAAATCAGATTTGAAAAACTCTATTTCTAAAGGCGTCGGACGCTGCCGACGGACGCTCGGCGACAAATGCCTCAGCGTCCGTCACGATCATCCGGAGAGAAAAGTTGCCTGTCTGCGGGGCGACGGACGCTCCCCAGCGTCCGTCAGGGAGCGTCCGACGCGATCAATGTGTCGAAGCGCTCCACACCCATTCTGGAAGCCCGACGGACGATGCCGTCGGACGCTACCCAGCGTCCGTCGCGAACTTAAGGTGCAAATTTTTTTCAAAATCCCCGTCTTCTCCCTCCCTCTCGGTCAGTTTCACACACTTCCGTACGCCGTCGTTCGCCGCTTCTCCCTCCGTCGCCGTCTCCACGCCCTCGCGCCGCCATTCTCCGGTGCTCCCCGCCGCGAGCCCCCCCCCCCCCACCGGTGGATCTCGCCCTGCGCCCCCTGTCCAGCGCGGTCCTGCAATCTCTCGCCCTGCGCGTGCAGTTGAGCCACGCAGAGGAGCCCCCTAGCGCCACTGTTCTTTCCGCCGCCGGCGTGCTTCCTCCAGTGAGGATCTCCCCTCACTCTCTTGCTCAGTGACCTGTTCTCCCTACCGAGGTGATTCTCCTCTCCTCTGCACTCTTCTATCAAAGAGTTAGGGTGCGCTTATATCTCCATTCTTTCTCGAGATTTCTCTGTCCTAAGCTCTTTTCTCTCCCTCACTCCTTGTTGTTTAGGTTGCAGAGTGTGAAAAATTGACTGAGATTTCTCTTCTACTCTTGTTTTGGTCAGCTGTGGACTGAGGTAATGGCATGGATAGATCGATTCCTTTCTTATATACTTCATGCTCTCCATTAGCCATTCTCTACTCTAGTTATGTGCTTACATGTTATATATCCCTCTCTATCTATACGAGCAGGGTCAGTGTGACAGAGTCAGTGGCAGTGAACTCGGGGCAAAGCCCGCGAGTAAGGAATGAGGCAAAGCCTCGAGAGGATAGTCCAGGGTCGTCGTGGCAATCTTGGTTGTTTGTTTTTGCTCAGTGGAGTGTCAGTTGGCAGTGGGCAGTGAGTTTGTGCTTTGACAGTTGTGGATTCCTTGACAGTGTCAGCTTGGTTTGTCCAGTGGATGTCCATGGCAAGGACGAAGAATGTCGGCCCCATTCCCGGTAGTGGTGGTGACCCTCCACCTCCACCGCGTCCACCCACTGATCGGGGAAGGGGCAAGCAAAAGGTTGTGTTGAAGAAGCGCAAGAGACCGTTGATGGATCCAACATCAGTGGCAGCAGTAGCAGTGGCAGAGGCTGCAGAGAGAGCAGAGCGAGGTGGACGTCACGCCGGCTTGAGGCTCTTGCCTCGCCGTGGAGCGCGTTGTGAGTCCCCCTCGCATCCATAGATAGAGCCCGCAGAGGCCACTGAGATAGAGGAGGCAGAGCCAGCTCCAGAGACCGAGCAGACAGAGGCCGCGGGCCACTCTTCGATAGGTGAGCTAATGGCTCGCAGAGTGACATGCTCTTGCGGATCAGGAGCACCAGATAGTCCATCAGGACCTCGTTTGCCAGACCCAGTGAGGCAGCAGGTTCGGATTCTTACAGCGAAGCAGGTGCAGTTTCTTTGGTTTGTGGACTTCCAGACATGGTTCTTACCTCAGAGAGACCCTCGTGCTAGTCCTTTGTTCTACACACCTCTGCACGAGGATTTCTACAGAGCCTACATCCAGACTCGAGCACCACTTCATGCACACCGAGTGTGCCCACTTCAGCGTATAGAGAGTGTCGGTGGTCCAAACATATTGCAGCACCTTCAGTACCTTCAGGGTTTGACTGAGTTGATGGGACGAGCCGGCACATAACAGGAGGATTGGGTTCGTCACTTCTACGCCTCTCTGTGGATCTCACATGACCACGAGTTCCTTCACTATGGTTTCAGAGGTCGAGACTTCAGAGTCACAGCTCAACGGTTCAGGGAGATCTTTCACCTAGAAGCCTCAGAGATGAGGATCCACAACTTGTGTTACGGGGACCAGGAGGCACCTCATCGATCTCACGACGGGATAGTGTCGTCGACTGACTACGTGAGACCCTATTTCCAGTATCCGTTCATAGAGGGTTCGAGCCGTACTCCATGTGACCTCACTCCTCTTGCTAGGATCCTTCACGAGGCGATGAGGCGTACCATTCTATCGAGGGTTGGAGCTCGTGACACCATCACCTGGTTGCAGTTGTGGCTACTAGCACATGTGGTGAGGATGGAGAAGTTTGACTTGTGGGATCTGATAGTCAGTGAGTTAGAAGATATCATAGCTGCAGGCTTCCATGGGCACTGGCAGTTACAGAACGCCCACGAGGCACCTCATCGATCTCACGACGGGATAGTGTCGTCGACTGACTACGTGAGACCCTGTTTCCAGTATCCGTTCATAGAGGGTTCGAGCCGTACTCCACGTGACCTCACTCCTCTTGCTAGGATCCTTCACGAGGCGATGAGGCGTACCATTCTACCGAGGGTTGGAGCTCGTGACACCATCACCCAGTTGCAGTTGTGGCTACTAGCACATGTGGTGAGGATGGAGAAGTTTGACTTGTGGGATCTGATAGTCAGCGAGTTAGAAGATATCATAGCTGCAGGCTTCCAATGGCACTGGCAGTTACAGTACGCCCACTGGATCTCATATCTGATGGTTTCTCGGGCCGGGTCACCTTCCATGATTACCTCACTCACCCGGACAGACATAGTGTTCCCTGAGTACCAGTTGAGCCAGTTGGTCATCCATGGGAACCTTCCACGCCCCAGTCGAGCTTACCGTCCACAGACTGAGGAGCAGACAGATGCCACAGTAGAGCAGATCGCTCAGGCAGAGCTTGCAGATCTTGATGCACAGATTAATGCAGCTGCCAAGGCCACCTACATAGAGGACATAGCCTCAGACAGTTCTGACGAGGACTACAGGCCAGTTCCCGAGTACGCACCCCGGTCTCACGACCACGAGGCCGGTGGGTCAGGTGCAGCTCCCGCTCTAGCCTCAGGTTCGTCAGAGGCTACTATACTCACCATCCTTTCGAGGATGCAGGAGGAGCATACATGACAGGCAGAGGAGCGGAGGAGGCAGGCTGAGGAGGTACAGAGGCTTACAGCCCAGCAGCTGGCAGCTCAGGCACAGCCACAGGCCCGGAAGGATGAGTTTTGGTTACAGTTCCTGGCCTTCCAGAGGCAGCAGGCCGAGTCACAACGACAGACGACAGAGCTACTCAGTCGGCTTCTCGGGTCTAGCTCTGGTCCATCCCTCACGCCCCAGTTTGCACTACCAGAGCCCTCCCAGCACCAGCAGTTCTCTTCACAGGCTCAGACACCCCCAGTGGTGATCCCGACTCCAGCGTTACAGCCCAGCGGGCTTCAGAGTCAGCCACCAGCTTCACCTGGATTTCAGACGCCGATGACACAGGTGTCACAGTGGCTAGCTTCCCCCGGTGCCTTCCAGACTGGATTCACTCCTGACTGGGGGGCTACTATTGAGGAGACTACATGGGGTTTCACAGCCACCTACCGAGAGATCAGTAGAGAGGACTCGCCAGCAGTAGAAGTCCCAGAGACTCAGCTCTCAGAGGAGCACCCTTTGGCGGCGGGCACGTAACTGTCTTCAGTTGCGTCATCGGAGGTAGCGCCAGACTGCTCGACTCAGACCGTCACCACTCCTCCTCGTGCTGCCATTCAGACAGACTCGACTATCGTCGCAGCAGAGGTTGTTGAGTGGTCGTATCTTCACCGCTCCACTCTCAGGGACAGCCAGCAGAGCTAGTTGCAGCAGTGTCCCTTGTGGCTCTGGCAATGTCTTCTTCCCCCGCGCCTCGTGTCTTCACTCGTTGGGCTCCCAGACCCGCTACTACACAGGCAGGACAGTCTGAGGCTCCAGTTCAGACAGCTACCCCGTCTGAGCCTCAAGGGGAGCCAGGAGAGACAGTGACAGCCTCTGAGCCACCAGTTCCAGTTCCAGAGGTCACCCCAGCTGAGCCTACACCGGCAGAGGTAGAGGCAGATGATGAGTCAGACGAGTCAGGTCTTCAGGACTTCATCATGCTCGATCGCCAGGCTACAGCTACTTCGACTCGACCCCCAGCTCTAGATGCTTAGTTTTTGGTGCTAGATGCCAAAGGGGGAGAGAGGGTCGAGTATATTAGAGATAGGGGGAGAGTTGTGAGATAGGGGATTTGGTTCTTACTTGTGTGCTTTATTTCCCCGTACTCATGTCATCATGTCTATCTTCTTGCATTTGTGTATATGTGTGATGCTTGATGTGTGTGAGATACTCTCCCATGTGTGACATACTCTTGATTATCACTAATACATGTTATGAGATGTCACTTGTCACATGATATGTCTCTTAATCTAATGGTAATTGAGCCTCCGCGCCATACTCCGATATTTTTGTGAGAATATCATGAGGTACTCTAATTCTATTTCATATCTTTGAGTACCATGTTTGTGGTTTGGTTTGGGTGAGCAAGTATGCTTCATTTATATTCACTAACCCTTGCTCAACCAACTAAGCCACTTGAAATCCTAACCTTTCAACTCTTATATCCATACTCGAGGAGTTATTGTTGTCAATCACCAAAAAGGGGTGTTTTGCCCTATTGGTTTCGGTGATCAACGTCAATTAGCGATTATTATGGCTAATGTGTGTTTTGCAGAGGCTATGCGTAGCTTAGCCATAATGATCAACATGAATGGGCATCAATGGTTATCACTTAGCCCCCAAGATGGATATCGTTTCGGATCTCAAAGAAACATGATGAAGACCCTAGAATGATAGACTAAGTGCCATAAGGAGACGAAGGGCACTTAGAAATAGATAGGGCTTCTATTTGATCTTTGACCGTACTATAAAGAGGGGTTGAGACTAGTAGCTTGACTTAGGAGAGCTTCATAACTTAGGTGTGTTGCACACTTGACTTCCTTAGATCTAAGCAAGCCTATGGTGACCGTAAGATAGCCTAGAACAGCTTCCGTATTCATCGCGCTGAAAAACGAAGTTGAGAGGGCTGTTGTCTGGGCGATGGACGCTCCTGACTGAGGCATCGGACGCTGTCCGTCGCGCCGGACAAAGGCATCGGACGCTGGTGAGTTGAATCCACTGCGTCTGTCGGCCTTCCAGTAGCCCTATTTGCTGGCTGAGTGCTTCGAGGTCCGACGGACGCTGTCCGTCGGCCAGGCGTCGGACGTTTAAGAGAGCGTCCGTCGGCCTTCCAGTGGGCATGTTTTTAGCCCAGCTATAGCCAGTGCATCGGACACTGAGGCAGAGCGTCCGTCACTGGGAAAACCTATCAGAGCTAGCCGTTGGGCAGGGCGATGGAGCGTCACCAACTTAACTTGTCTATTTTCTCTAGCCCGAGGCAGTTTGTGTGTGAGGGTATTTATACCCCATCACTTGCCTTGCCACCTTGCCTTTGCTCATTTCAGTTGTTGAGTTGCTTGAGAAGGTTGGGAAGAGAGCAAGAGCCCTAGAGAGAGAGAGTGATTCGCGAATCCATCCATCCTCTCCTCTAGTTCATCCAAGAGTTCAAGTGTGCATCCTCTAGTTGTGAAGCTTGAGTGAGTCAAGCGAAGATCGAGGCTTGTTACTCTTGGTGATCGACATCACCTAGATGGTCCGGTGGTGCTTGGGAGGAAGGTGATCGCCGGAAGATTGTCGGCGGCCCTTCTCCATCGACTTGTGATCGGTTGTGGGCGGTTCACCGAGCCGAAGTGGCGAAGAACCAGCCCGTAGACAGCACTCTACCCTTGCGAGGGTAGAGGGGGAGCAATACCCTTGCGCGGGTGCTCCAATGAGGACTAGGGGGAGTGTCGACTCCTCGACTCCTCGTACCGCATTACTTTCCGCATTGTTCTTACTTTCATTGCCTTGCTATCGCTTTCAATGTCTAAGGCACACTAATCGTTAGGCACTCGGTGATTGGCACTTGATAGGATTTCATATTTGCTTTAGAAATTTGAAATAAGCCCAATTCACCCCCCCCCCCACTTGGGCATCTTGATCCTTTCATCAGCTCGCCCTCCGCACTCTCCCAGACGGCAGCACATGCCCAACCACAGGCCTGATCACACCCCCACCGCCCAGTCGGCCTGCTAGCTAGTGCCCCACCCCCGAATCCTAGCAGGGGTATCGTGCCCTGCTCCGAGCCGCCACCTCCACCTATGGCGCATCCCACGCAACGCGCCCGTGCGAGTCTCCCTCACGCGCCCGAGCGCCTCGACCCAACACGACCCGCGCCCGAGCCCTCGACTTCCGCAACCACGGGACGTACGCCGCATGTCCTGGGGGACACGAACGCCGAGGATTGTCGGAGCGCCTAAGAAACCCTAGCTCGCAGCTATAAAGGCCATAGTCGCCGCCGCTCTATGTCTTCTCCAAGTCGTCGCTCCCCCTACTCCTCTCACAACGTCGCAGCCGGCCGGTCGCGGCCATGCTCGCCACCACCTCGCCGTCCGGCCTCGCAGCGCTGTCATTGGTGGCACCTCCTCCTTGAGACGCTGTTGCTGAAGCCGACCGAGCCGTGACCCACAACACCCCATGCCGGGAACCCCTCTGCCACACCATCCAATGATGATGACACGTACCACGACGCCAAGCCAGCCACCGCAACACCCCGTGCACACCGTGCCGACAGCCGCATCATCCTCGCCACGTCGCGGCCGCGACCTGTCTTGGTTGTGGCCGTGTCGTAGCTGGCCATGGAGGAAAGGCAGCCAGCCACGCTGACGCCCCGACCTGCTCCGCCACGACACCGCAGCGCATCAAGCCGCGACCCCGACACCATCGTGCAGCGTCTCGCCAAGCCACGACCATGACGTCGACCTCGCTCGGCTTTCCCCCTCCTGCACGACTGCTTTGCGCTGCAGACCGGCACCACCACGTCCTCGACGTCATCCACACCGGTCGTTACCGCTGCCGAGCTCGTCCACCACGACGCATCCATGACGAGCTGTTGTCCATGCTGTTGGAAAAATGCCTTCTCCAACTAGGGTGCGAAGACCCGACGGTGAGTGAACCACGGGGGGGCCTTCCGGATGCCGAAGGCCTTTGCCTGGAGGTTCAAGCGTGCGTTTGGGGGAACCTTAGCATATGCCGAAGGCTCACCATAAAAGTGAACACGTAAATAGACGATCACTAGAAATCCTAGAATCGATGTTGTTCTCTCTCTTTATTACGGTGGGTGGTGACCCCTTTTTATAGTACATGGTTCACGAGGTAGACATTATTACATTAGTGACCTCTACCTACTCCGAAATATCCTGAGGATATTCCAGAGCCCTCTCTAGATCCCCCAATGGATCTTTGGGGCCCTATTTCTTCACTCGGTCTGCTGGGCCGAAACTTGGTCGATTGGAGGCCTACGAAGTCGTCCTGGTCGCTGTTGACGGTCCTTAAATACCAAATTCAACCGTCAACTAAAAAGGAAAAGGATCTATATGAAACCAATAGCTAGAATTAGGGTTTATACTAACAGAATTCCATGAGTTTTGGTGAATGTCTGTTTCTACAGGGGGTTATCAGGAAATATGGAGGAAAGGCCCACATGTAAGCATTACATAGAGATAATTATCATCCGTAGGAAAAAGAACAGTCTAGAAGGGTCAAGAAGACGCTGGAAGGAACAAGAGGGCAAGCGAGCCTAGGGTCAGGGCGTCCGCCCTAACCCCTGGGGCGGCCGCCCTAGGGCAAGAGCCAATCAGGCTCTGCCTCGCGGATCCCCCCTCCACCGCCTTTGAGGTTGCATCTAAGCCCTCCATTAAGGTCAGTTTAATCTGACGGCCAACGTTGAGGCTATATAAGGAAGGCCCCCTGACCCTGAGGAAAGGAGGAACAATTCATTATTCATTATTCATCTCAAGAGGAGAATCCCTTGATCAAGCCTTAGAGCCACCACATCAACTAGATCTCTAGTTTAGCATAGCTATATAGGATTAGAACTAGAAGGAGTCAATCTTTGATTGGTTTCCGGATCTATCAAGAGGATTCTTGGTAATTGTCTCTCGAGTTCTTCATTTATTCATCATTGTTCTTCAATATTATGAATATGACTTTGCTCTACTTCATTATATTGATTATGACTTTACTCTATTCGCACTACAACAGAACATAGCTATTGTAACACATACTTGTAACACATAAACCAATGTCTTACAAGATAGCTTTCCAATAACACAAAACTTTGTGTTACAAAATAAGTTTGTAACAAAAATTGCACATCTTCTAAAAATGTGTTACAAAGAATAGTTTTAGTAACACAACTTTAATGTTACAGCTATTGTGTTACAAGAAAAATATTAGTAACACAAAATTTATGTTACAGGCATAACTAGTAACACATAATTGGGGTTGTAGTAACACAACCTCCCATTGTACAGAGTCAAATAGATCAAGCATTAGATCTAAGACATAATATGATATGTAGTGTAGTGGTAAAAGACATGCTTCAAAAGCAAAAGGTCCAAGGTTCAAATCCTACTCATTTTCATTTATTTAAATTTTTGATTCATATTGTTGTAACACTTTTTTAGTTATAGGAACACATTTATGTGTTACTGTGCAATAGTTGTAACATTTATTTTCATATTTAGTAACATATATTTGTGTTATAGTAGACCTAGCTGTAGTAACACCAACAATAAGAACATTTTCAAAAAGTGTTACAAAAATTGATAGTAACACTTTTATAGGTCTGTAGTAACACATATGCATGTTACTATAGGTCCGTCTTGATGTAGTGTCAATTATGTTCTCAATTATATTATTCTTAGTCTATTATGATTATATGATTGACGTAGTTAGATCTGAGTTATATTCATGTTTAGGACTGTATAGCGTTTATCCATCAGTACTGTGGGTAAATGATAGATATTGTGTAGGCGTGGTGCCTATACCGTATTTATCTGCGATTGTACCCTATATTTCGGATCCAGAGGTAGATCGTAGGAGTGACAGTCCTGTTGAGTCCTTTGTAGTCCTGCTCCCGTTTATAGGGCAGGCAGAGCGGAACCATTACAGGGAAATGATTGCTATGTTTCTCATCTTCCTTAGTAATCTCACTATGCGTGATTATAATCTTATCTCGCTATGATTGCCAAGTATAATTCACTACTACATAAAAGATTAACCGTGGCAGTTGAAAATGATTAATCGTGGCGGTTTTTTCAACCGCCACGAATCAAAGGTCACGGTTAATGGTCAGATTAACCGTGGCGGTTGAAAAAACCACCACGGTTAATCATGAAACAATCCAAAAAAAAGCCCAGATCCAGACCCGGTTAGGGCTGGATCTGGGCTGCCGCGCCGCCGCCTGGAGGTCGCGCCGCCCGCCCTCCCACAACCACGCCGCCTCGCGCCGCCGTCGCGCGGTCGCGGTGCGGAGGTGGAGGGGCGCCGGTGGCGGGGAGGCGCGCCGCGGGTGGAGGGGCGCCGGTGCGGGGAGTCGCGCCGCGGGTGGGGGAGGGGCGCCGTCGCGCCATCGGGGGCTGGGGGTGGGGAGCCGCTCGGGCCTGGGGTGAGGGCAGCGGCTGCGCTGAGGGCGCTGAGGGAGGGAGGGTGGAGGGGTGAGGTAGAAAACCCTAAGTATGGTATTTATACTTGAGTGCCTTGTCGGGCCAGACCTGGGTCTATTGGGCCTATTGGGTTTCAGCCTATTTACCAAAGCGGGGCAGTAAGGCTGACCACCACGGTTAATGGATTTTGCGAGGCGGTTGTATGTAACCGCCTTGGTTAATAAAATATGACCGCCACGGTTAATCAAAGTATTAACCGTGGTGGTTTATTGTTTTAACCGCCACGGTTAAGATTTCCTAAGTGTTATGCAAAAATAAATTTTGTAGTAGTGATTGCACTAATCATAACATGCTAGACTGTATAGTTAGAATAACTTAGGAAATATTCTCATAGTTCGTACTAATTTCATGTTAATGACTTGCTAGAATATCTGTTGAGATGTTTATCATTATATTATGTGGCTATAATGTTGATCAGTATATTTATCTTTTGTTACTATTCATTCATTATCTATATTTTATGTGACACTTACCCTGTATTGAGAGAGATAGATGAAAACTCTCCATTACACATGTAGTGATACTCATTACTCATTTATTCCTTAGCATTCGCTTTCCAGTGGTAAAAATATAAATAATGATACATCGAATACTCCTGGTTAAAATGCTACTTCGGTATAATCTGTACGCTTGCAGAAACATGTTTATATTTATTAGAGGAGCAATTGCATATTTCAATACCGCATCTCTCTGCCATGCTGGGGATGATAACTTGGCTTAAGTGGCATGAGAGGTGGTTAACCATTATTGGCGCCGTTATCAGGAATAGAAATTAATCTACTTTTGGTAACGACGTTAGAGATGTCAACAAGCATTTTTGGCGTCGTTGCCAGGGAAGGTTGAATAGCTATCAAAAGGAATAAATGAGTTATCAATTGCATCACTAATGTGATTGAGAAAAACATAAAATCTCTACTCATACAACCTTACCCTTGTTCTTTGCCTATTTTTCCTATCATTTTATGCAGGGTAATGTATGAATAGATTTGATCTTCCACACAATTTTGTTGAAAATCCCGAAGCATTAATCAGAAGGACAAAAGCCAAACTTAAGAAAGTAATAGAATCATTATCATCAACATCTTAGCTTGAAGCTTCATCCAATCAAGAAGATCATCAAAATATCGTTCGAGACTTGACATCAGAGTTTGAAGCCATGGTAGACAAGTCAATCCGTGAGTTCTCAGCTCCCACTACGGACAACATCCGCACTGGACCTGCTGCGAACATTGGTCGGACATTTGAGCTCAAGCCAGCTCTCATCAACATGGTGCAAGCAAGCCAGTTCTATGGGAAAGCACACGAAGACGCTAGTGCTCATCTCTAACACTTCCTAGAGATTTGCAGCACATTCACTATCAAGGATATCCCTAGAGACGCCATACTACTTCACATTTTCCCATTCTCACTCTTGGGAAGAGCGAAGCAGTGGTCTATGCAACCAAGGAGAAGAATACTACGTGGGCACTCTGCTCCACCAATTTTCTGGCAAAGTTCTTTCCCATGGGAAAGACCAATGCTCTCTGTGGGAAGATTTCAAGTTTTCAGCAACAACATGACGAGTCCGTTCCAGAAGCATGGGAGGGCTTCCAAGACTACATCCTAGAATGTCCCCATCATGAAATATAGAATTGGCTACTTATGCAGACCTTCTATCATGGGCGAAACAACAACACACGTGAAACCATGGATGCTGCTGCCGGAGGAGCATTCCTATCACTTACAATACCACAAGCCACATCTCTTGTGGAGAAGATGGTGTCCAACCAAGGTTGGAGTGAACAAAGAACTCAAACTCGCAAGAAAGGTGGAGGTATGCACTAGCTCAAGGAGGTAGACATGTTGTCTGCAAAGCTAGACCTGCTCATGAAAAGGCTCGAGGGAGAAGCTAGAGAGAAGAAAGAAGTTATGCACATTTATGACTCTCACATGACCTATGAAGAGTGTGAAGAAACTGGACACTCAGGCAACCATTGTCCTGAGGTGAAAGAGGATGTGAACTACATCATCATCATCATCAACAACAACAACAACAACTACTACCGTAACAAAATCAAGGTTGGAATCAACAACAACAAAGGCCTAACTACTCAGGTAATTATCAAACTAACAATTCTTACAATAATCCTAGTTTACCACCTTTGAGAGTTTTAGTGTCTAATCAAGGAAAGTTGATGGATAACATGTCTAAGAAATTAGCATCCAATGATAAAATACTAGAAACTATAAATAATAGGATGGATAATTTTTCTACTGCCATCAAGAACCAAATTAGCTTTAATAAAATGATTGAATCTCAGATAAAGCAAATAGCTATTGTTGTTCCTACCATTAACCCCGGTATTCCATCACAACCAGAAGGATTAGAATCTGCGAATCTTGTAGACTTGATGCAGGTGCCTATTGGAACAACCCCACAGAATGGTGGTGTGGCGACTCTCTGCCAACCAAGAAAGGTGATCCGGGACGACCCGTCATCCCGATCTCCATTGGCACCACAGACTTTTCTGAAGCATTGCGACTTTGGTGCAAGCGTCAATATCATGCCCAGAGTAATTTATGAGAAATTCTTTAATTATCCTTTATCATATACAACCATGTTTTTGCAGCTTGCAGATCGGACACTATGCTACCCAAGTGGAATACTAAAAGATATCCATGTCCGGATTGGTACCTCATACGTCCCAGGAGACTTCATGGTGATAGAGACCGATGTTGATGAGAGGTCACCCAACATCCTAGGGAGGCCACTCTTGAACACTGCTGGAGCTGTCATCTATGCTAGCGCTGCCAAGATCAGTTTCAACATCAAAGGGAAGAAGGAGACATTTTCCTTCAAGAACAAAACTCTACAATTTCCTGAACAACCCCAATATGAGCCAAGGAAGAGGACCAATAGGAGGAACAAGCAAAACAAGAACAAGAAGCAAGTAGGGACAGAATCAGCAAAGATGGTCACTGCAATCCACAATAATCAAGATCACCAAATCAAGTCTCCTCATTTGATCAAGAAAGACGACCTAGGTGTCCCAACCATTGAATGCACAATCAACAGATGCTCTTTCTAGAAAGCAATCTACGACACCGGATCGGGCGTCAACATTATGGCCAAATTGACCTACGAGTTTCTATATGGCACAATGCCTCTACACCCAACATACACCCAACTCTAGATGGTAGATCAGACATGTCACGTCGTCGAAGGCATAGCAAAAGATGTCCCCATCCAAATTGATTACCACTTCATCCCTACAGACTTCCTAGTCATTGATATGGGAGAAGATGATTATGATCCGCCTATCATCCTTGGAAGACCGTTCCTAAGCACCACCAAAGCTATCATCTGCATTGAGACAGGAGAAGTGCACCTACACTTCCCCTCCGAGAAGGTACGTCGTTACTTTAATGCTAACTATATTATTGAAGAATCTAAGCAGAATAGAACGAGAAGAAGACGTCGCTACTGCAACCAGAAGAAGCAGAACACCAAGGACAGATGGGCAGACTATGAAGGAGAAGTGTCAAGATATGAAGAGAGATACCCTGAATAAGAAAAGTCAATATACTCAACTCCACTCTCTAGGCCAAACACACCACTAAATCAAAGGTTGGGAAATGAAAGATCACTCTATGACTACCACAGGCACAAGAGCGGAGAATCATGGGAAGAAAATAAAGGTATGTTCCCTCAATTTAAATATATATCCAGAAGAGAGGGCTTGTCCTAAGGAGGCCACAACACCAACACGAGTGTGGAAAGAAAAAGAAATTATAGCAGAAGAAGAAGCACCGCCAGAGGCACTAGCTACGCCGTCCGACGAGCCTCAGGACAACTAAGGACATAAGGAGTCCTGTTCGGAGGACTTAAACCACCGAACGCCATGCCAAGAGGTAAAACTTGGTAGTTATCCCTTTTTCCTCAATCATTTACTTTCCCTAAATAGTTAACCATCTTTACACTATCTTAAAAAGAAAATAAAAATGTTTAAAACTGTTAAGCCCCATGCGAATAGACTCGTGGCATAAAACCCATAAATATATTCGCTGTGGTGGTATAAAAATAAATAAATATGTTTTTGTCTTATAAAATAAAAATAAAAATAGTGAGTTTATGATCTTGCTAAATAAATAACATCCATTAGAGGAAGCTCGACATGATCCAGACTAAAGATTTATGACTAACACTTAATCAGTTCCACAAGCTTTGTTGTCTATTTGAGCTTCACATAATTCAAGGATCAAAGGAGAACATCAGCTAGAGGACATCCTACCCACTGTCAGAGTGTTCTGACAAGGACACCTCTGCTACCTACTAGTTACATCATAAGAAATTGCATCAAAATATAGCTTGGGGGAGAGCACCCCCATGTAATCAGCTAAGTATTTCTACCTATTAGTCTTTATACCTATACTCAGGTAACAATAAAAAGATGCATAATTATAAAAACCCAATAAATATTTTCCCGCTTATATATGTTTTTGCTTAGTTTAAAAGTTTGCTAATAAATAATAGGAGAGAATAAAATAAAGTAGCTATGCTAAAATGAACCCCAATGATAAACTCTTAACATGATGAATAGTTTCTCTGTCAAATTCCTTTCAAGTACTTAGTTTTCACATTTGAACTCTCTCTCAAGTTTAGACATAACTTTATGATTTGAAATTTGCTCTAACCCTAAACTTGTGGGACGAGTACCTGATCTAAAGTCTAAGTCATTGACGGATATGATATGGAAAGGTTTGAGTTGCTATTTATCTGTTCCTAGAGATACTAGAATTCTGGAGAATTTTATCTTTTGAAAACCTTTAACAAATGTTGCATGATGAGTTCATGTATGATGAGAGTTTAAATTCCTACCACATCTATATATACATGCTTCCTAGATTAAGGAACCACACATTTACATACTACTTATGAGTATTGAGTGTGGTCAAGCTGTGTAGACCCTTAGGAACTAGTCATGCGGTCTGAATCAAGATTCACGTACACTTCACTCATACATGCTGCTTCTATCCCGGAAGTACGCATCCACACACATTCACTAATTTTCATCTCTAGATCCACCCAAAAATATTCTGCTCCTAATCCGGGAGAGAATAGAAACAAATATATATTCTCCCATTCATGTTTTTCCCTCTGAAATAAATACTCCAGTAACTTTTGCTTTATCGCTCAAGAAGGATGAGTGCTCTAAAAAAGAGAGAGAGACGAGGAAATAAAAAGGGGAAAGTGTCCGCCAACCTCGAAAAAAATAAAAAGTGCGAGAAGAGAGGTAAAAATGGACACGTACGACAATAGAATTAGGGGTACAAGATACCCACATGAAATGACAACCTTGTCGCTCGTCGTCAACTACAGTCTCGGAGACTACCCTCGTCTTCAACTCCTCGTGGGCTCACGGCTCACGATGACCTCGTCGCTCCTCGTCGTCAACTACAGTCTTGGGGATTACCCTCGTCGTCAACTCGTCAAGGGCTCACGGCTCACCACGACAGTAAAACTGGTCGCCAAATTTCACCAACCACCAGAAGCGATAACACCCGGGGACTTCGTCGACCACCGCTACGACTCGGGTACCTGGTCGCCACTTCCCGACCAGGCTCGGGGACTGCGACCACGACACGCGTAAGGCGGGGTACAACGGCAAGTACTCGGGGACTGAAACTCGGGGATTGCGAACAATACAGAACATTATGATCCTGATACAAGAATCTTGCTCCTTACATCAGGCTCGGGGACTACGGGTATTCGTAGTTTTTTTTACAAAACTAATGTTTCAGTCTCCGGCTACACGTTCTATGCATTCTTTATATTTTATAAAGCTTGGCACCACGTGCATACTTCACCTACTACCAAGCTCGGGGACTAAGTGGGTACACTTCACCTTGCGGTGAATGTACTAATTTGCTTCTCGACAAGCTCTGCTGTTTATGTGTTGTTTTTGTAGAGCCTAAGTGGGTACACTTCACCAGAAAAGGACTTTTCAAAAGTTTTTCTTCTTCATCATGTCACATCCTCCCGACAAGAAGCCGTGACATCCGGCGTGGCGACCTGCTTGCCCATCAAGCTACGACGCTCTCGACCAGTCCAGCCTGGTCGGGAGGCCTCTCCGAGCAGTGCCTCGACCAGGCGACCTGTTCGGGCCTCTGCAACGACGACTTCGCGTGAAGGCGACTAGCCGAACGCCTCCAAGGACGACGCTGCGGGCTCACCAGAAGAATGCAACATCCTCGAGGATTTGTTGGGGATATTACCTTGGCATATCCCCAGGGACCTTATGGGCCTACCGACCAGAAGATGGCCTAGCCCACAAGACGTAGACGTGTAGCACACGACGTGCACCGCACGAATAGTACCATATTGGCTACTTTACTTGTAACCCTATCCCTTCGGCATATATGAGGAGGGACAGGGACCCCCCAAAAGACAAACTCTTATATCAGATCTACACCTCGTGTAACCTAATACTCATATCAATCCAGCCACCAAAACACAGGACGTAGGGTATTACGGTGATTTGCCGGCCTGAGCCTGTATAAATCGGCGTGTCTACGCTCTCTGTATTACGCTTGATCGTCGTCGCCACACCTCCACCTACAATCTACTACCGTAGGGTACCCCCTAGGTAGATTGTGACGCGTATTTCGTCGACAAGGCTAATCATGAAATTAGATACAAACATGAGATCCTTCATGCGTAAATTACCTCATTGTCTTCTGGATTGTAATCAGGGTCACGTTCATATTCACGACGGGCTTTCCTTCAATGTTCGTAGTGTTTGTAGTTGTATAATGCGTAGAGCTACCCTCTCCATGCTTTTTCCAAGTCAAGTAATTCTTCATAAATCCCCAGCAAACTATATGAGAAAGGATTGGTTGAGTGTCATCAAATACAACAACATTTTTGCAATCTATGCATGGACAATGTATGTGTTTCGTCTTTGTTCTCCAAGCATGGTTCTTAGCAGCGTCAACAAACCTATGCACCTCTGGTATATATGATGGATCTAGTCTTGACAAGTTAAATATCCAGAATGACCTCTCCCTCATACTTGTACAAAATATAATGAATTAATTGTATGCTAAAAGGTAGAAGAATGACCTTTTATTAGCTATAACATATGGTGAAACCCTAGATCCAAAAAGTTACTCAAACTGAGCACGAATGAACAAAAGCATGCAAGAGAGAGATAAACTAACCTTTCTTAGCACCTCCTTCCAAAAAATGAAGATCAAAACCTCTCCAATTGTATTTTGAAAATTTTGGACCTCCAAAATCACCGCCAATGGAAGTTGGTTGCGAGCTACAGGACTTATCGGGGAGGAAGAAGGGATTAAGTAGGGTTTATCATAAGGTAGAAATTTTAAACCTATATTTATCTCTCCATACAAACAAACGCTTCATGAAACATTTGATAAATAAAGAAAAACACTAAATAAATACCATAATTTAAAGAACTAACAAAAAAAACTATATTCCTCTCTACATGAGTACACCATATGAACATACCATTCATCGCTACAACTAAAAATGTCTTGGATAACTAAATTGACAAGAAAACATGAGTAGGGAGACTGAAGAGCCATCATCTAACCATCTTAAGCAACCTCATTTCGGAAAATAAAGATAATAACCTAGATACCCTTCTCTCTAACTCATGGTGAAACTCTAGATCCAAAAAGTGACTCAAATTAAGCAAGAATGAACAAAAAGAGGCAAGAGAGGCATAAACTAACCTTTCTTAGCAACCTCCTTCCAAAAATGAAGAACAAAACCTCTCCCCTTGTATGTTGAGAAATCTGAACCTCCAAAATTGCTTCTAATGAAAGTTGGCTGCGAGCTACCGGGGTTATCGGGCAGGAAGAAGGGATTAAATAGGGTTTAGCATAAGTGAAAGCCCAAGTTTGGTTTTGGTTAATTGATGAAACCTATGGACTAACCCTAGTGCTAAGTGCATAATCAAGATAGGGTAATCCACCTTGACACATGAACCTAAAAGATGACAATGGTGCATTGATCAAGAGCTTCATGGACTAAGGAAAAGAAGAAAGAGAAAAACAAAAATGGGCTCAAGGCAAAGGTATATCATAGGGCCATTTTTTGGTTTAGTGATCAAGACACTATAGAGAGTGTGATCACATTTAGGATAGATAGCCGTACTATCAAGAAGGGGAAAACGTGTTGTGATTGCGGTTATCAAGTGCTACTAGGAGTTTGTCATTCATGCATGTGCATTAATTCACCTAGTAACATAGCCTTGCTTAAAAGACATAAAATATATGCTAAACATCTGCTCTAAGGAAGTACCTTAAGTGTTTGGCACTTTGGAGCAAGGTTGGAAAAGAAAGAAACAAGAAAGGGTCAATAAAGAGGCGACGAACGTTGGCATCACTGGCGACGGACGCTGGCCCAGAGCGTCCGAAGGCAAACCCTAACTCTACAGTGGTACAGACCTAGCGACGGACGCTGAAGAGCGTCTGTCGACAAGGCAACAGACGCGTCCGGCAGTTTTGGGAGCTCTCTAGTGCTCTCTGCTCACGCGACGGGCGATGTCGACGGACACGGAGCTAAACTCAGACGAGTGTCCGACGGATTGAAGAACTCAGCGACACAAGCAACGGACGTTGCGGAGCGTCCGACGACAAGGTGACGGACGCGTCCGACGGCTACAGGAGCTCTCTAGATGCTCTCTGCTCGCGCGACGGACACTGGCGACGGAGCGTCTGACGCCAACTTAAAGAGCGTCTGACGCCCACGACTCAGACATAACGGCTAGTTTTTGGATGGGTGCCTATTTAAGGGCAAGTGGCCGGTTGGAGCTCTCTCTCTCGAATATTTCACTTGTTATACACTCTTGTGAGCTCTCAAGCACCTCTCCCACTCATCTCTTTGATCCTTTGCTCAATCCAAAAGAGATAGAGTGCATCCAAGTGCATTGCTTAGTGATTTGCATCTAGAAGCACTTGGTGATCGTTCTTGCCACGGTTTTCTTATTATTCTTGGTGTTTGCCAACACCTAGATGACTTGGAGCAAGAAGGAGGAGTCAACACGAGTTGGTGATTGTTCGTGGTTGATCCTGGTGATTGTGAGAGGGCTTGTACCCACCTCGGCGGAGCGCCAAAGGGTAACTCTAGTAAAGTGCTCGTGTTATTGAGTTACTCTCACTTGGGTGGATTCTTGTGGCGCTCAAGTTGTGAGCTAGGCTTGTCATTGCCTATTAGCCACCGAATCACCATTTGAGTAGTCGACACAACGAGGACTAGCTTGGTGGCAACCAAGTGAACCTCGGGAGAAAAATCTTGTGTCAACTTTGTCTCCCGGCTACTCTTGGTGATCTAATTGTGATTGGTCTTCACATTGGTATATCATCTTCACAAGGCATCGGTATCACAATCATCCTCTTCCTAGCATTTACATTCTTCATTATCTTGTCTAATTAGCTTGCTTGTTAGTTTCTTTAGTAGTTGTTCTTGTTAGCTTTTGTTAAGTGCCTTATGTTCTTGCTATTGATTGATAGGCATTTGACTAACTAGAATTGCTTTGGATAGGTGGCTTTCCACCCCTAGTAGAGCTAGAGCAAAAAGCTTCGCTTAAGTGTTATCTAACCTTTTGCTCCAGTGATTTGTAGAATTTTTATTAGGCTATTCACCCCCCCCCCTCTAGCCATCTAGGACCTTTCAATAAGGTACAATGTTTAAACCTATATTTGTCTCTCCATACAAACAAACGGTTCATAAAACAATTTGAGAAATAAAGAAAAAACACTATGTAATTAACATAATTTAAAGAACTAACAAAAAAACTATATTGCTCTCTACATATGAGTACACCATATTATATGAACACACCATTCATGGCTATAGCTACGACTAAAAATATCTTGAATAAACTAAATTGACAAGAAAACATGAGTAGGGAGAGTGGAGAGACATTATCTAACCATCTGAAGCAACCTAATTTCAGAAAATAAAGGTAATAACCTAGCTACCCTTCTCTCTAACTCATGGTGAAACCCTAGATCCAAAAAATAACTCAAATTAAGCAAGAATGAACAAAAAGAGGCAAGAGAGGCATAAACTAACATTTCTTAGCAACCTCCTTCCAAAAATGAGGAACAAAACCCCTCCCCTTGTATGTTGAGAAATCTATACCTCGAAAATCGCCTCCAATAAAAGTTGGTTGCAAGCTACAGGAGTTCTCGGGGAGAAAGAAGGGGTATTTATAACAGAAACATCACTAGTGGCTCACTTAAAGACACCTGTCAGTGAAAATACTTCATTTCCACATAAGGTTCCAGTAAGTGAACCGCCAGTACAAACCGATTTACACTAGTGGTTGGCTTACCACAACCGCATGTGGAAATGACATGACGCATTTTCACAGTCTGGTTTTTTAAGCCAATCGTCGGTGTAAATCTATTTAGACTGGCGGTTCTTAACTCGGGCCGTACGTTTCTGTTTGCACTAGTGCTTGATAACTAAAACCGTCAGGACAAATAATACACGACAGCAAGTTTAGAGGTTCTGTGTACTAGTGACTGTTAGATAGGACCTGCGCATTAGGCCATGTACAACGCCGAGATGCATGTACATGCGCATGCGCTTAAAGAGCAGCCTCACGTCGTCATGACCGTTCAGTTCCCCGGCGGTGAGACGCACGCCGAACGCCGCATGATCCAGTGACCAGTAGGCGACGCCACGGACGACGACGGCCGGGCCAAGGCGGCGCAGCATCTCGCTGGCGATCATGCCGCCGGGCTTCCTCGCCTGCCGGCCCCAGCAGGCGGTGTCGGAGTAGCAGCGAAGCGCCGTGAACCCGCGTCGGTTGTACACGAGGAGCAGCCTGAAGAACAAGTCGCACGGCGGGTGCTCGAGGTCCTCTCCGGTGAGCAGTGCACAGGCGTAGTATCGTCCCGTCGCCGGCGTGTCAAGCGGCGGGAGCATGGTGGTGTTCCCCGTCACGAGGTTGCAGACGCACAGCTTGAGGCCATCCCGGTACGCCTCGCGCTGGAGCTCGAGGACCAGAAGCCCGTTGCGAGAGGCGACGGGGCGGGAGTAGTCGAGGATCCCGGACCCACCAACGAGCAGGAGCGAGCTGAGAAAGCACTGCTGGAGACCAAAGCGTCGACGGCCGGACGCCGTAGGGACGAAGGACGGCTCCGCCGGGGATGTTCCCTTCCGGGTCCTGGTGCGCGCAGTGAGCCCGTCCTTCTCCTGGTGGAAGAAGCCGATGGCAAGCTCGGGAAGACGGCGCGGCGGCAGCAGGGTGCGGGAGATTGTAGCCGCGTCTCTGGCGATGACGCCTGCCCAGCGCCTGCACGTAGCGGCGCAACGAACTACCGTGGCGGACTCCGCCTGTCCGGCGAATATACGCCCAAGGATGTCGTCAGGCAGGAACGTGCCGCTGCCCTCGCCTCCTTCTTCTTGGGAGGCAGCAGCATGGCGGCGCCGGCCGCACCGTGATAAGGTCAGCCCCTGCCGATGTGAGAGGCGAGAGCGGCGGATCGGCGGCATTGATCGAGCGAGGAAGTGGTGGACAAGTAGTACGTACTAGGTTGTTAGCGATTTCGAGGGAATTAAGGATGGATACTAGCTAGTACTCGATCCGTATATCTCTACTTCTCTACTTCTTCTATTTAGTATTTACATATAATGTATCAAAAAAACTATTCTAGATTCACACAACAAAATAACCCCCACACAATCTCAATCATTATCTCTCCTAATCTTTACTAAGTATATACCACCTTAATGCACCAAAAACTCTTCATAACTTTCAAATTAAGAGATGAGATTCACTCTAACGAATAATCACTAAGATCCAACGGTTGAGATGGATGGGATCAATCCTTACTCACTCATCATCACTCACCCGCGCCCTGTCTCCCTCCCGTAGCCGCCCCAATCCCGACTCCCGCAGCTGCCCCAATCCCTGCCCTAGCAAAGACGCCGGCCGCCCGCCGCAGGCGACCACGGTGCCGTCGTCGAACTCCATCCCGAGGACCCTGAGCGTCTGGCCTCCCTGCGCCGCCTCCGCCGCGCGGGCGAGTCCGAGGGCGCCGCCGCCGCGAACGCGGGCGAGGCCCTCCGCCTCGCGAGGACCGCCGTTGCGGGCGCGGGCGAGGCCGTGTCACACCCGCTCGGTTTAGGCCTGACAGGCCGAGGCCGCCTCCGCCGGCCGATCCCCTCCGCCTCCGCCGCGCGAGTACCGCCGCGGGCGAGCGCTGCCGTGAGCGCGGGCGAGAGCGTGCCCTGCGACGCGGCCGAGGGCGGTGGGGGCCTGCGACCGCGTGGACGACGGCAAGCTCCAGGGCAGGCGACCGCGTGGCGAGCGGGGCCGGTGCAGCATGGCCGGCTCGAGCGGGTGCGGCCGGCGCGGGCGAGCGCGCACGGCGTGGCGAGCGGGGCCGGCGCGGGATTCGCGGCCAGCGCGGGCGGATGCGGCCGGCGCGCGCGCGCGCCCTACGGCCCTCCCGTCCCAGCACCGCCATCCGCATCTCCGCATGTGCAGAGTCCGACGTCCCTGCTCCTGTCCGTTCGCGAGGTTGCTGCGAATTGCGAGTCTGCGACTATGTCCGGCTGTCCCCGGCCTCTCCCTCCCGTCGCCCATCGCCCATCGTCGCTGATCGCTCCACCAGTCCATCTAGATCTCCAATCTTGTCTCCACTAAGTCCATGCCCGGTGAGTGTTTATTCTCAAATTAATCCTTTTATATCTGAAATTAATCTCTCCTCGTCGGCCCCATCAATCATCCGTGACATTCATCTGCAGTGTCATCAGCTCATCGTGCGGGCATGCGACTGGCTCCCGCCTGTGGAGAACTGGAGATGATGGGCATAGATGCCCAAGGCATCAAGCCACGGCAGAGGACGGAGTGGATCACCAACGGAGGTTTGATGTGGTAACCGCATCTTCAAGTCTTCTGTTTCAAATCCATGTAGCTAAAGCATCGTTGTTGTATGCATATTGGTGATTGATTTTCTTTATATATTGTATGTTTATTTAAATTTTAGTATTAGGATTAGGATTGTGGGATATAATTCGTCTTGATAATGTGTATCCGGAAATGACAAAAGAAAAAGGAAAAGATAGGACATTTAAAATAATAATGCCAAGTAATTTTTGTTATTATATTGTCCATTTTATAAACTTTAAGATATTTATAAAATATCTTTAGTGCATTGAATATTATTTTCTTAATTGATGTGTATTCATAGAACTATATATGCATATACAAAAATATATTTGGATATTCTGAGAAAGTGGATTAGGCCTCTGTATTAGTTCTCAACCTATGCCTAAAAAACCCCCATGGCCGGCTCTACCCTTGCCCCTACTGGTTGCTTATGTTTTGACCAAAATCACATTGCCATTACTGGAAGTTAAATTTTGATGTTAAAAATTGTGGATTTTGATGTGGGTCACTGTATTCCTGATGAAGTTGTGCACCCCCAACCCATTTGCTCTAGCTTCACCCCGGGTGCTTCGGTTCGCCCTGTTCTATTTTTTCTTTCCACCTTTCTGATTTTCAAATACCCTCACCCTCACCCACCCAAAAAAGGCTGTGATCCGATTGTTTTGGTAACTTATAAAACCAAAGGTATGGTCATACCTTGATGTTCTATGAGATCACAGTAGATACAATTTTTGTACACAAAAGCACTTTTTTGGTAGATGAAAAACTACATTGTATTAAGATTCTTTAGACAATTAAATTGTTGTGATACTTTGATTTAGTAAGCCACTTGTTATGATATTGTAGGCTCATTAATTTAGGGGTAATGCAGAGAAGTGTACTATTTATATGCAGAAGTAAGACATGATTTGTTTCCTTTTCAGATGAATCAAGAAAAACTGCATCCCTTAAAAACATCGACTGCAACACTTATGTTGCCGTCTGTAGTGGATGGATGCCGTTTTTACCATTTCTATTTATCTGGGATATATTGGTGTCTAAATTAGACAAGAGCCAGCTCTAATTGCTTAAGTTACCTGCAGGGGGGCGACAGGAAGGACGTCTTCTTTTACCAGGCTGATGATCAGCACTTCATACCCAGATCTCTGCTTATTGACCTGGAGCCGAGAGTGATCAATGGAATTCAGAACAGCGAGTACAGGAACCTGTACAACCATGAAAACATATTTGTTCAGGGAGGGAGTTACTGCATCTGCACGCGGTCCAACGGACGATAGATATTGCGCTCGCAGATGGTGAGTGCAACGCATTGGAGAAGCCTGAGGACATGATGACCTGTGTACCTTTGCGGGTCCTCGGTACCTGTTATGTTTTTACTTAGAATAATGAATTGCCTCTTCAGGAACTCAAAACAGCAGGCTGCTGCTCTTTAATACTGTATTTTCTGTAAAAACGATAATGAGAGATGATGTGGATTTTTTTTGTATTTTGTTGTCAGGCACATATATGAATGCTTTGAGAGATTTAGATATTGGCAATTTGTTAACTTGTAAATTATGTAGTCTCATACAGACCCAAGCTGTCAAGCCGGTTAAGTGAGCAAGTGAGTATACTAATTGATGTCTCTATTGGATTATACTACATTTGTGGCTTGCTTGGTGACTCGCCAATGTGAGGATTTGGATTGTAAGCACTATTACTCTCTGGTTCAGATTAATGTAATAATGGCGAGCCTTCCAAACGCATAGAACCAAGAAATGTCGGCACCAAATGTTGCCAATATGTAGGGTCCAATATGATCGAGATTCAATCACTATGAAGGAACTGTACCCACTTGTTATGCATGACTATTTTTTAGATTATATACATAGTCATATATAATTATGTGAAATCATCATTTTATTGTTTTCATATACATCCCTAAAATAATTTTGTAGCGTTAGCACGGGCATTATACTAGTAATACTGTAACAGATTTACCTCTATACGCTAACGACGTCTCGGATACCACACATGTCTCATCACCGCTAATAAATACTCTCTCCGTCACAATTTAATTATGGACGCGACTATAGCCTGCACGTGCAGGATATAGCCTGTCCGGCTGTACACTTTCGGATTACCAGAAATAGAAAACGGCCCACTTGAGGGCGCGGGGAAAAAAGCGGCCGCGGTTACATGCAGCGGACGCGCGACATCATTAATTTGGGTCCAACCCCTCCCCCCGCCCCCCAACACGTGCTCTCCGCCAGGGCACCTTCTCCACCAAACAAACAGATCGCAAAGATGGACATACCACCGTAAAAAACGAAAAAAAAAACCTTCTCAGATCCCACAAATCGCAGGAAAAGCCATCGATCCCCCAGGAACCGACGGCTACCAGTAGAAAAAAATCTCCCCATTCATTCGCAAGAGACATGAGTAGAAGCAACCTCAAGAATTTATACTGAGTAAAAGTACCAGCCAAGAGGTATTTTAGTTGCAGTTTGCCATGTAACTCTAGAAGCAACTTCTCAGATCCATTCAATCTACTCTAGAATTCTTTACTTTTTCACTTTGGCAATTACCACTATGATGAAGCGCGCATATTTGCTATGCATTTACATATCCCTACATCTCTGTTAGAAATTATCATATCTTCACAGCTATTCACATCTTGCACTTTGGAAAATCGCTTCTGATTTTCTGAAAACCCTTGACATGGGCTGTCCAAAAATCTGCAAGGGGGGAAAAAGACACCACATTAGTAAAAAAAACAGCATGTAGCTTTTGCTTTTTCCAATTTCACAAAAAAGTTAGTTGTTTCTTTAGTAGTTTCCTAACAAATTACAGAAAAAGCCCTTCAGCTATGACAAGTAATTGCTTAGCTGTGGCTTTTGCTTGTGGCAGTACAAAAATGCAAAAAGAACAGGAGGAAAATGCTTGTTGTCTCTTAGGTAGTTGCCATACAATTTGCAAGAAAATGCTTCAGGTCTGACAAAGTAATTGCTTAGCTGTGGTTTTTTGCTTGTGGCAGTACCAAAAATGCAAGAAAAATGTACAAAAAGGAGAAAATGCTAGTTGTATATTTAGTAACTGCCTAGCAATTTGCAGTAAAAGTGCTTCAAGTCTAATTCCAAGCCCTTATTCATTCAAAGTGCAAAAGCATTTTACTTCTATCCCAACTCTAGAAGCAACTTCTCAGATCATTCATTCTACTCTAGAAATTCTTTACCTTTTCACTTTGGCAATTACCACTATGATGAAACGCACATATTTGCTATGCATTTACATATCCCTACATCTGTTAGAAATTACCAGATCTTCAAAGCTATTCACAACTTGCACTTGGGGAACCACTTCTGATTTTCTGAAATCCCTTGACATGGCGGTCCAAAATCTGCAAAGGGGGGAAAAAGACACAACATTAGTAAAAGAGCATATGATTTCAGAATGTAATTGCCAAATGTTGTAAAAGTGCTTCAAAGTATGACATGTAATTGCTTGTTTTAAATATGTGCAGGGGAAAAAGCATGGATCTGAATGAGTTCCCTGCAGATGCATATGATTTCTTTCAAGATGATATTGGCAGTTACCTATTCCCTACATTTGGTACACAGTTACCCCCTGCCTATGATGCAATGTCATATGTGCCATCCATTTCAGAGTTACAGTGTTCCCTGGAAGACACCCACATAGATGGGGCCGGTGCTGAGAATGAACCTGCGGTAGAGACTGAAGCTGCTGCAGAAGATGAGGATGCAGACCATGAATCTACGCAGGATCCTAATGTTGACCTGGAGTTCCTGGCAGTGATTTCTTCCCCCAACGAGTCGTACGTTGGAAAAATCTTTGACACAGTAGAAGAGGCTATGAAGTGCTATAATGCATATGCTTTGAAGAAGGGCTTCTCTATAAGGAAAGGGACATCTAGGAAGTCAGCCAAGACAAAGCAGCTTGACAAGGCTCTGTTCGTGTGCAATAAAGAAGGGAAAGGGAAAAAAAACAAGGACGATGATGAAGAGATAGCTGAAGTTGAGCTTGTCAACTCTGAAAGTAGTGATTCTGATTTGGAGAAAACAACAAAGACCATAGGCGTGAAGAGGAAAAGGGAGAAGATGAAGTATATGTGCTGCAGAGCAAGGATGTTGGTCAAGTTTAATGGATGCAAGTGGGTTGTGAAGCAGTTTGTTGCTGACCACAACCACAACTTGGTGGACAAACCATCTCTTGCCAAGTTTCTATGGTCCCATGCTGGAATACCAAAAGAGGAAGTGGAGTTCCTTACCATTTTGCACGGCTGGAATTTGGAAACTAGCCGGATGATGCAGCTGATGTTGGACCTCTATGGCTCTGCACATTTCATGCCTTACCATGCCAAGCATGTCAGCAACTTGAGGGCGGGGATCAGGGCCCATGCGGGAGAAAGTGACATGGCTGAAACACTTTCGTACTTTGATGAGCTCAGAAAGGAGGACCCTGATTTCTTTGTGAAGGTCAAGTTGGATGCTGAGGACAAGGTCGAGAGCATCTTTTGGGTGGATGGTGCAGCTAGGGCTGCATACAAGGATTACAACGATTGCATCTCCTTTGACAGCACGTACCTCACCAACATCTACAAGATGCCCTTCGCTCCCTTCATTGCAATCAATCGCCATGCGCAGTCCATTCAAGTTGGATGTGCATTTTTGAGGAACGAGTCTGCAGATTCATACGTCTGGTTGTTCCGATCCTTTCTGGAGGCCATGAATGGGCTGGAGCCTCTCAATTTGATCATTGACCAAGACTTGTCGATGGTGGCAGCGGCTAGGGTTGTTTTTGTATCTACCCGTCATTGATGCTACCGCTGGCACATAATCTCAAAGATTGAGGTCAGGTTGGGTGTGTACTTTGCATCAAAAATGGCTTGGAGGAGGACTACAATGACATTGTCAACTACAGCCTAAGTCCAGAAGAGTTTGAAAGTAGGTGGCAGCATATGATTGAAGAACATGGAGCTCCTGAGAATGAAATATTTTCCAACTTGTACCAGATTAGGCATCTATGGGTTCTAGCCTACTTCATGGGCAGGTTCTATCCATTCTTGCAGTCTACGCAGCGGAGTGAGAGCTTCAATGGTGTCCTAAAGAAGTATGTGAATCCACACAACACTATATTGGACTTTGTCCACCAGTACAAAAAGATCCAGGATAAGACAGATGTGGCTGAGGACAACCAAGACTACATGACAGACCAAAAGTTGCCCCCCCCCCTTGGTCGAGGTTCCCTTTGGAGAAGCACGCTATTGAGGTCTACATAAGGAACATATACTACAGGTTTCGCGCTAAACTTCAAAGGATTGCATCATACATCAGTCAGCAGATCTATCCAAGCGTGTATAGGTTGATCCCTATTGAAGAATTTGTTGGAGGGTATGACTCTAGGACATATGATGTTACTTACAATGAAGAACATATCCAAATCACGTGTCAGTGCTGCAAGTTCCAAAAGGATGGCATTTTTTTGCTGCCATGTTCTAAAAGTCCTGACAGACAAGGGGGTCAAAAAAATCCCAGACCCGTACATTCTGCAGAGGTGGACACCAAAGGAAAATGCGACCTCAGCGTCAGCTCTACAAGTTAGTGGTCAGATAGGTAATATGCCAGAGAAATCGAAGCAGTCCACTTTGCAAACATGGCGCGCATGTTCGCGAAAATATCCAAGCAAGCTAGTGTGTCAAATGAGTTTTGTGAAATTGCCACCAAGCATGGGCGTGCGATCGAGGCTGAATTTGCTGCTATCAAAAATTCAAGGAAGATGAAGAAGAAAGCACAAGATGAAGCTGCTGCAGCACAGCAGGCGTTGCTGAACCCCTCTGAAAATGTTCAGCAACAAGCTGAAGCTGCTGCAGCACAGCAGCAAATGGCTCCTGCAGCTTCTACGTCTTCTACTATCCATCCTCCCCCTGAAGAACTACTACAATGGCATCTTTCTCAGCAGACTACTGAAGCCTATGTGGTGTTAAACACAGCTGGATTGGCTGCTCCCCATGAGACCACTATAGTGTTGGATCCTGACATTACAAAGACTAAAGGGCATACGAAGACGAGGAGGAAGAAGTCTGAACTAGAAGTGCATTCAAAAAGAAAGCCAAACAGATGCAACGCTTGTGGATCTACAGAACACAATGCAGCAACATGCAAGAAAAAAGAGAAGCAGTGGACATCTTTTTTGTAATTTGCAGAGGTTGTTATTAAGTTAATGTACTATATGCTTCTTAAGTTATGGACAAATACACATCATAAAAATGCTTTGTTTTTCATGCATAAATGCCTCGTGTATTGTTCTAAATAGCTAGTATTTTACGTACCTTTGTTGAGATTTAATTTCTCACGCCAATCTGTCACATTCTCGAGGTGTGTCACCCACCTATGTGTCAAGATCTTTCGTATATTGGGCATGTCTTCATCCTAAAAGTTGGGTATTGTACGCCCATCCCAGTGCTCAGCATGCATGAGCATATGAAATCCACAATCATGGCTGCAGGAACACAGAAAAAAATGCAAAAACACTTGTCAGCAAAAGAAAATGCATAGAATCTGCAGCAAAAAAAGGGGAGAAGTTTTGTTCTTACAAGGAACTTACTTATTTGATTGTTTGGGCACAGCGATGTCTACAGGCTCATACCCCTCTATGTCTTTTTTTGAGTTTGGATAGTGTTTCTTCCATAGACTTTTAATGCCCTCAATGATTTTGTTGTAGCTTTTCCTTAGGCTTTCATCTTCCAAACTCCTCATCGAGTCCAATACCTCAAATCTTTTTCCCCTTAGGTTTAGAACCAGCAAATAGTAGTGTCCCACTGTCTCTGATCCATTGTTGCCAATGGCCTCAAGCACAGGGAACATTACCTGTAAAAGAAATTTGTTCACATCTAATTAGTAATGCGTCCAAAAACACAACAATAAATCTAGAAAAAAATGTTCTGAATTTTAGAAAAATCATGTATATGTCAACACCCATATGACGGTGGTCAAGGTGGTTATCAGCACGTGCGAAAACACGGGACACCCTGTCAAGCTGCCCTGATTGGATAAACGTCTGCCAAAAAATAAATCAAAAAATGTCAAACACACAGTTACAGAAAAAGTGGTAATGGGTACATGTTAAAATACTTGACCATGAACTGAGAAGAAAAAAAAAGTAGTGAAAAAAAGGAGAACAGGATATATAGAATATAACCGCGACATGTAGTGGAAGCACACGGTACTTGATGGGCTTGACCCTGGTTAAGAACATGTCAATCGCTAGAATCGCTATCTCTGCAACTGTGTTGTGTAGGTGGCCTCCTGGTTTAACTGATGCAGCAAGGTGATCCGCGTAGGCATAGAACTCCCAGAAATTCACAATGATTGTCCTGCAGCCATATAACCAAAAAAAGATGAAATATGTGTTAGATCAGATAGGCTGTAATCAGTAAAATGCTTGCCTTGGATTGAATAAATGTTAGGGCAAAGTAAATAAACTTCTTGGCCATATATAGGATGGATAGACAAGGTGGCAAGAGTTTCTTGGCTACCATATATAGTGTTGGCTACCATAATAAAAAGTGGTCCCAGCCCTGAAAAAAAAGCATGACCCGAGAAAAACTAGTAGTGGTAGATACATCACTTCGGTCTTGCATCTACATACTGGAACTACAAGACACAAAACAACGCTGAGAGAAGTCTCTCAAAAAAGTCTCAAAAAACAGAAAAAAGGTGAGGTGAGCAGGTCCTTATTACTAAAATTGCCAAGCTATAAATGAAGGAATGATTAGTCACAATAACAAAAATGAGTAAGCATAGAAGACATACTCTGGAGGTAGACTTGATCTAGTAGGCCTTGCATGCACACACACTGCAGCATACACATCGATAACATCTTTGCTGCACTTGAAATCCATCTTTGATGAGTAGTCAACATATGGTGATCGCAAGACAGCCGGTTTCCTCAGAGAGCGTTTTGGAGGAGGTTGATATGCAGGTGTTGCTGATAATTTTCCGCTGCAAGGATCCTCAGCAAGTGCTTTCCTCTTCCTTGATTCAACAGCTTTGAAGGCATCTTCTTCGAGCTTCTGAAATGTTGATTCTAATAAATCACTAAGTGACCATGAACTGCTAGAATGTTTTCCACTAATAGCCTCCTCAACATGTGCTTTCCCTTTCCTTGATTTGAATGCTTTCAAAGCGTCTTCTTCAAGCTTCTTGAGAGCTGATTCTGATAACTCATCAAGTGAACATGCACTACTTGCTGGATTCTCTTGAGAAATGCCAAGATCAAATGATGGAGGTGTGAAGGACATGGATGCATTCATTTTTGCCTTCTTGGCTTCATGTTCCTTTGTTGCACGGGCAACTCCATCGCCTGCAAATATGGGATAGAATAAAAAAGTGCATATAAGAAAAAGATGGAAGAAAAGGCAAATGTTGAGGGATATAAAGGTTCAGCAGGTATCTTCTACATTACCTCCGTCTTTTTGTTCAACTGGATTAGTTGGCAGCCATAGCTTCGACTTCCTGTTCACTGCAATTCCTTGATTCTGAAGATTGTCAAGCAGAATAACGGCGATAGGCTAAGGTCCATCTGGCCCTTCATCATTTTTTCCTCCAGCAGGTCCAATGGGTGGGCATGAGTGCTTGCAAGAGCCTTTGTCTTCATTAACATCTTGAGCAGCTTTACGAATCCTGCTGAGCCGCGCACTCAAAGGCTCATGATCTTGGCTGTTGTGCTCGTCTTCACTGAAGTTGCAATTAAATGTACCATCAAAGCCTTGGGGTGGATCAGAGTCTTTAGGTGAGATTTTTTCAAGTGGTTCAACTTCAGGTGGAACTTCTTCTTCTTCTCCTCCCCCTTCAGATTCTTCAATTTCTTCTTCTTCTTCAGAATCTATAGCTTCGTCTTCTTCTTCTTCAGCTTCTTCATCATCAGATTCTTGAACTTCATCTTCTTCTTCAGCTTCTCCGTCTTCTTCTTCAGATTCTTGAGCTTCGTCTTCTTCTTCAGCTTCTTCGTCTTCTTCTTCTTCAGCTTCTTCATCTTCTTCTTCTTCTTCAGTTGGTTCTGCTCTTGGTTGACTAGAAGATTCTTCAATCTCTGAAACTTTTTGTACCAAATTACCCAAAAGATTGGTGAACCCAGCGCAAAACTCATTGACAGCAGTACATAGCTTCTTCTTTTTCTACAAGAGAAAAACAGCAACAAGGATAAAAAAGTTCATTAAGCAAAAAACATGGAAGGAATCAGTAGGAAAAAAAGCTTGGAATGCACATAAAAACACCTAGCAGACTCAGGGACAGACCTGAGCAGCCATGTTTCGCGACACATTTGAAGTCACAAATCTTTCCAACTCATCTTGCTGGAATAATGAAAGTTGTGCAACTGTAATGTGCAGAATTTTTTAGCTGAATCGAATCAAAGAGACGTAGTTAGAGTAGATTAGCAGCAAGCGTTATTTAATTGTGGTGACGAAAAAAGGAAAAAAATGTAGAACTCTTGTAATCCATACCTTGAGCTTTCCAAAGGAGCCATCGGGTTTGGTGTCCAACTTAATAACCTTATCTATCAAAATCCTTGACCATGCTGCAGCCCTTGGTGTTGTGTCTGGGATGTCGACATTCTCAACCACTAGAGAATCTACATATATGATCTGGAAAAAAAAAAGAAATCTAGCATTTTAGTATAACACACAAAAGGCACTTATGTATGGAAAAAGAAAAACACTTTTGATGTTGATTGCAGATGCCTTATGGTACACAAACAAGTAAAAAGTCGTAATATGTAGACTACATAGGCAGAGAAACATATCTAGAGAAACACTGTGTTTGAGACGTGTGAAATAGAAAAGTACACACTGCAAGGGGCAAAAAAAACAGCGCACCGGGCAAAAGCAAAGAAAGTAGACACGGGAGGGCAGAGGAAAAAAAGACAGATGAACTTACAACTAATAGAAGAAGACAACCCTTCACAGAATTTCTTTTTTCCAATTTTGAACCTGCTACCTTGAGCTGGCCAACCACAAACTGACACCAATTGAGTTTTTTGACTTTGCGCAGGTCCACAATTGGTGGGTAGCATCTATGGCTGATTCGCAAGCCAAGAGGGGGCACAAGAATGTTGATATAGCAACCATCAGCCAAATTCTTAGAAAATCATCATCGGATTTCTTGTTTTTCTCCAAAATTTCCAATACTGCCTTAATTGTAGGTGCTTTTCCATGAGCAATTGTATACTTGGACTGAATGAAGTTGATTGCATTGACATCTAGCTCATATTTTACTTCATCACCCTTCTTTGGCAAGCCAAAGGCAGAATGCACACCTTCAGCTGTGACTTTAATGACACCTCTTCCTGGAAATTTCAGTTCCATGGACTCTGCATCGAAACAGTCCATCGCTAGCCAATTTGCTAGCTTTGTTGGTAATGTAGCACACTTTATCTTTAGGAGGCCTCCGAACCCAATTCCTCGTATCTTTCTAAGCTGATGTTTACTTAATTCCTTGTACAACTTAAAAAGCCGGGCAGGGGAAGCACGGTTCCTTTTGCCATCAACTTTACTTGTCCCCTGAAAAAAAAGAGATGTCGTAAGTAAAAATGCATAAGAAACTGTACAAAGATGCTACATATAAAAAGAGAAAAATGCTACATGTAATGCATGTAAATGCCAACAAAAAAAATGACCTTAAAAGAAAGAGAGGTCTGTATTGACTATAGTAACAACATGGTGGGAAAAAACTGGACTGTTCTTAAAAGTTATATTGACGTATCAAAACTCAGTAACATAATACTAGTAAGAAAAACCCCAGAATAGTGAAAACATACTTCCTCTGACCCCCGCTAACAAATACTCTAACTGTTACTGCATTGCTGCTTAGGTGGCATATTCAACCTAAATATGTTGCACAATTTGCTGCTCAGTCATCCATTCTTTGTGGTCTAGCAATACTACTACCCCAAACTTTGCATGGACAAATATAGGTGGTTCAGTCAAAAAGTAACTGTAAAAGTAACTACTGCTCGTTTGGATTTTTGTCGTTAGGGAAAAGGCTTCATGTGTTCAAATTTGAATCAAGAGGTTACGGCTAAACACTTGATAGACTAAAACAAATGTAATGGAAAAACCAAAACTGTTTGTAAACAACACACTAAAATGGCTACCTAATTCAACAAATCTGATAGGCAAAAAGTATTAAAAGCAACAAAAGCTCTGCATCTCTCATGTTGTATGATCATACCTGATCAGAGGAAGATGCACCTTGACGCTGTCGAAGTCCTCTAGCCATTTTTATATAGCTTTTAGTTCCTTTGAACTGCAAAAAACGCAGAATTAAATTCCACCTAAAATGCTAGTACATCATAAACCAAAAAAAGCAAAAAATTCCTCTGCATTATATGCATTCATCTGCATTATATGGTTTCAATCATCTGCACTAGTGCATCATATCCACAGGCATTCAGCAAAAAAAAGACTCAAACAAAAAATAGCGCATGCATCATATGAATGGTTAATTCAGCTACATACAGAGAGAAAAAAAACTCAGAAAATGCCTTGCCTCATCTGCACCATTGCATCATATGCACTCATTCAGCAATATTTAGATAAAATTTGCACATGCATCTATATGCATGGTTACATTCGGGTACATACAGAGAGAAAAACACACAGAAATACCCATTATATAATGATTCGAAACTAAGAAAAGAGCTAAAAACCCTAGAGCACTGCTAGAAAAAACTGTATATAGCTGAAATGGGGATTTCAAACCCATCTATGTGTGAGATTCCTCCGACCATAACGTGTAGATTAGAACATCATGCACCGAAAAACGGGTAAGAAAAATAGAGAAGCGGGATGAAGAAGACACAAACCGCGGAAGCAGAGCGCAAAAACGGCAGCCGGTGGATCCCCGCGCGGACGCCGGGGGAGGGAGCGCGTCGAAGCCGGGGAGGGAGTGCGGACGCTGGGGGCGAAGCCGAAGACCGAGCAGCCGCGGGCGCCGGAGAGGGAGCGCGTCAAAGTCAGAGAGGAGGTGAGGGACACCGAGGGGTGTGGGACGCCGAGGAGCAAGCGCGAAGATGGGAACAGCTGCGGGCGACGGGGAGCGGGTGCGCGGAGGCCGGAGAGGGAGCAACCGCCGGAGATGCGTGCGGCGCAGCAAACCCTTGGAGCGTTGTCGGGGCAGTTGCTGTGCGCGGCATTGGTTCTCTGCGGCCGCTGTCCGAAAATGCTAGAGCCGCGGCCGCCGGAGGTTAGTATCGCAGGCCGCTAGGGGGGGGGTTGTAGCAGCGACGCACGCCTGCGCCACCGCAGATCTGCGGCGTCGCCGGCAACGCGACGGGCGCGGGAGAGAGAGAGGGGGAGGGGGATGAAATGAGGAGAGAGAGAGAGAGAGAGACGGAAACGGATAGAAAAAGAGGGGGAAACGGACAGAAAATTTGAACACTGTAATTAAGTGGGCTCTAGTGAAGTAATGTGTCGCGCGGGTGTGCAGGCCACGGCGTTAACGCCTGCACGCGCTGAAAGTAGCATTTAGCTTTAATTATTGTTTTTGGTGTTCAAGCCACATAATTAATTTGATTTATATTAAATACATACAACATTTATATCTTCAAATAATTTTGTTAAAAAACTAGACTTAAAGACCTTTTCGATGATACTAATTATGTAACATAATTATTAATATATTTAATATATATTTAATCAAAATTATTTCTCGATAAACGAGAACTACAGTTATTTGGGACGGAGGGCGTAGACTAGACTATATAAAGAAATTATTTGGTAGGCCAATGTCTCGTCGTGGAAAGATATGAGTCTGTTCGAGGTTTCACCGTTGATAAGCCGCCTGATACTATTTTTGCCTGTTTTTCAGTGAGAGAAAAACATTGTTTCGGTGACTGATAAGCAAATGAATAGGGTGATGGCTCACAACTCTTAGCTTGATATATTTGTTTTTCTCATAATAAAATAGCATAAATTGACTTTTTCACACAAAAACCATCAGCCATTCTCAGTTGAAAATGGTGCAATAATTATGGTGCCTATAATTGCACTTAGGTATAATATAAAATAAACTATAATAACAATTGGAATCAATATTATAGCTTGCAATTGATACAACATATTACAATCTTCTAAATAAAATATACTCACTTCATCTCAAATTATAAGACATCTAAAAGTTTTAGAGAGTCGAATTATCTCAAATTTGACCAAACTTATATAACAATATAATAACATTTAAGATTAAGTACACTTTTCAACTCTCAACTTGCACACAAGTTCAATTTTCAACCTTCAATTGTGAAATCGGGTAAAAGACACCCTCCAACTGTCAAAACTGGTCAAATTTGGCATGACAAGACTCACATTCAAAAAAGTTATAACTATTTAATAAGATGCTAGATGAAGATATTTTTTATATGAAAATTGTATATCTCGAAAATATCTACAACTTTATAGTTTTAATATTTTTCACTCGAGGCCATTAAGATGCTAAAAAAATAATATACAATTTCAGCTGCGTAATAATCGTGTTCTAACGCTTACCATATTAAAAAATAATATATCTTTTTTATTGAGTCAAATGAAAATAATTTTTATACTAAAGTTGTAGCTCTCAATGGGATATACAACTTTGAAGTTTTGAATTTTTTCATTTGAGAATGTTAAGATGCTCAAAAAGATAATATAAAATTTTAGTGTCTCTCAAAAATTGAAAACCGCTTTTGAAGGCAATCTAGGGCTAAATTTGTTCGGTTTTGCCAATTGGAGGGTGTCTTTTATCTGGTTTCATAGTTGAAGGTTGAAAATCAAACTTGTGTGAAAGTCGAGGGTTGAAAAATGTAATCCCTCCGTCCCTAAATAGATGACGTTATGGAATACGTGCAGATTGACTAGGTTTGTAGAAAAACGTGCAACATTTATGTCTCTAAATAAATTTATTATAAAACTATACTTAACGACATATCTAATGATACTGATTATGTATTATAAATATTATAAATATTATTATTCTTTTATATATATAATTAGTCAAAGTTTAAGAAAGCTAAGTCTCGGATAGCGAGAATGACTTCTATTTTAAGACAGAGGGAGTAAGTATCATTAATTCCTTTATCGATTATATTTTTATAGTATGTTTATTTGATTTCATAATTTTTTATAATTTTTCTATACTTATTGGTTAAATGTGAGATGCTTTGACTCTTCAAGTTTTTTAAAATATCTTATAATTCAGGATGGAGGGGCTATATATTTTATAATACCCAATAGTATCATGATACACTACGATAGGATCCTTCAATCCTATAATTGTAGAGAGTAAAGATACCTCACCACCTTGCCTCAATTAGAATTGGCACGTGTTGGATCTAATCAACCGGTTTTTGTACTTGCTAAATACCGTACTTTGATGTTAGCTTATAGAGTGTGTTAGATCGTATTTAAACTGGGTTAATACCATCGATCAAGTTTTGGGACATGTCACTACTACAGAACCTGCAATCAGTGTCGGTTGAAAACCCCCCTTCAGTGTCGGACCGGCACTGACAATTCAGCAGTGATGAGGCCAAGCCATCACTGCCGGTTATGTCAAACCGGCAGTGATGGCTCAAGCATCATTGTCGGTTCGTGTTACCAACCAGCAGTGATGCTTGAGCCATTACTGCCGGTTTGTTCCACCAACCGACAGTGATGCTTGAGTCATCACTGTCAGTTTTAATTGAACCAACAGTGATATTATTTTTTAAATTTGTATTTTATTATTTGTTTTATTTTCATTTGGGGTTTAGGGTAGAGGTGGTGGGGTGGGAGATCGTGGAGGTGTTTGCTATCGAATCATTTGATATCGATGTGAATTGAAGGCGGTTGTGGACTAGCGACAATACAAACCCATCACACATTTATAATAATTATTACAAAATATCCAAACAAAACTCTAAGTATCGAATTAAATGTCGCATTACAATAGCCTTTCGAGGCGGTCTTTTCCGTAGATCTTCTTGAAGTCCTTACTCTGCACAATGGACAGATATCTTTTTCTATACACTATCTCGTCCAGAATAAGAGCTGTTATCTCCTCTTGAAATCCTCTTATCTCAAATTCTAGCAACCTGTTGTGGCCCTGATCATTGTGCTGTAAATTGATACAAGATGATATTGAGATGCACATACAAAAGATAAAACAATAGAATTAAAATGAGACGCGTACGTACCATATCATCTCCTAATCCTAGTTTTGCGCCAAAGTAGCAAAGCATTGCCCACATCACACAGAACTCGCATTCGTTGTTCCCCATTGGTTGATCTAGCTTCTTGACCTTCTTCATATACTCCACGCTGAATGGGGCTCTCCATTTCTTTTGCATCCTAGGCTCCACATTTCTCTAATCAGGTAACGCCTTCATATATTCAAATGCAGATCACGTAGTTTATTATAACGTTATTGGGGTATGGTACTTACAGAGTCCATAACATCATAATCTGCACATCCAGCGAGCGTCGTTGATAGAGTTGAAAGAGGTCTTCATAATGAATAGTATGCACAACTTCTTCAGGATGATTAAAATGTAAACAGGAAGGGATGCATACTTCAAAGGTTGCTATCTTATCTTCGTTGCTATTACTGTCTATGATGTAATAATCATGCAACTGTCGCATGTTTGTTGGCAATTTTTTATACTCTTCTTCGTTGGCGACCATAGGCTTGCCTAGTTCAAACTTGTATACAACTTTGGCCTTTTCAAATTCGGTCTTTTCAAAATAGAAATTCTCGGCATCCTTCATGCTTATGTTCATTTGCATGGCCAAGTTTTGTATCTCTAGCTGTTGAAAGGTGTGTATTTCTCTAGATGTTTCTAGATTATCCAGAATTTTGCTTTGCCTTTCAAATTCGCTCTGTTTCTCATGTATATAAGCCAATCGTTTGTACAAGGCAAGTTTGGCGGCCTTTTCTGCAATCTGAGCTCGTAGAATTTCGTCCTCAGTCGGCGCTAGCTTCTGCCTTTTACTAGTCATCTTGGGATCTTTGCCAACCGAAGCTGATGACCTCCTCTGTTACGAAGTCGAACCTGATCTAGAGCTAGGCCATCGAGATCCCAGTCCTGAGGACTTTGAAGCTGGTGAAGGAGGAGGAGGAGGAGTTTTCTCCTTTTGCGGTGGAGAAGGAGTCTTCTCCTTTGGTGGTGAAGGAGGTGTCGGTGGATCTTGACGACGAGAAAAACCTCTTCGCGGAGGGGACCGGGATGATTCACTATCATCATCATCTTCCGAAGATAGCTGCTCGTCTAGCTTGATGAAGCGTTTGCGCCAGGCGACATGAGTGCCCAAGTTGTGAACTAGACGCGGTCTTTCTTCCTCCACTGGGAAATCAATATGTATCTTGTTGTACTTCTTGTCCAAGATCTTATCAATGCTGACCCTGGCATACCCGAGTGGCACTGGCTTGCCATGAATGACGTTCTTTCCTATAGGAAATGCTTGTCCGACCGCCACCTTGTCTTTGGTCCACTGCTGACGGATGTACAACCTGACATTCACAGGTTCTATGATGTCGTCCACCGGATGAGGAGCATTGACCTCTTCTTCGTCAGGCATAGGGGTTGAGCCACAGCTACTGCGGCCCTTGCCGGGCACTGGGCTATTCAAAGCCGGGATTGCATGCGGCCCTTGAATCGAACACATGGATTGCATAGAGCTCGCCACTTGAGCAGCTATCCATGCTTCCATGCTCTGTTCTAGCTCCTCTCGCATCCTTTGGAACTCCTCTTCTCTTTGCGTTCTAGCCCTGACCCAGCTCCTATAGGAAGCAGATTTACCTTCAAATGCTTTCTCCCATGAAATTATCCCGGCTCCTCTAGTGCGACCGGGGTGCTCCTTGGTTCCAAGTGCTTGCGTGAGCACGTCATTTTCTCTATCCGACCTGCGGGCCCCTCTATGCACTTCCTCAATGATAGTGGAAATCTTCTGGAGGAGATCCATGACGGGTTCAGCGCTAGCGGAAAGGCTCCCGTCAGGATTGTATCGTGCCCCCCTTGCGAGTAGGTAGTTCACTGATCTGGGCTGCCAATCGCTTGTCTAAGGCGTAACGCTGCTCCGCTCTAGTGCTTTGACTTGGCGGTCCCAATCCGGAATCTTCCTTACGTACCCACGTGATCCTAGGCGGTGAGGATTATTTGATCCGGAATCTATCTATAATTCATGCATCTCTCTATCTATCATGAAATAAGTAGATGATAGAACAATATCTCTCTCTCATCAAAAAAATTGAATCATGATATATATACAATATCTGTTCCTCCACAACATGAATCTAAGGATGAAGCCATGTATATAAGGATGACATATATGATATTAGAGAGTTAGAGATATAGATACAAGGATGACATATAAGGATGACAATATCTCTCTCTCTCTCTATATATATATATATATATATATCTCTATCTCTCTATATCTACAAGCATCAATATCTCTACCTATCTATATATAAGTCATGTTATATCTCTCTAATCTCTATATCTATCATGTCATATAATGTCTCTATCTTTCTATCTCTATTTCAATCATGGTAGCCACAATATGAATCATGCTAGCCTCTATCTCTCTATCTCTCTCTTTCTCTTTGTAATTTGAATCATACTATATTTGAATCATGCTAGCCACAATATGTAATCCATCTCTATCTCTTTCTCTCTCTCTCACTGATTTCCTTATGGGCATTCCATCGAACACCTTGTGGAAGGTTAGTAGCTCACCAAGAGTAAGCTTTCGGATGGCCCCAAGATCCAATCGCCTCGAGCAGCAGCAGTCCGGTGAAGCACTGGGCGAGCGGCGAGCAAAGTCATGGGCCATCGGCGTTGGGGAGCACCTGTTGTGGCGGCGTGGCTGTGGCAGCGTCGGTCAAGGGCTGGAGCGACAGCATCGAGCAAGGGCTGGGCGTCGAGGTCCTGGGCGCTGTCGTCGAGCTCCTGGGCGTTGTCGAGCTCCTAGGTGGCGTCGTGGAGGAGCACCTGTTGCGGCGGCGGCGACGGCATGGAGCTCCTGCGGCGGCGGCGGCGGCGCGTTGGGCGGTGACAGCAACGGCTGAGCGGCGTTGAGCTCCTACGTCCACCGGCGGCGGCGCGTCGGGCGGCGCGTTCTGCTGAGCGGCGTCGGCGTGGAGCAACGACGGCGGCGTGCACTGGCGAGAGCTCGGGCTCGTCGAGCGGCTAAGTGTGAAATGGGCGCGAGTCTGAAAATTTCAGACCACGCCCTTTCCTTATATACTCGGCCACATCACTGCCGGTTCTTGTTACAAACCGGCAGTGATGTCCCCTATCACTGTCGGTTTGTAACAAGAACCGGCAGTGATGTGGAGGCATCAGTGCCGGTTATTTTAAACCGGCAGTGATTAGAGGACATCACTGTCGGTTGGTAGATAGAACCGGCAGTGATAGGGTAACATCACTGCCGGTTCTTTACTAACTGGCACTGATTTGTAATTTTTAAAATTCTGCCTTTTGCTTTAGAATTCAAATTACTCCTGATTTTTTACTAGAACTTGAAAAACTCCAAACATAGAAGTTGCATAATTTTTAATTCTCTACAACTTTTGCTGAAGGAGCATATTCCAATTATTTATAGTTTTTGAATTCCCTTTTGAATTTGAATAAGGATTTAAAATTCAATTGCCCCCTTTGTAATTACTCCAAAAATTTGAATAGAAGTTGAAAATCTTCCAACATAGCTTTTGCTAATTTTGAGGAGCTCTACATTATTGCTTATACACTCAAGGTCTAATTCTTTATAGTTTTTGAATTCCCTTTTGAATTTGAATAAGGGTTTAAAATTCAATTACCCCCTTTGTAATTACTCCAAAATTTTGAATAGAAGTTGAAAATCTTCAAACATAGCTTTTGCTAGTTTTGAGGAGCTCTACATTAATGCTTATACACTCAAGGTCTAATTCTTTATAGTTTTTGAATTCCTTTTGACATTGCATACATCAATCAACAACGTGATACAACTCATCAATCTACAACTTCATATGATCTCAAATTCGATGCAAATTACTAAAACAACATTTCATTAAGGATTAGATAGTTTATGATACAGTCTTTACCGTGACATGTTCTTTTTTGTACTCATCCCAGACATCCTTCACACCCGTCTCCCACATATGTAGTAGTTCATCGATCACTGGTTCTAGAAGCACATCAATATCATTACCAGGTTGTCTTGGTCCTTGGATTAGTAATGGCATCTGGACGTATGACTGTTTCATACAAAGCCAGGGTGGAAGGTTGTATATACATAGCGTCACTGGCCAAGTGCTATGATTGGTTCTCACCTGGTCAAATGGGTCCATCCCATCTGTGCTCAAAGCAAACCACAGATGCTTTACCTCTCCATCGATGTTCTTATAGAACATAGTGTTGATAGTCCTCCAGTCCGACCCATCGGCGGGGTGTCTCATCATTGAATCTTTCTTTCGCTCTTCGCCGTGCCAACGCAACAGCTTGGCTGACTTCTCATTTGCAAACAACCTATGCACTCGTGGAGCTTTAGGAAAATACCACACGGACTTTACTGGCCCTCCTCTGGTCTTGCTTCCATCATTTGATGGCCCTTGCTTGTATCGGGGAGTTTTACACTTGGGACATGCATCTAAGTCTTTGTATTTCTCTCCACGGTACAATATACAGTCGTTGAAATACGCATGGATTTTCTCAACCTCGAGGCCAATTGGGCAAATCATTTGCTTCGCAAGGTAAGTCTTTTCTGCTAACTCGGCCTCTGGGAACAGTTTATGTAGTATAACTAACAAGTTATCGAAGCCTTTATCACTCAACCCATTCGTTGATTTGAACTCCAATAGCATGATGTTGGCTTCCAGTTTGTTTATTCGGGAGCACGGAAATAATGGTGTTTTTGCATCCTTTCTCATCAACTCTAGTTTTTTCAACTGTGAAGCACTAAGAAATCCCCCATACACATCATGTAGAAGCTGTGAAATACCATCATTTTCCTCAGTGTCGTCAGCTAATATATTCATAAACACATCATCATTGGTAGGCACATGTTCTGTGTACTCATGAACAGGCAATAATGCATTCAGGGATACACTAGGCATGTGCACATCATCATTAACATTTTGACCAACCTCCCCATGCAAAGTCCAAATCATATAGTTTCTCATGAACCCCCTTGTGATCAAGTGCAACCATATATGCTCCACGTCGCTCTATTTTCTCGTATTCTTGCAGTCTTTGCATGGACAGAATACAAGATGTGAGTCCCCAGCATTGGCGCTAGCTCGCTTGATAAAATCGTCGATGCCCGTCAAGTACCGTGGGTCTGTACGTGATAGATCGTACATCCAACCTCGAGCCATGTCTGCACTGATAAAATGGACAGAGCAGAGAAAACATAGGAACATATTAATAGGAGCATTTTTGAACAATATTCTTTTCTTTATAATTTGAATTTGGTCACGCTATAAAAAGTGAGACAACAAAATAGGTGGATGCATGGAGTATTAAATGTGAGTATTAAATGCATGCATAGAGTATTAAATGTAAGTATTAAATGCATGCATGCATGGAGTATTAAATGTAAGTAATAAATACCGAATCTATTCCACATCCCATCAAATCTTTAATACATGCATGAAGTATTAAATGTAAGTAATAAATATAACTAATTACAATTTTTATCCATAATTTTCGAGACGAATCTTTCGAACCTAGCTACTCAATGATTATACAATAATTATCCAATAAAAACAAAGTGCTACAATTTTTCTAAATACTTTTGGATCTAAAAGGTACAAAAAATTGACACAAATTGCAACATCTCTCTTCTTTATCATGAAAACTAGCATAGCTCTAAAGAATTATGCTTGTTACTAACCAAGAGCAAGAAGATATGAGGATCCAAGAGTGAAGAGGAGACAAAAATAGAGATCAAGAAATCCACCAGACGCAACAATGGAGAGAGGGAGCTCCGAGCACTGTTATGTACTGTTGGGCAGAGGAGGGAGAGAGGAGATCGCGTGCTTTATACTGTACACAACATCACTGCCGGTTCCAGCCACGAACCGGCAGTGATAGGGCCGAGAGGCATCACTGTCGGTTCAAGCCACGAATCGGCAGTGATGTGATGTTTCACTGTCGGTTCGGCCCCTGCCCCCAATAATTGGGGGCCTGTCAGAGGAAGAATCGACAGTGAAAAGGCATCACTGCCGGCCCAAACAAAATCGACAGTGATGGGCCGGCAGTGATTGTCGTTTCTGTAGTAGTGTGTCGTGATCATGTTGAAAGTTTAGGGACCTAGATGACACCCTCTGTCAAGTTTAGAGACCTAAGGTGATCACGGTGATCACGTTTAAAGTTTAGAGAGAGCCAATCCTGAGATTTTTTTGACCTAAAACGAAGCTAAAATTTGAACCTCTTTTACATCTATTGATAGTATATACACATATATTTACGAAACATTACTAGTAAGCGGTTAACTGAACGTAAAAGCAATGTTCATATGAAATAATTTATATACATATTAAATTATCTCAAAAAAATCTTCTAACATTCCTTGATGCCAAGTCATCTATGATAGTTTTAATATCAATCATCAATGTATTTGGATTACTTGAAGTGCTTGTATTACTCTTAAAAAATTATAAAGAACTCTCTATCATTCTACCAAATCATCTATTTGTTTTCTATTCTTTCTTTTTATCGTTGTCAGCCTAGTTATTAGAATTGGACTGAGCTGACAGTCCGATCGGTAAAAGACTGAACCAGCGATTAGAACGGTTCGGTTCACTTTACAGACCGTTCATGCAATCGGACCAGTAAAAAACCGGACGAACCGGCCAGTTTATTGTGAAAACCCGGTAAACCGGCCGGTTTTCATTCGAACCGCCCGGATCAAACAAATGGTGTGGCGTATCTCAAAAAAAACAAATGGTGGCGTGCGTGCAGCGTTCTGGCTGTTGCGTGCATGCAGCCATGCACCTGCGGCCTGCCCACCTGCTACGGTGGACCATGCAGGTCCCACCTAGTTACTGCTGCCACTGCGCGCTGCGCCTGGTTATCCGCGATTGGAATTTGGAACGTGGCTGGCTCTGTTGGCTTTTGTGGCTCTAATGGACGTCAGCACCATCTTTTTAAGTTCAAAATTACATAACTTTTCGTACAGCTTTAAATTAGGCAAGTAATGTATTCATTTTGAATATCTCAATAAGCACACTGATGCAAAAGCCGGCTGATTCCGGCTAATTAAATAGTATTAAATGAGAGAGAACAAGTTGAAACAAGCTGGAACTAGTTCAATTGTAAAATAATGTAGCATTTTGTTTGTATTTGGTAATTATTGTTTAATTATAAAATAACTACACTCAAAAGATTCATCTCACAAATTATAGCTAAATTGTGCAATTAGTTACTTTTTTTACCTATATTTAATGTTCTATACATACGAATAAAAATTCGATGTGACAAAAAATCTTGTTTTTGGAATTTTGAAACCATCTAAACAGGACCTAAGCTTCTCTCAATAGTACACTTCATTTCAACACCTAATGTTATTTTGTAACAATGAATATTTAAATTACTACTCAAGTCTCTTTTTTTACCAATTGTAAATTCCCTACATTATCTTTCTATGCATATTTTTTCATATCTAGTAAAAAACAACTATAAAAGTATAAAGCCGATTATATAATTATGGTTACCTTTCATATTTGCATATTTGATCATTGCTAATTATTTATATTGTATATATTTTATGGCACCGGTTCAAAGTATTTTTGGGCGGTTCAATTTGTCCAGTCCAAAACTTTCGAACCGGCGGTTCAACCAGTTAACCTTGTTGGTTCGATGGCCGGTCCGGTCCTAATAACTATGATTGTTAGAAGCCTACTTTTTTTATGACACGGTAGTATGTTACTGTTAAAATTAATGAAATAATTAGGAATATATAATTTTATAAAGTAAGATCATATGAGATATATTTAATTAATTAGTAACTAAAATTTAGATTTTTACCTTGTTGGCGCTGCGCTGCTCTGCTAGCTGCCGAACAGGATGAGAGGGAGAGAGATCTGCTGCCGAACAGGAATACAGGATGCCTTCTGCTTGCTAAATAATGCCTGCTGCTGTCTGCTGCCGAACAGCCGACCAGGGAGACAGTGTGAGAGGGATTACGTGAGATTAGGGCCTCTGTTGCTGCCGCTCTGCTGGATTGCAGTTTGCCTCACTGCCTCTACTCAGCTAGTGCTTGCTGGAACGCCGGCACGCCGCCGCCAGTAGTCGCCAGGCCCTCACGCGTGACACGCCCACACAGAAGGAAACCAAAGGTGGCGTCGCGGTGGCCTCGCGCACAGGAAACGGGTAGTCAGCCTATATTCCTTAGTACGGAGTACTCTCTTTGTTAGGTACACTCCGAACGGAGTACTCCCTCTATCCAAAAAAAAAAAAAAAAAAAAAAAAGAGTCGTTCTCGCTTCTTAAAAAATCAACAAATTTTAATTTTTAACTAACTATATTTAACAAAATATTAATATTTATAGTATATAATTAGTATAATTAGATAGATTTTTGAATATATTTTAATAATAAACTTATTTAGAGATATAAATATTGTACATATTTTCTATAAATTTAGTTAAAGTTAAGAAAATTTGAACAGCACGTTTCCTCTATCGACTTTTTTCTGGACATGTTGTATGCATACTCGGGGCCATCCTTTTCTTATGTGTTGACCGACGTCCACTCACCCCCGCTCATGTCTAGTAGTGACCTACTACTCTCTCCGTCCTAGATCAGTCGCTTTTGCTTCATGAATTATTTTTAAAAATATATATATTAAAAATTATTAATATTCATAGTACATGATAAATATCATTGTTTGATAAAAATTTGTTTAGAGATACAAATGTAACACATATTTTTTACAAATCGAGTCAAATTTGTAACACGGAAATTGGAAAGGACCAATAATTTGGGACGGAGAGAGTAGATGATATCTGGCCTATTTACTTAATTTATCAGCAAAACTTATCAACTATCATATAGTGTTTCTCAGAATAAAACAACTAAAATCAGCATAAGTCGGCTTATCAGCAGCAGAAACCATCTGCTGAACAGGCTCTTGCCCTATGTCAAATTTAGAGTCCAACATATACCACTTTGAAAGTTTGTGAACATAAATGACACTATGAGCCATGTTGAGAGATCGGTGGTGATTTTTTCTTATGGATATATATAGTATAGTAATCTCCGTTTTAAATTACAAGACGTTTTAGTTTTTTATTATATTAGATATATGTTGTATGAGATACATAGTAAAAATAAGGTGTCTTAAAAAATATCTTATAATTTAGCATGAATTTAGTGTACAATAAGAGATTTACCTCTTATTGGCATATGGCAATCGCCTGGGATTGTTTGTGCGTCAATATCCAACTCACCGCCGTCAGCCGTCTTGGATCTCTCTGTCCAAGCAGGGGGGGGGGGGGGGGGGGGGTCTTCCAATCTAAAAGCTATTATTTCCCATTCGTGCTGTCATTTTCTTATAACTAAAAGCCACGTAATATTTTCACTATTTTCCAATAAAGGCATACAACTCGCTACTGTTTTTTCGGGCTATATGAGTTCTAATTTCACTAAAAACAGTTCTGGCTCAATCTCATAAGCAATTTCAGAAGTGAAGTCATCGCTATTTTGAATTTTGATAAGATTTTAACTTCTTGTAGATGAAGTCATGAAGGCTGATAATGTCTATCAATTTTTTTTTTTTTTTTTTGTTCACTCTCTTAGGCTCTTGGCTCACCGCCCATCCCTCCTCTCGGGAGAGGACACCGCGATCCCGCGGCTCGCGCACGAGCGCCACAACCCACGACTTACTTCTCCGCCGTCCCACCGCTCCCGCTCGGAATACCACCACCGCCCCACCCTGCCATCGCGCCGCCGAGCGACGGTGCGCATCCGCCTCTCCCGCCCTGCCTCCTGCGCCGTCTCGCCTCTCATCACCACCCCGCCTCCCTTCGTGGTTCCTGGCCGCCAGCTACGCGCGTGAGGAGGGAGGAGGAGCCGCAGCGCGTGGATTCAGGGGCAGCGGCGTCCATCCCGCGTGAGAAGAGAGAAGGAACCGGTGAGATTCAGCTACTCCATCTCTCGCAGCTCTCTCTCAGCGCGTTTTGCGGAGATTCGTCGGTGGAGCTGATTGCTGTGAACCCAACGGGGCCGAATTACTTCAAATATTTATCCAACAGTGTATTTTCAGCTTATTCCTTGCATTTCTCAGAACTTGTCTCTGCTTTGGACCTTGCTGACTGAACAGAATTGATGTGAGATCCGAGATAGACCATTGTTTTAATTCTTAGTGGTCAGTAATTCTAGTGCCCTAACCAACATATGCTAGAATTATAAGTAATAAAAATATGACAATGGTTTTATGATTGGTAGAACTTACAAAATCAGTGTAAACTGGATTTATGTTTTCTAGTGTATTTTGTTGCGAGATCTTCTGTTTTGAAGGCTATTATATCAATGTGCAGCTAGTTACCATAACACATCAGGTCATCATGTGGCATGGCATTGTTCATCTTAGGAATGCATTGTTATATCTCCTTTTACAAACAGAACAAAAAAAAATCGATTGAAAAATGTATGAAGGCCTATCACTTCATTTTTATGAAGTTAAATCTTCAGTTATTAGAAAGATGACGTAGTTATTGTTTATTTACATACTTGCTAAAATCTGGATTATAGTTTAGGTAGGCATCGTGGCAAGCTGTTCAGTGTGTTGTTTTAAGAAGACTGATTAGATTGTTATTAAATTAACGGGCTAATAACATACAGCATAAGTGTTTCCAACAATGAAACACTGAAAGGTGAAAATTATGGCTACAACATATGTGATACAAAGTTAGATTATGTGTTTTGTGAAAAGGTTTAAGGTAGTTCTGGATAGGACAATTTAACACATAATTTTTATTTTTTTCCTCATCAAAATATTATTTAAAAAAAAATCTGTATTGTGTCCATAGCTCCTCTTATTTATATTGCTTCTGCAATTCTATGCCTTCGCCTTCAGACTTGTCTTAAGGTTGAGTTGCGAACCACTGGTGGTCCTGAACGTTTTGCACTTCTCCATATGTAATTCGTACAGTTGGGCTCAAAGGACCAGTCACTGAGGAAACTCCCACTAAGTTAGTCACACTAGAAAATGGTACATTTTACCGTTAGGTACAGTGTACCACTGAAGAGAATGAAATTTGATATCTTTATATTCAGTTACTTAACAAGTGAGTTCAATGGATAATAGATTAATAGTAGCATTTATCTTGTTTTATCTTTTCCTCTTAAGTGACACACTTAACCATTTGCCAATTACATTGGGGCCTGACAACGTTGGTCCTTCCTACCTTATAAATGCACCTGTTGTCCTCAAAAACAGGTCCAAATAAGCAAAATGACTGTTAGAGGTTTCCAAACTTCGTACTTAAAGAGAGATACACTTTTCAATTTTACCAATTCTAATATTATGATAATGGCATGCTCAAAATGGACAAAGTATTTCTCTCTATGGATCATGGAAATAAATAGCTCGCTATATTTGCCGCTATAACCCTATATAGCTTTTTGAGGTAGAGCGCCACTATTTGCGTTCATGCACAATTTTACCACTATAGTCTGATATAGCTCCGCTAATAACGGTTGATAAAACGCTAAACATCTTAGCCTTAGCCCGCTATTTAAAACAATGCTATGGATCCATGTGATACGTGGAAAACATAGTTCATCTGAAACTATGGATACCTTTCTTTTTTATTTGGTAAGTCTCAAATTCATAGCAGAAGCACCATAAAAACTGCTTAATATGGTAGTACTTCATATCCTGCTTGAACGCAATGGAAGATTTATTGATAAACAAAAGCATCTCTGTGATGTATGACCCAATGCAGTGCAGTATAAACCTGAGTAGCAGGCACTTGAAGTAATACAAACTGTTGCTTCATTATTCACTATTTGCTTGTTAGTTGTCTCATGTTAATATTTAATCTTGCTGTTAGATATGCCTTTTTATTGAAAAATTCAAGTCTTGGTGGAGGTCATGCTTTCGTAAACAAACTGTTGCTTGCTTCATTATACTATGTTGTCGACAGTAGTTCCTTGTTGCTCAAAAAAGATGTGTACTGTTCTGTAGTTAAAACTTAAAACTATTGCACTTAAAGAAGATAAATGCCCACACCAGTACACCACATATCAGTGATTGCCAACATATATTGATCATGCTTTTTTTATGATGCTTCATATGTAGTCGTAATCCATTTCCAGTTGGATTTAGTTATGGGATATGAATGATGCACTAGCAGTTTATCTTTGTTTGTTTTTTCATCCCTTAAGTCTTGTTTCCCTGCTTGTAGGCTTAACCGCTGTGTAGTTAATCTAATAATTTCTAGAAACGAAATGAAGTGCAATCTTTTTTTTAGATAATGATGAAGTGCAATGCTTGCTGGCGGGAGTTGGAAGGGCAAGCTGTATCAACCACCTGTGGTCATCTTTTATGTATGGTTCCACTCTACTACCTTCTCTCTCGCGAATTAGATCCCAATTCTAAATAAGTTACTCTCTAATTATTACAGAATACACACTTTAATGTAGCTGGTAATTGCTTATTTAGCAGGTGCAGAGGATGCTAGGAAAATACTCAATAATGATGGTACATGTCCAATTTGTGATCAGGTACTCTCAAAAAGGTCAGTTCCTATTTGATGGTGCATTCATTATTAATTGTCCATGGGTTAATGGTGTCATATTTCCTGCATGAATGTTTGGCACCTAATCGTGCAAGCATATTTCTCATGTCTCCTATCTCTGTGATATTTATCTGTGCCAAAGTATGTCTCCCAAAACATACATCACTATAGTGCATGTTATTGAGCATTCTTCGGTTGTTTTAAATTTTTTGTATGTTCAGGCAAAAATTAACTTGAAAATTTTGATTCATTTCCTTTTTCCAGCCATATGAAACCTACGGATATAAATCCAGGTGATGATTGGACAAATGTAGGTATCCCTTTGATACATAATAGCATGAATAACAGCTGAAAATTAATTTTCCTTCTATCCATCTTTTCTGATGATTGTGCTTATGGCAACAGATGGCGATGGTTGGAATATCCCCACAAATACGTATCCTTCATTTCCCATCAATAGCATAGTAATCTGCATTTTTCCAATCTATGCCTAATTACACTACTTAACATGTTTAAGTAGCTACTATTATCAACCAATCTTAGAGCATAAATGGGGAATTTGGTAAAGCGTAACAATGGCATTAGTTTTGTAACCTGTGTCCAAGTTAATGCTTAAGAAGTTCGGTAGGTATCTTGTTTTTCCTTAAATATGATGAAAATCAGTTATGAAGAGTGCATACAGAAGCGTAATGTTCTACATTGGACAAAAGGAACTGGAGATGCAGTACAAGATGAACAGAATTGTTGGTCAATGCAGGCAAAAGTGTGAACTTATGCAGGCGAAATTTACTGAGAAACTGGAAGAAGTCCATACCGCATACCAGAAGATGGCTAAAAGATGTCAGTTGATGGAGCAAGAGAATGAAAACTTGAACAGAGATAAGCAGGAGCTGCAAGAAAAATTTGCTGAGAAATCCAGGTTAGTAATGTGCCAGTATTCTATTGATTCTTTAGAGGAACAATTATGTTCCATCATGTATGTATGAGGATTCAGGGTGTCCTTCCCTTCCTAGGCAGAAGAGGAAGCTTGATGAGATGTATGACCAGCTGAGGAATGAATATGAGTCGATGAAGCGGTCTGCCCTTCAACCTGCAAATAACTACTTAGCAAGACCTCAGCCAGACTTGTTAGCAGGCATGCCCAACGTGATGGATGGTGTCAACCATCTGAGACAAGGTAAAACTTCTGTGCACACAATTTTCTCTGTTCTTCATTATGTCCCTCATACTGGCCATATATCATTATACTTTTGCTCTGTTCACACAAACTATTTTTGTTATGCATCAAAGCCTCAATTGTGTTAGACAAACAATTTGATTCTTTATACTGTACCTAGTAACTATGTTAGGTCTCCACAAAAAACAGCTGATTCACTGGTTGCAGGATCGGTTGATCTTCCTAAAACTCCAGGGCAGAGAGATGGGGGGTGGAGACCAGGACCACCACTGAGGCAGCGTCGCTCCACCTCCGGTCCCTTTGATCTGTCTACTGGGTCTCCTGCCCATGCTGTGGCTCATCCGGCTGATATGAGGCCCAGACAGCAGCAGACACGGCCAGCTACAATGAACAATCAATCCAGCGCCCTGCGAAACTTGATAATATCGCCTGTCAAGCGTCCCCAGATGTCCCGTAACCGCCAACACATATTCACGTAATGATCTCCCTTTTGCTCATGCATAGCGGAAAAGCAGTATTTGTTCAAACTTTACTGACCGCATGGTTACTGAGTTTCTGCACTGACGGATCAAACCTTCAAACTGGTGTTTCAGGCTGTAGAGAGTGGGAATAGCTGACGGGGTGCTCTGCATTGGAAGTTAAATTGTCTGAAGCTTGCCGTGATCCTGTAAATTCTGTAAAGATGAGACAGCCGCCCGCCTTCCCTCACTCTTAGTTCAAACCTTTTGGGATGGTGTTTCTTTGTGTTGTGAATGTTAGGGATAATGGATATACGGTAGGTTATGGTTATGCTAGAAACCTCTTATACGCCGCAGACTTTGTCCATTTCCACAGTTATTTGTATAGCAGGAAGTTTCATCTATACCCCCAATCTAGCCTTGGGATGATAGCAGTGGTTAACTTTTTTCTAACTCATCCGAATCTGAACAGACCAAGTAATCCTGTGCACTGATTGTCTGATTGAGGACCTACAAACGAGTTGTTTCGTGGTTTGGAACTCGAATTATTTGATGTCCTAAATAAACTCCCAAGTGGAGTTTGCCTCTCGTCTTGATTTCCATAATATCATCACCTGCTGGGAGTTGGAAAGCGATAGCTATATATTCAAGGGTTGGAAACAGTAAGCACAGGCGCCAGTAAGCGCTGTCCGCAGGGAACGTGCAGGCTGGCATCAGGGATCCCCCTTGGCTGCCGCCGGTGGCGAGGGCTCGGGCCGAGGAGCCCCGTGGCAACGAACGGCGCCACGAATGCTTGACCTGAATGAGAGTGCACATACACTGTGTATCCTACTATCCTTTATCATGTATCTGATTTGCAGTTTCTTATTGCGACACTGAAAAATGTCATCCGGTTTTTTTCAGCTCGGGGAAGAAAACCAGACGGCATACTAGTTGGATCGTGGAATACATTAAGGGCCTGTTTAGAATGCTGAAAATTCACAAGAAATACGCATAGGAATCAGTATATTTTTTTCATATAAAATACACGAAGTGAAACGTTCCCACGTTCCAAATAGGGCCAAGATGGGATGGGCCCAACATCTTTCAATTTCAGGCGTATCAAATCAAACCGGCCCAAGATGGGATGGGCCCAACATAGTCACAAGAGTAGCAGTGTACCCATGATTGATAGTGTTAGTTTGGGGGGGGGGGGGGGGGGGGATCTAAATTACCTTTACTACCACGTTGGTCTGATTTTTCTCCCTTCACTATAAAACCAGCTTTTTTATCTCCAATTTTTAAAACCGTTTGTTTTTGCACCTTCGGTGATTTTGGTGATAGCTTTGTTGATGTGGCTCTACGTCATAGGTGGTAAATCGGTGTAAGCTAAATGTTTAGCGAGGTAAATAAAAAAATTCAATTTGTACTAGACTAATTATTTTATATGATGACATCACTCAACTAGAGCTCCTGCATAGACGATCTACATAAACGATCAGCCGAACAGGGTGAATCGACATAGACTAATTATAATAGATAATTGGAGCTTCTACTAGCAATAAGCGTCAAAATGTGTCCAACAAGATTTAAACAATTTCAAGCTAGGCACCATAAGATAGAGCACGATTTAGAAAAAAAAAACTTGAAACTAGTTCATACTTTTTGAGGTAAAACAAGTTTTATAAGATCAAACCAAATTTTAGTGGTTTTAACTACATTTATTTTTCACGTAAGAATATTTGGGTAACTTTTTAAATAGTTTTTTCATATTTTTGTATATATTTTTTAGAAATATTTGTAGTATGATTTATCTCCCTAAACTTTAGATCATCAAAACCATCCAAGATGAAAAACAAACAATTTTAAAAGTTAAGGGAGGTAAAAAAAAACTGTTTTTTTAGCTCATGAAGCAAAGCCGGACGACTACGATAGTTGTGGGAGTTAAATTAGATTTTTTTTGTTGTTAGTGTTTACTATGGCCCAAACAATGATGTGAATATGATTGAATTGGGCCATTAGACAATTAGGGCTCTATTTTGTTTATGATTAAAGCTTATATCATATTAAAGGTTAAATTATATATGTCACAGTTTTCTATTTGCTTTACTGTCATACTTATAATGCGCTATACTTTCTTAGCATCATGTTTGACATATTTTTATATAAAAGCAAATGGGTTGTTTCAAAATGTTGAGGGAGGTTAAAAAGACATTTTCATGATAGTTTTTTTTTTAACTTTTTACTACGGTCCAAACGAGCTGCAACAGTGGGTGTATGATTGAATTGGGCCATTGCAGAATCATTGTTCGCTCTGACCCTAAGGTTTTATTTGGTAGGGCATCTTCTTAAGGGTTCATTCGAATGAAGCGAAGTCGTTTTTGTAGAAACCAGCTAGCTAATTGTTCGCTCCAACTTAGTCCAAATCCTAAGGTCTTGTTTAGTAGAGTCCTCAAGGTTCCTTCTAATGTAGCGGAGTCGTTAGCCAGCTAGCTAATCGAAACATGTCGGGTAATTGAGACGGCATACAGTTTAGTTTGTTTTATATATATATATATATATATATATATATATATATATATATATATATATATATATATATATATATATATATATATATAATATAATAAACAGTCCTGTTCTATTTGTTTGAATTTATCAATTCTTATTTATTTAAACTTATCAGTCCTGTTTGTTTTTGTTTGATTAAACTTATCAGTCCTATTAGCTTGAACTTGTTAGTCCGAAGGTCACATGAATCTAACCTGTCCTGTTTGTTTGAAACTGATCAGTCCCTGCTTTGTTTGAAACTTATCAGTCCCTATTTGTTTAAATTTATTGTTTGAAGCTTATTGGTCCCTATTTATTTAAACTTATCATTATTAGTGTTTGAACAAACACTTTATCAGTCCGACTTAAGTTATCAGGATCAGAAGTTGTAATCTAGAACGTCCTGTTCCCCTGTTTCTTTGAACTTATGAGTTGGACAGCATCAGTCAGCGTATCCAAAATCGGAGGCGGCTCTGCACAATGGATGATCTCCTGCTTGCCACCCGCGGTGCCGGGTCAGTCCCCAATCGAGGTGTGGCGAAGACAAAGGTCATTTGGAGTGTGATGGAAGTGTGAAACATTCATCATCATTTGCAGCGCGAGCTATGGGACACGAAAGCCTTTCTTTTCTTAACCCAAAAAGCATTGCAGCTGTGTTTGGTACTCCATAGTATTCACAATCACAGGGGAGAAGGAAGGAAAAGCATTCAAGCAACTAAAGCAAGCAACATCACCAGACCAGACCACAGACCTGCCTAAACACGTACGGGGGTGCCCCGGCGACGAAGCGCGCACACGACGACAAGCGAAAGCGATCGACCACGCTCGGATTGCCATCAGTAGCCGCCGCCGTTGACGGGGAACACGTACGGCGGTGGCTGAAGGTACTCGCTGACGCAAAACCCGACGTCATCCTCGCCGTCTCCGTTGCTATAAAACCCGCTGAAGTCGACGACGTTGCCGTTGCTGCCGTTACTGCTACCACCGCCACCGGCGGCATCCAGAAGCAGCCGCGCCCTCTTGATGTTGGCGCCGTCGACGTCCGTCTCCGCGGAATCGCCGGAGACGAGGCTGCGCAGCACGTGCGGGTCGCCCGCGACCTTGATGAGGAAGGCGAGCATCTGCTTGGGCCGGCGCTCCGTCTCCTGCACGCGGCGCCACATCGCGGCCACCTGCTCCTCGATTGCCCGCTGCTCCCGCCGTAGCCGGACCACCTCCATCGCCACCGCGTCGTCGTCGTCCTCGTCGACGCCTGCGCCGTCGTCCTTGCGCTTGCCGTTGCCGTTGCCGCTGCTGCTCCGGCGGACGATCTGGGTTAGCAGGTGCGTCTGCCCGCGCAGGAACGACACGTGCGCGAATTCCCACCTGTCCGGATCCACCTTCCGGAACCCCTGCAGTACAAACAGCAGGTCGTCGGCGATCAGGTCCACCGATCAAGAACTGCTGCCCTACCAGGCGACCGAGAGAAGAAGAAACAAATTCGAGTAGAGCAAGCACGTACGTAGGTGTTGAGCTGTCGCACGAAGCTGGAGAAGTTGGAGTGCTTGAAGTGCGCGGGCAGCATCGTCTGCGAGAAGGCGAAAGGGTCGGCGACGACGAAGCTGTTGTTGTCGCTGCCCCACGCGATGACGCCGTCGGTCGCCGGGTCGTCCACCATGCGGTACGTCTTGCCCACGAACGGCGCTACGCCGGCCGCGTCCACGCCGCCGTTGGTCGCCATGGATCTATTATTATCCATTACAGTAGTAGTTTACACTAGCACAGACAGAAGTCCGCCGTACGTCACTGCCGCGCTGATCCCAGCAGCAGGAAGCAGGTGTGTGTTGTGTTGGTTGCTGTTTGTGGTAATGGCGGTGGGCGCGGAAAGCGAAGGGAGGAGGTGAGTATGCGAGTGCCGGAGCCCGAGATGGCAAGGCGAGGAGGGGGGCGAGCGGCATCATATAGAGTACTACTTGTGGTGTGCTCAGCTCAACTCATCAGCACAGCAGGATTGACGAGAGGGACAGGTGGCAAGTCAGGGCGGACGGACGCGTGTCCCAGCCCCGGAGCCTTCCGTGGCGCACTGTGCAGCCACAAGTTCCGTGGACCCCAAGTAAAAAAAAGAAAGAAAAAATTCCGTGGACACCACCACTCATGGAGCCGCGGCTGCCTGACCGCGCTCGCCGAGCTTGAAATCGTGGCCGGATCGGGCATTGGGACACGGCTTTCCGTGTCGCCCGAAATTAGCTCCTCCTCCTAAAACCTACTGTACTCCTGTAATTAGCGACATGTCATCTTGGGTTGGGTTTGGGTTTGGGTACATCGTAATGGCCATTTTCTCTGTCCGGGTGGTGGTTACTCTGTACTCCTAGTCCTACCTTAAATAGACCACTCAAATTATACATTCGGCAACATCAGGTTTTCATTGGAACGTGGCGGGACCGGGATTTGATGAGTGTCCCCCTGTGCAGTTTCCCTGGTGCTCATGTCAAATCCAGCTTCCACCAGGTTGTCGTTGGCCGTTGGTGTGCTGCCGTACTGGGTCTGCGCGCCTGAACGGTCCCGGCTCTGCCTCGCTTGGCTAGGTGGCGCTTGCGAGTTCGGCGGCGAGCGGATAGCTGCCGCGGGTCATCCCATCCCATCTCGGCGCCGGCGGTCGCGGTACCTGGGCGTGCCACGCGTGCCTGGGCAACCGCGCCATGGCAGCATGGTACGCAGTGCTCTCCTCTCCCGTGCGCACACGTACCTAGCTGGTCAGCGCAGGCGGCAGAAGAGTAGTACTAGTACTACTAGCAGTAGCAGGTGTAGTGTAGGCCCCGTGCCCTTCCGGGGGACACACGTTGCCACGCACGCAGACGCAGCACGCCTACTACTACGCAGACCTGTCGCTGGACGATGCATGCTGCTGACTTCCCTTTCTCCGTGACGACCTCCAATTCCATTCAAGCTAGCGGCTGTGTTTAGTTCTCCAGAAATTTATCTAAAATTTCAAAACTTTACAAGATTCTCTATCACATCGAATTTATATTTTCCATCACATCAAAATATAGACACATATATAGAGTACTAAATATAGATAAAATAAAAACTAATTGTACAGTTTTATTGTACTTTGCGAGACGAACATTTTAAGCCCAATTAATCAATGTTTGAAAAATTATTATTAAATAAAAATAAAATTGTTACAATGTGACGCGACAAGTGCTATAAGATTTTTTTCACCATATTTCCATCATCTAAACACGGTGGGCGCCAGTAGCATAGCCGGAGTAGTGCTGTGGACACGATAGGTGCGGTGCGGGGCCTTGACAGCTCGTGACTGCCCGCCGCTCGTCCATGGAGGGCCATGCCACTGCTGTTTTTTTTTTTGTCGTACGTCGAGCTGGTGTAGGGCCAAGCAAGCAACAAGCATCCGGGGTCGACGTCCGGTCCGGCACACGGCGGGCGCAGCAGAGCTTGATGCCTTCAGCCGCGGCGGCAGGTTGCGGGACTCTGGTCCATGTCCATCTTTTTTTTTTTTTTTTTGCGTTTGCGGCTCGATCGTACTTCAGCGCTACTACTTTTCAAACGAACCACCACTATTTTCCTCAAACAATAAATCAACTTAACCATTTAACATAAACTAAATTTTAACGAAATTACACACCCATATTATTCTAACAACACTTTTTTTAATAAGGGAATATATTAATATCCTAGCTTCGGCATCGACCAATGCATATGGTTGTTCCTTATTACAAACTAAATCAAAATAGTCCAAGGGATCTCAAAAACAAAGTTTTGAGTCATAGAGAAAACAACAATCGTTTTTAAAGAACCTCGACTAAAAAACAATCTTGTTACTAAATCTACACCCATATCTCGCAAACACCTCCATCACGATTGTCTCAATATTCATGCATCACATCTTCATCATATAACGAGTCTCCTCCTTCTGTAGGAGAGACCAGGACCTAATCCAGTAAGTCCCCTTAAAGATAACCTACAAATAAGATAGTGCTAGGACCTTGTCAAACACAATATCATTTCGACTGATCCATAAAGCCCAACAAAAAGCACTTGTACCCACAAGAATCTGATATTTCAGTTTCCTATCTATCCCTTCCAATCAGCCCGTAAATAAATTGTGTACACTAGTTGGAGGTCCTAGATTAAAAAAAACATGAACAACTCTCCACGTGAATTTAGCAAAATGACAGTCAAAAAGTAAATGTTGTATAGACTCTTCCGAAGAACAAAAACAACACTTCCTATCTCCTTGCCACTATCGTCGTGCTAAATTATCCTTCGTTAAGATTACTCCCTTGTACAAATACCACATAAAGACTTTGATTTTGAGAGGTAGTTTAAGTTTCCAAATTAAAGTATTATAAGGAACAACTTCTGCTCCTAATAAGGCTCTATACATTGATTTGACTGAAAATAGACCATTCTGATGTAGCCCCCACACAAAACGGTCTCTCTGGTTTGTTAGCTGTACATCTGCAACCATAGCCACTACAACATACCATGCTTGTAAATTAGCACCCAACAGAGATCTCGGAAAAGCTACATTCAATAGTGTCGTAGATAATACAGATCTTACCGACGCATTTTTCCTTCTCACAATATTATATAGTGTAGGAAAGAGCGATTTTAGTGGGCGTGGTCTTATCCATGCATCCTCCCAAAATAGTACTAGAGATCCTTCACCTAGATCAAACTTACCCAACGAGAGAAACTCCCCTCTAACCTTTATAAGGTCAGCCCAAAACTGAGAATCCCCAGATAAGTATTGAACCTGTGTGAAAGTTTTATCCCTTAGATATTTATTCCTAAGCAATTGTTGCCAAACCTAATCTCTATTTATCAATTTAAAAAGCCATTTACTTAGGAGACATTTATTGTGAATATGTAAATTCAAGACTCCTAACCGTCAGGAATAGTGTCCGAGCATCTTCATTTTTTAACCGCTTTTGTCAAACAAAGCGGAATCATATATAATATGGCAAAAGGTATATGTTGCCCGTGTGATTTTTTTATTTGTGTCACTCTAATTTTCTGCCCATCGGATCTTTGCATGGTGTGATCTTTGCCCTTCAGCCCCATCGCCGAATGTCACTTATTGCTTCTGCTCTGTCCCCCTTATTGCTGAATGTCACGAAGGATGACATTTGTTGCTGGCGCGCCTGCGATGCGGTTCTGCTCTGTTTGCGAGTCGATGTGGTTCTGCTCTGTTCACGAAGGATGGCCATTGCTAGCTTCTGCTCTGCCCCATCACGCAGGACGGCGCCGGCGCGGCAGACCCTTTTTTGTTACTGAGTGTCACTTATTGCTGAATGCATACAATAATCTTTGCCCTTCACTCTAATATTTTTGGTATGTTTTCATTGTGAATTAGTCTCGGTTACTGTATGCTTCAATGTCACTTATAGTTGTTCATTAGGTGTAATTTCTATAGATTATGTATGTAACTATTTTTTTTTGAATTTTTTGGTATGTTCGCCTTGTGAATCAGTCTCAAGCTCATTTTGTTATTTACAATTCATAGAAATATTTGGTTCTTTGTATTTTTGCTGAATTTTTAATTTTGTAAAAATCTGGTATGTTTGGCTTGTGAGTTTGTCTCAGTTTTTTTTTGTTATTTGCATTTCATAGAAATATTTGTATATTTATTTTTTTTTGGTTGTATTGTTTGTAGCAATTTATAATTCCTGTGATAGTATTCTTATTTTCACTCGAATTTTGTTTTTTTTTCATTTTAGGTGTGATTTGATCCTAACTATTAAGTTTGTGACCCTAGGGAATGAATCACACGAATTTTGTTGTCTTTAATTTGTGTGATTTGTGTCCTCGTATTGCTTGAGTGATCAAATAGCTCAAATCACCCGAGTGTTAAATAGACAGACTCAATATGCGTACTAATCTCTATGATCCTGCTGAGATGAGAGACGTGATCGAGAACGACAGTACGGGGCTCTAGCGCGGTGGCGCAACATATATGCATGTCTGCCGTCAACACTGGGCAGGTGCGGTGGTCTAATATGGAGTCTATGGCTTAGTTCCCTTCAAAATTTTAAAATTTTATAAAATTTCTTATTATATTAGACCTTTTAAATGTATGTGTAGAACATTAAATATAGGTAAAAGAAATAACTAATTACATTGTAATTTATTGAACGAATCTTTTAAGCTTAGTTACTTCAAGATTAGACAATAATTATCAAATACAAACAAAAGTGTTGTAATGTCATTTTTTAAAATCTTTTTAATCTAAACAATCAGCATTTCCCTTTCAATTACTGTATATAGTAGTAACGTCATTTGTTTGACCGTGGCCTGTTGTGCACAGTGCACACTATAGCTGGCTTCTGTGAATGGTTCTATGCTGCCTAACAAAGAGATTGTTTAAATGTCCATGTATTTACCTTAATCTAAATATATTAGGGCGTATATATATATATATATAGTCCACTTTAATCAGTATAATTCGATAAATATATATGTGGATCAACAATGCCGAAACGAGCAGACGCTGAGGTGAGCGCGGATGAGGCCTCGTCAGGTCAGCTGCCGGGCGGTCGCTGCGCTTTGCCGCTTTGGCATATGGGCATATGGCGTCGCGGTCCGGCGGTAGGCGACGCGTTTGTCACCCGGCCAACTTGCCATGGGCTGGGCGCTTGGACCCTCCCACAGGAAGCGGCAGGTAAATAGGCAGCCGCATGTGATCAATTAATCATCCTGTCCTGTTCCGTTGGCCGTTGCTGCCTCCCTCCCACAGTCCCACCCAATGTCAGCTACTAGCAGTAGAAAAGAGGTTTCACAGACAGCTAGCGGTCATTCCATATTTATTGTAACATCTTTTTCGTTAAAAAAAACAGAGCAATTGATACACAAATGGTGTGGTTCGATTATTATCGTGTCTTGATTTTTATACGCAGCGGCGGAGCACGTACGGCATGCAACAGCGGTGCGTCACTACACGTCCATCTCATGGCCATCCTATCCTATCGAATCATATTCGGGGAAAAAGTTATAGAAATATCATTTCAAGGGAATTATATTCGGAGAAAAAGTTACAAAAATATTATTTTAAGAGGGTGAATGGTATCTGACATACTATATCAGAGTGACACAGGTTACGGTACTTATGATGGTAAAAAATTAGACGTCCCCCATATTGGGGGATGATGACAGACAGAGTGTCTGCCGCTGTGTCATGCATGGCTACGATCGAGCCTATCATATCGCTCTCTTCCGGTCTCCGTTCCCGGCCGCAGAGCCCTCCTGGTCCTGGCCTTCCATGATCCATCCCTCCTGCCCTTCAAGCCTGCTTGCTGCCCTGTTGCCGCTGCGGCGCCTGGCTGCCCTGTTGCATGCTCCACGGACCTATTTTTCCGTTAGTATCAGAAGAACTCTCCAGGTGACTAAAATTTAAATTTAGGAGCTCCGAATCAGATACTCCCTCTGTCCTTCTTTAATTGTTGTTAGAGCTTGTAATTAGGTGCAGAAAAAGTTTTTGAAACTTAGACATTACGTGAGTTCAGATGCATCAAATGAACTGTGAATGTAGATATTTGATAGGACTGCGACAACGATAATAAAAACGAGGCAGAGGGATCCGAAGGATGCATGAGGGCCCTGGAAGCATATTCTTTCCTACTACAAACACTTGGTTCTCATCTCATTTCCCTTCTCTTCCAACTGTGCGTACGGTGTGCTGCACGTTTTTTTTGGTGGGCAACACGAACACAGCGGCAGATCAGTATCTTGTTTCTCAAATAAAACCGAACACAACTTCCTAATTCCAAAGCATACGTTCTGTACGTACAGTACTATATTTTTTGCAAGTACCATCAAATTTCATGACAGACATTATATATGTTTACAATGCTCGCCAAGTGACCGATGGCTTCACACTTTAATTAGATTGGGCACTCAGTTCTTTTGCAGAAAGCTCTAACCCTTTTAACTCATGTGAACTGGAGGCACCGGACAAACGTGGAGCGTGAGGCTAAATAGCCAGAGTGGCGTGTTGGGGCTGGCCTTACGGACCACGTATTTTCGCTGGCCTTTAGCTTTGTCATCACATACTATAGGTGTTTTGCATGAAAGAGACTCGGGCGTACTTAGGTGTAGTGTAGTGTCCACGTTTATGCACGACATCCGCACACAGTGACGAAGCTAGAAATATTTTTTGAGGGGGTGTAATTGGCTTGTGGGTGTATAGACGTACCTATGACATGGGGTGTCAATACGGTGAAAATTAGAGTAATATAACTGTTTTTTAAACTTTTGGGGTGCATAAGGCTCAACAGAGCTTCGCCCCTGTCCGCACATCCTCCTTTGTCCCCCCAAGAAAGAAATAAAATAAGGTAGATAGTGGGCATCATCAGGTGCACTTTGAGCTGAGCTTTCCAAATTAGTGGTGTCATTTTGCGTTCATCTCGAGCCATACCACCACTCTAATTAACCACTTTTAGCAAGCAAAATAAAACAACGATTTAAATTTGCGGCGGGAGGGACGACCACGCGAGATCTATGAGGCGTTGGTGGTTCCCGTGTGGCCAGGAGAAAACAGAAAAAGAAAAAGCGGAGAGAAGAATCTCATCTTGCTGCCTGCCCGTGCCAGGGAGATCGAGGGGACAAATAAAGCGATCGTCGCAACAGGCTGGGTGGGCAGGGTAGCTCCGGCGCCGCCGTGTAGCCACGCAACACCTTGCGCCCGCCCGTTGGTTGGATGCATGGAGCCCGAGCGCTCTCGTCGCATTCGTTGTCGGCGATGGCGACTTGCCCCCGGCCGGCCGTCGTGATCAACCGCGGACGGGCGGGCGGGCGGGGTACGTGTCCGTCAGCAGCACGCCCTGCTGTCCTGCTCGTCCTAGTCAAGCCGTAGCATCAGCATTTGTCTTTTTGTGCACCCGGTTATCTCTTTTCAGGATCTCGTGTTGTGGACTTTGGGAGCGGGAGCATGACCAAAATTAGAAAAAAAAAGGGTTTAGGGTACACTCAACGTCACAAAACACTCAACGTGAGGGATTGCTGTGCTCCGGTAAGCTGTGCTGGTAGGTAGGAGTGAGAACGGTATAATTCAGAGGAGTCTAGATCAATCCATATTCGCATCTGGATATCCGTACACGAATATATTTAAATCACATATTTATGATGTTGATATTAAATCATATCCTATCAGGTATAGTTGACACTAGTCATATCCGAATTCGAATCCAGATTAAAATATGAAAATAAACATAATTATCAATTATATATGTCTGTATCCGATTCGTTTTCATCCCTCGTACCACACCAGCCCACTACTATTTCGGCCCAATCAATCTTCTCTTGTTTTTTTATCCGTATATCCTCTTCTTTTTCTTTTTCTTGCTTCCCTGAACCGAGCATGCATTTGTTCACTGTGACAAATGGACCTTGTCCAGCTGCATCGGACGCGTGTGCCGGAAACATCTGCGATTTTTTTTGCACCCACCACGTGACCACAGCCATATGTAGAGCATTTCATTTCATGGAAAACTAGGCTTCCTTTCATATGCATACTGAACTTCAAGGAACAAAACTCCACAGAACCGAGCCTAACTTCTGAATTGGCCAAAGAAAGAAAAACAGCAGGATACCTTTCGCTTGATAATGTTTGCTCCTTGTGAAGTGCATCAGACAAGTCAATGGCGTCGTTCAAACAAATTAGTAATCCACAAAATGGAGGAAATCGTTGCTTTGTATGGCACAGGAAAACTAGATTTCCGTACCAACATACGTAGAGTTCTAATACAAGCACCTGATTATGGATTACAAGTACGACAACAACTGCATCTCTTAAGACATGTAGTTTAGTTAACAGAAATGCAGGATATAAGGCAGCCAACTTACAGGTGGGAATCAACAAGGTACAAACTACAAAGCAACCACTTCCGTTTACAACCAGAAGCCATAGAAGTCTTAATTCACACTTCAAAAGTTGAATCAAGAGCAGGGGTCTGGATATCATATGCAGCATGTAACGACTAACACAGTAACACCTAAGTGCAGCTTGAAAGTAAGCTGTCTTCTACTTGCCTTAATATTCTTTTAGGCCAGCCTGTTCTATTCCGAAATCAGTCATACATGCAGACATGCTATTTTCATAGTCTGCCCACATCCTTAGTGCAATACCATCTCTCAAAGCATTACCCATGTCGCATTCACTGTTGAAAGCTGAAACATCGTGACCATATGTATCATCACCACTAGGAAGATTCACTGCTTTACGGGAAGCAAATGGTATTGTTTGCTCACATAACAACTCTTCATTACCTCCTTGTCTCTGAATTATATTATGTAGAACAACTGCTGCTGAAGGAATTTTCAGTTGAGTGTCTTTTCGGTATGATGTTGCGACATTTAGAATCGGAAATCGCATCTTCAGTAGACCTACAGCACGCTTAATATGTCTGTGCAGCTGTGCATGACGAAGATTGAAAAGCTCTCTGTAGTCTATTGGTCGGAAATTGCTTTCATCTTGCTCTTCAGTATGGTAAGGGACTTCATTATAAGGAGCAAGAAAAGATGGTGTGTTCGCATAACCCCTATCAACCAGGTAGCACTTTCCTCTTGGGACTTCAAATCCAGATTGTATAGCAGAGTATAAGACTGCTGCATCAGATGCAGACCCTTCTCGGCTACAAGAAACATAGACGAAATTCAAATCAAAATCACAAGCAAGCATCACGTTTTGGGAAAGGGATTCCTGTCTATTTCGGTATGGAGCTGCTTCGCTGTCTGATATTGTCATAGGGACATGAATTCCATCAATTGCTCCAATACAGTTCTGCAAGGGAAAATAAATATTCAAGGTAACAGAAAAGGGCAGAAAATCCTAATGTATATGACCAAAAGTTACGCTGACCTCAAAGTAAGGCCCATAACGTGTATCAGATGATATTTTCCGGTGGGCATGAATTAAAGGTGGCTTGACGAATTCACCAGCCATTGGTGTGACTGCATCAAAGCATGCCTTGATATGTCTGTGAATAGTTTCTGTACTGTACTTGAATCTGTCACTTAGTTTCTGAAAACTAGCATTTCGAGATAGCATGTAAATAAACATGCCAATTTTCTCTTCTACAGAAACACCTCTGGTATTTCTCAAAAGATCATTTGACCTCAGATAGCGCGAAAGTTCTAGGAGAATATGAGGCTCCACACGAAGTTTATCATAGCCTTGGCCTCGGTCATCTTCGAGCACTTTACAAATCCATTCTGCATCATTGAACTTTGATACTTGATTTGGAGTTTCAATTGCAGTACCATCACTAACCATCAATGTTTGATCCAGAGTTCCAATTCCAGTAGATGCTAGATATAGTGCTGGCAAGATGAATAGCATCAAGTCATCATCTTCTTCTTCTTCGTCCTCCTCAAACTCACTAGAGTCTTCTGGATCCATCTTCTCTAAATGTACTAGCAAACGAAGAAAACCAGAATTAAATGGAGGATTGCAGGCAAAGTATGCATGTTAAAAGAACAAGTGCTGTTTTGAAAAGAAAAATCAGGCTGAAATTGAAAAGAATCAGTGTTACTAGAATGCTATCAGGGATTTCCATCATTGCTAAAGTAAACACCGCTCTTACAAGTAATTTTCACACGAAAAAAAGTTAAAACCTCATATATTGCACAATTTATGATACAGGACACAAGTTGGGTTTCTATGTTCTCTCTCCCTTCCTGCCTTATTAGACATGATTTGCACAACCCAAACCTCTTGTAAGGTATGTGAACATAGGGCATACGGCAAGGTACAGGAAGAAATTGAGACAAGGGTGCATTTCAGGGTTTCGAATAAAAGGTAAAATGCCAATAATCATTCGTAATAATAACCTTATTTCACAGTTCGAGGAAAAAATTGTGCATTCCTTTGTTTTTTTTCCCTGCCAATAAGTTAGTGCAGTCCTTAGCACAACGGCAAAAGGCATTAGCAATGTAACGGACATCGGACGATACAGCAGAATGATGAGATGCAAACTAGCATACGGTGAGTAGCAATGAATAAACAGCGAAAACTAAAGCGAATCGAGCAATAGTTCGAACATCCCCAACCCGAAGCAGGATGGGGATTTGGTGGTCAGGAACTTGGGATCGTGGAGTAGTGGTGAGCTACCTGAGATGGCCGACGGAATCCGCCTTTTCCAGGAGGAAGCAGCGAAGGTGATGAAGTGGGGACCTCACAACGAGCCTTCGCCGGAAGGAGAAGGATGGCGACGGGGAAGGCAAGAAACCTAAGCCTACACGACGACGGAACGGCACGCGGCGCGCCGCCGAACCATTGCGGCTTGCAACCAAGACGAGGATGAATGAAGCCGCAGCAGCACTGGTCTTCTTACCAGGCCGGGTGATGAAGCGACAAAAAGCCCAATACGAGGTGCAGCCCACATTTGTACATGGGCCTAGTCCATCTTCGCATCCAAGTCAACGGCGATCATCGCTTCACTTTTACTGTAGCATGATAAGTCAAACTCTCGCCTTCCCTTTGACACTCCCGGATCCACGCCCAAATCTCTCTCGGATTCGGAATCTCAACTGCTACCCAATCGGCAATCCCCTCCTAATCTCCATCGGCAGACTAATGGCACGCGAAATGCACAGCATCCTCTCCCGGATCCCGCAGTCCATCCGGCCCGCGGTGCTAATCGTCTCGACGTGCGCGTTGCTCCTCCTCGCCACCGCGCTGCTTCCCCCCGCTCTCCGCGCCCCGCTCAGCCGCGGGTACGCTGTCCTCGGCGTCTCAGCCGCACCGAGTGCTGGTCCCTCGACGCCGGCGGCGGCGGGGAGGATGGCAGCGAGCTCGCCGCCGTCCAGTCCATCATCAAGTGGTGGACCACAGAGAAGTACCCTCAGCTTGCGGGTCTCCCGCTCGTTGGCATCGGCGCGTCCTCGGGCGGGTACTTCCTATCCGCGCTCGCGGCCAGGGTTAAGTTCAGCAGCGTCGCCGTCATGATCGCGGAGGGCGTGTATGGAGCCATGGCCGAGATACCCACCGGGTATCCGCCGTCGCTGTTCGTGCACATGCCCAAGGACACCGACAGGGCGCGGTTGGTTGCGGACAGCATGGGCAAGCTCAGGGAGAAGCACGTCGACGTGCGGGAGGTCCAGTGCGGTGACTTCGCCGTCAGCGCGGAGTTCCTGGCGGGGAGGGTGCCGGGGCTGACCCGGGCCTTCGCCGACGCGCTGGTGGACGTGCTTCGCCGGAAGGGTTTCGTGGATGAGAAGGGGTTCCTGAAGAAGGACGGGAGGAGAACACGGTGGAAGGAGGCGGCTGAGAAGGCCAAGGTGCTGCCTCAGGGTTCGGTCTGGAGAGGCATGTCACCGAGGAGCTCAATGTTGCCTATGCGTACCATGAGTTCACCAGCCTGAAGAATACTGAAATCTTCGAATGGTTTCAGTCCCATATGAATAGTTCTAATAAATAGTATGAAGTAGTCCTAACCAACAACCATGCTCTATATCCTGAAATATCCTGCATAAAAGTGCATTCACTCATTTCATTGTTAACTATCAATCCTTACATCCATGATTCATCAGCAACATGTGCACTACGTTAGTTATCAAAAGTTATATGTGCAATCTGTGATAAAATAACTTTGACTTGAATCATCCCATGTGACTTATGGAGTAGTTAGGCCTCATACACTATGAACAAGCACCCACAGCATGTTTTTTTCTCAAAAAAAATTCACCCATTTTGTTTTTATCTTTAATATAATTAATTTAAACATACTTCTGCACAATAATTCAGGATATACTAGAATGTCTGGAAGAGCCGTAGAGGCAGAAGTAGAACTGAGTTCTTCAGCATCAATTCACCACCAGGATACTTTTGAGATGTTTGCTTGAAATATTTTGCCTCTAGTAACTTGGTACTGGGTTTACTTTCAAAGATGTTTGAAGAAAACAGAGCAGCGGATTAATCTATTCATTTGACATAAGGGCCTTTGCTGCTTGGTGAATTAGCTAACCTCTGTATATTTGGATTTGTAACCTGACATCGAATACTAGGCTGCTGGTTACGGCTCATGTGAGCTGCCACCACTTGCAACTGACTAGTAAGACACATTTGTGATTCCCCAACTTGCATAACCGGTTAATGTCTATTCAATAAATGTTATTTGAAGTGATGATTATATTGTTGACTTATTAATAGGTTCATTGCTGATCTAAGCTAATTCTTTATCAGTTTATATACAATAAAACAGTCAGTGGTCACGAAAATCTAGTAATTTTTAAAACTGGGGCAGGACTGTTCTTCTGATCAAACTTACTTAGATGTCCTGACTACTGTATACTTAACCATGGTAACTAGGTAGAAGTTTCAATTCAAGCCCTGATTACAGCAAAGGGTTTACAACATCCAGCATATATCTCAGACAGTGGTAGTACATGAAAAAAAATATCAATATATATTAGGTGCTTATTACATTACAATCTAACAAATTATAAGAAATTCATCAACATGTTTAAAAGGCGATATTACACTACGAACCTAAAATAGAAAACATGAAATTCATCAAGGATAAGAAACGAAGGATAACATCAATTGAAGAAAACAATTTAGGTAGGAGACAGGTTTAGTAGTGGCATTCGTTTGCCTTGAAAGTCCCAGCCTAGGAGAAAGCAGCACCATCGAAGGTCACAGCCACCACAATGCAATTCTCCACCTGCTGGATGTTAAAAGGAAACTTCTTGTTCATGATGGAATTGAGGTACTGAGCTGCTCCCTCATGTAGAAGGGCACAACACCATTAGTTCTGGTGTTTCAGAGTGCATCATGGAGGTTCTCAAGCTTCTTGCCAACGATCAAGCTGCAGGCAGCACCAAATGTCTTCCCAATATTGCCAAGGTATCCAACGGCTGCAATGATCATGTCCAGGTGGCTTGTCCAGTAGCTGCAATTTAGATGGCAGAACACAGTAAACAATCATTTTAGCATATTTGCTTTGTGATAACGAATACTTACAAATTTGAATGTATACTCATATGGGTTCTTACTGGCAGGATGCAACAAATCTGTGCTTCGGAATTTCCTGGACCCCATAGGAAGATGTGCTTGGGGTACTTTGTGTAAAGCTGTAAGATGGTGTCGGTGCTGTGCCATAAGACGGTCTTGTAGCCACCTCCTGACCCTGGGAGCCACCATTTGGTAATAAGATACATAATTTAGCAACTGTTATTTCTTAGGATACATGAAGTATTTGTTGCCACTTGCTCTGCTTGGATAATACTGATTGCTGAGAAAGCTTGCAGTTTATGTACAACATAATTTATCTTGTATATAGCGCTAGCAATATTTGTGCAGTACGATATAACATTTGGCAGTATTAAAAAGGCTGTATAACGTTATTGTTACTACTGTACTAAAAAAAGGCAGATCAAATAAATATATGCTGCACAAATGGAATAAGGTAAGAATATACAGTTCGGAGCAGAAGAATAGGTATTCTGCTCAGACAACCTGCATGAGCTGGTGACAAACCCCACCAGAACAGCACTGATCAAGAACTTTGCTGCTCATCTTTGTTCTCAACGTAATATGTGGATGAACTGGCTGAGAATCTTGAATTGATGAATTGAGTTCCTTTCAAGCATATTTATATAATATACGAGCAGTGATCTACAGTTCCATTGCTTACTACGCTGTTAGTGGCTGGCCGTCATTAAATGATCTTGGTTTGTTCATCTTGCGGTGGTGGTGATCTGATTGCTCTTTCAACTAGCACAGTAAAGAGCTTACACTGAGTATTTTAATCCAAGTCCTTTTCTACAAATGTTGTGCAGAAAAAGAAACCGATGATATGGTAACCTTAACCTTAGAGCTTCCCTAGATATCGGACAGGCTTATGTATAATTAATTGTTGGTTTGTGCTGTAAGAGCATTCACTGCTTTTTTTTTGCTAAATGCTAACTATCAATCATTACATTAATCTGAACAATGTGCATTAAGTCAGTTAACGAAATTTATATGTGCCATTTGTGATAAAGCAACTTTGAACTGAATCATCCCCATGTGACTTGAGATGTCGAATAGTTAGTCCTCATTCACCATGAACAAGTATAAACACCCATACTGCATTTTTTCTCAACTTTTATTAGCTAACTTGTTTCAGGTTTTTCTAATACTTGCATGATCATCCTTTGTTTCAAAATGGAAACTCTCAATGTTTGTTAGTTACCTTTTTTTTCTCGAGCACAGGAGATTATTTTTTTAAAAAAAGTTAACTCGCAGGAGAACTGCTTATCTTTGTTTTAGAGAGAGACAAAGATCGGACCCATATATACAACAGAACTCCTAGTACGTCAATAGAGAAATACGAGTATAGTTACTTCATCGTTCACCATGATCCACTAGACGGAACCTATCATTAGTTCTAGCCTTTTTTTTCAGTGAGATATTTAAGACCTTTCTGTATGGAGTTTAAGACAGTGAAAATTGTAACTAGTATTTCTTTATCGATTTATAGACAGCAAAAAAGTCAGCAGTCATGAACATCTAATAATGAAATACTGGAGTAGGACTGTTTTTTTTGTTCACAGTTCAAGGCTTCAAGCTTGCTTGCCCTGCTATGCTGATCTGTCCCGAGTTGTTTACAACTATCCTTTACTATTGGAAGAAGTTGTAATTCAAACCCTGCAACAGCAAAGTGTTTACAACTATATATCTAGCATACCTTAGTGGTAATTCATGAAGAACCAAAGAAACTACAATAAATTCATCAATATGTATTAGACATGATATTACATGAGAATTCAACAAAACACAAGACATTCATCAACATATCTTAGAGGTGATATTACACGGCAAACCAAAAAAATACAGGAAAATTCATGAAAGGGAAGAAATGACGGGCAGTATCAACTGAGAGAAATAGTCTAGGCAGGAGATATCCATGTCCTAGTAGTGATATTCATTTGCTTTCTTGAAGATCCCAGCCTGGGCAGAAGCAGCACCTTCAGAGGTCACGGCCACAACAATGCAATCCTTCACCTGATGTGTGGTAAAAGGAAACTTCTTGTTGACAATGGAATTGAGGTAAGCAGCTGCTCCCTCACGTAGCAGAGCACCAACACCATCAGTTCTAGTGCTTGAGAGTGCATCATGCAGATTCTCAAGCTTCTTGCCGACGATCAAACTGCAGGCAGCGCCAAAAGTCTTGCCAATGTTGCCAAGGGATCCAACGACTGCAATGATCATGTCTGGGTGGCTCTTCCAGTAGCTGCATTTTCAATACCAAAACATCAGTTTGGGAATACTTGCTTAATTGTTTTCTGATGTTTGATAGTTAACATGTTGGTATCTTACTCGCAGGATCCAACAAATCCATGCTTCGGAATTTCAGGGACACCATACGTAGGTGTACTTGGGGTGCTTGGTGTTGTGCCGTAAGATGGTGTTGGTGTTGAGCCGTAAGATGGTGTTGGTGTTGTGCCATAAGATGGTGTTGGTGTTGGCGTTGGCTTGTAGCCTCCTCCTGACCCATACGTAGGAGTTGGGGAGCCACCATCTGGAAATAAAATAAGATGTAGTTCAGGAACTGTTATTTCAAACAAGGGATGCATGAAGTTGCAACATGTTTCGCTTTGCATAACTCTGTTGTTCAGAAAACATGCAGTTTATGTTTTAGAGACTAATCTTTTTGGTAATTGCATGCAGGTGGTGTACAATACAACATTTCACAGTATTGAAAAGGATGCACTACTGCTGAGAAGGCTGGTCAGATAAATATCTGTTAGACAAAAGGAATAGGGTCAGAGCAAATTATTACAGCTGCTGGGAGCAGAAGAGTAGGTCTTCTGCTCAGACAACTCTCCCAGGCTCCTGCATGAGCTCAGGGTGACGAACCCCACCAGGACAGCACTGACAAGAAGAACCCTGCTGCTGCTCATCTTGCTCTCAACGTCTACAGACAAGACTGAATATGTGGCTCAACTGGCCGAGAAGCTTGAGATGCTTGTGTTGTGTGGTTGAACTCAGCTCCTTTCGGGCTCATATATATACACGAGAGTGATGAGGGGCGTTCTACAGTTACAATTATGCTAATGCACGCAAAGCTCTGCTCATGTTCATCACACTGCTAGGTAGTTGGCCACCATTTAATGATCTTGGCTTGTCCAGCTTGTCAAGGCCTTCTTGCTCTCGGCTAGCACAATGAATTCCTTACATTATGATCTCTGAGTATTTTTTTTAACACAAATCTTTTTCTGCAAATCATGTGCGAAAAATTGAAACGAAACTAAAGCACGGTAGCTTAGATTAGAGGTTCTCAGCATCTTGGAGAGGCTTCCTTGAATAGTGTGTGAATTCTTTCGTCCCTGCAATCCTGAAGATTTAATTGGAATCGGCGCCTGCCAACTACTCTGTGCACTTACTGACTTACCTATACCTCAGAGCTGGATCCGATGATCTCATCTCTGAATTGAAATACTGAATCCGTCAAACTTATTAATGGAAGCATGAGTGTACGTGCTTCTCTGGTCCAGCTGAAACATGGGAGATCCCACCCAACTTGAGTTTCTTCTGATATCGTGGAGCATCTGAAGTTCTTTGTGGTCCAACTGGAATGGACAGGATTTGGCCACAAAATAAGATGTATCTTCAGAGCGGTGCACCTGGTAATTTGTTTCGAACCGATCTTTGCTGTAGTTTTATTGCTGTATGGTCAAATACACTCTGTCAGAATAGTGGTGCCTAGTCCTCAGCATTTCTGTTTATTATTCTGATTGCATCTTCCTAGCTTTTATTTCGTATATGCTTTAGCGGTGCACTGCTGCCTCATTCATCCACCATATCGCACCAGTAACTTACCATGGCCAATGTAGTCTGTGATGTGCAACATCGTCGCGACCACACGAGCAATACATGTGCTTCTTTCTTATATTACATGATTTGCATCTATGGTTTTTTATCAATCACGCAAAAAAGTTACGCGTTTTTGTATTAAGGTAGAGAAGAAAGTTTGTTACAACACGCCTTAGCGGCGCCCTAGGAGATCGGAAGGATAGATTGTACATAGACGCTCGAGATCACCTACATAGACGCTCGAGATCACGCCTTTGCATCTATGTAATGATCAATCTCATAAGCAGAACTCAGAGATGACCGCCAGTACATGGGAACAATTTGCAAGCTCCTGCTCCTGTTCACGTGGAAACTTCAGAAACATTTGCAGTTGCAGCTGAAAGCACACCTACTAGATGAGAAGTCAAATTGATTTAACACCAGGATACTTGCCTTGCAATCAGGGAGGTAGCCAAGCACAAGCACGAGGACGCAGCGAGGCCAGCAGCTGTACTTGCGCGAGAGGTCATTGGATTGGCCCTGAGAAAGGGATTGAGATGCCATGTGGTCTCTCGTGGATGTGCCGGAGCCTGACAGAGAGTTTAGAGGGACGGGGACAGACAGGAGTTAGCTGCTGCTGCTGCTGCTGCTGCTGCTGCTGCTGCTCTCTGCCGCCAGTTTTGAACGGTGCGTGCATGCAGTTCCTTCGGCGGTGAGCGGTGGTGCTGCATTCATTTCTCATGTAGCAATTGGCGAATAGTTTAAATCAACTAATTCTGCTAATTTATCGGGCTAATTTGTTGTGAGAGAAAAAACACTATTCTACGACTAATTTGTATATATTAAGCCGGCTGCACAAGTGAAACAGGCTATGTAATCACTGTTTTGTGTGTAAATTTTTTCTTCTTGGCTATTCTCGATTTTTTTTACCATGCATGATTATTTCTCGAATTTGTTTGTGGGTGAACGCCTGAAGGGCAGCTTATTTCAGCTGAAGTTCATGTGTTGGTGATCCTAGGGACGACGGAGTGTGGTTTGTCGGTGGTAGGTGGGTCTTGCATTATGAGCCCATTTTGGTAGCTGTGGCATTCAAAGGAGGCATGTAGTGCAAGTCGTCCAAGAACTCCAACAAATAGTAATGGGTGTTTGGATTTCGGTGCAAAGGAAAAAGAAGAAGTTTTGGATTTGGATCCTTGGTGCACAACACTTTGTATCCAAATTCTCGGATAACCTATTCCAGATTACAAATAAAATTTAGAGCAATGTGCGTCCTGCAAACAAATAGAAACTAGGAAATGTAATTGCTTTCCTAATTCCTTTCTATGGCCTCCTCTTGCTAAGCAACTTTGAGCAGAATGAGGCGGCCTCAAGCTTGGTATAGGTTCTTTTTCTGCGTCCTTTCCTTTTGGCGACTCTAGTTTATTTAGCATCCAGTTCATTAGAGCATCTCCAAAAGACTCTATATCCTTCCTATATACTAGGAATAGAGTTTTTTTTTGAAACCATGCTCAGGCTAGGAATAGAGATTTTGATGAAAAACTACCCTCCAACAGCTTATCTAAATGGTCTTTTAAATATAGTCATCCTCTATTCTGAATTTTTCGCTAGCTAAATATAGAAGACGAGAATGTCTCTTTAGAGTATGCATAGGATTTAGAAAAGTTGTTGAAAAATAAAAAGATATACAAAACGATTTTTATGCAAATGACTCTCCAAATGATGATTTAGAGAGTGAGATTTAGAAAGACTCTTGGATATGAGCGTGATGGTTTGTTGTTTCCCGTGGCCAGTCCATGCTCTACAGACTGCAAAAATCGTTTGATTGGATGGCAGTACAATGGGGCATGTCACCTCCACCGCACTTATAACTATGCATCACACTCATGCTTAAGGGGTGTTTGGTTACAAGGATTTATTTTAAGTCCCTGTCACATCGGATGTCTAGACACTAATTAGAAGTAATAAATATAGACTATTTATAAAACTAATTTGTCAGCCGAAGACTATTTTATGAAACAAATCTATTGACATAAAATAGTCTATGATTTGATAATATATTACTACAGTAAACATGTGTTAATGATGGATTAATTAGACTTAATAGATTCGTCTCGTGAAGTACTACCTGACGCTGTAATTAATTTTATAATATAAATTATATTTAATTCATTTAATTAGTATCAAACATCCGATGTGACAAGGAACTAAAAAAAATCCCACAACCAAACACCCCCTAATTTAGGATTTAGGATATGTAAAATATACATCCTAGACATATTTATATACTTTGCTATTTTTTTCAACGGCGTAAAAAGATTTGTACATTTTTCATTAAGGTATAGAAAAAATTTGATACGAACATGACGTTCAAAACCACCAACTAATAAAATAAGAAAAAAATTCGAACCATTAAATTACTTCTCCCGAATATCCAACTGACTGATTAATTTCGTATACTTCGCTATATTTTCCATATACCTGCACGTGTATACGATGGCGTGTGCCCTTCCACTAGTAGTATCTTACAAGCTAGCATCAGCTACCCTTTGTTCCATTGGTGGATGCAGCAGCGTAAGCGGGTACCTAAACCGCTGCGTAGAGGGTTTGACTCGCTGTTCCTCCTTGTTGGCTGGTTGCTCTGGAAAGAACGTAATGCAAGAACTTTTGATGGCAGTCCCAGCAGTTGGTAACTCTGATCTTCGAAGAAGCCTGGGCTTGGAGCTCGGCTGGCTTCCTGCACCTTCGAGCTCTGTTGTCTCTAAATCTGGCCTGATCGTCTTTGTTTCTGAGTCGCAAATTCAATATGATGTAATCGCCTGTTATGTCCCTGAGTTGCTTTTGTTTTGTGGGGTGTTGTGTTTCGGTAACCTTGGCTACCGTGCTATGTAACAGGTTGTTTCGCTTCAAACACTCGTATCGGCTTAATGTAATACGCGTCATCGGCTTGTTAAAAAAAAAAACTGACATTGTTGGTATTGATGTGTCTAATTGAGTTAACATATCATTTGAATCACTGAGCGTGTTCTGTGTGTTGGATGAAAATTATTTCCTCCATCTCAAATTATAAAATATTTCAAAAATCTTGTAGAATCAAAACATCTCAAGTTTAACCAATAATTATAGAGAAAACTATAAAGATTTATGTCATCAAATAAACATACTATGAAAGTATAATTGATATCAAATCAAATCTAATGATACTTAGTTGACATCATAAATACTATTATATTATCATATAAATTCGGTGAAACTTAAGATAATTTGACTCTTCAAGATTCTTAGGATAGGATGGAAGGAGTATTAAGGACCGACATGAAACTTACATTGCACTGAACTAACATGCAAATTATATTTTCCTCTCCCAATCCTTCTTGCAGTAGGGACGCGTGGGAGTGGGAGGAAGAGAAAATTCTGTGAGTTATTGAAGCTCCTCCACGAAACGCTGGAACTCCGTCATCAAGCATTAGCATTTCATTTTCTAATATTCCTCTCACTTAGGTTCTATTTAGATGTACCAATTAAATTTAGCTACTGGATATTTAAATGGTCTAACTAAAAGACCAACTAAAATGTAGTTAAGTTTAGCTATTTTAACCTAGCTAAAGTTTAGCTATTTGAACTTACCTAAAATTAGGTTAGTTTAACTCAATCTATTAGCTAAAGCATCAAAATACCTTCGCTAAAGTTTATCTAGAATATTTTTTTAGATGACTAAACTTTTAGCTACTAAATTTTAGATGGGTGCACTACTACAGAATACACCTTTGGCTGACTTCCAAAATCGGCTTTAGCCCCGGTGAAAATTGCGTCCGGGGCTAAAGGTACCTTTAGTCCCGGTTGGTGTTACCAACCGGGACTAAAAGTCCCCTCCCAACGGCTCAGTTGTCAGACATTGTCAGGGGGGACTTTTAGTCCAGGTTGGTGTTACCAACCGGGGCTAAGGTCCACCTTTAGCCTCTGTTGGTATTACCAACCGGGGTTAAACCTTTAGCCCCGGTTTAAGGCAGAAACCGAGATTATTTCTGGTCCTTTAGTCATGGTTGGTTCTATGGACTGGGACTAAAGGTCCCCCCTATTTAAACTCTCTTTCTCCCGTGCCCGAGTCCGAGAGCTCATTTCTTCCTCTCTGTTTTTGCTTGTTCTTGGTGTGTTCTTCATTGTTTTTCATCTCCTCTTCGGCCATTGCTTCATTTGATCATTTCTACGTCTCCATTGACTTGTTGAAAGCTTACTATCTTCAACCTCTCAGGTTTTAGCGGCAGCATATGTTGTTTCTTGGTCTATGTGTGATTTTTTCTTTATGATTTTATCTCTTTGTCATTTTAAGCTTCATTCACTTGACATTGTTTGAATATTTTGAAAAATGCAACTAAAACTAGTATTCTAAGTATACACCTTTTATTTGTACTATGTCTACCACATTTTATAGTTTAATTAGTTGAAAATAGAGATTTTAGTGAATTATTTAGCTTAGTTAGAGAATTATAGATTTTTAGGATATTATTAGTTTATTTAATTTGTGGATTATATGAGGAATGACTGGTGGATTGTTCTTGATTTATATATATGCCACTTGAGCTCAAAATAATAATATATTTACATGAAGAAGTTAGCTACCTAGAATACTTTAGTTTTATACATGACACC